>JAWWMP010000081.1:118077374-118119374 GCA_035047865.1 Dendrocincla tyrannina
CCGCCGCCTCCTCTCCCGGCGGCAGCACCGCGCCTGCCCGGCCGCGCCGCTCTCGGCCCGCCGCGGAACATCAGGAGCGCCGCTGGCCGCTCCCATTCCCACCCCACCACCCTTCGCTTTATTATTTTTTTTTTTAAATGTATTTTATTTTTAAGAATTAAGGTGCCATCAGCGAGGGAAGGATGTGCCCCGAGGAATCCCGGCTTGCTGTAGGGCTGCTGGTATGTCAGGGGCGGCTGCAGGTTACAAACCCCCAAGCCCAGCTGGCGGCTCCCCAGCAGCGCCGGAGCCGCAGGGCGGGCGCTCGGCAGGGTACCGGCAGCATCCTCTGGGGCCGCAAGGGCTTTTCTGACACCGCTCCTCACCGCGCCGGGAGATCCATGGCTGACCTTCATGGCGAAGGCATAGAATGAGTCAAGGTGTCAAGGACTGCATGAGAACGCTGCACTGGAAGAAGCTGTGCTATGCATATGGCACATGACCCCACGAACCTCGGATCATCCGTAAAATCCGAGCTTGTACACGTCCAGCCCTCCTCATTAGCCGTGAAGAGAGAAAGATTCCTTGTGCCCAGGTACGAAGTCACCGCAGAACAGTGGTAGAACATCCTCTTTGCTTCCCCATCCTGGAGAAATGGACTTAGACCCTACATGAAGCACACGCGCCCGAGTATAGCATAAATGAATGCCCTGCTCAGTTTGGCAACCTGGCCGACACACAGAAGGAAGCATAGCTGATGATTATTATTTTTTTTTACTTTTGCTCTAATTATGAACACTGCAGTCCAGGCCTCCTCCTCCCTTTCTTCTTCCTTAAGCCAGAAGAGGGGAAAAAAATAGTTGCCATTTCTTCAAGCTCTTCCATTCCACTTCTTTGTCTTCAGTATATAACCTTCCACTATTTTCCTTTTCTAACTCTTCTCAGTGTCCTTGTATGCCAATTTCAGAAAGTAAAAAATATATCTCTGCCTTTAGAGAAATTGAAATTATGTTCCCACGAGCATTTATGATCTTCCTTAACTTTAGATATATAAGCAATGCCATTTAAATCACTAGAATACTTAGATGTTTGTCCTGAAGGACCCAAGTCACGTGGAATCCATTCTTACTTTTTAACAATTTTAAGGGCTTTTTCCCCTGCTGGTTTCTTCTCCAGGGTAACAGTCCTGTAAATTAAAGGGAGTTAATTAAAATGTCATGCATAGGGGTCATGTACAAGCATACTAACAGAGCTATAGTCCACATTCTTTTGAACTTAAAGGAATCCATTAGGCTGTATTTTAACTTGACAAATATGGGATGTTTATATGTATTTATTTTTAAATTTTCATTATACTATTTCTACTTCAACATAATATATTAAACAGAGTTTACTCTAATTCCCACTAAATTCAGTAACCAAACTCACCTTGACCCACAACAATGGAAAATAATGGATTTTTATTCTGCAAGGAAGCAGATTAAATTGCCCTAACATACCTGAGGGGAGAATGTCATATATGGGTTGTAAAAACTGTGGTTCACAAGTTATAAGAAAGCCTTGAGAAAGGTGAAGTCGCAAATCCACTTGCTCCCTTCTAGTGGAATATGAAATGGAAAAGAGCACATGTAGATCCATAAAAATTTCTGGAAGCTAAATGGAAAATAGCATCTCTGAAACATACTTTGACCATGAAATAGACATGTGCAGCCTAAACTATACACTGTACAGAGCAGATTCTTCAGAAATTTATGGTCTTTGAACAGGCTGTTGACTATCCACTTTGTGATGAAGCCATTCTTCAAAGTCAGGTGTACAGCTAAGCATATGTCCAAATTCTGTCCTTTAACACCTAGAAACTTTGCTGGTTAAAAAAATTCCAAGATTCATGTTTCCTAGGTCTTTAGCAATATTGAACAAGTAGTAGAGTATTCAAAAACTATACACAAACCTAAAGTATTTAAGGTCTCTGCTGAAACTCATCTACGTCCTCAGGGATGCTCCTTTCTTTGGGTTGAATACCTCAGAATAAAATGTGAACATCAGCTCCAGCATGTGGGTAAACGTTGCACAGGCATGTGAGAATGCTGGCAATATAGCCCCAAGGAAGCCTACTTATAGAAGTAAAAGAGTGGACCTCCTTCCTATAGGAAGCCCTGAACACTATGGTTGTAAGTTAGATGTGGATTGCCTTAGATTTGGCTTTGCAGTGTTTCTGTTGGCTTTCTCCTTCTGCAGGGTTTTGAGCTCTTAATGCTGTAAGAATCAAGGGAAGCCTATATAATAGTTGGACACTGAGTAAAAAATATCAACATAATTACCATTCGCAATAGGTTATAGATCAAAATGTTTAAAATAGCAGTCAGATTGCCATCCTGCTTCCTAGAGTCCAGTCTCATGAGTCGTCAAGCACCTGCTGTTGTCACTGGAGTAAAAGCCAGTTGTAAAAATTCCCTCCCACCCCAAGAGCTGTCAGGTCACCTGCTGCCATTGTCCCCTTATCTGCAATAGAAACCTTCGAAATGTTAAGTGGCTTGTTCGACCTATAGTGGCAGCTAAAAACAATGTGGGTCTTCGTTATGTGGCTCATTTCAGTAGGAATAGTAAGAAAGCGTATTAGGACTGACAGCTCAGAGCCCTGAAATTTGAAAGACCAATGCCTTTGAGAACTGACAGTAGCTCAAAGGTAAACAGTTTCTTTTCTGTTATTCTTTCACTCCTCAAAACAAGCACCTCTCCAGCTCTGAGAGCTCCTGGCAGGTATGATGAATGGCAAATCCTAATGAAGCCCTTGGTTTGGCGAGAAGTGTTAGGACTTAGCACTCTGTACAAATTCTCATCTGAAATAGGAGTATCAGGAGCCAATTTCTTGAACATAATTTATTCCAGACACTAGCTGGAATAAACAGCATTCTCTAACCTTCTGAGATATTTTGGCAGTAGGGAGCTGTCTTTACACTTCTTTCAATTAAGTGATCCAAATACAAAATTCAATTGCTCAAGAACACAACATGGTTTTACAGCCTCGATGATTTGAGTTCATTATTGGTGACATTATGTTGTGTCCTATCTGTATGGCATTTTCATTATGTGTCAGGTCTGCTGTAGCATGCTGCTTACCTTCCCCTGATGAGAAAAAAAAAATAAAAAATCCAGCACTCAGATTTAACTTCCTAGAAGCAACGCAAGCATACATTCAGTTTCTAAAATGTATTTTACTTAAGTATCATAGTAGAAAAGGAGTATAAAATGGGACCTCCTTAGTAGACATCCTTTTGTCTGCCTCAGAGTCTTTTGAGATTCCTTCAGTCAGAGACAAGCATTTTGCTATGTGCAAAAGCACTGCCATGAGCATAAACCTGACTTATCCATACAAAGAAGGACAAATAAAACAGCTTTTGATTTCCAGGGTCAGATGCCATTCACAGATACATCTAGATGTAATTAAAAGCAAACCTTATATTACTATGAAAAATATACAAGATTTAAATGGTGCATAATAGCTTCTAATGGAACCTGGAAACATTTCTGAGACAGATGCTACTGGGATCCAGTAAAAACTGGTGCCTATAATGCCATGCTGGCAAGCCACATGACAACAGACCTTCACCTATTCCTTTAGAAGATCCCACAAGAAGACAAATAACAAATAGTCCATTCAAACATTACTCTGTCCCTTCTAACTGCTGATTAGTTTTTAACTCCCACAAAGAAACCATTTTCATCTGTAATGCTTATGTTTTGAGCACCTCCAATATTTGTTATCTTCCATGTGGTATGACTTAAAAATACTTTAAAATAGTTGTTCCTCTGCTGTGTCGCTCCTTGCCCCCCCCCCCCGCCCCGAATGCTCCATTACTTCGTCATTATCTTCTTGATAGTGAGTTGTCTAAAAACGAATGATAATGGAGGGAGATTGGGAAAAGCAGCAACTTAGTACTGTGTGGAGGAGCAGATAAGATCGTCTTCCGGATTCATAATCTGCTAATTGTGTCTCTGAAGATAGAAAGTTCCCACAGCTCCCCAGGTCACTGGTAGAAGTCCCTTAGACTTCCAATGAGCTTTGAGCTCTTTTTAAAGTATCTTGAAATTAATCTCTAATGCTTTCTAACACTGTGACACTCGTGTTTCTAATTTTAATGAAGCTACCCACGGAGCTATTTATAAATACATGGATTTAAAGAAGTTTCCTCCATGAAATAACTGGCTAAAACCAGATTATAAAGTAGATTATCAATTCAATCCTTCTTTATATTTTAAACTGTCTGGTAATTTTAATTGTGCCTTAGTTCATTAAGGTCTTAAAAATTAATATTCCATGTGCAGTGGAATAATACCCTTAGCTTTGCTCTCTCCACAACTGTAGATGAGGTTCTTCAGCAGTAAAGGCCTGAAATGAGAAATGTATGTACATAACATAGGTGTTAACAGGAGGCTGAACTATTCAGAGTGACAATCCATTTGTTTAATGCAATATTCTACAAACATGGAGTTATGCATTGTTTTACATGAGACTGCTTGTTTACCAGGTACAGAAGTTTAATTAAAGGTATCTTATTTTGAGATCTTGGTAAACCTGTATATGTTTCATGGTCTTAATTTTCCTTTAGAACATTATTGCTCAATTCAACTCTTAGCAGTCTGAGAGGCTGGTCCGTGTAATTTAATCAGTTTGCTGACAATGTAAGCCTTGCTTATCTATCATTACTATAACCTCACTAAAATCAATAAGGAAAATTTCTTAGTATATTCGAGAAAAATTGTTTTATAACAGGAGGTTCAAATGTCTTCGGAGAAAATATTCATTCACAAGCCAAATATTTATTGTAATGATGAGAAAATAAAAGAATAGTATTCCTTTAGTGAATAGAGTTCTATGAAGCCATTGCAACACGTTTCTGACAGGTTAACAGGAAAAAGTATCATCCCTAGAACGGGGGGAAAATGCTTGAATTTAAGATTACTTTCTCCAAATTCAAGCCCCTTCTGACCACACGTCTGGAAATATTCCAGAAAGCGAATTTATTGTAAAAAAACCTTAACGAAACGGCGAATTTTAAGTAAATATTATCCCATGATGAAATCCGACGGTGCAAACGTGCTAGGAACCAGGGAGTAGGGAGAAGCGGTACCCCCCAGCCGCCCCTGCCCCAGCCGAGCGGCGATCGCCGCCCGCCCCACTCCGCCTCGGCGGGTCGGGGGCAGCGCGGACCGTGCTGGGGATGCTGAGCCCAGTGATTTGAGCACTCCCCTCCCTGACTGCTTTGACGGCATTTTCCAGGCTTAAGGTCCCACAAGGGACAAGGGGGCCCCTGAGTGATGTTCCGAGAAACGTGGCAGGGACCTATCCCGGACCTCCGCCGCTTCGGCCCCCCGCAGCGAGGTTTCGGGGAAGTGGGCTGGTGGGCAGGGATTGGGGTGCAACCATGCGTGAAATCACCCCCTTCCACCCAAGAGGGGCCGACCCACTGCCTCACAAAGCAGTGCTACTCCTGTGGCACCCTGGAGGTGCTTCTTCAACACCAGGTTCGGTCACTCGAGTGGTTTCCTACAGCCAAGAGAGGAAACTAGGAGAACACATGGGGGAAAAAAAACTACCAAAAAACAAAGCCCATTCGGTTGAAGATTGAGTCACTGCTCCCGCTTAATAACGTTCTAAACAGGAGTAGCTAATGTCTCTCTGATCCCTTTGGCTGTTTGCAGCGCTTGAACGCAGCCATTGCCAACAGTCGCGTAAGGGCTTTGAAGTTATAGAAATTGTCTTCACGGGCATTAGTCGGTGTTTTAATAGGTCTCATTCTAGCTCGGTCGCTGAAAGATGTAAGCAAGCCAAAAATTCAACACTCTTTTGAGGCATCTAAAACATTAGGTCACTCCTCCGAGAAGGATTTCGATGTGAGGCCAAGCGCGACTGAGTGCGTGTGTTCAAAATTACATCTTCGACAGAAATTTAGATCTACGGGGTCGTGTTTAAATGCGAAGTGGGACAGAAGTGCACGCGGGGGCTGGGGTGCTCAGTATGCAGGAAACATCACTGGGAAACCTGGAATGTAACAGCCAGGATCGAAAAAGTTAATGGCCTATTTGATGTGAAAAGTGAGCTGGGGATGTTGGAGAGCGGGAGCGAAAAGAGCCGGCCAAACTGTCTCAGGGTGTCCGCGCCGCCGGGCTGCCCAAGCCCCACGCAAATAGCTAAGCCAAACACATAGCGCAGGTAGGAGCGCTTCTCCGTCCGGTTAGCCTTTAATCCGGTGAGTTTAACCTCCCGACAGGGGCGGTGGGATGGCTGAGCCGGCCCCGGCTCTCCCCGCATCGGCTGCACCCCGTAAACCCGCGGACAGTCCCTCCACCTCCTTCCGCGCAAAGCCTGGGCAGTCGATGGGGGCTCCCACCCCTCTCTGTCCGAAGCGCCGGGGTGACGCCGTGGGTCCCCTGGGACCTGCCAGTGTGGCGTTGCGCGGGAGGGCGCGGTGAGGCGGGGCGGAGGGAGGCTGGGTGGGTGGTGCGGGGCGGCACGGAACGCCCCAAGGTGCGCAAGGGCTGTGACCCCGGCCCGCAGACCCCCAGCGCTCGCATCGCCGCGCCAGGGGGTGCTGGGGAAAGCGGAGGGTTCTATTTGCGTCTGACAAAGACGTCCAAGGAGAAGTTCAGGAGGAGATGGTGCACTCCTCCGGAACGGCAGGCCACAGTCGAAGCTGCCTAAAATTATAAACTCTGCTCCCATACCACACCGAGCCGACTCGTTGTCGATAAAGCTAAGAAAAAATTAGTAGCCTCTACTACCATCACAATATTTCAGCCACGCCAGTTTGTTTAATAATATTTTTCTAAAAAAACCTGTCCCTTGTACAGCTCAGTTTCTCCAGCTTTAGCATACGCTTTGAATTAAAACTGTTGACAAGACTGTAACGAAAATACTGATTGATGCAAACATGCCCTGAAACAAATCCACACCTGATTCTGGTTCTCTGACTATGCTGATTAAAGCCAACGTCCGCAGCCCCCAAGTTGGACGGGCGTCTCCAGCTTCCAGAGAAATTGTCCTTCGGGACAGAAAGTAAGCGCACAGGGAAATGTAACGAAAAACAGGGTTTGAAGCGCTCGGCGTTCCTCAAGTTTGAAGAGGCAACGAGACAAATACATCGGATGAAATTTTTTTCTCCCAACCCCCAGGTATAGTCAACTGTTGAGAGAAGACTGAAATCAGCCCATTGCCAGCGGTAGAATGAAAAGGCTAAGGGAAGCCAAAAATGCCTGTGGTCTCCGTGAACTACAACAAATCACGGGGTGGCTATATTTAGGTGGATAACGAAAGGCGTAAAACGGTAGCTAAAAATCAGTTGCCATGGACTGTCTAGGATTTCGTGTGTTTTTATTAATTTTCATAGGAGATTTTAAGATTTACGTGATCTCCCCATTGCAAGCAAAGCCCACCCTCCGGACAGAGTGCTCGCTCCCGGCGGCGGCACGGCCCGTCCCGGCGGGAAATACCGGGGGAGGTATTCGCAGCCTCCCCGCCCGCCGCAGCCGCCCCACTCCGCGCCCTACCTGGGGCCGGCCCGGCCCGGCCGCTTTGTATACGCGGCTTGGAGCCGGAGGGAGCCTTGAGCCGCGGGGTGATGGATGAGGAAGGCGGGTGGGCATGACACCGCGGAGGGAGGGGAGGGGGGGCAAGTCAGAACTTCTGCTCGGGCCTTGGTGTCCCGGCTGCAGATCAGCTCTGCGGGGACACTAGGATTTGGCCTCTGACGGTACAGGAAAGGCGGGGGGAGGACGCTGCCGCCGCCTCCGCACAGCCATCACTGTTCTCTGACTGAGCAGAACAAGAACAGCCCAGGTCCAACCTGCAGAGGAGCTGCCCTTGCAGCCTTCCCGTCTTCCGGTTCACCGCAGCCACCATCTCCCGCTATCCCCGCGCCTTTATTTCCCTCCCTAGGGTGCCGGCACCAGCGGTAGTACCAGCGGGGGCCACTGGGGCCGGGTAAACAGGAAAGTCCTGCTGGATTCGCAGGTGAACCATCCCGAGCCGAGGGGAGGAGCGGCCGGGAGGTGGCCACTCTCTTCCCGCCCACCACTCTGCGAGGGGCGCGGGGGCGGCGGGGACCGTCGCGGCCCTCCCGCTCCTTCGAGGGGACAGTGAGATGCTCCAGCATGCGGGCTTCCCCCTGGGATCTTTTAATAACTACACTTTAGCGGTTTAAAAAAAATATTTTCGGTGAAATCACTATCACTGGGAATATGTGACCGTAGAGCAGGGAAGAGGCTGGAAAGCCGCTCTCACACGGGCAGGATGTGCAATATGGCACAGTCCCACAGCGGCGTTAGCATACATCATAACCAAAACTTAACCCCCTAGAACAACCTCATCACTGACACCGCCATCCCCTTCTCCTGGGCTCGGCAGCACCGTAGGGGTACCGAAAACCTGTGGGCACCCACGGGGTCCCGGCGGGGCTGCGTGGGGGTGTTCGTGGGCCGAGCAGGTGCGCCCGGCTCACAGGGGCTACCGTGCCTGTGTGCCTCTGCGGGATTCACTCGCTGTGTCTAGTCTGTCTGTCTCTCTCTACTTTTTTTTTTTTTTCCTTTCCTAGAGTTTTGGTTGGTGTTTGGTTTTTTTGTTGGTTTTGCTTTTTTTCTTTGTGGATGTTCGATGTTTTGTTTTGTTTCTTGGTTTTGTTTGTTTTTTGGGTTTTTTTAACAGATTTTTCACTCAGCGCAGACGGCAGGGCTGCGTCTCACCATTGTCCCACGCCCAGATTTCAGCTATGTGCCAACAACAGGCTAAAATCCCCTCCGCTGCTTTCTCTGCTCGTTCTTCCTTATATTCTCCTCTCCTCCCCCCTCCTCGGGAGTATGGACACAGATGGGCCAGGATTACTTTCAGGAGGCCAATGCTCAGGACTTCAAACCGGGTAGCGAAGCGGCATCACTATCTCCCCATTAGCTGGCCTTGCGTCACGGCACACATCATCGGCTCAAATCCCAGCACCCTTACTACCGTACCTGCCCTGAGGGAGCGGTGAGATCGGAGCGGCCGTGCACCCCTGGTCGGGATGGAAGGCAAGTGCTTCTCCCCGCCGTGCTCTCGGTCGTCAGCAGCCGGGGACTTACCCCACCAAGGAGAGAAGTGACAGCACATCCCAGTGTTTCGCATCATTTAGATATTGTATCCGCTGGCTGGTGGTGGAGATACCTTATAGATTAACAAATTCAGGTTTGAATACAAACCTGCCTTCCTAAAGGACACGGCTCAAGCAGCTCAGGTGGTCCTGGTCTGCCATTCATCTTTACCGCTTTACAGTAACTAAGAGCGGTAGGGAATTTACCAGAAGCCCCGCATGTTTACCGTGCGTGCACTGGTTTCTATTGGACGCAGCTGCGTACAAACGAGAGATAGAAAAGACGTTTTGTGTATCAGCGTGTAAGAACGGTATCAAGTTGTCATTTGGGGCAGGGATAAGCTCTAAGTTCAAGGATGGGAGTTTTGCTTGCCAGGCACTCGGAAGTGTGTAAGCCTGCCCTCCCCTCCTCCCCCCCAAAACCAATCGCAATACTAAACCCCGGATGCCAATAAATCTTTAAAAAAAGCAATACTGTTTAAGATCCGTCTCGAACACAGAAGCATTGCTACTGCACAGAGAACGCAGAACCATCCCTGTCTTCAAGCCCCCGCAAAACGTTTGTCTTTGTACAAGAGCGGGAAGAGAGAATCGTGCCGACAATGTGCTCATCTGGTTCACTGCTTCCCTGCTGTGGCTGATTCCTCAAGTTCCCACTGCTGGGATGACAAATACCCCTCTCAAAGTTGCCAAACAACACTCTTTAATCGCTATGCTGGTAAAGGTGTAGAGTATTTAATTGCTGTGGTTCATTTCTAGGTTGGTATCACGGCATATTTCTCCCTCCCCGATTTCTGTCTGACACCCACGAATGACCGGAGTGGGTGAGTTCATGTGTATCCTAGTATATGGCAGCGTGGAAAAATGCATTATTTCCTGAAATAATAAACAATTAGCTTGTTCAAATAATCCTGCTTTTACTGTGTTTTGTGTGTGGAGGAGTGCTTACCTCAAGTCTACTCAGGTTTCTCAAACATAAAAATTCTGTAAACATTGCAAATCATCTAGGAGAGGGGTTGCATTCTACACATCTAGAGGTAGACACATACTGCATTTTTAAAGGAAAAAAATTGCAGGATAAGCTGTTAAAGAAAAAAATATAGCAAAGGGGAAAATAAAGGAAAGGAAGAGAAACCGAAATGATATTGGAAAAGTCTTGGCTCCAGTTAGCAAGGAAATACTCTATCTTTTTCCAACATCACTTGATGAGACCATAAAGAGTCACATATTGTGCATTTCTCAGGTTTTCAATATTCCCCATACATATAATACTAGCAAGTTTCGACAGCTATTGCCAGGGCTCGAGTTGGTTTCCCTCAAGTGAAGAAATGCATCTTTAAGTGGGAAATCTGCCATTGGCTAACCACAGTCAGAGATGTCTGCTGGGATAAACAGCATTGTTAATTCCTTCAAGCTCCATCTGTGGAAATGATAAAGTGCAGCCATTATGGAAGGCTGCAAGGTTAAATTAATTAAATTCTTCCATTATGCTGCAGTCTTCTGAAGATGATTGCTATTTTCCTCTTAAATGCCATTATTCCTAGATCTATCTGGCAGCTGATGCAATTAAAATGAACATAATGTAAATTTAACAACACAAATAACACTTTCCTCCACGTATGTTTGAATGGGGCACGCAGGGACTATATCACAAGCTTCCACTTCCCCCGTAAACATCTGATGTAACCTTAAAAATAATTTCAAGCAAACCAGTGTGTATTTGGATACTTTTCTTCGGCGAATTCTTGGATCAATACTTTCGTTTCATGTTTTCATGTTCTCAGTAATGTTAAGGGATCCAGTTACAAACTCTTACCAGTAAGAAAGAAAATATGCCCCGCTGTGCACCCTCCTAAACACTTCTAAGAAACAGTGTTTTCTTTTCATTTGGAATGACAATTTTGTTTGTCTGCTCTGCCCCGGCGAGCGAGACTATAGGTTATTAGTAGACACATTTAATTTCGGACCATAACGCAGGCGGCCGCGCCCAGGGCCGACACACGCCCACTCGCTGTGGCAGAGCCGGGCGAGGGGCGAGGGCACCCGGGAAGGTACCCGGGGCCGAAGCCCACCGGGGCCGGGGCGCTGCCTCCCGCCCTGCCTGTCTCCGCTGGGAGTCCCGGCCGTGCCGCCCGCCCCGTCGCTCTGCCACGCTCTCACTTTTGGTTTATTTTATTTTATTTTATTTTACTTATTTATATAAGGAAGAAGCGTGATTTCTCTAAGTCTTTGCAGTCCTTCATGGGTCATTATAGCTTAATGCAATTAACATAACCTTTTGTAACCCAATATCACGTACTTCCAGGACAAATCTTTAAACAGATCACTAATCGTAAAACAAGTTACGGTGTCTGGGAGTAAAAACTAAGCTATTTGCTGTTCCCGCTGGTACTTTCAGCTTCTCCTCCTCCCTTCTCCTTTTCCCTTTTCTCTAGCACTCGCATCTCGGGTTTATGGGGTTTGTTGAAACCCTGCTTCATGTAACTTTTAAGCCCTCTTCCATTTTTTCAAAATTTTTTATTATTATTATTTTTATTTTAGGGGCTCTGCGTTAAGCCACTAAAGATCTATCACTGGGGTTGTAGAGTTTTCGTGACGGGGGCCGACGGGAATAGGTCGAGGGAGAATGAAGCCGCAGCCCTGGAGGCGCGCCGAGGTGAGCATCCCCCGGGCGGGGCCGACGGACGGGGAGGGGTGGGAGGGAGAGCGGCCGGTCCCGCACTGCACCGCCGCTCCGGGGGCCCGAGGTGTGCGGGGGGCCGGGGCTGGGACCGCGGAGCCCTCCAGGGGCGGCGGGACATCCATCAGCAGCGGCCCATCGAGCGGGGTGCCCGCCCCCCGCGCTAATTGCTTTTGCTGTTCTTTCAATTAGGGCCGGCGCTTCCCCGCGCTGCCCCTCACCCCGGGTGGATGTTGGGCAGGAGAGCGCTGGGCTGAGGGGAGGATAACAGAGAAGCCGTAACACGTGTCGTTGCATTCACAAACGTAGATTCTCTCCCCACCCCCTTGTAAAGCTTTCTGCAGCATGCAAAAATGAAACGGATTTGGCTGTGAAGTTCATGCTTGATTTAATGACGAAAGGTGCTTCCTGGCCTGCTCTTTGGTTCCTGCTGTGCCGCTTGGGAGTAAATCCAGGTGGGATATTTAAATTTCGTTCAAATGTCACACCGATCATTTATAGGCGGTTCAGGGTAGAACCACCACTTACTCCAAATTTAGGCTTATTGTTGCGTGCCTATGAATATATTTCTGTACGTGACTGTTAGTTAGATCATGTCCATGCAACCTACGAGGCCCAGCTCAGTGATGTGGTACCCAGTACAATAAATGGAATAAAAAAAGCTGGAAGTAAATCCTACAGGAATTCTGGTTCAGGGGAATTACACCCCAGTACTTAAACTATTAGATTCTGTTTGGATAGATTATTTAATCTACCACACACCATCTCTATACTTTAATTTTCCCAATCATGTGTGCAAAATTGGTCTTGTCCTGATTTCATTTTTACAGCCGAGTTTTTGTTTGTATTCCTTGTTACCCCCAAGGAAAGAAAATCCCTCCAGGGACCTGATAATGCAGGAAAACCTTTTACATTGTCACAGGGTATTTGTGTGTTCTGCTACACTTTATGAAGGAGTCCTTAAAATGTGTCATCTTTTACTTTTTTTGTGTTGGACTTCTGTATGCCAGGAATAGGAATTAGGTCTACATATGTGTTATAATGTTGTATTTTCCAAAAAGGATGTAACAAAGGTAATCCTTAAAAAGGTCCCAATTGTATGTTTTTGAGGAAAAATAAAAAAAGAATGACTGTAGGTTTTCTGTCTTTGGAGAGACTGACAGGTTTTCAAAGAACTCCTTCAGAATGCACAATGAATTCACCTTGTCTAGTTTAATAGAAGCAGAAAATGATTAGAGTGTGTTTTAATACTTGCTGTACGTGTGACGTAGGAAGCCAAGCCTCAGAACAGTTTAAATGTTGATATACCCAGCTTGAAAAAGCTTGTCAAATAAATCAAACCGTTCTGGGGGCAAACCCATGTTGTTTTTAAACCACAGAGTGGGAGAGTGGGCGTGGTTACTCCCATGGTTGAATCGTGAATGTATAGATTTAAAATACATTTTGCCACACTGGTTTTCAGAGGATTGTTTTGGCCTCGTATTCCAATACCATGAGCCAAAACTCTGGTCAATGTTTTGACAACAGAGCCAGGAAAAACAAAAAAGGCTTACCCTGTGAAAAAGAAATGAAGATATAGTGAAGGAAAACAGTAGTCTCTCTGCCACTGCCTTACTCAATCCATATGTGGACTTAAACACAGGAAATACCCACCATTCACCGCAATCAAGCCAGGGGCTTGTGCATCAGAAAGTGCCTTGTGGAACTAATTGGACTTTATTAAGATTGTCATTGACATAGAAAAGCATTTTGAAATTTGAAGTCTGAACATTTAAAGAATAGAGAAAAAAGATAATCTGCTTCACGTACTGACTTTTAAAAAATATATTTATCACAACACTACAATCTTCCAATGTGCATTTATTATGGCTTTTTACATTAATTATAATTTTGTGATGTTTGTATTATTAAAGTCTTTATGCTTACGTTTCATCTAGGGTCTTTTCTGGCACAGAGTAAGTTCCAGGATCATTTCAGAGTGGAATAAAATCTAAAATTCGCCCATTTCAAAGGATAATAAAGAACATGCATGGTACCTTTCATACAGGCAAAGTTTACAGAGAAAATACAGCTACAAATAATAGGTCCTAGAGTGTTTTGTTTTGGGGTTGTGTTTTTTTTTTTTTTTTTTCATTTTAAGAACTTAAATGAAAACTTATCTTTTCCAACAAGTATTTGGCAAAGTGTTTATTTTAGCACTTCTATGCCAGATATCTCCTTGTGAGGTTTTGGTGATCCCCCTTTTTATTTTTTATTTTTTTTTAATTTTGCTGTACTGTTGCATTTAGATTTTTAGCACGGTGAGTCACTATTAGATCTGACAAAACAATGCTGTGATTGCTAATTAAATTCAACTTCTGGGTAATTTTCATTGAATTCACACTCCTGTGAATTCCTGTGATCTTTACCTGTTGTATTTTTCTTCCTAGTGCTTTACATCAAATCAGGGGAACCATTTGTGCTTTTAACGGTACAGGCTCTTTAGTACACTGCTGTACTGTGGGTCAAGTCATTTGCTTTCCAGATAGACTGGGAAGTATTTGAGAGGGTGATGCATTTTCCACAGTTTTCATGTCATCAAACAGGGCTGCTGTAGAGCTAATAAAAATTATCAATTCCTCCACACCAGTCATATAGGTACTGTGGCAGGACTAGGGACAGGTAGTTTCAGTACTTTGGATGCTGTCTCTACCTGAAGTAATTTTGTTTTCATTGCTTGTTGCTTTGATCCTTTTTTTGTTTCATCCAAATGGTATTTCATCCAAATTTAATGAAAAATTCTGCTTCAAAAATTCCTGTATTTGAAAGACTTTCGAGTGCAAACCTGTTCACAGATAGCAAGAGTTGCTTTCATCATTTCCGCATGTTGAAATCCAGCTGATTGATACTTGGAATACAGATAGCTTCAGCTCCTGAAGCTCCATATTCAAACCTTACTTTTGCCTGAAGTGATTTTAGCCCACTATGGCAGTGGAAGCTTGCTCTCTTTTGCCATTTCTTAAAAGCCCATTTCACCTTGGCTGGTTCATAAGCTAGAATGATATGTGAGATGCCTGAGAGTCATCATTCTAGTTTGTTTTCTGTTTCTAGTGCTAAAATTCATTGGGAGAGTACCCCAGCTCTTCCTCCGGAGTTGGTCCACAGATGACCGCCTCCTAATTCCAACTACCAGTTATTTTTCTAACTTAAGCAGCAGCCTTATCCTGATATTTTGCAACTTTTGCAGATTTGAGTTCAGAATTAAGAACCATTCATTGCATTTTATGTGGTCTGTTGGAGGAAAGAGTGGGGAGAAAATCTGTGTGTAAATACGTAAAATGGGATGACTACAGGCATGAGTCAAGTCTGATTGTAATGTAAACACAAGTGATTATTGTGTTGGTAGATGTCTACACTGAAGTGCATTTGGAGTACAATAGCCTGTATGATATGTTCAGAAAGTAATTGAATATGTAAGAATCAAGAACAGACAAAACCATTATTTCACTATAAATAAAGTTCATTCTTCATACGTATAATTCTTAAATTTTTTTCAATGTGAAGCAGTGCATACATGAAAAGCGGATCTGAACAAAACCCCATCTATGCATCCAGCAACATTCCTATGGGAACAAGAAACAAAAAAGAGAATAGAAGTTTGGCATCTTGAGGTCTGGACTATGGACAGATGCATTGTCATTAATTCTTAAAAATGAGAGCAAGGGACTATGGGCACTAAGATCGTATTCTGAGAGTTTGTATTACTGACTTTGGAGTGACAGCAAGTAAAAAACACCCCGAAGGTCAGTGTAATTAGATTTCTAAGTCATCCATATTTTTCTTGATGAAATGAACATTAGGCTGATGTGTGTTAGAGACAGTGAAATTTAAAAGTTTTGGCTTCTTTGCTTCCTTGCAGCAGAATTTTCTTGGACATTTGCCCATTAAAGGTCTGTGCAAAGCCAATGTTTATATTGATCCATTTTCTTTTTCTTTTTTTTTCCACAATAGACATCTAAATGTACAAAATAGTGGTGTTCTGTAAGAAAATAGTAACAGCAAAATAGTAGAGAGATAATGAAACAGAAAGTAAAGAAATAAAGGGGGTGTTGTGATGAGAAAAAAGGCAGAGATAAATGTGTGCAAGTGTAAACCTATTTCCTTAGAGTGACACTTGATGAAAACTATAAATTACAACACACATAACAGCAAAGCCTTTGCTCAATGCATCTGCATCTCATCCACCACATGCTGATCTGGTTGTTGCACCTCTGTGGCATTTAATCGGAGCCATGGAGACAAGCTCCAAAAAGAGGACAGATTTATAATTAAGATGCAGTAGTCAAATTGAAACTAGTGTGAAAGTATGAACTTAAGGGAAGGTAGTATTCTCAAAAATAGTAATTACTGTTTATCTATGGCAGCAGAATGCCAAAAGCAGTGGGGGTTGTCCCAGACCTACTGTATCTTGTCTTGGCATTAGCATGTATGACTTGAATTTCATTCCAAACCCTGATACTGTCAATTATACTCATGGACCAGCCTTTGAGCCTGCTTATTTTAAAGAAAAGTTTTTAACTCCCCAAAATTGTAGCTAACTTCATTGTTGAGTGGTGTGAACACAGTGACACAGACTACTAAAACCAGTCCCTTTAGTTTGTTAATACATAATATCAGTAGGAGTTGTTGAACCCAGAGCATTATTTAGACAAGACTACCAAAGACAGTAAGATGGGCCACTGCAGTACCCATATGATCAAGTATGAAGTCCAAATCAGTTAGACGGTCTTTGGAAACCTACTATTACAGGTAAGTGATAGATCCTCAGTTGATATAAAGAGATGTGGTTCTATTGATGTGCTCCTCACACAGCTATCCACTTATCTCCATACTAATCCACACGCTGAAAAGTGCTCTTTCCTCCCACTGGCCAAATGGCTCCCTAGAGTGTTGTCAATCCTTTGGGGAGTTGAAAAATACCAACCTCAAAGTGTATGTACTCTGAATTGAAGAAAATGCAGCTGTTGACATATGTGAAAGTGTATTACTAGATCAAAATAAAAATAATCAATTTGTGTCTGTTACTATGTGTGTTTAGTGGGAAAAAAAAGGGTAATATTTTACACATTACATTTTCTAATATTCCAGGATAAATGGCCTGGAAAAATCCAAACATTATTTTTAGCCATGTTTTCTCTCTCATTCTCTCTTTCTCCCCTACTCCCCCCTCCTGTCTCTACAAAAATCCAAGCCAATTTCAACCACATGTGAGAGGGGAGGAGGACTCCCAAACATCGTTAAGTTCCAATAACTGCCATGAAAATTTGTGGTTGGATGGAAGAGAAAAAGCATATTTGTTCTTCCAGGTAACTTGGCCCCTGTTCAGCAAAGTCAGCTTTGCTTCTGCCTGGCAGTGCCTGGGTGCACAGAAACATTTGTGGCCATGCATCAGCCAGCTCACCCAGAGCTCTGAGACAGCTTCAGGCTGTTCTTTCTCTTGCCAAAAGGGATTATCAAATGGGGACACGAGAGATGAGTAGGGTTAATACAGTAGTTAGATGCAGAGGATATAAGACACAAACATACAGGGGATCAGGCTCTGTTAACTACTCAGAGAACAGCTTATTTTTTTAAATATACCTAAAGTAGTTATTACATTTTTTCCTAGACATTTAGTCTCATGTTTATGAAGTATAATCCTTGGATAATTTATCACTTTCAATAAATACTAGCATTCGATCTTCATGCTATGGCTCTTTCAGTGAAGTAATTTAATTGAAACAGGATCTATGGTATTTCTACACCAATGCATACAATGTTAGCTTCTTTTAAAGGACAACACATTAAACTTCTGCTCATACCCTTCACTGCCAAGTACTTAAGTTAGATTTACAATACCTTCTATTATTTTGCACATGTATTTTGAACATTTTCAAATTTACAAGCAATTGATGTACACGCCATTTTTAATACAAATGAAGAGTGTTTAAGAAATGACCCACTCTAAAAGCAAAAAAGGAAAAAAGGAGTCAAGTCCATACAAGTTTCAGCTTTTCATTACTTTTTGCCTATAGCTTTTGCTTTCAGCATAAGAAATCTGGAGCTGGCTTGGGATACTTGGTGGTGGAGCACTAACCCCCTGAAATCTGAACTCCTCAGGTCCCTTAAACAGGCCAGATGGAAGTCAAGAAAAGATGCTTCTGGGAGTCCCGGATTGCTGCCTGGCGCAACCTCTCTTGTTGTGCTGCTGCATGGAAGTCAGAGACCTGGCCTCCAGCTTAGGCACTACCTTCAGATACCTGCAAATGGATGGTGTAAATAGTCTAAGTGGAGAAGGAGCTTGTTCAGACCCTGCTCTCAGCATGAGACAAAGAGCCACAACAATGTAAGAAAAGGTTTCTTTCCCCTTCAGGACAGACCGAAGGAAATGTAATTGCTCTCTGAGGGAAGGAAATCAGCACCCTCATCTACATTAACAGCCTTGCAGCCTGCCATCACATCTTCTTCCAGACCATGCCAGAGGGACAGAGGTGGGGGTGACCACATACAGAATGGACAGAGAAGTTCCCTCATGAGCTCAGTGATTTTTTTATCTCCTTTTCACTCCCTGTCTCAGGGGCTGCCCTTTCATATGCCTTTTTCCACAGCAGCTCTCCTGCAGTGTTTTCACCTTCTTCAAGGGAATTTCTCTTGTTGCTTCTCCATTGTTGCTCTTCTGCAGTCACTTGCTTCTTTGGAGAACTGCGTTCGTTAGAACTCTGATTGTCTAATGCTTCTGAAGGAACTCTGTTTGCTTTCCTCTGCTCATTTCACTGCCTCTCCTCTTCCTCTGTCTCTTGGTGTCTTCTTAATGCTTTTGTCTTTTATTGCTTTCTTTCTCCTTTTCTAAGTCATTCTCTGGCAACTTAATTAATTTTCATGGCTTTTTTTTTTTTTTTTTTTTTTACCATCTCTAGGAGTGTGGCTACCAAGTCTAAGTGTCTGTTCCTGTCAACATCCTTCTTTTGTGTCTTTGGAATTCTCAGATTTCACCCCTCAAGTCTATCCAACATGCAGTTGCCAACATGCCATTGCCAATATTTTTTGGCTAGCTTGCATTGCAATTTTCTCACTATTTAAGTGATAGAAAAGAAAAAAAAAAGACAAACTTTTGGTCTCCTTTCTCAAGAGTCTTAAGAGGGCACTTCTATTCTTGGTTGTGTATAAGGTAAAAAAGATAAACCATACTTTATTCTGAAGTCAAACAAGACTATATATATTTATATGTAGCTGCTATGGTGACATTTACAACAAATCACTATCATCCACATGGAATAATCTGTCAAATATGCAGGGATTTAAATATTTTACCACTAAGAATTGACTGTGCTTTTCTTAGTTTTATGTTGAAAATTCCACATAGTTCTTAAAACAACACTTTCCCCTCCAATATATATTTTCCAAAGCTGTATTATTGCAAATTGCTATAAATGATCATCATTTGTGCGGTAGAAAAGGATAGCAATGGGAATGCTCATTCCTTCTGAGTAGCCTTTGTTTGAACTGGCAGAAGAAAACTGAGATCCTTCTTCCATGTGCATTGTGCAGGAGGATAGAGAAGAGATGAAGGGATCTCTTTGTGCCGTGGTGATTTAAGTGAAGAGCCTTGCAAGACTGACGCTAGGAAGGTGACTCCTCTACACAGAATAATTGAAAATAGTTCCATCGAGTTTCATGGGCTGTGATGAGCCATAGGCAGAACGGATAAGTCAGGGATCAGAAAGCAGAGAGACACACAGTGGGGACAAGCAGATAGCATCAATCAAAAGTTGTCATTTTGCTGCTGTCTACTGGCTCCAAAATGAAACAGCTGCATTTACTTCAATGGTATGCTGGGCACCAAAATACATAATGGAAGCTGTCTCTCTAACTTGAAAGCGTATGAATTTCTGTGAGAAGATCGAGCTAATTTATAGATCTGATGACCTTTTGCTAGGGTGTCAGTTCCTGGATGTGTACAGCCAAATGAGAGAGTGAAGAGATGTCACACACTGTGTGCTCTTGAGGCACAGTGAAGATGAGCAAAGAAACAAAAGATGACAAATCTGTCTACAAATAAAGATGAGGAGGACAGAATTAGAGTACACACTTCACTGGAGTTAAGGTAGAGACAGAAGTATATTACTTTTTATTTTGTATTTAATCCGTTGGATGAGCACCAGAAACAATAATTCTTTTATCAGAATTGAAAACTCTTATTTTCAGCTGCCAAAAATCCAAGGTTTTTTTTTTTTTTAAATCTCAGAGACCTGAAAAAAGTAAATGTTTTCTTTGCCTCAGATCCAGTATTGGAGAGTTGGCATGCCAAAGTCATCCTTCTGTTTAGTAAAGATTTCTCCAATGTTTGTCTTTCCGTTAAGAATGTCGGTAGAACTGAATACATACTATAATGTATACTTCACCCATTTGTTTCAATGATGAATTTAAGCCATATTTAATATCCTCTGGAATACTTTGAAAATATGATGGCCTAAATTCTGGCCACATGTACAATGTTTGTACCTAATCTACCTTTGTAGAAATCAATTTTTTAGCTGTCCTACAGGCCAGAATCTACCTTTCCTGCATATCCTCCATAATGCAGGACCGAGGACAACTGGCACAGAGGATGGACGGGGGTTTGAAATATGTGTACATTGCCACTGCATTTAGCAAGAGTGGCTGAACACAATGACTTCATCCACCCTGGCATGCCTGAAGCGTGACCTCAGCTCACTTTGGCTTCAGTTTGTGTTGAAGGTTCTTAGCAGGTGCTGGCAGCTCCATGGATGTGACACAACATATATAGCTCTCTCTTATCCGAGATGAAGGATCAGTTTCATGCTGATCCTGCAAATTACATTTTCACTATGTGGAGTTTGTCCTGTTGTGGTTGTAGCTTGGATGATCTAAGTTTACAACTGAGTCAAGGCTTGTAAAGAGAGCTGATATATTTTACTAGACCTAACTGGAACAACAAAGCAAAAAAGCAACCCATGAGCTTCAAGAAACAAAGATCTGTCTTGTCCCCCTCTCTAATGGAAAACCAGAAATACTGAAAGGCCTGTGTTACTCTGCAGAGATGTGCCATCACCTGCTACTTTATCATTATACATGTCATTTTTTTCCCAGTACTCTTGCCATGCATTGTTAAGATGTTTTCCTGTGATGGACATTCACAAAAACACAGGGCAGTGATTTGAAACAGTTTTTTCATTTGTGCAGTCACACTCACAAATATCTGTTGCAATGATAAGTGACAGATTTGAAGAGAAGTGGCTGCGTTCAGCAAACAACACCATGTGGAAGCATCAGGACTTCTTCTGTACACTGTACATGTACTAAGACATTTGGCTTCAGCTGAAGCCTTGACTTTCAGCAAACCACTCATTCATTATGCAATGCTTGTCTGTGCCAGGAGATCTTAATCTGCTCTGAAATCCAGTGCTGTGTTTTCATTCATATAAACATCCCTCCATATGGCAAAATTAGTGCTGGTCACAGGAGCTATGCGTACAGTAGCAGGTACTACAGGCTGCTATGAGCAGATCAGGGAAGCAAATATGTTGGTTCTGAGGACCACGCGTGTGTCAGATGGGGTTTACTTTGGTCTAGCTTGTGACTGGGTCTGGGACCTGTTAGCTACCTGTTAGCTGTCGGAGTGAATTAGGCGCAGTCCTGGAGCACATCTGGCTTAGTTTCATCCAAAAAATGTTTATGGAATGTGCTCTTAGCTCAGTCTATGCTGTGAACCAAAGCACAGCGAATTGGAACAACCAGGAGATTTGTTCAAAAAGGCACTTCAGTTCTAACCTAATGCAATGCTGCAGATTCCTCTGGAGTGCACTATAGCATAGTACAGCAGAAAGGCCACAGTCGTAATGGTGCATCAACACTTCTTCAGTTTGACATTGTATTTCCTTTTCTCAAGGAGACACATATTCCTCCAAGTGACTTGGGCTGTGGATAGGTACTTCTGCTTCTGACACTAAAAAAACAATAATAAAGACAGAAGATATTTGTAGAAGCCAGCTTCTAATGAATGTATTCTAACACCATCAGGCAAATTTTATCCCTGAGGTTGGCTTACAATACCACAGGCCATCTCTGATGGTACATGCAGAAATTTGACTAACCCAGAAGGTACTTTTTAGAAGAAGTCCTAGTCAGGCATAGTATTTTTACTATCTATACAAAAAGACATACTCTATTTTTAGTGTCTGGTGATGTAACCATAAGCCTTTAACAGCAAACAAATGAGTGTGGCGCATTTGCAAAAAAAAAAAAAAACCAAACAAACCCAAACAACAAACAAACAAACAAACAAACAAGCAAACAAACAAATTGATTATGAAAACCCAAACACTCCCCCCCCGAAAAAAAATAAAAATCAAGAAGCCTTTTAGAAGCCTATACTAATAAGTTCAAGATAAGGGAGTGAGAAACAGTGGTACGAAAAAGAAGGCTGCCCATACTTACCCTAATGAGAGATGTTTTTATTTTTGTAGTGGATGCAGTGTGCCTTAAAAGGTTAAAATGTTTAACTTTCTAATCTTTGCTAGAATGTTTTTATCACCAGCCTAAATTAAAAATACAGAAAGTACTGAAAGGACAATTATTACAATAAATGTGAAGAAAAACTAAGTACAAAAAACACATTTAAAAATTATTTTTTATCTATACTGCTACAGTTGATATGGCTGTTGCTTAGTCCTAGCTAAGGGCTTTCCTCTGAAAGCATCCCATTGCATTGTTGACAGAAGATGCTGCTATTTTGCAGCATGTGACCTTTTTCATACGCTTTTGTGAAAATAGTGTAAAACTTAACAGGAGGAAAGGAAGTTAGAAAGTTGGGGTTTTTTTCAGGGGGTGGTAAACATACTTGATTCTACTTGCTGATTCTACTGTAGGGTTTTTAAGGACGACGTATGAACACTGTGAATCCGAAGAAGAAATTTTGCGAAGATCGTTAATATTTTGCACTCTTTCCAAACAAATTCTGAAGGCCTTCTCTGCACTCCTTATTTTCAGCTGTGCACTGACTAGGCTGAATTGCAGGACTTGGCTTCAAGCACAGTTTGAACTATAGGAAGGTCTGGAGCAGACAGGAAAAGAAGTACAATATGTGCCTGAACACATTGTAAAATAAGTAATGTAAACTATGAATATGGAAGAAGAAAACAGAAATTAGATTTTCAATATCTTCATAAACCATAAAGTATGTCCTACAAGTAAAATAAAATCCTTTGTCTATGCCAAGCATTACTCCATGGTAATTTTTCATTGCACTGTATCCATTTGCATGAGCCACTAACTCCTGTTTGTAGCCGTCCACTGGTCTAGACAGACAAATCTTTGGAGATCTATTCTTTTTGATGGATTTATCAGATTTCCAGCCCCATTTCCCCACTCTTTCTGGTTTCTGTTCCTTCTTCACTGTTGTGTGCTGTCTCCAGCAGATTGCTGAGGTAGGTCCACATACCTAATCCTGTAGCATCAGGGTGAGCAGCTCACTTACCCGCCTTCTCTTTCTCTTTGTCCTGTTTGAAGTGACCCCCCACCTTGTATTTACTATGATATGGAAACTGGCTGCCCCTGCAGTAAATTTAAATCCTATATGATACACACAGTATGCTACTGCTGAGAAGCACAAAAAAGAACTCCCTCAAACTCCTGTGCTCCAGTCCCTTTAATGAAATGTGCATTCTTGCTGTGCACCTCTTTTTCCAGCTTGTGCGTTGTGTATCCAGCAGGCTTTATATTGCAAGCTATGAAAAACTTTATTGAAATAAGATTGCTAAAAAAGGCTTTAATAAAGCAGTTTTCTAACATGGTAGTTTGTGTTTATTTTCAGAGTTCAAGAACACAGTGCTTTGGTAGTTCTGCAGTTCCGGATGTGTAAGGTATTTAAAAATCAATTCCAGAAACCAAAGCA
Source organism: Dendrocincla tyrannina (assembly GCA_035047865.1). Lineage (NCBI taxonomy): Eukaryota > Metazoa > Chordata > Aves > Passeriformes > Dendrocolaptidae > Dendrocincla > Dendrocincla tyrannina. The sequence continues at coordinate 118,101,085 of JAWWMP010000081.1, forward strand.
GTTCTACCCAAGGTACATCAAGGGCTAGATTCCAGCCACACATTCAGTATAAATAATGTAAAACCATCAGTCATATTTTATAGTAAGCAAAGTAAAATTGAAGAAGCAAAGACACGCTAATAAAATAATTAATATTAGTGGAAAATAACTGGTATAAAGTAACAAATACGTTTCTGTAGACATACCACTTAACTCTAAAAAAATATATACATACATATATGATGGCTACAAATGAGCTTGTGATTTTCTTCCAAAAGTATCTGAGCAGGAAGTAAAACATTTTCCCAGTGGATGAAATAACATTCATTTTTGCCAATCTAAGCAAGGCAGATTTAAATTTTATGTGTGTCCAACTGCTTGTTCCCCCTCAGCTAATAACCTGCCTGCTGGAAGCATTTCAAATGAAAAGGAGTTCACAGTTCCTAAGCCCAGCTTTGAATATATCTGCCATGCATGTAAACAAGTAAACCATTATGTTTCTTGTTGAGATAAAGAATACCATGATAAGTGGGGACTTTTACCAAACAAAGGGCTTCCTATTGCGAGTGTGGATAATCTTCCAGAAAACCCTGTGTTTTGGCAAATCACTCCAGATTAATCTATTAGGCATCTCCTTTCATCATCAAATTTCCGCTGTCTATCACAGTGGCTGCCTTATCAAGCACCCTTTACTCAATAGCAGGCCCATTCCTAGGATTTCAGGTGCTGGCCTTCCGTGCTCAGAAAACAGGTGTCCCCACTGTTTTCAGGCAGGAAAGGTCCCTGCACAGAAGCCTGGGAAAGGGCAGGGGTATCAGCCGCTGTTCTACCTGAAGGAACAGGTAACAGGAAACTGTTGATTCAATGGGCTGAACTTAATTGGCAAGCATTAGTCAGCAGTGACTGTTTTTTTTGTGAATTAAAAATCCTCATAAGAATTCTTTCCAATAAAAGTTTTGAAATTGGGGGAGATACATGCCCAGAGATGCCCTCCCAGGAGCAGTAAGTTCTTGTAACTCTATTTTAAGTGCTGTATTCTCTCAGTGTATTCCAGAAAATATGAGCTAGGAGCAGAGGGCAGTGTCAAGCTTTACGTGGTTATGTGTAGTGCCTGAGCTGTTAGGCAAATTGCCTATATTCAGGAGGAAATGGATTTCAAATCTCAACTAAAGGCTAATATTCCAAACCAATTAGTATGATGGATCAGGTTTTCAAACTCACTCTCAGTGCCTTCTTTGGCCAGGCTTTTTTTTTTTTTTTTTTTTTTTTTTTTTTTTTTTTTTTTTTTAGCCCCTGCAAATTAATGAAACTGGGCATATGGTTTCTGACCAGACTATTCATCTGTGAAACAGGGCTATCGACTTGGTCACCCAGCAATGCTGCAATATAGATCAGCGTTCAGAGTCAGGGGTATGAAGAATGACATTTTAAGGTTGACCGAGAAATGTGTTTTACAGTAGCCCGTAAATCCTTGCTCCTTTTATTTAACCTTCAGTGCTTATCTCTTCTCATCGAGACAACATCAAGCAGCTCTGTCCTGGCGGGTGTCTCAGTACCTGTCTGCCTTCTCAGGCAGAAAGACCTTCATTCTCTGCTCCAAACCCTGCTCCTGAAAAATTGGCTTGCACAGACTTTGCTGTAATAAAATCAAGGCAGGCAGGAAGGCCAGCATAGTGACAGCAGGAAGAACCCATCTGCTCTCAGCTCCTTGCTTTGACAGCAGGGCTGCTCAGAGCATCGGGATGCGCTCCCAGCTCTGCTTGGTGGGTAGGAAGCATTTGATAAGCACATGCCTGCCCTTCCGGGACTCCACAGCGCAGGCTTTGTTTCATCTACAGATGATTAAATGGTCTACGGGGCAATTATGAACGAAAGGAAGGAATAGCCAGCTCTCTCCAGGTTTCCTCAATCAGCACGATTGAATTTCTCAAAGGAAGGCAGCAGTAGCAACGGCGGGCTCAATGACTTTTCCTGAAAAATGTTCTCCAGTTTAGGATCGAGCTTTCATTTAACTACTTGCTGTTTCATTTTATTAAGTGCAAATTGTGGCTTAATAGATTTACAGTTGCCATAAACTTCGGCATCATGAAAGCTGTCAGAGTGGCCAGTTGCACAGTGTATTACTCAGATGATGCTAGAGAGGGTGAACAGGACAAGCCAGGCACCAAGAAAGTCTGCAGAGCATTTAAACGGGTCTGTGTAGTGTTTTGAGGGGCAGAGAGAGACAAAACATGATCAGTCACTTTCCTTTTGTTCCTCGCTTTTGTAGGAATTAGAGTGGAGGTGGAAGATTTCAGAAGTTCATCTGCAAATGGAAAATAGCTTATTTTGCCTTTTCAGACACGAATTTTGTGAATTAACTCTGCTAGACAGTGGTTACCCAAGTCCAAAACACATTTTGTTTTGTTTCTTTCTGTGTGCCCTTTACGCTGTAGCTCTGTTCGCTCATTACACTGAGTTTAGTTCCAGATACATACCAGCAAAAAATGTAGACATACTGGAGGAAGTTTAGAAAGAAACATCAAGGCTGATTAAAGGGCTGGAGGGACAGACTTCTGTGAGGAGTTTAGAAAAATTAAATTCTTATTGTTTGGCTAAGCAATGATGGGACAGTGGGCATGAGAGTCATCTCCGGACATTTTGCCTAGGACAAAGACCACAGTCTGTGCAATTTTTACCTCCTGATCAGATGACTGATTTACTGTGGATGAAAGGGAAAGCTGCTTGCCTTCCTAAAACTAAGTGAGAAGGGCTAAAGAGAGGAAGGGAAAATGAATTTTCATTTTGTGTAGGGATGACTTTTTTCCCTTGTAAATGAAGCCTCCTTTGGGAGGCTATTAATTTCGTAAGTCAGCAGCTCTTTCCACCAATCATACTTTTTTGGCAAGTAACTGACTCTCTCGGTGTGTTGCTAAAACGTTGCTTCATTTACTCCACACAGCATACTTAGGGAGCTGTATTACCTCCCACAGAGGTCTACAAAAAAAGAGATTGGAGGAAACTTGGGAAAGTTTGATGCTAGAATAAAGCAACACTGCTATAGCTCTGTTCTGTTGTATCCCCTAAGCAAAGAACTCTCTCAAGTAGGAGTATCAATGTGGGAAAGAAAAAGATCTGGCATCCTATGCAGGACATTTTCCCTCTGTGTACACACAGGGACATTTCATGTCCTTGGCTCACATTAGCAGACATGCAAAGATACACCTCAGATGTGAAGCAATAGAAAGAAAAGCTGTAAAACAAGGGGTGAACTTATTTTTGCTGTTACTGAGTTCTGAAAAGTGTTTGCTTCATGGACAAGTATTCTGGGAAGCACTGAAATATATGTGTGAACTTCGCTGAAAGACAACTACTATACTAGAGGACAAGATATCATAGGACCTAATAATTATGTAAATAGTTTCTTGGTGTAATGATCCTGTATGAAACAAGACAATTTATTTCAAAACAAATTTAACAGACAAATAATTGTGCAGTGACTACAGTGTTAGAGGATCAAACACAGAGTGAGTATCCAGATTGTTTTATGATGACTTGTAAACAGTCATAGATTTGCCAGCAGGGATTGAGGAGACTTTTATGCTTCCATTCTGCCACCACTGCTCAGGAGCCTGCAGCTTGCAAGGCCACTGTACCCTTACAGCCCATTTCCACTCCTTTGCTGTCAACAGCCCTGCCCCATCCCATAACATGGTACGTAGATCATACTAGAAGGACTGGAACAGAATTATAATGTGTTTGGGTATGTTCAGAGGTGCAAAAATCATTACCAATAAAACCCAAACCACCTCCTAAAAGCAAATAAGGGAAGTCTATTTTCTAGATCTTCTTGTGGTCTAGTTGTTAAATTGTGCTTCAAGGGAGTGAAAAAGTGCTTCTAAGGCAGTTTGGAGTTGACTTTGTGATACTGTCAGTTTGTGAAACACAACCTATTCTTTCTGAACAAAGCTAAACTGTGTGCTTGCCTTGCCTTTGAACTAGAAAACGCATCTTAATAGACAGAACAATTAAGAGTTTTTTCCTCCCCACAGTTACCTCATGTGTAAATTCAATTAATTTTTTTCTGTAAAGCGGATCTTCCTGTATGAATAGAAGATACAAGGTTTAAGGCTTTCAGTCCACTCTGCTAATTATAGTGTAAAACACTTTGCGTATTTGTAGCAAAACATCATTTTGAAATCACTTAAATAGCTCAGAAAATTGCCTAAATCTTCTTCACTCCATTAGTACAGATCATCAGACGACTTAATGGTCACCATGCTAATAGACAACTGCCAGCACACTGCAGTGAGTGAGGCCATTTGTAATTCTCATTAACAGTTCTACCATTTTTGGTTGTATGAAAAGTGATAACACACCGATCTAACAGTCATTAAGAACTTTTTCTTACTCCTCTAGGATTAATTTGCACTGACCCAGAATTCTCTATTTGCTTAACACAAGCAGTGGGCCACTTTGATGTTATCTGCTTCTATAAACAATAGCATACAGTTCTCTCCTGGGCTAAAACAGCTCTTACTCTACTGAGAATTAGATGTATTAATCATTCTGAAGTCCAAGAGTGCATGATCATAAATTGTGTGCAGGGACCTCACTTAGCAACTCCCAAGACTCTCATTTATCAACATTTTTTTCCCTTCCTGGATATTTAGTATGTAGGGAGTAATTTATTTCTGAGCCAGTTCTTTGTGATGTCTTTCATGTTGAAGTAAAGTTGGAAAACTTTCTGCAACAAATATAATTTTTCTTACTTACTTAGTGTAAAAACAAAACTTACGGACCACAGCTACAGACTGATTCCCTCAAGTGGTCAGAACAGAAAGCACAGGCCAAGCTTCCAGTCACTGAGCTTGAAATTCAGTGAACTAGACACTGGTAACTAAAAATGAGGCATATTGCACAATAAACAGTTATTCTATTAGAGTTTTAAAAGGGTGGAGCATCTCTAAAGCTGATACATGCCTAACTTTCCTTACCTTACTCAAACTAAGTTGCCAAAATATTATTAACGTATAATTAAAGCAAGATGAAATCTTCAGAGAGCATTAACTTAGTTTATATTTTCCAAGAAAAGGCCTGGTTACCAATGAGTGATGTTCTTGTCTTTACCATTTATTGGTCTTTTTCCCACCATCAAAACACAGTACAAATCTGCCAAAAATGTAAGGATGAAAAATGCTGTTCCATATCAGGTCAGAGCTGGTCTGTTATCATGTATTTCATACTTTTATTGCAGCTGGTAAGAGACTTTTTTTAAGTATCTCCCCTGACTTTCAAAATCCCCTTGCTAAAGGATACAAAGTCAGAGCATACAGAAATCAAGCGTAGAGGCAGCAAAAACATTTTGCGTGAAAGGAAAACCTTGGGTCTTAGAAGGCAGGCAGTCTTTTCCCTACATGGCTCAATTTCTTCAGCTTTTGGGATTTTTCATTACCCAAACCAAAAGGGGGAACAGAAGCTCCAATTCTGCTTTCCTTGAGAGGAGCATAGATGAAGCATCTTCATTGGCTTACCAGGGAAAGTCCAGATTTAAGTAATTTTTGATGAGAAAAGAATTTTGGCCCGACTCAGGCAGAATCAAACTCTGAGCACAGAAACCTCTCTAACTTTTTTCCTAATTTCATCCTGAGCTTAACTTCAATTTCAAAGCTCTTACTGTTTTATTGTAAACATGTGGTTTTAAAAGTACTTCACTGATCCAAAGTTATCAGCATGTGAGTTTATTTTATATTAAGTACTTCAAAAATATATGAACACAAAATGCCAACAGAAACAACAAAAATATAAATCACCACATTCAGCAGAAGTGCTTTAATTCAAAATATAATAAAGACAGTCAAGGTTTAAAAAGTGTATACCAGAGTGTTAACTGAAGGAATTAGTCATTTGGGTTTCTTCCTGTAGACAGTTTTGCTGCTGCAGCCAAAAGATTCTCAAAGGTTGTTAAAAAAATAAAATGAAGGGAAAAAAAGAAAAGAGTGGAAAAATATTTATTTCCCCTAAAGAAATTTTGGCTTCTGTGATTTGGCATTCTTCTCAGCTTTTGAAAACATTTGTTTTAGTGAAGGCCAAGACTCCTGTTATATTCACATATTCTACCCCTCTTCCATAAATAAGTATTCAGGAGCTGTGATCTATCCTCACCTAGAGCTGTGCAGTCTCACTGATGTTCATAAAAGCATGAGAGCAGTTGCTGTGAAAGCTCCTTGTAGTTCAGAGGCTGCCCTGATTCTCCCTAGATTTCTAATTACAGAAGAGTTTGCTTCCAGATTCAGGGAGCAAAATTCAGCCAGGAGTGATGTGACTTGCACACAGTAGTGATGCACCTTGACTGATTTTAAGTAAGTAAAACTACCAGTAATCACCTGTGGAAGAATTCTTCTTTAGGACTATGACCATGTGTTGCACGTGTACAGCAGCTAATATGAGGTGGTGTAGGTGTGCCTGTGCCAGACCTACCTCACTGTTATAAAACTCTGGGCATCCTTGTTTGTTAGTTTGGCTGATGTGCCATTTTGCAGGAGTAATGACTTTCTTGAACCCTGTCTCAGGAAGCACTGCACCTCACTCCACAGAGCACTGCAGACATGCTTACAGTGCAGTTAATCTCTAGCACATCTCTAACTCATCTTTATTTTTAAAATGCTGAGGATAAGCGCTTGACACAATCCTCAATAATTCTTTTTGCATCACCCATACATTGAGGTGAAACAATTAGGGATTTTCAAGCGCCTTCTCTTCAGTGGATGGTCAGCTGGCTTTTGACTACTTATTCTCTTGCTCCTTTTTATACCACTGCTGCAGCAAGAGTAGATCTGGGCTTATGCCTTAAACATAAAACTACTGGATCCTGTGTCTGTAGTCTGAGAGAATGAAACCATCTGTTTAATTTAAGTCCATTTAAAGAAGTTACAGCACCTCCACTGCCCTTGTCACTCATGCTTCCATTGGCGTATCTCTGAAAACTGAACAATTCAGATAAAGCTATTAATTTATTGAGATCTTACTATTGTTAGTATTACCTCTCCTGAGACTTAATTTCTGGTATTAATGTTGTGCTTTCTATTAGCTATTACAATATATTCATTTGTGCTTACAAACAATCTGTCTTTTGTTCTAAAAGTCTGTCCCCAAAATTTGAAATGCTGAAATATGCATTTGCTTACAAAAGCCCGAGGTCCTCATCTAAATGTGAAGGTATAAACATAAAATTGTGTTTGCTGATGACACTACAAATAACAAACAGGAAGTTTCGAAGTTCATTTTAGGCCTTTGCCTTCATGGCTGCATTTGGTGGCTCACTTGCATCAATAATTTCATGAGGGTGTGGGAGAGACCATGAAGATCCGGGGTCTATCACTGAGAACTCAACTCCCCTACTCCTGCTTTCTGGACCTCTCTATGTTTGCAGCCATGCCAACAGGTAATGGATGAGATGTCTATAGATGCCTATAGAAGTATTTCTTCATGTGCATTATCTCACCAGAAAAATAATTCGCCACCTCCATCCAAGACACCAGAAGGCTATTTCACTTGTGGAATACCTTCTTTTAAAGAAATGACACCTATCTATTCAGAATCTAAAATACAGGCTGCTGAAATTATGCTTTCCTGCGACATCAGGAAACGCATTCTTTGCAGAGATTTAAGAACAGAGTCACCTGGTACCTGTCCTTTGCAAAGGTATTCTTTCCAGTTGGCATTCCCTCATGTTCTGGATCCCTGCTGGAGGCACGGGCATCTTTCTAAGTGGGATTTCCTTCAAAAGCTTAAGAAGGGGCAGAGAGTTGAACAGCTGCATTCAATTACCAAAAGCATGTGTCTGCTAGTCAGGAAGAAAGGGTGACTGCTGCTGCTCAGACAGAACAGCTCCTTGTGCTTTGGAAGCAAACTCTGGCAGATCAAAGATACACAGTGCTCTATTTTGGTGAGAACACCGGTTTAAAAAAGCAACGTACAAACTTGCCTTGAAGAAGAGTGGCATCCAAACAACTTACATGTTGTGGTGGTCCCTCTAAAACAAACAAGCACAATCTTCCAAAAAACAGTTTCTCCTTGTAAATTGTTTCTGCTGTGGTTTGGGTGTTGGGGGTAGGAAGGAAGCAGCCTTTGATCAGGATTCATCTTAAACCTATGCAAATAAATAGATAAAACGTAATGTTCTGTGTGGATAATTTGCTCCCCTAACATCCTCTCCTAATGGTTCTCTTCTGGTACTTTGCTCTCTGGAACTTTGGTTTCTTTCAAAGTGGAATATGAAAGTGATAAATGAGGACTTCAGGAAGAGATCGCTTGTTGGGAGGATGCGGCCCGATTTTAGTAACAGAGGCAATGTCAAGAGCTCCATTTACAATGCAGTTGTATGTTGAACAGCAGGAAATGAGGAATCTGCTCCCTGTCAGCAGGTAATCTACAGACCCAAAGTGAAAACTCAGATGAAACCATTTGGACAGATATTCTATTCCTCAAACATTGGCTCTGCTTTTGACATGGTGTATCAGGTTCTTCAAGGGAAAGGGAGAGGAGAGGATGAATGTGGGAGGGCTTCAAGAGCAGATAACAAATACACTACTCATGACAAAGAAAAAAAGGGGGGGGCATATTTTCTTTACGTCTTATGTTGTCTACTTCATATTTTTTAATTTTGTTTGTTTTCAAAAATGTCTGTTGACTACTTAAAATACTGAATTTCAGAAGACCACCATACTACACTGAATTTAATAGAGCTCGGAAAGTTAACTGGAAAAAAAATACAGATTATGGGCTCTTGAGTTGGAAAATATCCAACATTGTTCTGGGATTTAGGTGATCTTGGATATAAGAGCATTTATCATGTGACTTGTGAATAGTATCCAGTTAATTTAACATGAGATTTAAGAGAGGGGAAAAAAAAGAAAAAGAAGAAAAAGAAAGAAAGGGAAAAAAGTTCAGAATACAGAGTTCAGGGATGTTAAAAGTAAGTAGAGGAAGGAGAGAGTTATACTATACTTAATCCTACAATTTCCTTACTACTAATGACTTATAGGATGATATGCAGTTGTTCTAGCTTCTGACCTGTGAAAGGCAAACAGGAATACAGGTTCTGTTGCCCTAAAGCAAAATCCGGTAATTCTATATTCAGAATGCTCCTTGTGAAGCCCCTTCTGACCAAGAGTTCAATAAACAGCTTTCCAGAAAGCGTGAGGGTCTTGAAACTACTCATGATGAGAAAGAGACACAAATTTTTTTGCTGAATCTGCAGTCACTTCGGCTTTGGAAGTTTTGTATCATTAGTTATAGATAAATATGTCCATATTACAGTACCAGGCAGCACAAACAGGAATTTATAGAGCTGGTCAGGGCTCTGGCACTACTGAGGAGGCACTTGCTGAGCCTCTGCAGCCTTTCTGATAGGCTGAATAGAACTGGTTGAAGGCAGGTAGTATTGCCGTAGGGGTGGCAAGTTGGGAGCACAATGGCCAGCAACAGCCGCAATGACAGCTGAGGCTGTGCAGCTGCATAGGCAGATGGATTACTGAATACGGAAGACGAGGCTGCTTGGGTAGAAGTCCGCAGAAGAGTCAGTGTTGCTCATGTCCGAAGTCTGAGGCAACATGAAGAAATGGCTTCTTTAATCAAAGGATATAAACAGGCTTCCAATGAAGAAAACTTCTCTCTTGTTGTTCCCCTTGCGTAAGGGAGGAGTAAATTTCTATCAGTGTTTTGGTGAAAAGGAAAGAGACAGACAAGACAGTGTTGAAGATGTTACTTTTGGCATGAATGAGATGCTCCCGACAGAAGATAAATAAACATCTTGTTAATTCTTTGGCTTCTGCCTGCACTCAGCTTTCCTTGGGTGCCAGGTTTGGCTTCCCTGTCAGTCCCGTGGCACTGGTACTTGTGGGTCATGCTCTTTTTTGTTGCATAAAGAAGTTGCAGCCATGCTGTTGTGCAGTCATTTAGACAAGGACTGACCTTACCTCTTGAAACTGTGTATCACCAATTATTATTTTTTTTAAGATAAGCAATCAATTATAACAATTTGTTTAATGCAGTTTGTTTGATTGTTTTGGTTGTGTTTTTTTTTGGTTTGTTTTTTTTTTTTTTTTTTTTTTAAATAGGCTGCTTGGAACATGCCCCTTCTGCTTCACATCTGTTTCGAGATATGCAGTTAGCTTCTGTTTCCTTGTTATTCCATCTGCAGTTTCACAGCTGCATGTGCTGTGAACACACTGCTGTTTTGTTCAGTGACAGCATTTAGATTAAGTCATTATTTCTTCTTATAGTCACCATTCTGATAGATGTACATGTCTCTTCAAATGCACCTAGGGATCAGGGTTGAAATTGTTATCTACCTCAGTATCATCTGCTAATATAAAGGACAGGCAAATCATATTTTTTTATTTAATTACTAATTAAAAAGAAAGTTTTCTGTAATTTTTATTTTTAAGTTAATTCTAATTTCTGGGACGTGATGCTGCTATTCAACTTTTGTATATCAGTGGCCTGAGCATTACCAAACAAGCTTTTAGTCTTTCAGTATCCAGCATTGGTTTCAGGGACTGTGTGGCTGAAGGAATGGAGTATTGGAGTTTTTCTCCAAGTACAGATGTTTGGACTATTTGAACAGATATGGTAATATCTCAGCATTATCATTATGTCATATCACAACACATACCCACAGTATTCAGAGCATCCCAGGACTTCAAAGACACAACACTAGCTATCATATTCTATGTGAGACATTCCCTCCTTTAAATAAAATAAAGAAAAATTAAGAGATTTTATTATTATCAAACCTCAGGACGCTTTTACCAATTGAAGTGCTGATTTCGCTTTACGCTCCTCTTTGATATTCTTACTTGATGAGAGTACATGATGGCCATAAATCTAACTTGGCAATGATTCTGAAAGGTCACCTGTGGATATTGTTTTTCATGGTGTTAAATAGACTGTAATAGTCTCATTATTTCTCCAGAAGGACAAGTGGAAGTCCCATTGGTCTTCTTGCTGTCTCATAAATAATTAACAGGCTGTTTTAACTGGGTATAACCTTTGTACAGAGCGGCTGAACTTCACTGCATAGCAGAGGCAAAAGAGATTCAGCAAAATACCATCCATCACTGATGGTACTAAAACATTCAGGTGATCTAGGAATAAAAATAAAAGGCTAATAATCAAGTGGCAATCAAGTAGTTTTAGAGACAACAGGAACAACTGCCTTTCTGTACAGATCGGAATAGTTTTAGCATCCTCCCTCATCCAGATTATTATTATTTTTTTTTTTTCCCATCTTCCCACATGATCACTCAGGGAACTTTCCAAAATGAGAAATTTGACCGTGGAATTGGTGAGAAAGAGTTCGGTTTTCTCTTCTGCCATAGGCAAAATACTAAAGAAGAGGGATAAAAGAAGGATCACATTCTCTTTACTAGCAACTCAAAGCTTTCAAATGGGGACGGCTAAAATAAAACCCTGCATTTGAATATTGTAGTTATTTCTTGTTTAGATAAATAGTCCTCTCCAACTTTCCACCTTGAGCATCATCGGGGTCTAAACTTGTACTAGAGCTGGTATCTAAAGTACAGTGCTGAACTCTGCCACACCTCACCTGGAAAGTCTTCCATTTTCTTGATAACAACAGCTGGTGCAAGGTCTGAGCTCTCAGGAGATGTTTCATCATGACAAAGTGAGGTGGTGGGGCAGAATGTGTGTCCGCTATTGCATAGAGTAAAGATTGGCTGGAAAAGAAATGCCAAATTTGAGCAATGAAATTCAAAAAAAGAAAAAAAAAGATAAAAAGGCTTAGACAAGCAGAATCAAAGAGAGAGAAAAAGAAAGAGAACTCTGGTCTTTAAAATGTTTCAGTTTTACTGAAAGGTAGAAAAAAGTAGTCTGTAAGAACATGATCTGTATGTTTCCACTGCAATTGTTCCTCTTCTCTCCTTTGTTCTCCATTTTGGGAAATGAAAATATCTTGCGTACAAGTCATGGCAAGTTCATATAGAAAAAAATAATTTAACAATTCTGCTTTTGAAGTTCACTTCTGTGTAATCATATTCTCTCCTTGGGTCTTATAATCTGAACAATGAATGCACAATAGTTGGAGGAAAAGGAAAGCTCTGAACACCCGTCATAGGAGTACATACATGAGTACCCGTCATAGGGAGGGATTGCTCTTGAAAATACATCCTCTTCCAAGGTTGTAGCAGCCCCACACAGCAAAGAGCCTGACATAGGGAAAAGGGAATATTTTAGAGCAAGATGAGCGAGAAGCTCTAATGCCATTTTCCAGACAATTGACGGGAATAGCAGCTCCTATTCCAAACCGTTAGCTGCTGGTGGCAGCAAGTCTTCTAGGGAAAACCATGATACCAGCAGTCAGGAGAGTCTGAAGTCAATCAATTTTTCATGTGGAGGCCAGGCAAAGTTTTGAGCTGCTTTGCCCTACTGATCCCTGAACTTCATGGGTGTTAGAGAACTTGTGCTCCTGCCCTTCCTGTCAAGAAAACAAAACTTTCCCTTTTAAGAAGACACTCATCTTAAAGTCCCCAGCTTAAAGACATTAAAAAAAATCCCAATAGGGGATGCTTCCTATGTAATTTTCTGGAAACTCTTTCCAGTACCTGGGGAGCTCCTTACAGTCTAATAGTGAGCATTTTTACCTCACCTTCTCTTTCTATTCTCAGCTATTTTTGATATTTTTCAGCTAATTTAAGGGGAAAACAGTAAAAGCAGAAAGACAGTATGTAGGCAATTTTATGAATTATCTGTAAGAGGTGGTAGTTGTTAGCTGTATGCCACAGAACCTCAGTGGTATTGCTCAAGATGCCTCAGAGATTTTGAGATTTGGAGAGATTTAATAGGGTCTCAACCTCAAGTTAAAAAAAAAAAGCTAAGTTGAGGAAAATCTTCTCCCAATAGACATCAATTACTTACAAATAATCAGAAGATGTATTGAGAAACTAGTGGTTTTTATCACAATCTTCGTTGTTCTTTTTGTAACCTTTTTCTTAAAGCTGAACTGAGGAATTACAGTCAGGCTGAATTGAAGAGCTCCCTCTCCTTGAAGAAAGAAAAAAAAAAAACAACAAAGGAAAAGCCAAGAGCATTTCTCTGCTCTCCCCTCTGAGCCCCCTGCATGTTAGACACACAGACACACAGTTGTAGAGATGTCCACATGTGTGGACCTTTGTGCTCTGTGCTCCTGCTCAAAAGCCCTTGCGCACTTAATGTTCACTTCCAAATCTTCATAAAAACAAAGTCCTTCTACTGCCTTCAGGAGGTCAAGCCTCAAACATAAGCAATTTGAGGAAAGAGAAACAAAAACATATTAGTCCTTGCTGACATTTTTTGTGCCTTAAAAGAAAAAAATCCGTATTTTCATTAATTCCATGTTGAAGTAGGAATAAGCAAACCTAAAGGTGACAACTTGACTTTCAGCAGCAGCAGCAGCAGACCAATGGCAAACATCAGCACTTACTGATCACTCCTTGGCATTCACTAATGTGGTTTCTGTGCAACCTGAGGGCATAACTATGGGCTGTTTGCAATGTTCCAAATTTTCCCCATGGTCTCTAATGTTTACTTAAACTCTAGAAACTGAGGTGTGGGTTTTCCTTCATTCATTTTACCTTAGAAAATAATGTGCTTTTACTGACTGTTGCTATTGTCTACTGAATGAAGTCATGGGATGAAAAACAAACAAACCCTGAAGATGCAGGTGTGAGATGTGTTGAAATCTGATACCTCTCACTGCCTGTAAGTAAAATAAACAGAATTTACTTAAATTAAGTGTTGACTGTAACCTCAAAGTAATTTTTTCCTTTTATCTCTTAAATATATATAGGTGACATTTCAAAACCTTAGATCTTAATTAATTTTCAGGGAGAGTTCTTCCTAAGCACACAGGACAGATTCTGATCTTTGGTGTTTGGTGGAGTGTAATGACAGAGGAACATTGTCCTGTTTTCATCACTAGCTTCAAGGGATTTTACAAAATTTCCCCTTTACAACAATTGTATAAAATAAGACCTGGATCCGTCTTCTTCTGCCAGATCATAGTCATCACAGAAATTTTAAAACAAACAAAGAGCCAGAGGCTACCTGTTCCTCTGTGCAGTGGCTGCAAGCTGCCAAGGCTGGACCAAAGCCAGCCTTCAGGTCAGGTTTACATTATCACCAGCAAAACCTAAAATCAGGTCCTGAAAAAAATGATACTGTAGTTAATAAGAAATTGAAAAAATCTGATTAGCACATCTGCAATTAATAAAAGCTGTCAAAAATAGTTCAATGAAATGTAACTCTTTGCTGAAATCTGTTTTGACTCAGTTTACAACAGTTTGAACAATTGTGCTCCCCTTCAGGAAAACAAACAAACAATTTCCCTGGCAAACAAGGCAGGCAGTATTACTGTAGCTCTACATGGGATGACAGTTTTCTGTGTACGTATTACTGCAAGGCATACTGGACACACTTCCATGCCATTTACAGAGTAAATTTATATTTTTTTTGAGGGCTTGTACCCTTAACAGGGTGGACTGAGAGCCCGAAAGACCAAATAAAATAAAGGTATATTTGGTTTGGTAAGCACCTGGATGAGAGGCGGCAAAGGGAAGTTTCAGGGCTGTTGGAAATATGTTGTACATAATACAATACACTTTCCCAAGGTTCTGTGTTTGATCAAAGCTCCCGTGTGGTTTTGAGAAAATCTGTGTCCACAAGGAAATCCCTTTCTCATTTAATTTTTGTTTTATTTTATTTGAACGTAAAACCAAAGCTTTGAAAGCTTATTTTAAACCTTAAAGATCCCTTGCAGCCTTTCATGAGAAACTATAACATCAATAATGATGCTCTGGCTTCCAGAATTTCCCTTACAGTTTTCTTGGATTCGTTATTTTTCCCTCTCCAGGAGATGAAAGCTGGCTCTATGGTACAGAATGGATGTCTCTGGGGTTTTGGTGGGAAGAAACCTATCCTTGCTTGGACTCAGAGAGGCCATGATTCTATGCATCACTGAGGAGCTGTTGAAGGAAAGGGAAACTGTTAGCCCTAGAGACTTTATAACAGTGTTTTGCTCCTGTTCTGTTTAGCTACAGCAGAGCTAGAGCAGCAAGAGGTCTTCTCCAGCTCCTGCTGCAAAAGGGGAGTCTAATGCAACCAAAATGGCTACATGCAAACCAGCTTCCTTGCCCACATCTTTCAATTTTCTTACCACATTCTACACTTGAGATCTGCCTCTCTATACACTTGAGATCTGCCTCTCTATATCCATACAAAGTCTATAGTGTGGAGACTGTGTCTCCACCTGGAAAATTCTTAATGAAGGGCTCCATTGTAGACACACAAAGAAAAGAGATTGCACAAAAAGAATGATCTAAGTGATAGGGGGACCATGTTTGCACTCATATGAAGTACTGCAATACCAGTATGTTCCAAACAAACATTCAGTCCTATTGCGTTTTCCTTTTAATATCAATTCCATGACAGAAAAGGTATTTTCAATGCATACATGTTGATATGTGCCAACACGCACTCTAGAACTCTGAAGATGCAAATATTGCTCCTTTAGATAGCACACATTTCTTTGTCTTCGCTCCGAACATGTTTTTTTCTACTTTTACTTCCCTATCATTTATGTCACATCATAATTTAGTATTTAGTCCTGCAAGCTGCTGAAAACTAAAGAGCTTAAAGGGCACAGACTGTAAAATACCTACAAAAAAGTGCAAGTTCTTATGGGAAAGGACTATGCTTGTCACATCTAGAAAGCATCTTAAACCACTAATGTCATTGTGCAAAGATACAAGGGTCAATAATAAATAGGGCAGTTAAAATGAAGTGGATGTATTTTATAGTATTAATTTCACAGAACACAATGGAATACACTCATGAGGACTTTTATGTATCATAATAGAAGGCTTATCTCATCTTAGCCAAAGTGTAAACAAATAAGAAAAAACAGAACTCTCAGTATACCGTTAACTTGATATGATGAAGTACAATAAAATTGGATATAGTGTTGTTGCACTTCTCTACAACCACAACTTTGGATGGTGTACAAGTCTTGGAAATAGCACTGCTTTGTGGATAATAAAGTAATGTGAACAATGAATATGTGATCCAAACTTGGGTGGATAATTATTGATAGAGATGTGAGTATACCCAAGAAGACAGCTTTTACTATTGCTCATGGATACATTCTGCAACTCTTTTTTTATATATATTTCTGGCAAAATGTTTAGGATGGAAAATCATAGGCAATTCACATCAAGTAAAATGTGCAGGCCAGGAGTTTTGCATTAACATATCTGCTAGGCTGCGTTGAATTTATAACCCCTTAAAGCAGTACAAAGGGTTTTAGTATTGGATATAAATTATGTGTAAAACACTGAGTATGAACTGATGTCCCTGTATTAAGGTAGGTACACCAGGCATAAAAAATAAATGACAAAATATACATTAATGTTAAGAGGTCAACTTTAAATTGACAAAATCAAGGAAATGCAGAATTACTGCTGAATCCCTCTGTCACTCATTTTACCCCCTACTCAGTTCACACTGGGTCATCCCTCTTCTTTCCAAACTGGAGTAAAACCTCTGTTAACACAGCAAGAGCAAGCAGGATTCATTGGCTTGAGTACACATGGGGCATGTGATGACTTGGAAACACTGCTACTGATCTGCTCATCCTTTTCCAGAAAAACCCATCCATTCATGTAACAGATACAACTTTCTTCTTTTCCACCTAGGAACATTCTCCTCCTAGGTGTTCCTCCCTCCCCACTTACCCTATCAGTGTGTGTCACACTTGCTCTATAATTAGCCTATCACACCTTCCTTTAAGAACATTTATCTTCTGTTAAAATGGACCCCAAACATGTTTTGGCCTTCAGGACATGACTAACCTGTAAGTAATGGTATTTAAAATAATTCAGAGATATTTGTGTTCGGGGAAAAATGTTTCTTTCTTCAAACCAAAGGGAAATCAGGACAAAGGGAAGAAGCAACCATTGCCAGAAAAAGAAATATAAGATACTCAGTATCAAACCAAAACATTACTTCAAGGTGTGTCATATTATTTTCCTGAGAGCTAAATAATAACAGCATCATTAGGGGTAAGGCTTGAAGAGAGACTGTGAAGCAAAGTTAGAAAGAAGAATTAGTTAAAGATTGTACCCTAATAATATACTTGAATATATTGGATCCTCACAGTTGCACCACCACTAGTCACTGACATACCAACATTCATCTCTTGGAACAGAGATAAAAACATCAGAACTAAAGACTGACATTACTCGCTCTAATGCAGTATCTTACTCTTTTTTCAGCATGAGAATATAAACACATACGTACCAACAAACTTATTTAGTGAACATAGGATATATTTTAAAAGACTCAGGGTAAACTTGACTTCAGATAAGTCAATGGGAATGTGGGTTGCATCCATAAATATCACATTCAGAAGGGATATGTTAGCCCAGCCTACTTGGCAGCTCCCTACAGATCAGAGCCTTTCATTATTTCCTGTTAAAGAATTGATCTTCCTTGTGTCACCCTTATTGACAGTAATTACATCACCGCCCAAATTAGTGAACATTATCAAACTCAGTAACTTGTGACTGAGGAAGAAAGATGTTCAGTTGAAAGGCTACAAGTGACAAAGACCATAAGGAATTATTTTGCTTCAGGGAACAATTACACACTTAAAAAGTAATTTCAGTCCCACCTGTAGCCATTGGATTGCATTAAGTTCTAGTATTAGAGACCAGAAAGGTCCCTATTGCCACGTGCATGTAATTACAGATTGTGATCTAGTTGTTTTTTTGAGCCTAATAATCCATAACAGTCTAACTGCCTAACACATGGAAGGTTTCAGTTGTCTCCTTCTGTACCTAAGTCAGTAACTGCCAAACCAAAACCTTGACTTATTGCTGACACAGGGTGGACTTTTGCTCAGGTTTTCTAAAATATTGCCACTTTTGTCAAAAAAATTTTATAAGAGCAAAGAAACCAGGTGTCATGGGTTTCTCTTATTAGGCTTTTTTTTTTTTTTATTGAATAAGAGGAAGATTGGCTTCTGTTGGAAGCCTCTGGAAGTTTCCCTCCGGCCTACAGAGGGAATGCTGGCCAATGAGGGCCAGCTCCAAGGAAAACTTCCTGCTTTTGAACTATTAAGTTACGCCCCTGTGTGAAAACATATTTAAGAAGTTGTTGCGCAGTTGGAAATGGGCAGCCATGGATTAACAACATCAGAACGCAGACATCAAGGTCAGTGCAGGAGGAGAAGAGGAGAAGGAGGGGGAGGGACCCCATGGATCAGGGAGAGGACT
>JAWWMP010000081.1:118119474-118205612 GCA_035047865.1 Dendrocincla tyrannina
AGGTCAGTGCAGGAGGAGAAGAGGAGAAGGAGGGGGAGGGACCCCATGGATCAGGGAGAGGACTTAAAACTATTATTGCCTGAATACGTTGGTGATGACCATGGTGATTACGAGTTGTCCCCTCGAAGCCCATGGGATCCATTGGGGTGCAAAGACCCCCCTGTTGGAGGAGGGGGAGGCATGAAAGAAGCTGTTACTTCGTGGGAGGCCCCCAAGATGGAGCGAAGGTCCTGCAAAGATTTGCGGCTGAGACCCACAGAGGGAGAGGCCCATGCGTAAGCGGGTACAGCCAGCTTTTCATGAGAGACTGCACCCCATGGAATGACCCACGGGAGAGCAGAGGATCTCTCTCGTGGGGGGAACCCCACGGGGCTCAGAGGAAGGACTCAGAGTTGTGATCCCCCTGTGACTGTAGTGAAGTGAGCTGTCCCCTTTGCAGCCCACAGGAAAGCCCCCTGAGACAGAACTGCTGCTTAAGTTTTGGACTTACATTTGCGAATGGCTGACGCAACAACAACTGACTATAAACCTTCCATTCCCTGTCCCCCACACCGTCAGGGGAAGGAAGGGGAATGGACAGACCAAGGGATGATAGTGGGAAGGTGTTTCTAACCTGTTTCTATTTCTTATTTTTAGGTTTTTGTTTGTTAGTAATAAATTTAAGCATTATTCAAATTTCTACTTTGCCCATGGTACCCTCCTCTTTTGGTTGTTATCTCTAGCCGTAAATTCCTAGAGGTTTTTTCCTTCCCTCTGGAAGGTGAAAAGGGGAGCGGGAAGAAAGGCCTTGAAAAAGCTTTGCTGTACACCAAAGGCATTTATCCAGAGTCAAACCACCACACCAGATCTTTCAGTGACTAAGATCTTTACAGGTGAAAAAATTCTGACACTTGTAGGGTCTGTTGCAGCTGAGTTTACTAGGAGACCTGAAGACATTGTCTAGGTTTGACTATCTGAAGATGCTGTGTGCAGCTGCTGTTTCGGGAAGACGCTTTCAGGTTAGTTAAATCCAAATGTTTTTTTCTGCTATATCCCTACAGGGACAAATATATTCCTGGCGTGTATGCTACATTTCAGAAAGATCAGTATTCATAACATAAAGCTCACATAAATGATGGCAAATATAATTTAAATGACTTTGAGCAAAAACTATCAAAATCAATTTTAAACACATTAGTGGCAGTGAAGTAAAAAAAAATAAAATTGTGGTGGCCTAATGTTTTTCCTCAGATATTTTGGGTTTGAGGGTGATTTTTCTGGTGTGGGATATTCATACTCAGCATTTTCAGCTCTATTGCTTCTTACATGGGTATTTGAATGGTGGGTCCTCCTTGCAAACCAGAGGACAGGATCAGGCGCCCTCTGGATAGCAGCACGGAGGCTGAGCACAGCTTTTCCAGCACATCCTTTCCAATGACTAATTGCAATATCATGCAATCACAATTTCACCTGATTTATTGGTGAAACTCCAGGACACCCAAATCTGTCTTATTATATATAATCTGGAGACAAGTTGTCGGAGATAAAGTGCTGAAACTGGAAAAGTAGAGGACTTTTTAACACAGTTTATGATATGAAGTATCTACCCTGTTTGGCTTTTTCTTTTTTCTTTTTTTAATTATTATTATTTTTTTAAGACAAAATAAAATCTATTTTCAGAGTGTTTTTCATGACATGAAGTTCTGGCAGAACTTTTAGCATTTCCTAAGAACATTTGTGCCTTCCTAGGATAGCTGAGAGGAAGAGTAGCTTGAACTGAAGAGGCTCTTTAAAACAACCCAATGATTTGAGCTTGTGTAGACCAGTGAATTATGAAGGGTGTTATCTGGATATACTCTGCAACATTTAGGAAGAGAAATTAAGCTGTGATTGAAGAAAAAGGAGAATCACAACATGATGTCAAAAATTCTGAAAAAAAAACCTAATTAACCCTTCCTCCCAGACCTAGAGGACATGAATGAATTAGGAAAAGGTAATGATCCTTAAACAATAGTTTTATAGCAATGATGAAAAAGCATTGTGATAAGAAAAGAATGATGTGTGAAGTGAATTTGCTTACAGTATGTGATATAAATAGCCAAAATATTCAGTAAATCATTACTACAGGAGCAACCTTTAAGTTCTGAGTGGGCACAAAGATTCAGCCATGCTTTTGTCTTTTCTTACTTGAAGTGTAACAATGTTTTAAATGCTGAAATGCAAAAATTTGTTCTACAAATGTCTATTTTGTTACAGTCTTTCATGAACATATTATGGCTTTCAGGTGCCATAAACTACCCCTCTTTGTGACAGCACCCCTTTATAAACACAAAGCAAATCATTATGTGGAAAGGGGAGAAGTTAAAAACCCTAAATCTTCCATTCCCAAGTATACTGTTACATTAAGACAGAATATATATTTTTTTTTTTATGTATGTATTTACTGCTTAAATGTAGTATACCTCCATTGGGTTTAACTGACAAGATTTTAGGGAGTTCTTTATTACTGATTTATATATACACATATAGACACATATATGTTCAACTACCCCTACACTTTTTTGCTCCTGTTTCCTAGCATAAAATTATTACCTTCCCTGGAACAATGAAAATGCAACTGCTTGCTAGACCAGTGGCTATTCTTTCTTTGAAGAGGCTCATAGTAGGATGCATGAAACATCTGGAAGAATTAAATCAAAGGGTGATGGAATTCCCACTGGAGAACACATGTCAAACAAGAAAAAGAGTCTTGTGGAACAAACGAGATTTTACCCTGAGAATTAGCAAGTACAATGGCTAAACTTAACATTGGATTTAGACAAAAACTCCTAAGAGGCCTATTGATACACTTTTTAAAAGTGCTTTAAAAAGAGAATAATTTGTGTAATACAGTCTGCAAGAAAAATGTCTGTTTTCCCTATCTACAACTATTCAGAGCAATTCCTGAGATCCACAATAATCTACATGTAGGGAAGTCAGGCTGGGAGATGGACTGCATCTAATAAGAACACCATTATTAGGAAAATACTCAACTATAGCTCTAAAGCTGCAGTGGGGAAGGGACGATGAAATACAGTAGATGTGTAGGGACCCACAAAGGGAACAATAGAAATTCACGCTCTTAGTGAGAAGGGAGTAGGATTTGTTATTCCTTTATAACTGTGTTG
This sequence comes from Dendrocincla tyrannina, assembly GCA_035047865.1. Lineage (NCBI taxonomy): Eukaryota > Metazoa > Chordata > Aves > Passeriformes > Dendrocolaptidae > Dendrocincla > Dendrocincla tyrannina. The sequence continues at coordinate 118,122,621 of JAWWMP010000081.1, forward strand.
TTCCCTCCTCCATTGTAATATGGAAAGCCACTCAGAGAACAACTAGAATGGAATTAAGATCCACAACTCAAGTTGTTAACTTTGACACTGGTGGAATTTCAGTTGCCACATCAAGGCTGGATTTCATTCAATGTCTTTCTCAGAAAACATTTTATTAGGGAAAAAATTAGGAGCAACTTCAGAAAACTGATCTAACAATCATATTCTTATCTTATTCACAGCTGCCAAACAAAAGAATTTGAAACATGTCTGTATGCTAATACAAACTGCCCCAAAACTGCAGTGCAGTTAAAGCAATTTAAAGACTAATTTAATGAGAACACATCTAGAGGATGGCGTGCCATTCAGAGGGACGTGAACAAGCTTGAGAAATGGTCCCGTGGGCTTATGAGGTTTAATAAGACCAAGTGCAAAGTGCTGCGCTTGGATTGGGGCTACTCCCAGTGTCAATACAGGCTGAGGCATGAACAGATTACGAGCAGCCCTGCTTAGAGGGACTTGCCAATGGTGGTGGAGAGGCTGGACATGAGCTGGCAGTGTGCACTTGCAGCCTAGAAAGCCAGTAGTATCCTGGGCTGAATCAAAAGCAACGTGGCCAGCAGGTCAAAGGGGCGAATTCTGCCCCTCTGCTCTGCTCTCATGAGACCCCACCTGGGCTGCTGCATCCTGCTTTGGGGTCGTCAGCCCAGGTAGGACATTGAGCTGTTTCAGCAAGTCCAGAGGAGAACCACCAAGATGATCTGAGGGATAGATCACCTCTTCTATGAGGAAAGGCTGAGAGAATTTTGTTTGTACGTTGTGGAAAAGAGAAGACCTAGGGATGACCTAATTGCAGGCCTTTGAGTACCTGACAGGACCCTACAAGAAAGATGAAGAGGGACTTTTTACAAAGCTGTAGTGACAGGACAAGGGGGAATGAATTCAAACTGAAAGAGAGTAGGTTTAGATCAGATATTAGGAAAAAAATCTTTACTGTGATAGTGGTGAGGCCCTGGAACAGGTAGTGCAGAGAAGTTGTGGATGGTCCATCCCTGGAAGTGTTCAAGGCTGGGCTGGATGGAGCTCTGAGCATCCAGGTCTGGTGGAAGTTGTCCCTGCCCATGGTAAGGAGTTGGAAGTAGATGATTTCTAAGGTCTCTTCCAAACCAACTCATTCTATGATTCTATGAGAATGAATTTACTTCTACTGAGGAAAAAAATTGCTCCTTCATTCATATTCTATATTCAGTATATTCTGTTCTATATTGGATATAAATCCAATCTTTTTCTGTTTCTGTCTTTACATTCTTATACACTAAAAGACTTACGGAAGCCAAGTTCCTAAGAATGGACAGAACTACGACTGGTAAATATATATAATATATATATTTAGACAAAACAAAGGAAATTCTCAAAACTCTATTTCTCACTGGTCCAAAAGCAGCTCAAAAGAGCAGTGATATGTTTTTTCTCCTGTGCTTCTGAAGATTCCTTCACCTCACTCAGTGCTGAGTGCTCTGCTCACGGAAGAGGGAGCAAGGAGAGCTGACTGCAAGAAGCCTGAGTGATCTTGGGCTGGAGATGCATTTAGTGGTCGGATTACTTGATAGTGTTCAACTAAAATATATTAGCTCTTCTGGATGCATTAAAAGAATAACTCCTGAACTTTTTTTTTTTTTTTTTTTTTTTTAATACAAGCAGTCTTTGCCTTTCCAGTACAGCGGGACTACTTTGAGAGGAAGTTGGTCTGGTACTGAAGGTGGTGGGAGAGCAGATGTTCTACTGTGGACTACGAAGAATGTGTTTGTAGTACTACAAAATGCAAAGTGAAGGATTTCCTTTACCCTTTTGTATCTCATGCAGTGGTTCCCTTGCCTCTCCAGAGATGCCATACAATTTATAATTATAGATGTTTTGATCCTTTTCCATCTCCTGATCATGTGGGGAGGGGATCACCAACTGCTGTATTCATGTTTTGTTCAGCCTTTATTCAAACCACTGAATCACTTATATCTGAGAAAAAAGAAGCACAGTAGGAAATATTTTAAGGATAAATCTAACTTTTGGAATCTCTGTGGAAAATAAGCTTCCTATGCAGACATAACAAAGAAAAGTTATTTTCACCACAGTTAATATTGAAACAATATGAACAGAACTCTGAACTGTATAACCTTAAAAGTGAATAGTGCAATTTACAAACTTCATCCCACCACATAAATTCCACTGACTATGAATGGGTTAGTACATTGGGGCCTTATGCCTTTTTTGCATACCAAATTCCTAGACTATCATTCCTACAATGGTTTTCTTTTTACCTTTTAGCCTTTTCTACAGCTATTCTTCATGCAAATTTAAGAATTATTTCTACTTTGTAGATTTTCAACAGCATGTTGCTACATTTGCAGAAGTTTCCAAACATGCTGGTTCTCGGCTTTCTTGTTTGTAAGTTCAAATTGTGCCAGAAAGGCATGCTGCTTTTCTGTGATCACAAAATTAATTGGATTTGTCAGCAGTAGTCTGATTTATGTCTCCAGTTCAAGTCACAAATGTGCAATCAGTGCTAAAAGTGGTGGTTGATAGGTCAGCGTGATGAAATCTTTCAGTAATGCTTCACCTTCAGAGAAGCTTCATGTATTCAAATAATTAATTTCCTTCTGACTGTTTTGTATTTCTCTAATCATCTTTTTTTTTCCTGAGATGAATTGATGATTTATTCTGCTGAAAATCAATACTGTAAAAATGTTTTTTCTTTCCTTCAGAAATAGTGCATTTATTGTCAGGAACATAGAATAAAAGTGCTCATGTTGTTAAGTTTGAAAATGCTTTTTAGTGCCAGTTTTGCAAATAGCTTGGAACATAACAATCAAACTGTGCTTTTTTATTTTATACACTAAGGATTCTATAAATGGTTATAAGTCAAAACCTATGCAGTTCATAATAATGAATATTTGCCTTTAGTGTCAGCAGATGTTGTGTTTAAAATATACAGACAAATAAGGCAGTGGCAACTTTGTTGTTTACAGAATCAGTGCCTTAATTATCAGGTAGTAACACAAAGCATACTATAAAATAAAGCAGAGTGAAATGCTTGAGAAGTTTGCAACAAGTAAAGTAAGTAAAGTGCAGCAAGTAAAATTAATTCTGTAATTTAGTAAAATAAAATATTACATTTTCTTCTTTGCAAAGCCCAGAAACACTTATAATGTCAGCTGCCAACAAATGAAAGATCTTAATATATTCTAGTGAAGTTTGTTTCAACAGAATTTCTGCTTGTAAATTTTCTAAACAAGAAAGTATCTGAGCTGCTCCAGCATAGAGCTTCTAAAGGCTATCAAGTGGCATTTAAAACACAAACACAACACCTCGAACTCTACTCCTCCTTTCCCTTCTGTGTCAATGGTACAGAGCGACTCCCCGTAATTAAACTAAACCCTGAAATCTTGATCATTGTGGTTGCTAAAGATCCCATGCACTTTTCAGGAGAGGAGGGGCAGTAACCAGCATTTCCTCCACAAATTCCCAGCCAGGTAATTGTCTGCCTAGAAATCGTCCGTCCAGCTTTCACTGAGTAAGCTATTTTCACTCACTTTCTTACTGAAATTGCTGGAGGGCATTGCAGTCACAGGCTGACAGCTGTGTTCTGTCTTAATGCTCTCTTGCTTTGCTGAATATGAAAACACTGCTACCATAACACAATAAAATGAACAAAGTGACAGAAATATATTTGCCATAAAGTTTAGGAATAGCAAGTAATCTAATAAAAGCATTTGTAAATCAGATCATTAATCTCTACAAAAGACAGTGCTGTGTAGTAGGTTATCCATCGTACCATATAATGCAAAGCTGAGGTGAAAAGTTGATCTCCAGTTCACACATTCAAGTGGGCACATTTCATCTGTATTAACTGGGACAAGAAAAGGAACAGCCCGGACCGATTTCAAATGTCACCTGTACAAGTAAGACAAAACCTTAGCAAGAAAACTGCCATTCATCCAGTTATATTTTCAAGCATGCTTAAGAGAGGCTCTTCTGGTTTCTATCTTCTTGTAAATTGATGGGAGCCTACAGGAGTCTAAGATGTTCAGACAGAAATTCAATGATGGAGCTCAGAGTAAAATGACACATCTTCCCAGATACACTCCAGAGATATTTAATAGGTTCTGTCATAATCCATATGTTCTCTTCAAAAAATAGGAATAAAAACCAGCTGCCTTACAATAAATTCTAACTGCATCATGAGTTAATTTTAAACTGAGGTAACATTCAGTCAGTTTTCATTTAAAATGACAGTGGATATCTCTGCCAGAGTAAGTGTGGATTTGTGAAAACAGATGAGGGACTGTAAAATGTTTTTCCTTCAAGACAAATATTTCTTTATAACATGGAGCTGCTAGGTAATTGTTCAAGCAAAGAAAGACTTTACATTCATCACCATGATGATATATTACTAAAGTACTGTACTTTTGGACTCTGTCAGGAACCCCTCAGGGATGTGGCAGAGCAGAGATTGTAAATGAGTCCTGATGCCAGTTCTGCTGGCTCAGGCCCTGAAAGAAAATGCTGGCTCTGGTGGCAGTGGGGTGGTCAGCACATCAGACACTTGTTGTGGTGTCTTCTGACTCCAACTGCACATCAATGAAAGGAGGGAAGTAACAGGCTAGAATATGTTTATCTGTTTATTTCTACTATTTTAGCCTGAAAGAGTTGCCTCTCTGATGTTCCAAGTGATTTAGAAATTTTCAAATATTACCCCTATGAACAGCAAAAAATAACAAAAATACACATTGAAGTAACCAAGATCTACATTGCTAAATACAATGAGCAACCCACTAATACTCTTCATTCCTACTATTAAAACTGGTCTCAACTTCCTAGAAAACCACAAATGACTGAGGAATAAAGTAGGTTTATAGCATGTCCCAGAGATCAACATCTTTGACTACACTAGCCCAAGAATGCAATCATTGCAGGAAAAAAGTATGGCATGCATACTTGGCAATAACATGGCAAGTCAGAGAGACTGGGACAGATATGCCATTGAGACCCATTCTGATATCTTAAAATGTTTTCAAAATGGTGTTTCATCTTAGGACTCAAAAAGTAGCAGATCAGACAGGTAACTATCATGTATCTTCTCTGCTAAAGGCAAAACATTTTTTCTTTTTTTTCACTCCCTGAGTGTCTGTCCCAGTTCCTATACTGTTAAAGCCTCAATCCTTAATCATGGTCTTATGTCTGGTAGCAAGGCCGGCAAAAACAACAGTGCAAAGACTGTCTGTATCCAAACAAGACAATGTGAATGGTCCATACAAAAGCTCCAAATGAGGTTTGACCAGTAGAGAGAGAACTTTGGGAGTTATTTGCTAATCCAAGATTATCTTAGTCTCCAGGACTGGCCTTAATGCCATATAAAGTTAACAACTGTGGAGAAAGAATTAGAAACAGAAAACACAGTTATGCCAGAGCTTGATGTTCCTGTCTTTTGAATGCTCTGCATCTTGCACTCCACTGAACTACACAAAGATGCTAGGGACATGCACTAACTGCATGTAGTGAGAGGCAAAGTAGGGTAGGAACTTCTGGGAAAAGAGTTCTCTCTCAGTTCCCATAAAATACGACAGGAGACTCTGATAGAGTTCTGTAAGATTAACAAATAGTATTGAAAAAGAGAGAATGAGCATTTTCTATAATAACAGTGCACTCAATGTAGTTATTAGGCATTGCATTTCAAGAAAATCAAAGGAGTAGTGCCCTAGCTAAATTATGGAACTCATTTAGATAGAATGGTGAGAAGGTCAAAGACCTGAACTGGCTCACAAAGGGACCAGAGAAGTTCCTAGCGGACAGATCCAGATATAATTGTTCATATTTAATTGCAGACTCAGAACCCCCCTAAACTGTTAATTTCTGCGAATTATGAAAATGTACTAAGGACTGGATTGCTTCCTGAAATTTGTATTATTTGCTCTTTCCTATTGGAACCAATGGCATTAAAGACTCTAGGTAGGGCCAAAGTGGACTTTTGGAATAGAAAATAGATAAAGTTTTCTGTTTCAGAGTAGGAAGTGAGATACAAGAATGAATTGGTGAAACACTTCATGAACACAAAATGCAAAACTAATTGCAATTTTTAAAAAGTAGTTTTGGTGAATAAGCAAAAATGGATATGCTGTCATGGATAACTCTGTTATCCCAAAAATAACATGCAAAATTTGTTTTTCCTTGTGGCAGGTAAACTTAACCTTGAATGGATGACCTATCAACTTTAAAATAATTGTTTTCCCTCTCTAAGTTTCTGACTATGTGGACATTATGCACATTCTTACCTTTAAGCATGTGAGTGTTCCCTAGAAAGACATGTATCTTTTTTTCTGTGCTGTGTTGATATGTTTGCTGCTTTCCCTTTCAGATTTAAATAAAGTGCATACATCTCAGTCACAGATGACAAATATGCAACACTCTTTCAGTGGCCAAGAAATCTACTACAAACGTTTCTAACCAAAGTCTTTTATTAGCAGATCCAGGATAGTTAATACTGGAGCAGCAGTACTGTATCAATGCCAGCAAAGAGTGAATTCAAATAATGTTATTTACTTGATTGATAAAACAAAAAGGGTTTTGGGGATGCAAAAGCAATATGCATTTAACTATTGGTCTGGATGGCAATGCAAAAGGATTTTTTATTTTACATTCCTCCTTGTGTGTATTTTCTGTCTCTCTTGGTGTTTCCGCCCCACCACCCCCCAAAGCACTGTAAAAAAACCATGCAGTTTCAGACCTCTGGACTAGGCAAGACCCTGGAAGACACTGGGCTTCTGCTGATTCTTGTCATTCTTGTTAAAGAACTGCAGAAAAATGTGGTTATTCAAGATATTTTCTTGCTTGGATCTATTTAGTCCCTTTGTCATACAATAATAGAGTATCTGTATTTTTCATAAAGCCTCTTCTGTAGCTAATTCTTATGAGGGTGGAAATTTCTGGGCAAAAGGCTGGTCACTTCACACTAAAAGCCCACATCAACACCTTCACAAATATTTTGGCACTGTTCTGCAAAATATTACTCAGTCCTTTCCAATGGTCTGCTGGCTTGATATGATGTACATTGCCAAAAAAGAAGATTAGTGAATTAGTATTGTGGGTAAAGGAATAAGGAAAAAAAATATTAAAATACAATCTGAATGCACAATCCCAATTTGAAGGCACACCATCCGAAAATGAGTGCTCTGTGTCTTTCTGGCGTCTTCCTTCTGAAGTCTGAAATGTAGTTTGCAAATGTGCAAGGGTCCTGTGATAGGGAGAATGATTGCAGTCCCTTACAGCAGAGAGAAGCAAAGGTTCTGATTGAACGTTGTGGGCATTTAGAAGGGTCACACCAGGGACAGTGGGAAAGAGCTCAGGTTTGCCGGCTCCTGGATCATCTATTGCAGGCATTGCATTTTATTGCTAACTATGCCATCAGAGATTCTGTTACATTCACTTGCTCCAGTTAATTAGTTCAGGGGAGGCTGGTATCCCATGTTGTACAGGAAGTTAGATTCTTCTTGTCCTTGAAATCTATAAATCTCTGAGTCGTATAAAGGAACCCCTCCTAACAGCATCAGGAGTCTTGACCAGTGTAGGAAGCTCTCTGGATGTACAGTACAATGTGGGTCAGAGCTATTGAGCTTTGAACACTGTGGTTTCCAGGGCATGATGGCCATCTCCCAGGAAGATATTTAATAAATGATGACCTGTGATGCTCATGTCACTGTCCTTCTTGTATCTTAGCCTCTGAGTAGCCTCTTAGTGGCAATACTCATTTATTACCTCCCCAGACAATAGCAGAATCTACTCTGTCCCTTTATGCTGAGCATATGATTAGCAGAACCTCAGCTGATCTCGAGATGAGTTGACAGAGACCTTGGTTTTCTGAGTTTTCCAGGGTAGCCTACATCCAAGCCGATGCTAACATGTGACCTGATAAAAGAAGCTTTCAATTTTCATTAAGACGAACCATATGAAGAAATATCAGATGGTATGTGGAGCCTGGCCCATGCCTGTTATGAGAATGGACTCCTGTCCTTGGAAATGCAAGTGAAAATGTTTATAAGGAAGTTGGTAAGGTAGAATAAATCCCTCTAATTGAGTAACCTAATCTTTCAAACAATCTTTCTCAATGCAATGCTATTTACTTTGGATTCAAAATAAAAAGGGAGTTAAAGGACCAATGGGGCTTTAGGTTTCCCAGTAAAGTGATGGCATTGTAGGAAAGGGGCTGAGTATGAAATGGTATTTATGGAATATAAATATCTATTAATAAAGCATGAAAAGACAGCTATGCAGCAATGATCACTCCCTCACTGTGGGAATTTCTGTGGAAACACAGTTCACATAAATTTTCACTCCTCAGTTTCATGCAAGATGGGATTAAATATGTTTAGAAAACTCTCCACATAAAAAGTGTAGGAAGATAGAGAGAAGGCAGCAATTAGCAGCTGCCCCATAGGGGGAAGACCTGTAGTGCCCCAGAGGACAACTTGTGAACTGAGGACAATTCCTTGAATTACTGAGCTGTGTATGCTAAATGTCTTGCATTTAAATTCCTGAAGTGTGAGATATTCTTTCGGTGTTCAGAGGCTGGAAACTTCTGCTGGCAGTCACAGGACATAACCTCACTTTTTCCCATTCTCTCCTGCATCCCTCTGCCCCTGAAGCACCTTTCATCCTAACTTCTCCCCCTGCCACTCACACAGGGCATGTGTGGGAATACACAGAGAGGAAGAACACATGTCCCAGCAACAAAAGGGTGTGTTACCTCTTCCTCTAACACCTACTTTGTCTCCTGTTCTTGTGCTCTGCCACATCAGAGGTGATCACCTGGCCTGCTTCTCCATCTTTGTATTCTACCTCTCATTGCTTAATAAAATTGTTCTTGATGCCTGCAATCCTCTGAAGCACTAGAGGAGGGGGCAGTGGCAGCATATGGTTCAGCTCAGGAGAGTAGACAGCTTAAATTTTCATTTCTTAAGAGCCCAGGAGGTATCATTTGGGAAAGCTTTGTGGTAAGGAGAAGGTACATAACAGATTCTTCATTTACTTGTGATAAGACCAGAACTGCATTTAGCTTGCTTTTCTAGTGCTGTGAGTTTGAGCCATGCACTTAAACCAGTGGAGCTATTCCAAATTTACACCAATGTGAGGGTGAGTATCTTGACTTTGCATATTTATTAGTGATTGTTAGGCACAGTTGAATTTTAAATGCGTTAATACCACCAAGACTTTTGTTTGACCACCCACTGTTCACAGCAGAATTGAAGTGGTGGCATATTTCCTAGCCCAAAAATTGAAACAGATGCTTATGTAGATAAGTACTAAGTATACACTCCAGTCTGTGTTCCAGTGCTACTTGGATATGAAAAATATTAATATCAAATCAGGTATAAACAATGTAAACTACAGCGATCCCTTCTTTACAATAAATATCTGCCATGTAGTTATAAGGATTAACTGACAACCTAGTATTTGTTTAAATTGCCTGACAACTATGTTTTGTTCTCCTTTGAAAGATCCAGCATGTGCATAATGCCTTCTGTAACTCTTTTAAATGGAAAATGCACCCTACTGACCTCATTTGAAAAAGCTGTTTGGACTAATATAAATTTACTGCAAAGCCATTTAAATTTCCTATCTGTTCTTTCTACACTATGTTTACTGAATGTGACAAGTTTAAGTAGATCTGAAGTGGATAATATTTTTCAACACTTTGTTGCTTTAATTGTTACTTTTCAAACTTCTGCTTAGTTTCCAAAATGAGCAGAAATGCAATGTAAAGTACTGACTCAAAGTACTGTCAGGAAACCATTTATAATGTATTCAGTACTTCTATTCACACAATATGTTGTCCTGTAAATTTGAGAGACCTAGATGGACTTGAGAGGTACTCTTGTCTACAGCAACAGGTGCAACTGTGAGAAGGAGGCTGAATCAGTCTGCTTAGCCTGTGTGAATACCAATCACAGTTGCTTTCCTGAAAGTGTTGCATGGCAAGTCCCTAGAGGATGTAGGGAGCAGGTGACATATTAGCTCCAAGCAAAGATGAATTCATTTTTAGGAAGGAACACTTATCCTTAGAGTTGGAAAAAGTGACAGGTTTGGAGATATTCTGGGTTGCAGGCAGGATGATAACTTACCGACTTACCTAGCTTGTGGCTTTTATTCCATCTTTATTGAAAAAGTCAGAGTTCACATCTTGGAAATTTTGTTCATTTCTTCCACAAATGAAATAGTGGAGAATCACTGTTTCCAGTCATTCTCTATGCAGAGTCAGTGAGGATCTGTGGGTCCTGTGGAAGGGATGGGTGGCAGAGGTGATGGTGTCCGAGAGAAGGGGACCTTTAGCACCATCTTCATTTGCAGCATCCACTGTGGGATAAGATCTTACAGGGATAGGTCTGAGCTCTCTTATGAGATGAAAAAGGTTGAAGAGAGAACACTACAAGCACCCAGAAAGTTCCCACTAACAGTGAACTACTTCAATGACTTTTTTTTTCTTTCCCCAGCAGGTTATATGAACATTAAGGTACCACCAGAAATATCAGTTTTCAAGAATGTTGGGGAAGGGGACTCTTAGATTTTTGGTTTAATATAAAATAATCTCCAGTGATGAGAAGAGAACATTACAGTATCTACACTGTAAGGAGAGATGCAAAGTGAATTTTAAATGTCTATAAAAATCTAGTATTTCAGTGTAAAATCTTTTCATGTTCTTGTGCAAAACTTACTGTGGGAATGCCTATACTAGAAATGGAAAACTAGTAATACATATTGAATGCCAACATCCAAAACAAGTATAGCTTTATATGTAGCGCATTTATTCTCCAGCATACGTTTTTCATCTGAGTTTTCCAAAAATATTTGAGGCATCAGGTATGGTGTTCATTGTATCTTAGTGGGGAAAAAAAAAAACACACACAAGTTTTATTTTCATTTCAGTCATTATGTTTTCCTTCAAGGGGCAAAATGCCTTATTCTAGTCAAGGTTGAGCCATTTATGAACATATCAAACATTTAAGACAAAAATACATAAATGGGACTGATTGTTTATAACCTGTCAAACAACTTGACTATAAAGTCATATTGCCAACACACCTGACTTTCTAAAACCCAGCAGTTCAAATGGTTTTGTTGTGTGACCAGAATGGCAAAAGGATCCTACTGTGGTGACTAATGATGAAATTCACAACTGGAAAAACCTTACTTAAAAATCCTTGTCTTCAGTGTGTGAGATAAATCCAACAGCTGTAACTCTTTGCTGCTATTGCAGCTGCTATTTTGAATAATTATTTGTGTTATCAAAGCAATTGGGAGCAATGACTAACTATGACTGCACTATGAGGAGCCCTCATCTGTCTCCCTGACCCTGAAGTACAGTGTGTGCCTCAGAGAGCTCTAAGTCCAACTGCAAGACAACATGGAGTGAGTTCCAGCTACATGGCTCACTTCTGAGAGCCATCCCCACAAAGGAGGGCTTTGAGAAAAGACTCAGAGGTACCTTTGTGGGGAGAAGGAGATAAAATTCTGCTGTTCTGTGAGAAAGCACAGAAATATTTACCTCAAAATGTCCCTAACTGAAGATTGCAATTGCATACTGCTGGGACAAAATTTAGTGGTGAAGAAGATGTATAAGTAGGCTGGAAGTAGGGTATGATGGCTTTGAAAGTTAAGGTGAGTATCCTTTATTTCATATCTGAAATAGAAGTGATTGACCCCAGAGAGGAGTTTATGCACTCAAAAGGAAAAAATAAGCAAATTATCACAACAAGGAATCCCCAAAAGTTATGATGGTACTATGGGTTATTTGTCAAGTCTACAGAGAAGAAAATTATGACAATGAAAATAGACCTTGAATGACTTATTGGTTGTCTGGCTAATGTTGAAAGCCCATTAGAACTGCCATACAAATAAAGCATTAAAGTTAGGTATGATCTTGAGAGAGAGTCTCCAGTAGAAACTGCAGCTTAAGTCAAGGAGCGGTTGATTGTCTCTACAGCAATCACAGGATATTGTACTATTTCCCTTAACTTTATTGAACCTGACTGGCAGATAAAAGGAAGCATGTGGTTCCTTTTAAAGCCCCAGAAAAAATCCCCTCACTTTCTAGGTACATGCCGGTGATGTAAATCAGCAAAAATGAATTCTGATGCCTGGAAGCATCAGTTTAAAACCCTTCCAGCCTAAACAGGAAGATTAAGGTAAGAGCAACTCTAGGGTGAGAAGTGAACATTCAGAGCAAGACAGGTGTTCTACTCTGCTAAGTTAGAAGAGGGCCAACGTTTTCTTTGACTGCTACTAACTGGGTGTCATTGGTCTATTATTTTGGCTTACTAAGAAATAAAGCATTTTGCAATCTGATATTTGAACTATTGTGGTAGCCTTGGAACTTCTCCATATAACAGGCCTAAGGCTACATATGTCTGTGCTAGCAGATAGCAGAATAACTGCAGCTTCAGTTTCAACTAGAACTAGAGGATATATGACTTCTCAACAACGAGATGGCTGATGAGTTTATGGATTAAGCTTCCTAAGAGAGAAAAGACTCATGCCACTTCCAGACTTTTGTAATAGACAGAAATGGGGAAGAAAAACATCTGCTTATATAAAAGAGGGAAAGATCAATGCTAATGTTCTACACAGAGGTGGAGATGAGAGAAGGTCTGACAGTTCAATTAAATGTGAAAAGGCAACTGGAACTATGGATGCAGTTGCAGTTTCTTTCGGTCACTGGGAAATCTAGTCACACCGAAGGACAACTGTAAGACAAATATGAGAACTAAATGTTAAAATCAGTCAGGTTTGATGTCTTCATTGAAAAAATCAGTCACTTATTGATGAAAAGTGATGGATGAAGAGATTCTTCAGGTATGTTAGTAGAAGACAGGGAAGAGGACGAGGAAAAGACAGCTGGGAGAGCAGTGGATAAATAAAATGAGTAGACAAAGTCATTAGGTCAAAAAAGAGTGTTATATAGAGATCTTATATAGAGATCAAACAGTTTTCAGAGAGGAATTTTAGTAAGTGTGTTGGTTTTGGCTGGGGTAGACTCAATTCCCTTCACAGTGACTGGTATGGGGCTGTGCTTTGGATTTGTGCTAAACACAAGGTTGATAATACAGAGGTGGGTTTTTCTTATTGCTGAACAGGGCTTACACAGAACCAAGGCCTTTTTTGTTTTTTGTACTACACTGCTGAGTAGGCTGGGGGTGCTTGGGAATTGGGAGGAGACACAGATGGCACAGCTGACCTCAGCTGACTGAACGGACATTCCATACCATATGGCATCATGTTCAGTATAAAAAGTGAGGGGAAGAAGGGGGGATGTTTGTAGTGATGGCATTTGTCTTTCCAAGTAACAGTCGTGCGTGGTGGGGCCCTGCCCTCCTGGAGATAGCTGAACATCTGCCTGCCCATGGGAAGCAGTGAAATAATTTCTTGTTTTGCTTTCCTTTGTGTGCATGGCTTTTGCTTCCCTATTAAACTCTCTTTGTGTCAACCCATGAATTTTCTAGCTTTTGCTCTTCTGATTCTCTCCCAGATCCTCCTGATGGGGGAGTGAGCAAGCTCCTGCACTGTGCTTGGTTGCTAGCTGTGATTAAACCACAACAGTATATCATTGGATTTCAGGTACCATAGGAAGATTCAGCCTCTTAAATGACCAGACCTCACTGGTCTGGGGTTTAACAAACACACTCGACAGAAGAGCTGTTGTGTTAAAGGAAAAAGCCCTCTCAGAGAGGTTTCCAGCTCTGCTGTTCCCTGAGGCACAGTGTGCTCTGACTCCATGCAGAGCTGGCATGAGTCATGTGGTTCCTTAACAGTAAGCAAAGAAGGAAAGTGAGGTCCTGGGGTTATAACCTTCCAATCCAAGAAAAAAAAAACAACAACCCAACCTACTGCTTTTGGTAATTTCTATAACACATTACAGTCATGTTCGAATGTTCTTGTAAGTTTTCAAGAAAGTAATCTTTGTATTTTGTCAGTTTGACTCTTTAATCTCTATCATAGTCATTATGTCAAGTAAAGAACTCAGAATCAGAAACTGCAATAAATTCTGGCCAATGGCTAATGAAAATTTGATTAAAACAACACAACATTAAGGACATCCTTTTATGTCACATACAGATTATTCACCAAGCACTGTCACATTGCAAGTGTGTATCTGGGGAAATAGGCCAGTTTCTTAGCTACAGAAAACTGTCACATTGGGATACTTGAATAAGAGGCACAGTCCTACTGTGGTCTGGTAATATACACTCTTGGACTCAGACCAGAGATTTCACATTAAGGATGTAGAAAAATGTGTTTGTATTTCACTCATATCTGCAAAGTCCACATATGAGTGAATCAAGCATTTCCATACCTTGATAAGTGGCATTTATGTACCCAAGTTAAGCATTTGAAGAATAATGGGTCCTGCATATTTCTGAGTCCCTAATGTTAAGTGGCAATTAAGACTGTGTAGTCCATCAATTAATCACAAACTATAGTTTTACACTGAAATATCACTAATCTAAACAGGAATTGCTTGCAATATGTCAATGTGAAGAATCTGAGACAGGAGGATTTTTTTTTATAGCTGTGTGCACTAAGAACTTCAGTGAAAGGAGGACATCCATTTACTGGTGTTTAGTTGAGAGCAATATGGAGACCTTGATGCATTCATAGTTTGAATGGCAAAGAAGAGTTGACCTGCACATCAGCACAACCTTGTCCCACAACACATATTTATGGAGAACCAATAGGGTATAATTAGGCTTTGCTATCCCTATTCTAATTTACTTCTGAAGTCTCTAACTTGCACTGCCTCTGGTGTCACTTATGAAGGTATGAAACAGAAGTAAGCCCAAATCCAGTGATACACTGTTCTACAGGGGTAAGAGCAAAGTTACTCTTCCTCAGACAGGCATGCACTTGGACATTCATATCCCTGTGGTTTAAATACGTTTCCTAGAAATGAACTATCTTTTTTTTTTTCTTGTTTCAGTCCAGTTTTGCCAATTGAAAACCAGCCTTGGGTATGCATTGCACAGAGGCACAGAAACTGGAGAGGCTGATGTTTTATTTCACATTATTATGCATTATATTTTTGTAAGAACTGGAACAGAAAGAAATCTCTTCAATATAAAGCCATTATATTACGATTGCTCTGCTCTTAAAAGATTATCTGGAGAAAAAAATGCCCCAAATTGTGGTATTTGAGTAAGTGATTTATATTAATTTCCTACTCGAAGGAATGAGCAAACATTAAACTAAGGAAACTAGAATATTTAAAGTACTCAATAAAAGAATAAAAATACATTTTTTGAATAGACCTATTGTTCTTTAAAAAGAGAGAAAAAAGGGAACTATCATAACTATTCATTGCTCTCTATAAAAGTAAAATATTTTTTCATTATAAGGAAAATCACTGCAAGGATTTAACTTAAAGTACTTTAATTGACAAAACTAGACCATTTTCCTACCCCTTGAAATAAAAGAGCTTAAGAATTATATAGGAGCTTAATTTGTTATATGAAAAGACTTAACCTTTTTACCTCTAGAGAATTCTCATTTCTCAAACTATGGATGTTCTATTTCATATACTCCAAACAGTAGGCATGTATGAGCAGGCATGTTAACTTTTTCTTATACATTATTTGGGGACAGAAGTTGCACATGTGATGGCTATATCTTAAAGCAGAGCTCTCATGAGTGTCAAAGGTGATTTTGTCACAATTTCAGATGTGTATTTGGGGTTCACCTTACTATTTGAGGGCTGGATTTTAAACATCTTTTGCATGGATGAACAAAGGCAGGGAGGAACAAAGGCAGTCGTCTTTGTGTGGCCCATACACAAATGCACTGGCTTAGTTTAAGGAAGGAAGTGAGGTCTGTGACCCTGCCTTTCTCCACACTGTGGAGGGTACACGGTCCTAAAGGCAAACATTGATTGGAAGCCTGTTTTAGTTAGAAAAAGACAAAAATTGGGTTTATGTGAAGGAAGAAGAAGAAAAAGTGAAGGGGAAAGCCAGTGACGGTAGGCAGTTAGTGGAAAGCACTCAGTGTAATGTCTGTGTTGCTCAGGGCTGTGGTGAAGGCATATTCTGAGCATGATGTGCTAAGACGACACAGCAACACCACTTAGCCAAAATTTTGAAGGGCTGACAGTTTTAAATTCTTGGCTGCAGAACAGCTCTGGACAGATTTGAAGAGACAAGGAGAGAGAGAATGGGTTTATGTTCATTGCAGTTTCAGGTTTGAAGTCTGTACCCTCTGTTGCATTTTTAGATAATATACCTTTGAAACAGGTATCTGATAAATCTCCAGTGCCTCTTTGCCTGCTGACCAGCATCCCTGCTCCTGTAATGGGTACTTTCCAGCTGTCGCTTCATGCTGGGTGCAGCTGCTGTTGCATAATTACCCTTTATGTATCCTTCTCTTGCCACTGCTGGAAATACTCATTAAAACCCCTCCAAGAGTCTGCCTTTTTTTTTTGGTTTGGTTTGGTTTGGTTTGGTTTGGTTTGGTTTGTTTTTCCCATCCCTGGTTCTGGTATTGCTGCTGTTAGCTTTCCATTTACTCTGGAAAGGGCTTTCAGATCCAAGTGTCTTACAAGGAATATCATCTTTCAATTGGAATATTTTCTGAAGAAGACAGATGGTTTATTGTCCTTACCTAATATAATTGTCCCCAAGTACACTTGCACATCTGTTCCATATTTATGTGTTCAGAGTTCCCCCCCCTGCCCCAAAGTGACTGAATTCAGAGATATTCTGCAGGTGACTAGTTTGCATGCTACAGAGGCAGAATGACGTGTGAACAGTACAGTACAATTCTCATCTGGGAAGAAAAATTATTATAACCTGCATGTTTTATAAAGCTTCTATTTGGAAACCGTATACTCTAACCCCAGCCTTTCAGGCAATTAATTGGTGGTAGGGAGCCAATAGAGGAAGTGGATGGCTTTTGGTACTCATACACTGTATTTCACTCCCCCCACATGTCTACATTATAACCACAAGCACCTGAACATAAAAAAAGATTCTGCAGCATCTTCAGAAATATCAGTGAGCCTCAGTAAAATAGCTGAACCTTGAGTCAGCCCCTTAGGAGCTGTTATAAAACCATTTCGGTGAAGTAAAGTAGAAGGATGGGTGGGAAAAAGAAAAACAGATTTTGTCACTACCGAAGTATGCTCAGATTCAACCTTCACTAACCCCATTGTGTAAAACATACTGAAAATTATTAAGAGAAACCTTGCAAGTGTAAATATACTTATTCTCAATGAAATCAACACCATCAAACTGATTTGTAACTATTCCCTTAATACTGCTATAAACTTTACTGCAGTGAAAACACTGGCTATACAGATTGCTTTCCTCTTCCTCAGGATGTGTTTCACCTTTGTGGCATTGCCACCATAAATCTCATGGTCCAACAACCCCTTGTCTGCAAGTGATTTCAAGCACTATCATAAAAACGAAACAGACAGACTTAATTTGAGTTCCAGACTTAAGGAAACTCAACTAAAATATTAGCATAATTTCACTGAAGACGGAGGAAATTGTTAAAATATGTGTATTAGAGAGTGTCTGCAATTCAATACATCTCTTAGCTGGCTCTTGGGTGCCACCCAGTGATTGATTTAACAGCAGGTTTGTAATGGTGTCTGTGGTGCACCACAGGCTGTGTTAAGAAGCAGCGGTGATCACAGGAGATCAGAAACAAGAATGTTAGGAAGTATAAGGAGATTCATGGCATGTTAAATCTGAACCAGTGAATAATAAGCTCTGTCTGATGGATTTAGTGCTTGGAGAATTTCTATGTGGAACAATACTCCTATTTGTTTCATACAGAGACTGACTGATTAAGCAAACATTGTGCATGTTTCTTCCTGAAAGAAATTAAGGAAGCTTGTAGTCCTTGATAGCTTGCAGCTTGATTTGTTCTACTTTTTGACTTCTGAAAATACGTAGTTATTGTTTCAAAATCATAGTGGTGCTCTGCTTTCCACCAAAATAACAAAGCCATTTTCACACAGAAAGGCTACATGGTTTTCTAATTATCATTCATTAAATAATGTAAAGTCATTGGAAAAAAAATGTGCAAGTTAAATACTAAAAGAGGTGTGATGGAAAGTTGGTAAATCAACTGGTCCTGAAATTGAAAAGTCCTTTATAGTGATAATGCATGACAGTCTGCCATTGTTCCAAAAAAAAGTGATGGTGCACTGACTGCTGCCCTGGTTCACACATCTTCACAGGCAATACTTGACAACAATTTACAAATATCAATGGTAAAAAGATTTCCTCTACAGAGAGCTATTTAATCTCACAGAAAAGGTGCAACGATTTCTAATAGTTGAGTCAGAAAAATGGGGTGGATTTTTCAAAGTGGAAGAATTGAAACTATCTCTTGCAAAGCATGGTTGATTCATCAATACTATAGTTTCAGCTGAAAGATAAGATGTTTTTCACGAAGTGAAGCTGCAACTGAAACTAGAATGGTTTTGGTGCAAAAATAATTAGGAGAAAGAAGTAGAAGTAAATTATTAAAAAGGGTCCTTTTTGTCTCAAAACTTATTGCTCTTTAGAGTGGGAGAATGCAGGGACAGTGCAAAAGAATTTTACCCTATGTGTCAGCACAGTGTCTGGCTGCTGTGCTACATCCTGGCATCTCTGCAACTCACTTTCATAAAATAGTTTGCAGAAACTTAAAATTTTACATGCTGCTTTTCCCTTAGAAATATGGATACTCTCTCCAAGGTAAAACTGAAAATCTTTTATCTTTTTCTTATGTTCACGTTAGCTGGAGTAGGTAGAAGCTAGCAAATTAATAAGTCAATTAAGGATGCATGAATGCCAGGAAATTAAAGGTTATGGCCCTAATTTCATATTCCATAAAACAGCATGATCTTTGTGGCTTCTTAGAAGGCTTAACAGAGTTTATTGGCTAAAGAGACAACTTTGTCTAGAGGTTTAGCATTAGATACCATGTTTGTACAGTTTTTTTCATTACAGAAGTCAGTTTAATGGAATAAAATAGAAACATGTTTTGAGTAGACTGGGAAGTGGCCAGCTGGTCCAGTGTTAGCACCTTCCCCTTCCAAGCAACGAGGGAGGTTTTGAATTGAATACCTTTGGGCTGCAAGGAGAGAACAGGATTCTGTCAGCCTAATCTCATTATACATGTAGCCATTACAGTCAAAATGAGTTTCCTCTGCCTTAGTTTTGGTTGGAGTCAAAGCCTGTTCTCAGAGGAAAGGGGTCATTACATTAAGGTAGCAAGTTACTAAATTGAGCTTCCTCTTATACTGGGATATGTACATTTATGTTTTCTTTAACTATAGGGAGATGAGATGAATAATTCAAGTATTGTTTACTGACTGGAGTCCAACATTATGTTCTGATGAATGAAAAGAAAGAGCAGACAATAAAACAAAATATATAAAATGTTAATTGTGCGAGAAGTGGGCTAGGAAAAAGATTTTGCTCAGAACACCTCCACACTGAGAAGATGTAGCATTAGGCCAGCAACTTGTGGCTCAGGCTCACTTTAATGAAGTGAAATGAATAAATACATGTCATAGAAATCAATATTCTCTTGGCCACGATCCCACAAACATATGTGAATAATTTTGTGCATGTGAGTCCAATTAGATTATTCATATTCGCAGCGTTAACTCAGATATACAAGTGTTTGCATTATTGGAATCCCAGTTTATGGATGCTCACAGAGCGCCAAAATCTACAAGGAAAAGATCAGATACCACAAATGTTCATGCAAGTGAGTGTTTGCACAGAGGAATACAGCCCTTTTGTGCTCACATGCATGAAGTTGCTTAGAGGCTTCTACACACCACTTTACGAATCAAGAAAGCATGTCTGACATGCTGCAATATTTTACGTGCTTAAAATATTTAATTTGATGAAGCATAATTAAATATTAATTAATTTGATGGCCAAGAGGGAAGTCTTTTATTAAATCTGTAATGTATTTGATATACCATTCCTAAGTTTTAGCCAATTTACATCAATTCAAAATGTCTTTGCATTTTTTCCCATAGCATCGGGCTGTAAGAGATTTTGAGCCATCCCAGCCTAGAATCAGTATATGAAAATACTAGTTGATGAATTTCTATTTTAAATAAATACACTATTACAGCAGTGGCTGACTACTGCAGCACCCCTTTCCACACTACTTTGTAAGTGTCCAGACAATTACAACATCATGATAAAAATACATTTTTGTATTGAAAAATTAATCATACAAAAGTAAATCATTAAAGTAGCTGTTTATTCAAGGTTCCATAACCTGAAGGCTTAAAATAGCTGGCAGGCAGGCAGGATTAAATGGTGCATTACTGCTGAACAGCACTGCACCAAATTGTGGGGCTGACAGGAGGTATCAGGCAGCCCTGGGACCAGGCCAGCTCTGATGCTGTGCTGTCCTTGCCATGAAGTTTGACTGGTGCTTGTTACTGGCAAGGATGCAGTTCTGGTATGAAAGCAAGGATGCAGAGGCAGTGTGGGGCAAGCTGTGCAAGGGTTGGGCCACCAGCCAAGGAGATCTGGCTACAAGTATAAATGGAACTCCCAAGGAAATGTGAGGAAAATAACATCCTCTCTTGTCTTTTTCTGCATTTCTATGAAAAAGGTAGGCATAGTGGTGCTTTTATCATGTGAAGACAAAGGGCAGAGACTGAAAGAAGTTCTTACTCTTCAAGAAGGTGAACAGTGCATCTGCCATTCTAGAATCAGTCAATATCCCTTAATTACTTAGGAAACTGAATTAAAAAAATAACTACAGTTACAGGCCACAAGAAAGACCAGCCAAGGTGCAAACCAACAACCTTTCACTGAATTTTGAATCAAACTCCAAGGATAGAGCAAACATAACTGTATATTAGTTTGGTGACATTTTGTGTGTGACAAAGAGGAGAGAAACTTATAGGCCAGGAAAGAGATCTGGAACAAGCTCTGCAAGTGGCTGACTAAAAAGAAGTTAGAAGAAGGAGTTTTTCAGTCAGGTCCTGGCACAAAGAGGTACAGTGTTCTCTGCAAAAAATCTTTGCTTTGCTCTTTGGCCATTGTCTGCAAGAAAAGAGGACTTTGTATACTCTTTAGAGGTGAACAAAAATCATTGGATTCTGTTATAGAATCATAGAATGATATCATATCCTTCTCAAGTGAAAAAAAATTGCATGAAATTAAATCTGTGGTAGTCACATGAGAAGAAAATGATGTGTCAGATATAAGAGTATGTAAGAGCTCAAACACTATGGGGCTCTGCTCTGATAACATCTATATTTTTGGCCACCTCTGGCTCAAGACAAAGGCAGGAGGTATGTTCCTACATTATTCATTCATCCACTCAGTCACCATGGAGAGTTTTCAGTCTCTCTGTCCATGCAGGACCGAGCTAAAGCTGTAGAGAACTGAATGCAGGACTACTGTGAGCTTCCTCCTGTACAGGGTAGTCACCAATACTTCTGGGCTGAAGTATCTCACTTCAACCACATGTAACTTAAATAGGTGTGATAAAGATACTGTAAATTCCTCAACAAAATATGCTTTAGGTCAACTTGTTATTGAATCATTGTTTATCCTTGAGAAACACTTTGTTAGCAAGAAACTTTCCCCTATCGCTTCAACATCTGCTAACTGAAAATGCTGAAGTCTTTTTTTCCTTTCCCAGTTTTTCAAACTAATATTGATTTTACTTCAGCTAAAAATAGTTCAGTGGGAAAATGTCATTCAGAGGTGCCAGCTGACTAAAGAAGAGAAAGGATAACATCTCATAAAACACAGAGTAGAACTGAAAATTAAATTTTGATATTATTCTACTACTCTCAGTGGATTATGTTAAATTTTACATGCAAGGAAGTATGTACGATAAAATGTTGCTATGATTCCTTTTAATTCTACAACTGAGAAAAATTTTGTTGGAAAGACTGTTTTTAAAACTGAAAAAACATAGCAGATTTATTTTAGTTTTGTCTACCAAGATCCATACATTTCACGGTAACTTTGCAGTGAAGCATACTGAAAAAGCACTAAATTCCATAGAGTATGACCCTCATTTTGACAGTTTTTGGGCTAGCCTGAGGTATATTTAAAACAATACTCATTTTACTAGAAAACCACACTGCAACCACTCCTTCCACAAGAGATCACAGTCCTTTATGCCACTAAATGTGTCTGTGTCATCTATTGAAAATTTCTTCCAGAACAAAACTCCCTTCTTTTAGAAATAAGGCTTCCTCAGCTGCTGCACCCTGACCTGCCTTGGATAGTCCCTTTCCTGGTAGCTGGACAACAAACCTTGCTCAAACCAGGACATTTTCTCCACTTGGAACACAACTGTGAGTGTAACAAAGTTCACTGTTCAGACCATTCCAGCAGTAAGTAAAGTGGTTCCCAGCAGTGTGCTGCCTGCTTTGGCTGACTTATATTGTATTTGCTTTGCCTTTTCAGCTTTATCGCAGAAAGAGAAGTTCAGGCACGGAGTATTTTTTTTGTATGGTTTTACTTATTTCAATGCGTACAAGATTGTGTGTGTCTGATATTAATGCTGGCAATGTTGTGGGAGCTTGCACTGGGGGTAAGAAGAATGGTAGGGGGCCATATTTTGTAGACTTGACAGGAATTTTTTTTCTTCCTGTAGATGAGTTTTACACCTATGTAGGAAGTTATGTAGTTTTGAGTTCTATCTTCATTGGCAATTATCTTGTGTGAAGCAGTGCTTGAGACACAGGGAAACAAGACCACAAAAACCTTATAGATGTGTACAAAGCATTGAAGCATTGAAGCATTGAAGCATTAGGCATCTTTGTTTTCCTAGATAGTCTGCGGGAACTTAATGTCTGTATGGGCCACATCAAAGATATGCCAGATTTACTAGTGGCTGTGGCTACTGGGTCTTCTAGCTTTCTGGAAAAGGTCCAGAGCCAAATACTTAGGAATGGCACTGGTGTAGAAAGTTACTTCACATGATACTGCTCCCTGTCTTACGGCTTCTGGCAATTTACTGCTTGGAGATTTCCTGGGCTGAAAGTTGCATCTGCATCTTTGTACTTAGTATCTGTTGGCAGACTTCTGTTATGTACATTTGTCACTAAATGATCCTTATTTTTGATATTTACTGTGTCCTATAGAAATTGAATACCAAAAAAATTACTTTTGAGATAGCTATTTTAAAACTTCTGACCATTTTTCTTGGTGTGCCCAATTTCTGCATCAGGAAGGAACTCTGGAGAGTAGAAAACAAGCCTGATGTTCTTATACCAGCCAGTGTTTGTTGAAAGCTACGTTATAGAGCTCTGCATTTGGTTTTAATTAGTGCATTATTCTCATAGTCCTGGCATGAATCTTTAAATTAGCAGATAAGGGAGTATAAGCAAATGCAAATGAAGGGAGTGGTTCATGTTGCTCAGTCCTCAATTTAAAGAGTAGCACTGTGAGTTGCCTTAAATAAACTCTCTAATCCCTTGGGATCATAGATGGATTAAATGATCCATTCTTGAACTTGCAAGATCATAATCCATGATTGAAACCTTTTATAGAAATGAATTTTTTGGGGATCATCTGAAATGCAGAGCGTACTTTGAAAGATATCAGAAAAAAAGAAATTCAGACCTCTCCCTAGGTTTCTTAGTTGAAAAGAAGGTGGGGAATAAGAGAATTCCTTCCCACCTTCCAAGGCTGTTCCAGCTCCAAAGGAAAGCAACACCTTTGTGACAGTTAAGGCTTGTGGGACATGAGGATTTTGGTTCTGCTTGGGTCATTCTATGTGGTGTGAGGGCTTTTTTTGTTTGTTTTCTGTTTGGTTTTTGGTTTTTGTTGGTGGTGGTGGTGTTGGGTTTGTGGGGTTTTTTTTGTTTGTTTTGCTTTTAGTTAAAGTTATTACTGAACTAGATTTTATTTTGTGATATTTTTCTAGCAGGCATCACTGCACCAAGTCTCTATTTTTGACCTCACCAACTCTGATTTGAATTTTTCGCAAAAACTCTACTGCTTCTTCTGTACTTTAAACATGGATTTGTTGACCATGTTCCTTACAGTAAGGAACATAAGTGTATAAGTAATCTCTCTCTTCAGTTGCTATTTGAGAAATTCTTCTACTGTAAATGAGTTGGAATAAAACCTTTCAGTTATGAGTGTCCTCTGTAATATGGCACTGGCAAATGGCCAGCTAATAACTGACACCAGACCATCCACCAACTCAACACAGGCCACAGAGTGAATACTAGAGACATGCAAATAAGAAGTCTTATTTCTCTCTACAGATCTTCAAATTCATCCAGTTGCCTGTCCTCTATGCCTTTTAATATCATGCAATATTCAAAACTGGAAAAAAGTCTTCCATTACTTCTAACCCCATACACTGCTCAAGCATTTTTGACAAACGCTTTCGACTGTAGTGGCAGTGCTGAGCATGAGTATTGCCTACTTCCACAGTTACATTTGTTCTACTGTTTCTGAATTTGAAGACAATAAAGAGTTAAGAAAAGTCACGTAAGTAGAATGCAATCAGATAGTGTGTCTCCTCACCATAGTATCAATATATTGGTACCTGTATACTGGGAGGATTAAGTCAAGTTATGGAAAAATCAATACTAACCATAATAAAGTTTCCTGCTAAAATCAACACTAGACCTTTTTCTATTTGTGTTAACCTCTGGCAGCCAGATAAAATAGTGTCTTTAATGTATCTTCTACTCCAGTCAAAATAACTGCTCGTTCACCTTGATGCAGGATGCAGTATACCAAATCAATATGACCATTTATACAGAAATATAGTATGCAAGAATGCAAAACAAAATATACTGTGTTTAAAGTTGAAAAGGTAAGATACATATATATAAAAAAGTGAGGTTAATGTTCATAATGTTTCTGTTCATTGAGACTGTATTGGAATGGATGAGAAGAGTTGAATGTCTACTCAAACACCTAGGAAACCTGCCCCTTTGAATGTTTCAGTAATGAATCTTGCCTGTTGGTATTCTTAAATCCATTTATTAGGTTTGTTCTTCAGGAGGCTCTACAGACTGTTTCACACAGTATCACACAACTGGAAAATTCCCTCAGAAAGGAAAGGACAGCACAACTTCATTTGAATATGTTTTATCTTAACAGGACTTTATGAGCTCATTCCTTGGTATGACCAACCATACAGAAAGTCTGGGGGGCGTTTCTCCACATTTAGAATCAGAAACAAAACACTACTAGAGGTTATGTCTTTCTGTATTCTCTGACATGTTTGTGCACACAGGAAGAGAATGCAGAATTAACATGAGTAGCATATTGTAGAATAGATACAAAACCTTATATAAATGGATGCACAAAGGTTTATTGAAACAGCATTACAATGGATGAAAACAGACAAATGTTTATCTGTTGAGTGATATTGAAAACTTGCACCTTTGAATGTTTTGGCTGCAAAGGCTGACAGTGATAAATCAGTTTCCAACAGCTGTGGACAGCTGTTTAAGTCTGGGGTCTAGAGAGCTTAATTGGGGAAGTGTGTTATAAAATTAAAGTGCCAATGGCTCATTAAGTTGTGTGGTGACTTTGTGTGGCAGGCCAATAATACCGCATTCCAGACTTTGGGAAAGGACATGCCTAACTCTCTGTTAATTAAGGGCTTGTTGAAGAATGCAGGTTTGCCAAACTGCAATGTTTTCATAGGAGAGCATCTGTGAAAGAAGACTCAGAGAGAGAAGCTATTTACAAATAAGAATTTACTGCAGCTAGAAAAGATTTCTACCTCTTTATATACTGATGCCCTGGGCATGTGTACTTTGTTTATAAACTACTAAGATACCTTTGATGCAGAGAGAAAACTATCAAACCTGCTTTGATAAATAACCATTTCTCTGGAGAGATGAGATTATGACCAACACAGACATATTTATAAAAAAATTCCATCCAACCATTAACACCCATCACACTCCATTTTCATAGAGAAAAAGACAGGTTCCCCAGGATGACCAGAGGATTAAAAACCAGACACATGAAGGAAATGAAGTGGCATAGAGGAGGTGAGCTGTGTTACAGCCATAAGGATTATTTGCAGGAATCTCTTGTCATCTTCTAAATACTCTGTTTACATTGATTTGTTTATGTAGTGGGAATTATATTTGGCTACTTAAATCTCTAGAGAGCTACAAAACAAGGATGAATGGCCCTTTCTAGGAATGTTATGGATTGTAGAATGGCGATAGAGGGAATGTCAACTCAGAGTTAGTCTGCAATCCCATTGTACACATGCTGGCTACTGCCTGTGCTGAGTGCGATCATCTTCACACTCCCTCCTCTTTGCAGGGGTTAGAGGGCCACCAAACCTGGATCAGAAGATTTTTCCCTGTCACTGTTAGAGGGATACGGCCACAACTTCACAGGCTGGGACATGTCCTCTGTCAGATCTGACCTGCATGAGCTCCCTAAAATAAATGCAAGTACAAAAGTGTTGAAGGAAGGACCAAAATGTGAACACGATAATGAGAGAGATGACTACACCTAATTATTAAGCAGTCTTTCAAGTGGCAGTGTGGAAATTTGAGACACATTCTCACTGTTTCTTTCATTTCTCTGCCCAAATATTTCCCCTCACATTTTAATTAAAGATTTATGTCAAACTGTAGAACATAAAGCTCATTCGTACCTCTATCTTGTTCTTAAAGTGCTTACTTGCATTGCTTGGGATTTTCCCTGTTCACCGCTTCTGCATAAGTCTTTGGGAACATTTAGCTGTGTGCTGCATTAAGATGGGAAGTTCAATAGTTATTTCTGTTTGCCTCAATCTGGACATCATTCACTAATAAAGGTCAGCTGTCAAAGACCTCTTGCCTAGAGTTATTAGAGACTTTTTTATTAAAGGTATTCACACTTACCTAATCATAAATCTGAAATAATCCAAATTTCAGTGCAGTTATTCAGGACTTATATCAACAGAAAAGAGTTTGTCTCAAATATGCACCAAAAGGATACTTGAAGGTGTTTAAATGAAGGTGTTTTCTTGAAGGTTTGGATCACAGCTGTCATTCTGTAAAATTGTTACATGATGGAATTTGTGCAAATTGGTTATTGACTGTCTTGATAATAGGCTTTATATCAATTGTGCAAATTGGTTATTGACTGTCTTGATAATAGGCTTTATATCAATTTTACTGTTAAGTGCAAGACTGACTTTACTAGTGAATTTGAAGCATCATGCTCCTAGTTAGAAAATCAGCAGTTGCTTCTCCTGAAAGAAAGAAACTTCATAGTACCTAGGGACTGTTTTTAATTTATTGTAGTCTTTCCTGTATAAGTCACTCTGTGGAATCTGTTTTTTCATGAGTCTAAAGACCAGCTGATGTGTTTGTTCACACGTTGTTGTTCTGTGAACTATTTATTGCTGTTGTAAAGTTTGAATGAGTATACTGTAAATATTTTCACAAAAGTTAAAATAGTCCTTATGTGGCACCTAATAAAAACAATTCTGTGTTCCATCGAGACCATAGAAACCTATTGCACAGAACGAACCTGAGTTCTGAGGTGGGAGTATTACATGTATGTGTAAAGTGTTGTTGGTTTGTTTCTTGGTTTGGGCTTTTTGTTTTGGTTTTCTTTGATTGGTTGGTTTGGTGGTTTTTTTTTTGTTGTTGTTGTAGTTTGTTTTTTTGTTGGGGTTTTGTTTGTTTGTTTTGGGGGGTTGTTTGTTGTTTGTTTGTTTTCTCTCTCACTGAGGGGAATATGGTTTACTCTGGTTTTTCAGTTCTAAAATTTCTATATTGTGATAATCTACCTTGTGGTTGCTATGAGTTTGTTCAGACCCTTCCCTTGGGAATTCACTGATGCATCTCATTAATCACCTGGTGACAATGCTGTTAAACAATGCAAGTTGAAATATCTACCTCTAGTGACCATCTGGCAGAATGATGATTTCCCATGCATTAGATACAACACCTGGTGCTGGGGCATGTGGCTGTTCTCCCTCACAGTCTTCTGTCCATTATTTCCAAGACAGAGGATGCAACTGTGGTCATATCTTCGCTGTAATTTAAACTTTGGACTGGTACCAAGGCCTGACTTGCAAATATCTATTTGTATTTTTATTTAAAACTCTCTTAGGGAATATTCCTGGTCCCTCAAGGAATAATTTAAGCCCTGTCATTTCTCAAAATAGCCACTCTCTCCTCCCATGAAACCAAGATTTGAGGATGCAAAATTTCAGTGCTAAAGGTGTGTCACTTTTCCATCCGTTATTTGTTAATTAACACTCTTCCAGCAAAGACAATATACAACCTGGTTCTGTTTCACTGCAAATAACATCAGTCAATTCAAATCTCTTCAGCAATGAATTAATATAATCTTTTTGACTCTGTGCTGCCACAGGTGAAGAAGTGTCATAGGGACATGTAATTCATCTCAAGTGAAGGATTGTAATAAACTGATGGGAGGCAGCAACCTCTTAAAATACTACTGCTCTTTTGCAAGTGAGTGACTGACTACAGGCTGAGTTTCTGCGTGGTTCACTCTGTTATTTTCCATCCACATCATCTTTAAGGAGGAAACATTAATCCTCTCTGTGGGTTAGGCCTGTGATACATTGCTTGTAAATGGTCCTGATCTCAGCCACTGTATAACAGGTACAGAAAGCAGAGTTGATGTATAGCCAAGCGTATTCTGCCAGCATGTCGTACACATAACTCCTGGCTGAACACTGCAAAGACAGGAATTCAGAAGCCTCTTAAAACTTGGGTCAACAAAATCAACAAAGCTTTCTTGGACTTTTCTTAGTGTAAAAAGATTATAAACCATTCTCTATTATATTTGGATTTACTTAGGAATGTGCGTTACATTCCACATAAGTCATGGTTTCAGTGTTCTGTGTTTTCCATCTCACCGTAAGTTATTAAGAGGACCCTGATGTTCATTTTTGATGATACTAAAAAGAAATACGCTTTCCAGATATTGTAATACATTCATAAAAGAGAATTCAGAATTCTCTGTGATTACATTAAAGGAACTTACAGGTGCTTATGCAGCCTCAAAAATATGATAAACTGGTTAATCAAATAAGTGTGTTTGGTATTCTGGGTTAAAAATAAGTATTTTAAAGAAAAATTACATGATGACAAAAATGTAAGTCAAGAATAGCACCAACAAAAAGCATGTTAAAAGAAAAAAGGTGTAATGCATTTTCCAGCTTTGTGAGTGAGGAAAAGTGAAAGAGTTACTTGAAGGTCAAGTTCAACTTTGGGACTGTAACCATATTCACCTTTGGTTATGTTTGCTCTTGAACTGAGGAACTTCAAAAGCTCAGACTGGTGACTGACATTGTGCAGACAGAGAGGCATTAAGTCTTCTTAAGCTGATTTTGATGATATTCAGCTATTTGACAACATTCTCCACTCAACATACTTGGCAATCAGAAAAAAAACAAAGAGGTTTTATTTTGCAGCATGGCTTCCTGGGCAATTGTCGGTGCTTTTAGTCTAAAAGAATATCCTGAGCACTAATCCTTTTCACTTTTACTTCCCTCCTTTCAGTCCAGACTTGGAAGATTACACAAAGGAATTTTCATGGTCTTTCTGAGGGAATAATACTACTATGTATCCTTACACAGAGAGGAAAAGTCAATAAAGATGGGTTAAATGTTTGAAAGAGCTAAAGCCTTATTTACGCAATGACCTTACTATAGTGACATCTCCATGCACTGGGACAAATGTGCCTATCATGATGCTCCTACTAAATTGTTTTTCTGTGCTGACAGCGATGGAGTAGGAGCTTTGCAGTATTGATCCACTCTTCCAACCACAAAATCACATTTTTCTCAGTGGTTCTGTAATTTTCTACTGAAAGTGTTCATTTTGTAATGCAACAAATGAATTGCACCCAAGTAGATACAGTCTAAATCATGGATGTATTTAAAAGGAAAAAAATGAACTGACAAAAAGATATATGTATTGAAATTGTACTTTCATAGATACCTTAAAATAACAGATTAATAGAGGACATTGACTTTCAAGTGTTGTTAGTTGTGGCAACCTATTTTTTCTTACATATAAGTCACAGTATTTATGTAAGTTTAGAAATTTTCAATTGAACCAGTGTTTGAGCACTACAGAGCTTTGAAGGACCCTTCTGTAAACTAAAACTGAATTTCTTTTTCATGGTTTTACTACTGCTTCTCCAACACAATGTCAATCATTCTTCTCTCAGCGGTCACTAACCAGGTTATTTGTGTGTTTCCACACTGCTGCATCACAAAACATCATGCCCACTTGCCTCAAAAAGATAATATCTAACACATATGGAGACTGCCTTTGATCTCCACGGTCTATCTAGAGGTCACA
This sequence comes from Dendrocincla tyrannina, assembly GCA_035047865.1. Classification (NCBI taxonomy): domain Eukaryota; kingdom Metazoa; phylum Chordata; class Aves; order Passeriformes; family Dendrocolaptidae; genus Dendrocincla; species Dendrocincla tyrannina. The sequence goes on from JAWWMP010000081.1 coordinate 118,152,958, forward strand.
GACCTGTCTTCTCCTCTCCCTCACTTCAAATAGCCCCTTTCATTTACTGTGAAACTAAACATTGGAAAGACAAAGGCAGGAAAATAAAGGCCTTGATTTAGTAGCACTTATATGTTTGGCTATTTCAAGCTAGATTTTACTCTCTTAGGTCACATTATTAATTGCCCTGCATTTCTGCATCACGGCATACTGTATTTGTTTTCATGCATGCAGCCTTCAAAATTCAAGCTGCTATTTAAATCAATATGTGCTTTGTTCATAACTTAATAACCATTAAGAGTCTACTAATCAATTTGCAATAGTCAGCACTGAATCCAGCTCTGTGAAAGTTGCATGGGAAAGTTTGGTAATTTTACTTGGGCTTTGGAAAATAGATTTTTATTTAGCAAGGTAAATACAGACAGAGTGCATTGGGTGATATTTTAAATTATTGTGAAGATAAATCTGGACAGAAGGGTGAGAGAAAAAAGTGGCTCCATTACAAATCACAATGGTTTTAGGGAATAAAAGGCTGTTCCACCCTACCTCAAACTACTGGTGAAGGATTATGTGGCAAATAATTTCACAGAATTTGCCAAAGGAAAGCATTTCCTTCAGATGCAAAAGATAGGCATGTTTGTGTCACAACCACTTTTGTTTTTATTAAAGGCTGATTCAGAAAAGCATGTAGGTACCTAAAGAAGAAATTGAGCAACATGTAGTCACATGTTACTCAAAATCTCTAGTTCAAAACTCTGGTCTTGAGAATGGCTCTACCATGAAGACCTCTCTGTACTGACCCTACTGCTCTGCAGGCACTTCAAGTTCTCCATGTTCTCACTCTGATACTCATAACTTCCTCAGCTATCACTACTCCAATTACTTACTGACACTTAGCAAACATTTATAAACAAGGAGGTTATCTGATTAACTCACTTCAAGAAGTCAAGCCAGTAAAAGTTTTCCAAGCATATGTAAAGAATGGAAGTTTTGCGTGGAGTATTGTAGCAATTACTGATTTTTTGTTTCTTAAATGCTAAAGACCAGGGCAGTCATCCAAACTGTACTATCTTCAATGACAGAAGAATACAAAGCTCCACAGAAGAAACCCTAGGCATGAGATCATTGCATGTATTGTAGGAAATTGGGCATAAATGTTGTTCCTCTTGCATTAAAATGTATAGAGCAAAAGATATCTGCCTTCTTAGAGGCAAAGAGATCTCTGTGATCTCACAGATTAGTGGCTAGGTCACTTATAGTGTGCATAGTAGAGAAGTCCTGGTTCTGGGTCCACCTTCTCTTCCAACTATTTTGGGATTATTTCTAAATTTTATGTTAAATCTCCTTACAGAAATTCTAGTATTCAGATTATTTCCACTCCTTTTAGGTGAATATTCACTCTTTCTCTTATGAGTTTGTTTTGCCCTCATCAGAAAAGTATTTCCTATGTAATGGACACACAAAACAGGAGAAGTGAGGTCCAAAACAGCCTCTGGTTTCAGGGAACACTTCAGGGAGATGTATGAGAGAAAGCTGAAGAGGATGAATCTGAATATCTGGACCACTCACAGCTTTAGTACGATGGCTTCAGTAGCTAAAATATTAATTATGAGCTGTGCTCATCAATCTTTTTTCATCTGCTCATTTTTCAAAATAAATATATGTTTCTGTTTGACTATAAAATAAGTGAGGTTTGGGAAAAGATATTATATCAGGATCCCAAGTAAAGGGCACATTATTTGGAAGATGGTGAGATTTAAAATGCTCCTCAATGCTTTCTTAAATTTATTGCCTGCTCAAAGTGTGATAATCTTCACTCCTGTCCACAGGTGTCTGTGTCTTCTTTGAAAATCAAGCACCTGGCTCAGACAGCTGGGACACATCTGGGAGCAAGTGTCCCGGAGCAAGCACAATGCATTAAGCATTGCATCTCCTTCGTGACATTCTGCATCTACTTATAAGGGATGTAAAAAAAGATGGACATATGTCATGCTTTCAGGAGAGAGCTGTATTTCTGTATACTCTCTGCAAGAAACTGCTTTACACCAAACAAAGAGTCCTCTCAGTCAGCAATATGTAAAGATAGAGTTCTAGGCTGGAAAAAAAAAAAGACTTTCCTTTTCCCACCATCCTTTACTTGAAATTTCCCCTATAGAACATTCACTTTCTGAGTCTCTCATTTTACATACAGCTGGATAAAACTTTAAGCCCCTTGGTCAAGCAACAAACAAGAGTCACTTCTGCTTGTGTCTCAACAACCTGCTGGGAAGCTTTGTGGCTTGTAATTGTAAAGCTAGATAGAACTATGTCCATCTTGTTTCTGTGACTGTAATAAATTTCAGATACATTTCTTTTTCTTCATAGGATTGTTCTTTCTTTAATTTACATCAGATATCTCTTGCTAACTATTAGTGAATACATATCTGAGTCTATCATTTCTGTAATTAAGTCAGGGAAGATGTGTTAGCAGCTGATCCTAATGATCTTCCTATACAATTATAAACCGCTGATGAAAGCAAAATCTTAAGTCATGTTAATACTTTAAGTGGTATAGATTTTCTCTGTGATACTGAAACACGTTAAGGGAATGGCTGAAGAAACAGTTGATGAGCTTCAATGTGAGCAAATGTTAAATGATATATTCAGAAGCTAAAAATAGTAGTGCTGCCTGTGCATTGCTGAGTAAAGTGTGGAATACAGTGATAAAGAAGAGAACTGAGTGGATTAGAAAAGAAGGTGCATGAGGATGGAGTATGTTGCTCAGCTACAGTAAAAAAAAGGTTAATATGGTAAGAAGAGAAGCTTTTCTTGAAGAATCTTCCTCTGAAGTTTTTGAATCCAGATTTGGCCTAATGAAGTGTGAGAAAGCATCTGCAGAAGGACTGGAAACTGAGTAGAGGTTAGTGAGGCAATGACTGATTTTTTAGAGTATAAGCCTAATATGCAGATTATATCCAAAGAAAAAGTAACAAAAATAATTAAAGTCATGGGAACTGGAGAGACCTCAATATGAGGAAAGATTAAATATGCTATGACTATTTTGTTTGGAAAGTAAAAGGAAGTAGGACATCAGAATTAAAAATAACAATAGCTAGAAAGCAATCTTTCCAAAATGTAAAGAATGAAAACAATTAAGGGGGACCAGATAAAGAATAGGGAGCTTAATATACTATTTATGCAAATAACAAAATCAACTCCCTATTTTAGAATGTTATTTTTAAAAGTAAAATCAGAAAGAAAAATAGACATACATGAAGAAGACTTCTTGAACCACAAGGACAAAACCAGAAAGAACAAGAAAAGACAGACTTTTTTTCTCCATGCAAGAAAAGTGGCATTTAAAGGCAGTTTTTAGCATGAGATGACATTTTGGAAGACAACAGAGCTTCAGGAAGGAAGGCCAACATTCACACACTAGTAATTAACTTTCTCAGGACCTAGAAAATGCATCCTTTCATGCTATGGGTCATTCAACACAGATTAAATCTATTTTTTTGACTTTTATTCAGTTAATCCAGATGCTATCTAGGCACCAAAAGTTTGCAGCCATTTCTGAAAGAGAGGGACAGTATGCGGGAGGAAACAAAACGCTATCTGTAAGCCCTTCACATTTTCCTGATGTCTTTCTGAAAGGAAAAAGTTCAATAATGAAAATGATATTCCACGACTAATGAGAGAAGACAAAATGAATTTATTTCCCATGCTGAAAGGGAAAATCTAAAATCTAAGCTTATTGTATGTTCAATATCAAATACACAAAGTATTTTAGACAAGCTGCATGTGGTTTGAGGTCATCTGTAGGGAGTTATTTCCAGTAGCTTTAATTCATGTGGGAAGGTCACCTCCTCTGGGAATTCTGCTGTACAGTATTAAGCAGAAATCCTATGCCTTCCTTTGTCCACTGTTGAAAGTAAAAAATCAGCTATCTTGGTGCCACTACTGAATTATCAGTATCCCATAATTTACTGTCCACACACTTGCAACTAAGGCCCTGCATGTGCCTATTGGTGTGCCAGAACAGCAGAAGCTCTGTCTCTTACAGATGACAGCTGGAAGACTTACTCTTGTTTTGTCTGCTAGGTGCCACATTGTGAAAACCTTCTTTATAGCTGCATTTACAGTTGGACAATTAATTGAACTAATTCGTGAACTTTGCAGAAGAACCACAAACAGCAACACACCATCCATGTGTGACCAAGAGACACTGAAATTCTCTCACTGCTTTGTGGCTGAGACAGAAAGTAGCAGAACTACTGTGAGGAGGGGATCAATTTTCAAGGTGAGCTGGGCACATTGTCCCATAACAAGACAGTTATTAGCATGTCCCAACTACTATGTGCATTAGTGCCCTGACCATAAGAAAGTGAATTGTAAAAGTAAAAAAGCAGTCTCTTTCTTTTGCCCCTGTGAATTTCTATGTCAGCAGCTATGCCAAATTATTGCTGGGCTTATTTCACTCCTTCCCTCTCTATATTTGTTTTTTAGTGCTATAAAAGAAAAGTCTGAAGTAATTTTAGGCTTGTTTCCCATTGGAGTCAGTGAGACACAATCACAGTGTCTCGGTGTGAATGTGTAGTTAGATCTGTATTTCTGCCTCTCTCCTTTGCAGAGTAGCTCTTGCACCTGCTACTTGATTTCAGCCAAGCTTGGCAAATGAACAACACTCTTTCAATAATTAAGTTCCTGTAAGTATTATATGTAGGTAGAGGGGGAAGGCCTGATAAATGGCCCAAGTGAGGGACAATTTGCATCAGAGCTTATCAGTCACAGGAGTGCACATATATGACAGACATCTCATAAACATGTCTATCAGATTTCTTAGACATCAAGTCAATCAAAATCTAGAAAAAAATAAGCCTTACTAGCTCTGCCTCAAAAGAACTATTTGTTCTAATAGCAGGTTGTGGCTGCCCAAATTTATACTCAATTTTCATTAGGGCTATATGAAGAGGCACAAATGTCTCTCTTCAAGACACATGTGTATATTAATAATGCTTTCCTGCTGTTTTTCATATCTGAACCTGGAGGTTATTGGTTTTGCACATCTCCCAGCAATTACTGGAACACAGGGCTGTGTCGTAAGTTGACCCTGACTGGATGCCAGGAGCCTACCAAAGCTGCCCTATCACTTCACTCCTCAGCTGGATAGAGGAAAGAAAATATAACAAAAGGCTTGTGGTTCAAGATAATGAAAGGAATCACTCACCAATCACTGTCATGGGCAAAACAGATTTTACTTTGGGAAATCAGTTTAAGATAATGAGAAATAAAACCAAGTCTTAAAAACACCTTTCTCCTTTTATCCCAGGCTTAACTTCACTCTCAAATTCCCTAATTCCTCAGCACTGTGGCATAGAGAGACACAGAATGGGGGTTATGGTCAGTTCGTCACACTGTCTCTGCTGCTTCTTCCTCCTCAGGGAAGGACTCCTCACACTTTTCCTCCTGCTCCAGCATGGGGTTACTCCCATGGCAGACAGACCTCCACCAACTTCCTCAGCCTCAGTTCTTCCCATGGGCTGCAGATCTTCACAAACTGCTTCAGCCTTGGTCCCTTTTTTCCGCAGTGTGCAATCCTTCAGGAACAGGCTGTTTCAGCATGGGTTCCTTGCAGGGTCACAAATCCTACTGGGAGCTTGCTCTACTGTGGGCTTTCCACAGTGTCACAGCCTCCTTCAGGCATTCACCTGCTCTGCAGTGGGGTCCTTCACAAGCTGCAGATGAATCTCTGCTCCACCACAGACCTCCATGGGCTCACCATGGTCTTCACAATGGTTGCTCTGGTGTCTGGAGCACATCCTCCCCATCCTTCTTTCACTTTGTTTTCTGCAGAGCTGTTTCTCTCACATATTTTCCCTCCTCTCCACAACTAGTTTCTGTTATGCAGCAACTTTTCCCCCTTGTTGAATCTGTTATCCCAGAGGTGTTACCACCATTGCTGATAGGCTTGGCCTTGGCCTGCAGCAGCTCTGCCTTGGAGTCGGCTGGCCCTGTTTTCATCAGACACAGCAGAAGTGTCTGGCAGCTTCTCACAGAGACCACACCTGTAGCCCCCTCTGCTACCAAAACCTTTTCACACAAACCCAGTACAGGCAGGAAGGAGCCTCTTGGTTCATTGAAAACCACATATACTATCTTGCCTTGGTGTCATCTTAAGGAAGGACCTTGGCTTTAAAGATCAGTGACAGACAACTGCCAGGATATGCTTGATCTGCACATGAGCAGCAAGTGAGACATTAGACTGGCTGTCAGTGCAGAACCGAGATCACTGCATATGAGACCACCCCCCCCCTCCACTCCCACTGCCCCCCTGGGTATGTGCTCTGTGTCCAGGGTGGGCTGAGAAGAGAGGGCAGGGTTGTGCTGCTACTACAGGCGATCATGCAGCATAACACCTGCCAGAAACAAAGTGAGCAACACTTTTAGATAATCCTACACTGTTTCCGCCAAGATATATTCAGGACCAATTTGTGCATTTATTTTTGTGGCAACACTCTCTGTTTTGCTTCCTTCATGATTATTTAGGTCCTGCAAAGGATCATGACTTAAAGATGCAAAGCATTTCATAGGCAGATGAGGCCTCTATTTCTGATGGATGGCTTGTTAAAATCAGCTCCTATATATTTACATGGTCAAAGATTGCCCTGAGTGTCTGCACAGTGATTCTCTTGCTGTGATCTTGATTATTAAGACTTAACGTCAGAAGTCTTAACTTAAGACTTAACTTCCTGAAATGGTAGACTGACACTTGAAGGCCTAACATTATAGTCCCCATTTCTAGCACGACTGCCATTAAAACAATATTTAGACAGCCTCAATTGGTGACCTGACATGAATTTGCACTCGGAACAAGTGCTTGGTGAGGTACCTGTCAGGTGATAGATGTCTTCATTTCAGTAATGAAATGGGTTCACTGCTCCTGTTTGTGGCATGGATGGCCACTGCTTCTTGGGAGAGGAACAGCAGAGTGCAGGCAATGGGACAGCCTAGACATCAGCAACTCATATCCACATACTAACACTCAGATTCCTCTTGCAGCCTTCTGCTTTACGTATAATGACAGGCAAAAAAATAAAGCAGAAAGATGCCCCATATTGCAACTCATAATCGCCATTTCATAGATGCTTTAGAGGTTCTTAACAGGGAAGCTTCTTCTTCCCTATTTTAATGAGAAAAGAGAAGGTTAGCCTCTCTCTCCCTTCCTCAAATGCAAAACATTGTTCCTCTTCATATCAGAAAGGTTAAAATAATGTAGCTGTTGGTTAAGAGCTTATTATTCCATAAATGGCAGCCTTTTGTTTTACCTAGTTCTTGATATTCTGCTATCCTCAACAGAGCATTTTCATAAAAATGAGCAAAGACAACAAGACTGCAGAGGAATAGTTATTTTTACCATTCAAAACAAATTCACCATTTCAAATATTGATAGAACTGAAGTGGAATTCTCTTTATTTTGTAACTCAGCAAATAGAAAACTGGTTCTGAAGTAGGTGAGCACACTTTACAGAACTACTCACCACAAATGGCTTCCCCCCGCACCTCACCCCAGGAAAAAAGTAGCCATTGATAAATAATTTTCCCATAGCTACAAAACTGATTTGTAGAAGTTAAATTGTTCAAGGCTAATCAGGCTAATCTGAGGGAGAGGAAGTTTACCCTCCATTTCCCAACAGATTCTCTTTAATTTTGCAGTCACATTGACAGGTGGCCTCATCACTCAGGCATTACAGACCACCTTGAAGATATCAGCACCGTTGGCCTTTGAAGTCAGAATAATCAACAAGCCATTTGATACTCTATCAGATGAAATGGCCCTGTCAGGAAAGGCTGGCTCTCAGGTGTACTGATTGTCTATGGAAGGAGATAACTTGATACAGTTTACTAAGGTACAGATTCACAGACCTTGTGGGATGCTATAACAGATGTCTTTTTAGATGTACTTCTTCACAATGTCTCTTAAAAAAATATTCCCAAGCCCCTTTTAACAGAAATTATAATACTCCAATTTCCTGTCTGCCATATTCCCACAATACTGTGTAGATAGGCAAATGCATTAGCTATGGTTAGGGTCACAGATGCAGAGATTCATGTGACATATCCAAGTATAAATCCTTAAAGCCTTAATTCAAATATTGTACAGTAGACATCATTATGAAAGTCTCTCTTTATGACAGTTAACATTCTGGAAGCTGCCAAAATCTAGCACAATAATATTTTCAGAAAAGGGCAATTTTTTATTTTCTTTAGAATTATCCAGGACAAGGGTATTTTTGTCCTCATATTACTTTAATGTGTCATCTTCATTGACTCTAATAATATATGCACTCAAAAAATATTATCTTAAACAAGATGAGTGATTTAACAGATACCAAATTTTAAAAATTATTACCTTAAATTCCACTTTCACATGTGGAATTTCATAGATGTTTACTTTCAGAATTAAATATTGTCTGGAAATATTCAAGACCTTGGCAAGTCTGTAGGACAGTGAGATTGAAAAGTATAAGTTTGGTTTTTTCTTCATTTCTCACAAAATTTCAGCTGTTGAGGTATAACAATGAAATTCTTTCTCAATGAACTAATATTTTGTTGGTCCAAAATCATGTGAATAGTTCTTTAAAAAGTTAAAGATCATTCGTTTGCGTAAATTGGTAAATTGATAAAGAGTAAATTGGAGTTGAAAGCGAGAAAATTTAAAAAGAGTATGCCAAAAAGCATGTTAAACCTCTTATTTTTTTACAGAACCTTTGACTAATCCATAACGTTTACTTGGGCAGAAGAGAATAAAATGTTTGTTTCAACATTAAGAGTAAGTCTAGTTTATGTCAGGAGCTGTGAATGTTATGCTATGGTTATGTCTATTTATATGACAGGCAGGAAACTCTCATTTCCATGAAAGACCCTGGTTTGTTCTAATATTAATTGTTTATCAGAAACAAACAAAGAATGTTCAGTCAGTAGTAAGTGGTCTATTTGATATCATTAGAGCAGCCCAAGGACTTAAAGTCACCCCTTTCCTAGTGCACAGGTGTGTTAGGTCTCGCAGCCTGCATGCAGGAGCACACTGGACTCCCTGGCAGAGGACGGCTGCTCTGATTTATTAGACCTTTGGAAACAGTATTGTTCCTGATATTGACACATAACCTCTTAATTTGTTCGATGACTAAAGCCTGAAGCAAGCACCACTGGACAAATCTTCAAGTATCAACTTTAGTGCTGAGAAGGAATATGGAAAGAAAAGGAAAGGACAAAAACTGGAAGGGAAAAAGTGAACCTTAAGTATATTCCAGTTTTCTCAAGGGAAGAATAATAACCATTTTCATTGAGCTGCTTTAATGATTTTTAAGCATCTTATTTCTGTTAGTAATTATTCTTCATAATCTCATCTCTTGTAACAGCCAGTTTCATGGTAAACGATGTATTGGAGATTTTCCGTACAGGCTGAAAATAAATCAAGGAAACACACAGAGACAAACCTTTTGCAAATATAGAATATCTGGAGCAATTCTGTGGATTGACTGCAACTGACGCTTGTCACAGAGGCCTTGAGTGACATAGTTGCTGACTGCCAGGAAGATTTACTAGAGGTGAATTTGGTGCACTATGTGCAATTGCAGCATGTCTGGCAGGCAAGACATGAGCCCTTGTGCTTAAATCCTGTCCAAATGATGTGCATGACAGATAAAGTAGGGATAAAAACAAGGAATGTGTTCTGAATTTATTTTAGACAAACATTAAATGATGGTTCAAACTATGATCTTTTTATAAGAAAACAGAGAGAATTTGCATAAAAATATAATGAAGAATGCTGTCTTTCAGCCCTAGAGAAGTCTGGGATCCACAGGCTCTCGAGAAAAGATAGGTAAAGGTGACAACAAGGACCATTTACTTTCTATACAAAGAAGTGGCTTGAATACATAGACTTCTGTCCTGTGGTTGGGAACAGGTTGTGACGCTGTAGACCAGGGACTCAGAAAAGGAGGTGGGCACATCTCATGATCACAGGCTGTCTCCCAGCACCTAGAAGCAATCTTGGGGGTTTCTGGGGATGATCATAGAGAATATTTTTAATTCAGGTGCTGGACTAAGGAGTGTGTTTTTGTGAACCTGCTACTCATGATTAGGGTAGAACTAGATGGAGATGCAACATTGACAAGAAGATCATAGAGTTTAAGATACAGAGAGAATTAAGCAAGCCAATAAGTTGAAAACAGTCCTGGACTTCAGATTTTCAATTGTTCAGGAAACTGGCAAGGAGAATCCTCTAGAAGACGAAGGAGCCATGGAGAGCTGGTCAGCCTTCAAACATCATCCTCAAAGGTCAGGAGTCATCCACCAACACCTGAGTAGGCATGAATACGTGCATGCAGTCCAGGAGGAGGGCTGGCTGATCAACTTGATTTCAGCTCCTAAAAGGAACTGTACAAAAGACAGAGGCAGGAACAGGCAACTGAGGAGGCATACAGAAAGCAGAGATAGAATTAGGAAGGTTAAGTCTTGTCTGGGGGTAAAAGCAGCATGAGACGTCAAGTAGGAACAAGAAGAGTTTCTATAGATATATTGGTAGCACAATCAAGATTCAAAAGATATGACTCTACTTCTTACTGAGACAGGCTGTCTTGTGCTGAAGGACATGGAAAAGGCTTATGTACCAACAGCTTCCTTACTTTATTGTTCATTGCTCACAAAACTTCCTGATCTCTATGCAGTACAGAAGAGTTTAAGTGAGAGAGATATTACCCAAGGTAGAGGAAGAAAAAGTTAGGGCTACTTAAGTAAGTTGAACATATAAATCCATCAAGGCACATCACATCAGGAGGTATTCAAGAATCTCAAAGAAACTGGCTTAAATCACTGAAAGACATTTGATAAGCTTGTACCAATTGCAGTATAATTCTGCTTAGTGGAAAAAGCCAAATGCCACATCCTTATTAAAAAACCCCCAAACATACAAAACCAAACCAAAACAAAAAACCAAACAACCGAAAAACAGTGAGGAGGATGCTTTTTAGTCTAAACTCAGCATTTGAGAATACTATAGACTACATCCTTCTGGAAGCTATTTTTAGGCATATGAAATGCAAGGTGACTGGGAAGAGCTAGCAAGGAGATATCAAAAAAAATTTACACCTGACCAATTTGACTATTATGAAATTTCTGGCTTTGTGAATGAGGAGAAAGCAGTGGATGTCACATGGAATTCAGCGAAATCTTCAATACTGACTCTGACAGCATCCTTGTAGCTGATCTAAGGAGAGACGTATTGTATAGGTTGCCTGTAATGCGGCTGAAAAACTGGCAAGATATTTGGGCAAAGAGAGCCGTGGCTAATGCCCAGTTGGTACTGGTTGTGAATGGCATCCTTCAGGGACTGATACAGCACTGCTCATCTTCATATTCTGTTTGTCATCATGCTCTCTGATATCTTCATCAAGGACCAGAACAGTCATACAGATGAACCTCAAGAAGTTCAGCAAAGGGAAATGCCAAATCCTGTGTCTGGCAAGGAATAGTCCCATGCACCCATACAGGCTGGGACCGACTAGATTTAAATCAGATTTGCAGAAGCAGATAGGGGATCCTGGAAGATACTTGTTTGAAAATGAGTCAGCAGTATAATCTTGCAGCAATAAAGGCTGACTGTGCACTGAACTACATAACCTGCAGGTTCTGTGAAATCATCCTCCATCTGACACTGGTGAGACAACAGCTGGGCTGTCATGCCCAGTTTCTGGGCCTTCTACAAGAGAAAACTGCAAATTGAAAAGTTCGGAATAGGTCTGCTATAATGGTGAGGGTATTAGAGGATAGCACATATTAGAAAAAGCTGCTGAAGGAGGAAATACTGCTTAGCCTGGAGAAGTGAATATTGACCTATTGCAAGTTTTTAACTATTTAAAGAGGGCCCGTGGAGAACATAGAGTCAGATTGTTTTCATAGGCATATCTCAACAGATTAAAAGGCTATTGCCACAACTGGCAGGAAGAAAAACTCTCGCTAGACACAAGGAAACAAAGATATTTACAATGCAAGTGATAAAGCACTAGAACAGGCTGTGGGATCTCTACTCTTGGATGTGTTTGAAAGTCTCCGAGCAACCTGATTTAATTTTGAATTTAGTCCTGCTTTGAGTAGGAGGATGGACTAGACGAGCCTCAGGGATCTACCCCAAAATGATTCTGTGGTTGCATGCCCAGGCTCACTCATGTCAAGACCTAAATTTGCAGCTTTACTGCAGACATAGACAGTGTCACTGAGGATTTCCCAAAATTATACATTAATTAAACATTATATACAAAAATAACCTCTATCATGCTGTGAAGTGAAAATAGCTGACACTAAAAGCAGCGCTGCTCTGGGGAGAGCTCATTGTGGCCTTCTAGTACTTAAAGGGGACTTATAAAAAAGGAAGGAGAGAGACTTTTGATATAGGACAAGGGAGGATGGTGGTTTTAAACTGAAAGAAGAGGGGTTTAGAGTAGATATTAAGAAGAAAGTCTTTTCTCAGAGGGTAGTGAGGCACTGGAACGTGTTTCTGAGACAAATTATGGATGTCCTATCCTTGGAAGTGTTCAAGGCCAGATTGGATGGGGCTCTGAACAACTTGATCTAGTGGGTGGCATCCCTGCCCATGGCAGGAGGGTTGGGAGGAGATGATCTTTAAGAACCCTTTTAACTCAAACTATTCTATGATTTTATGTATTTATATTAATCCTCTCCCTGAGCTGTTTCCAAGCTGACTGGTTGCTGCAAATCTGCTTTGTGAAACCTGAAAATATATACTCACAAATCTGACTAAGCCACCCTCCAGTGACCTATCTGTAGTAACTGAGTGGGCAACTAAACTTGGGTCGCTCTCAAGGAAGCTGTATTCCTATTACACCTCAGCTTTCTGAATACTAGCACATGTGCTCATCATCATCCATTTTGACTTCTGCAGGGTTTCAATGTACAAATTTGTAATATTACATGCAATTTCTAAATTTTATATTTTCTGTGTTCTTTTTAGGCTAACTTTCAGCCTCCATCAGGATAATTCTGAATTCTGCATGAGTTCAGAATATGTAATTGTCGTAAATTTCAGTCAAATGCCAGCTGTCATCTCTAATAACTTATCAAGCAGAACAGGCAAACAGAGAATTTTTAATAGCAAGCAAAAATACTGTCGAACTGAATTTATTTCCAGATGTGAAAAGGGAGGTTTTCACTTCTTCCTCCAACAGGACTGGTGTTCTAATGCCTTTCAGCATGATTTTTAAGGCATTAATTTGTTATGTAACATCCATCAATTATAAAATATATTTATGAGGTCTTGCTAGCAGTCGTTAACAGAAGTATTGTGGGATCACATTTACAAGGCCTAATGAAACGGGAGAACAAGAGTAATTGGATTGAAATTGGTAAATGAAAACTCATTCCAGTGAAAAAAAAGTGTAAAATTGATGAGGTCTGACGTGTCATCAAATGGTGAGGATTAAATTAAGATCCAGTGAAGACATATATAGTGCTTATTGTAAGTGTTTAATTGCAAGAATAACAAATGCCTCACAGAAATGCACAGTTAAGAATTAACCTCTTTATACTGCTAAATGGAGTCATGTGGATAAATCTCTTCCTATCCTCAAACTGACTGTCTATCCCACATTTTTATGTGGGTTTTTTTGTTTATTTGTTTATAGTAGAGAAAGTAAAATTATTATTTTTTTATAAAAAGTTAATTTGGTGGATTTCAATCAGATGCTTGGAAATACTTTACATATATTCGGGGGGGGGGGGGGGGGGGGGGAAAAACAAAAAAACCCCCCCCCCCCCCCCCCCCCCCCCCACAAACACAAAAAATCTCCAAATGCATTCCAGCTCATTCTCAGAGGAAAAGTTAGGCAGTAGAAAAATTAGAATTATGAAAAGTTTGAAGTTTCTTTCCCTGTAAGAAAAACCATTTGCTAGTAATTAAAACTTTTTAACCAATGAGCTGAATTAAAATGTTTTCAGTTAGTGCCAGCTATCTCCAATCAGAATGAAAATGGTTTCAGTGACAGATACTGCACCTAAAGTTTAGGGTATGTTTGAAAGAGTTTGTGTGGATCTGACAGTGATTTTTTTTTTAGTAATAATCCAGTAGCATTAGCAAGTTTTTTACTACTCTGATCTAAAAAAATCTATTGCACTAGAAATAAGTCTACAACCATTTGGCCAAATATATAAAATCAAATAACAGTAAATTGTTGAATTTTGATGAATTCATAGTGTCACACAAGGCTATGATGCTTTGTTTTGTATAACCTGTTTTCTCAAATGGCCACTCACCTCTCATATAGATTGGTTATCTGAGTCTTTTATTTGCAGTACAGACCAGTAAAGAAAATAACAGGAAAATACTGTTTAGTGCATGTTAGGTAAAGATATAAGAAATAATCCATAATTTCCTGGTAAGCAACCTCAGTACTTTGTCTGTCCCCAGCCCTGTAATCATTGTTATTAAACTATGACAAAACAGCTGAAGTAAGAAGTCTAGTTTGTATTATGATAGCGGCTTGGAATGATGCAGAAGACTAGTAGCTATCAGTGGTGCAAAACAGAATATTCTGGTTTATCTAGCAAACTAACTGTAGCATTATTCCATCTTTTCAAAGAAAGAGGCAACAGTCAAAAATTTTGTGTGGGTAATATATTCCAGCTGCTGAACAACACAGTAATAGTCATAGCAGAATAAACAGCAGGAATAGAAGAGTTTTGCTGCCTGGAAAGTGTCTTTATGAAAGACATCTTGCCTGTTAGGAGATATTATTTTAGAACAGGAAGGAACTCGTGTGATGACCGCAGAAGAAAATGAAGAAGATTTCTCCTGCCATCTGCAATGCCCTGGAGGACTGTCTTCTGCAGCATCTTGACAGACACCTCAGTTTTACTGCGTAAGCCATCATGCTAGGCTTCCCAAAGGTGCAAAGGGCTGACTGCGGACCTCTATGGACCCTTGTGTCTTCTAGTGCACAATAGGTCAGCTACATGCATTTTCTATGGAATATTATTAATAGTCCTAGAAAGGACTGCTATAATCATGCCACTCACAGAAATCATTCACCTGAACTGTCCAGCAACAGTCAGAATATTTTTGCTAGTTGCTTCTACATTGAAGGTAATTATTTTTCCCTACAACACAACAGAACTCAATACCTTGTGGTTAAAATAGAGTGATTACTTTAAAAAGATGGCCAATCTTAATTTAAAGATGCCAGGTGAAAATTTACAACATCTCTTGGAAATCTATTCTGATGGTCAATTGCTCTCACTTGAAAAGTTGCATCTTGTTTCCAAATTTGTTGAAGTTCAGCTTGCTGATTGAGTCCTTTTATAGATTTGCCTCCTATGATGATGTTTCCAGAGTACCAGAAGTGTTCTCCCTATGTAGGGATTTTCACTCCTACCATGCTGATGTTGTTGTGAAAGGGGGGAAAAAGAATACAGAAAGGCACACATTTTGAGATAGTACACATTTTCTTAATTCTGTAGCACCAACTTCTTTACTCCTGAGGTATCAGTTTGCATGCGTGTGCTAACAACACAACGTTTGATTACTCTGGTCATGAAAGCTCAAAACACACCCAAAAGTATGACAGCACATTGCCAGGGATAACAAGCCGCTTACTTTGCACAGTCCAAAGTCTGAAAATCTAACCCAGATGCTGCTACTGCTATGAGAGCAAACAGCCATGGTTGGGCAGCAGCTGTTTCTAGGAAATAGGGCAGGCTTCCTCTGGTACCAGCAGTCACCAGTACTCATCAACCTCTCCAGCTGCTGTAAGCAGCAAGACTGATTTTTCACCTGGTTGCCAGTTCTATCTGTACTATTTCTTTTGCCACAGGCCCTGTCTTACCTATTAGGGAAAAAATCAGTTTTGCTTCTGCTGCTGAGAAGCCTTGAGCCTTGATATGAGACATTTTGCTGTAGAAATCCAACTGCCACCACTAAAGGATGAAGCAAAACAAAATTCTGTTCCTAATTTACTAGCTGATACATAAGTACGTTAATTATATTACTACTATGTTAGAAATACTGCCAAGGTAGATTGTACTTCTCACAAGCTTTGTAGGTGATCACATAAATACCTCAGAATATTTATTCTAAAAAGTCCTTTTCAAGCTGCCTGTTTTTTTATTAACTGTTGTTTCACATCTAAATCTGTCAGCGAGATAGAAAAAAACACAGGCACTGCCAGCTTGTCTGTTTGTTTAGATCATATTTAAGCAATTTCTCCGTGTTTATTCCTCTTCTCTTTTCAGATTAACACAGTGTTTCACTCAGGCAAATCATTACTCACCAATCATAACAAAGAGTTAGTAGTGAGGAACAAAATACCGGCAAGTTTACAAGTTGTTGGATTCCAAACTGAATGAAAGGAAGCACCTTGGGCACTATCCCATGCTGCAAGTTGACATGTCATTCTGCAGCCTCTAGAATGACCTTTCCTTAACATCAGCTGAAAAACAATGAGACTATGCTGTTAGAGCAGCTGCTGTACCTCTAGGCAGGTAACAGTATCATCTTCATGAGTGACATCTATGTCACATTTGCGGAATGTCAGGAAGCCCTTAAAAATCTGCAGATCAAAACAATGCAATATTTTCATATTGACCTTGAGGTGATGATAAAGTATGGTGACTTGCAAACTGCAGACTTGTGAAAGCCAGCTGTGCAACAACGGATTTTGTTAGAAATTTTTGCTATGTCAAAGATCTATTTATATCCTAAGTCACATATTCGTCCTATTTTCAACAAGGAAAGAAGAAACAGCACTTCCACCTTTGATAGTGATTCTGTTTCTGTAAATGCACTCTCTGTGCTACTTTGAACATGATTGCTTCTCCATGGAGCTTCTCAGAACCCCCTCCAATTTGTTTAGTACAAAATGGTAAATATTTCTACCTCATTTATTTGAAATAGCACCAACAATTATATTTAACAATCAACAGATATATTCTGTATTGCTGAAACATTCTATTGCTATCTTCAAGCAGCACTGGAGATTGACTGTTTAATAACTTTCTTTTTTTTTTTTTGTATGTTTTTTTCAGTTCCTAATCTGAGATAGTTATTTATTTTTCCCATCTTGATTTATTTTATTAATTGTTACATATAGAAATGGAAACAAAAAGTGTGGCAATGAATAGGTCAGCACCAGCATTTGTGCAATATGTACATTTCTGGAAAATAAGAATTACATGCCCAAGGAAAAGAATGCTGGAAGGATTAGGATTTGTATGATTTAACAGGCTTTAACAAACTACACCACTCCCTCATCTGTAGCAGCAACTTAACCAAACAGAAGGGTTAGTGATGTACAACTGTTTCACCACCTAATGAAACTTGTAAGTAAGCTCTCTAAACTGTGCTCGGCAGATTGGTCTTTTAGGAATGAGACCACAAACCTCAGTACTCAAAACAGTAAGCTCCTTAAGCAGATGATAGCAAGGAAGAAAGGTTGTTTTGTAAACGTGTTGCTTTCTTGAAGACACAGGCTTTTTCTGATTATAGGAAAGGTTGCTGTTTCCTAATTCTCAGCCTTCTCTGGAGCTAGAACCCTGAATGCTCACAGAATCAGAGAATATTTCAGGTTGGAAGCCATATCAGGAGGTCACTTAGTCTAACCTGCTGCTCATGATAAGACTGGTGCTTGAGGCAACCTGCACATTACACTCCACCTAAAATCTTTTCATCTTCACCTCCCATCACCTGGGTTAAATTTCATAAACCGGAAATTCTGTGTTCTTCCAGTCCTTTTTGTATCCCAGTGCAAATCAGTATATTTAACTGTTTTCCCGTTCATTAAGCAATATGTAGACATTTAAAACTTTTCAGAAGTGAAGGGGAAATTTCAAGACTACTCCAATGTGGTCTGGGATGGCAAAGAGAGAGGATTCATAGTAGTTGTTTGAGGGGCTGTAGAGAGGAATGGAAGACGAACTGTGCCTCTTGGGTGTTGTTAACAGTATAGGAATAAAAAAGATTGAAACTAGCTTTCAGGAGGATTTAGTGTATCTCTCAAACTTTTTCTAGTCCATCTGGTCATGATTTACAATTTTTTTCTCTTCTTAGATTCAATCTGGGCCACTGAAGGAGTCTGTATCTTAATGACACCCTCAGACCTTGTCCATGGATAGGCAGGAAAGTACTTAGTGTGTAGAAAGAATGTTAGTGAAAACCATTAACAAGGTCAAAGATGTGACAACCCAAGCATATCCAGATGATTCAAGAAGCTACGAAAGTTTGCTGGTGAAGGTATAGGAATGTATCATCTACCTGATGTTACAATGTTAGGCACAGTCCTGCCAACTGGTGATCATATCTGACCTGATTTTTTGCAAGTCAGGAGGGCTTTTTGTTACACTTCTAAGCAATTTCATATGATCCTTGCTCTTCTTCTTTCCATATTCTTTTTTCCAATATGTTGCCACAGTGTTCTTAGACATTCAGAGAAATATCAGCTAGAAAGGAAGTCTAAGTAGTACATACCACAGTGTTGGTTTCCATAGGAATAATAAACACATGGAAATAAAACGAATACAAAACAGAAGACCTGTTCACAGGCTGAGTGGATAATCTACATAATTCAGGACTTGAATATTGGTGTTAGGATACAGTCTGTGTAAAATACACCCTTTCCTTCTTTTTGTAAAGGATTTATACTGTGAAGCCTCCATTATAAACGTGCCAATCTGAATGAGGTTTTGAACTACATTATTTTAATAAGAGTAAGTTCTTATGTTGATTCCAGAGCACTACCATCCTATGGGGTCTTAAAGTAGAGAGAATCAGTTGAGACTTTTCAAAGTAAAGACAGTCATTTTCCTGTGATGACAGAAGAAATCTGGAAGTAAATCAGTTTATAAAGTTAAGGGCCAGTATATGAAAGGCTCAGATTCTTAAAAATAGCAACTACAAGAGCAGTTAATGAGTCAATTAGATGTTAAAATATGAAATTCAATATAAAGATTCCAAGAGGCAACTACTTGCATGAACTTAGCTTTTTATAGAAGAATATGTGGGATGGGAAATTAATACCTATGGTAACACTCAGTTAGGAAACAGCTGTGTTAGGAAACACTGACCCTTCTAAAAAAAGTCAGCTTTACCTACAGGACAATGTGACTTTAGAACTTACAAATTCAAGATTTTTTTTCCTCTTGTTCAGAAGGAGAGATCTTAAAATAAGAAAATTCCACACTACTGCCTTCATGATTGGAAAAAGAATGAAAACCAACCCCTTGCACAGTAGCCTTTTTGTAAAGATTGGATGAAAGCCGGGCCCTGGCAGTTTGGGATGGGAAAAAAAATTAATTGTGTACTGAGACATGAGACAGTAATAACTCACACAGACTTCATTACTTGATGCCAGACAAAATAAAAATGAAGCCAAGTAAGGGAGAGCTGCTGGTGAAACTAGTACCATCCATTTTTTCCCCCACCAATTAGAAAGACTATAAAGAGCTAACAAAACCTTAGGTATAAGATTATTCCTTCCATTTTCCCTATGGCTGTTCCAGCTAATCTGAAGAAAAAAATACAATTAATGCTCCTAGGAAATGTTATATTGGTTGGATGAGCACACAGACTTGGGCTGGGTAATTAAAGTGAGGTTCTTTGTTTAGGAAAAAAAATAAATCAAAAGCGTGGTTTGTGTGTAATCTGCAAAGCTACTGTCCTGTCAGAGCCAGGTGACATGGCATATTGAAGAAAAGACAACTGGGAGAAAAATAGATAACATTTATTAGCAAGATTTTGCTATTCAAGAAGCTTTTTCCAAGACAGACACATGCACATAGTATTCGCTTGTTGATGTTTCAGATTTGTTATTTTTTTAACCTAAAATAGATTTTTCAGATCTGTTATTAGTACAAGAAAAATAGAAAGAAAAACAAGCTTGGAAAATCCAGTTAATGTCTATGTGTTTTTAAAAATTGTATTATTAATATATGTATGATCCCACTGTCTTTAGCACAGTTTTAGCTGATGAGACCCTGAAAGTGAAACCTGCCAGGAATTTGCAGTAAAATAAAACTGACTAGGCTAAACATAATTTCCTTGATGGCAAAATGCTGCAAAAATCTATAAAATTGATCTCTGTTTCATTTTGAATATAGCTGAATGAACATCTCATCGTTTAAACTTACACTCAAATTCTCACCATTCTGTTCAAATAATGACATATTTCTAAATCCATATTGATAAATCTCCATAACATTTTCTCAGATTGTCACTGCTTTAAATTTACTGAACAGAGGTACACTTTGTACCTTAATTTTATTCCTTCTCTTCACAAAATATATGCATGCAGACATATTTCAAGTGTGCATGGATACACACAGAGAAATCCATCTAGTGCTATTCAAGAACAGATTTAAATATGTTGGAGTTGTACTTTTTATGACTTGTACAACCCTCAGAGAGACAGAACTCTTTCATCTGCAGTCAAGATCCATGAAAAGGCATAAAAGATTTCTAAAATGACTAGTACCAGTACTGTATATGTCTGTACTGAATTAAAAAAGCAAAACATTAGAAACTTGTTTTGAAAAATAATCCTATAAGACATGCAATATATTTCTAAAGGGATGACAGTACAGATATATTTATTTTTGAAATGTTCCTAATATTTCCCTGAGTACTTATTTTACTAATGTAATCAAGCTACTACTTACAAGGAAACATCATATCTTTGGTTCTTTCCTGAAATACTTCTTGAAGTATATTTTGAAGGTAAATGTAGTAGAGTTCGAGCTGTGGTCTCAATTAAGAATTATAAACTGACATTCATATGGATCCCTTAGAACCTTTACACAGATCCAACATTTTTAGTGTCTCTTCAGTGATGACTTTTTAGCAACTTAAGTTCCTTCCACTTTGTGCTGAAATGCATGTAGTCAGCTGCTGAGAAACAACACGAGGTTCTAGGAGGCACATTACTACCTCCTAAGTGCCTGCAGGGATTTAGATAATCTAAAGGTAATCAGGTGAGTAGGAAAAAAATTTCCAAATACAAATTTACATGATAGAGAAGGAAATATCGGAATGTTGTTTTTAAATATCTTAAGGGGAAAAGGAGCATGCAGTGCAATTCCGACCAAAAAATTCTTATATTCACTAATTAAACAAAATCTCATTACTTGTGACTACTTAGGTACATATAAGGAGATCCAAAAATAATACATTTATAACCAGGCTGTGTTTCCATTTTCCATTTATGTAAGTACCTGAATCCATACATTTGTGCATCCGTAACTTAGAGACATTAGCTGCCTATTCATGAGCTCAGAGCTCTCCCTCAGTAGTTCTATGAATTGGCTGAGGCTGCACAGTGTCAGTTTTGCAGAGAGTTGGGATTTGGCTTTGCATAAATAACTCTTGCTCGTGTCACAGTTTCAGCTGAATATTCTTTGGTCACATCAGATCAGAATATATTCCCGACAGGTACAATGTATAAATTAGCATTTCACAAAATGGCCTGCATTTCCTGAAGCAAATATAAATATTGCTGCTGGCAACTGGTGCAAACCCAACTGAATGTGCCTTCGGGTGTGCTCTAGAGAAGCTCTCAGAATATTTATATAAATGTTGCTATTTCCCTGTCAACTAACTTTTTCATTTGTATGTTTTAGCAAAAGCCTGTAAAATCTTACCACAGCCATCTGAAGCCTTTGAATGAATGTTTAAATGTCCTTTTAGCAGTATTCACTCAGGTTTCATTTCAATACACCTGAAAACCTGACAGGATATACAAAAATGAGGTTCCATGTTGTTTATTACTTTCCCTTTTAAATATGCCAGTTAAACAAATTCTTACACCAGACCCTCACTTTTTAGATACCCTGCCAAAGTTTGATATTCCCAGTTTTTACAAGGTGAAAAGATTTTCTTAAAGCTTTCTGCAGCTGCAACATTTCTAAGCAAGCATAAGAGCAAACAACGGTGCAAACACAGAAACTTTATGAGCACCACAGTTCCTGGCTGTGTAATTAAATGGAAATACTTCTGAGCTTCAGGGACACCTGTTGCTCTCTCCTCAGATACTGCTGTTTCCACTGGTTAGAAAAATAGAAATAGGTGGTCAGGGGTCTCTGTGTCAGTTGGCACAAGCTTTCTTAATCCAGGACTAGATTTTGTGCTTGTCTAGCAGCACTGTGTGCAGTATTGAGACAGCAGGAAAGTCCCAAGCCACTGCCATAGTTCAGGATGGCATGGGAGCAAGGAGCATGGTAGGGACAGGACCAGCATGTGCCCAGATGTGTGGGGGGAAGAAGTCCCATTCTGTGACTTATACCAGACTAGACTAAATGAGAGAACAGCAATGGAGGAAGAGATGAAAGATCGGTCCTACTGGAAGGTGAGGGCCTGGAAGGCATATAGCTGTGTTAGCATTGTTTGCAGTTTGTGGTTTGTTTTTTGTGGGATTTTTGACACTTCCTTTTGTAAGTAATGCTGCCAAAGGAAACATTTGTGAAGAAGATAAAAGAGGTGTAAAGGCATTAATTGATGCCCCAGTTAACACCATCATTCCTCCAGCTAGCCTGGTGAGATCTTCAACAGCCAGCCCAAAACAGTTTAAGATCTGTTGCCAACCTTTCAAGCAGAATAACGTTCTTAATTCTGTGTTGAGATATCACTAAAATGAGAGAAGATTTGGACACAGGGATCGCCAACCTAAATTAAGAAAAGGAAGAATTTTACTTCCTGATTTTTTTTTCCCCAGGAAATTTTCTGCTGTTTCTTCCTTGGAAAGAACAAATTTAGCTGTTTTACAGTGTGTGACACATTCAGTCCAGTGGCATATAAATGCTCATGGTATACATGCTCAGGGTAGACACAATACTGAGAGTTTTTAACAACACTGTCCAGACTTCAAATGGCTTTATTGGAGCATTCATAAAAATGCAGAGAAAAAGGACCTTGTCTTTATCTACCAGTCACTCCTTATCTACACACTGCTTTAGACCATTGTACTTGTGACAGTACAACTAACAGAATATTTTAATTCAGAGAATACAATTTAATCTTCCCACGTGAAATCATCTTTGCTCTGACTCTCCAAGGAAATTTAGCTTGGTGCAGCCATCTGGTATTTCAGACTAAAGAAAGATTTGACAAACAGAAGAAAACTGTGTCTTTTAACAGAAAATTTTACCTAATATTAAATCGAGACAATGTTATCAACCATGGCTTTCCAACCATTTGAAAAAGACAGAGCATCACAATCCCTGAAAAAAAAAAACCCAAAAAACCAAACCAAACCAAACCAAAAACCCCAAACCAACCAACCGACAACAACAACAAAACCCAAAACCCCAAAAAATTTGGAAAGGTGGAAAAACTATTTTTAAAGGAGGTGTACAAATAAACAAGCATAACTTCAAACATACCAAGACCTGCACCATATGCGACATCATGAAATGTTATTTCTGCTACAAACAATATTTGACATCTAGTGAAAGGACAGAAATTCCATTTCACATGAAAATAGAGTACAAGTATAAGAAGGAACTATTATTAGCCAGGCCTCCAGAGCAATATGAAGAACATTTGAAATGATTATCTAATTAATCTACACAGGTATCACGTTCTGAAGAGCATATCTACCAAAAATGTTGCTAAGGCACTCCTGCATAGGGAACACTCATGAGCTTAGCAATGATCCCAGATGATTAGTAAGCTAAGGAGATATTGCAGCCACTTGATATTTCAACTAACACGTTTCCACACAGCCACAGATGTATCTGTGTTGGAAGAGAAAACAAGCAGCTCTGTGTATTTCACAGCAAATGGTACAGACCATTCCATACTGTATTCAGCTGTGTTGTCTATATTACATATCTGAAACTATACATATTTTGATTTAACAAATTGAAATTTAGGTTCTCCGTCTTTGAGGATTATGAGAAGAAAGGTGTTGGGTTTTTTTTTTTCTATGTCCTAGCTAGGAACTGACAGGTTTACCTTCAAGCCTGTGTGTTATGTGTTCAACTGTGAATCAATTCACCACTGGTTAGTTCCCTGTGGAGGAACAAGAGATCCACTGTGCCTGTTCAGACCTAAACAGTAGCCACTGAGAATGTCTCCTGGAACTGCATATAACTCATGGAGTGAAAAAGCTCCCTTTGTCACCCTTGTAGAGATGAGAAGACTGCAAGGAGGGAATGGAAAAAGCAGGAGCGCCCGTACCATCCACAGAATTTGTGTGAGAGGCACAGAGGGGATGTAAGCAATATTTCAGCCACTAGCTCTCAACAAAAACTCTATGCCTCACAATTTGATGGGTATTTCATGCTCCCCAGTCAGTTCACCCACAGAGAATCTGAATATTTGGGCCAAACGTTTCCAACTCATATTCTGTGCACCTGCCTGAGGCCTCACTCCGTGTGCATTGGAGCCAGCACTCTGCAAACACACTCCAGACCAGCCTTCATGTGGTCAGTGGGCATTCCAGACCTTGGTTTGGCCAGCACAGAACCCCTTATCCTTAAAATATCTTTAAAAAATGTGAATCCACTTGCTTTGTCACAGTTGTGATATAAATTGAAATTGCTACAAGCCAAGCACATTCTGAGCTGGAATTTCAGCACCTTACTTATCTCAAGCAAAATGTAATACTGGCAGCTAAAAAACAAACATCTGCCAATTCAAATAGACTGTAGAAATAAAGTTCTGAAACACAAACACCTTTTGACAGTTTAGGGAGTCTGGGCAGAGCTGGTAGCAACAAGTACAGCTGGGCTGCCTGACGTCTACCATTATAAGATGCCGTTTTAAGGAATTTATAAAACTTTGCCAAACTTTAACTGTTTGGGCTGAACTTTCCCAGACAAAGTATCTGTCTCAGGCTGACTTATTTTGGAAAGTTTCATTAAAATGGTTCAATCATTTCCAGATAATTTAGAGAAAAGTGCAATATTATGTTCCTGCTAAAACATAAATAAACCGTACAATAGCATCGCTGAGAAGTTCTAAGATACTTGTACTTTGGAAAGGGAACTTCAAAACAGCCTCAGCATCCAGGACATATCTTTTTCTGGTTCTGAAAAAAACCCAATACATTTTATCATGACATAAACTTCTTAAAATTTTAGTTTGTTTTGTGCTTTGTAGATGCTTGCTCAAAACTAGTAGCTGAACTCCTGCGAGATCTCATTTTCACGGAGCACAATCCTACCCTCATCCCCTCCTCCAGCACAGCTGTGGCTGACTGCATGAGGAGGCAATTTCATCTATAACTACAGCTCTGGTTAATTCAGGATATAGAGATCAAAGCCAACATTTTTCAGTCAGTCTCAAGGTAGGCAGCCACTGAGTTTCTATCCCACTGAGAGCTCTGCAGCAACCTCACTGGTCTCGAATGCAAAAACAGATGGGGCAGCTTCACCCGCATTTCACTCAGGCCTCATCTCAGCAGATCCCTATTGAGGAAGGACTACACAGACATACGGAGGTGAAGCCAATCACTTTACTTACACACTGTAGTAGCCAGTTATCAGTCCTAAGGAATAGGGGTGGATTAGCACAGTGATGTGCCCGAGCTATTAAACCCTACATTTCTGTGGGGTTTAATAGGGTTTCTGTACTGGCATGGGACCAGAAGGATGCTAATATTAAGTAGCTACATGGTTCCCAGGTCAGAGGTTGCTTTATGTGTCCAACTTGAATTCAAGATAACTTTTATACAGCCCTGTGTCCCTATCTTTCGCATCATCTCTCCACACCCTGTACTGTATATGAGCGTGGAAGAGACTTGAACATAGCTCAGTAAGGATATTTGGTGACCTAGAAGTTTAAACAACCTTTAGCCAATTCTTTGAAACAGAAGTAGTTCAAATTAATTGTACCACACACTGAAGGAGACATTTCGAATTGTTTTCATGGCAACATTGAAGAAAATAATCTTTCCTCATTTGCAGGTTAATCTTGATTGAATATTATTCTCTTTCCTAAATGATTTGTGTTTGTCTGGCTTGTGATATTCTTCTTTTACTGAAGCATCAATGTAATTCTGAGCTTTTCCAGTGCGCAAAAATGTTTCAGTTCAGCCACAATTTATTACGTGTGGATCAGATCTGCCTGGATTGGGTTCTGTGATTTAATACACTGGTACCAAATTAGACATTTCTCAGGGCTTCCTGCCATTTTCAAAATGAATGACTCTGAAATTGTTCTCCAGTTTTATTTTGAGAAAAGATGAGTGAAACCAGTGAAATATCTTGCACAGTGTGTGAGAAAGGTTTTAGTTCTGTGGCACCTTCTCTCTGTAGATCATAAAGAACCTCTCTAAGATCATCAAGTTCTCTTTCCAAGTAGCCTGTAAGGAAGAAAAATGTGGTCTGTATTCCGTTCTTACAAGAATAATCATAATAAATCATAATATTCCTGGATCTCTTTAAAGATTCATGTAAAGACAGCATTAGGTCTTACCTCTTGGTTACCACCATTATCACACAACCATTCACCCAAAATGTGTAAAACTAGTAATTTACAAGACAGGAAAAATGTGGATTTATTGTGCACATCATAGCTTTGCTGTAATGGTAGATAGCTAGTAAAAGTGTGAGATTACTTTGATACAGCATGGCACAACATGACAGGTAGTAGTTTATGGCAAAGGGTGTTAGATAGGAAAGGTCAAAGGTAAAATTTTCCCTCTGGAGTCTCTTTTGCTATTTACTTAATACCTGAGACATGTAGGACCTGCAAATGTGTGACTGTTCTGGTCTGGTACAAAACCAGAAATAAATAGGTTTTGGGGACTACTAATAGTCACATGACCTGGATGTGTTTGAAGGTCACTTCCTTCAGCATTCATTGATATAAGTAAATCACAGGCTGTAGGGTGCCTATGAGCCTTATTTACACAAGTTTCTACAGTTACAGATGTTTTGGTACCGATTGCTGGACTGAAGCTGTTGTTCAGGGAGAAGAATCAGAAAAAGAGAAAAAGGGAGGAAAAAGTTCAGCTAACTGGTTCACAACTGAGTGGCAAGCTAGGCATAATGCTACAGAGACATCTCTGTGTGTTAGTCTTTCTCTAGTGAGCTCAAGAGCCAGAGATGTGTATAAGGTACGGAAACTATTTGCAGGCCGCTCCAAAGCAAAGCAGTAGAGGACAGAAGACCCTTAGACTCTTCTTTAGGTGGGTCCTCTGCCAGATTCCACACTGATGTAAGCAGACTGGGAAAATACAGATGAATTCTTAAAGAAGAGGGGAACTTTAGAAGACTTGGCTATACTACAGTCTCTGTACTGCAAATAATTGAGGAGAATGGGGTACATGCAGGATTCACATGAGCTGCTGGGATCAACAGCTACTGGGAAGCCTTTGCCAATGTCTTAAAAAGGAAACCTGATCATGGTGCAGAGGCACTGCTTATTCTGTACTGCTTTGCGTTGTGCAGTTGGAGCCCAAGCCAAGTCTTTGAAAACAGAACTACAACCTTTGTAAAAATCCAATGTCAGCATTATAGAAAAAAGAGCAAAGTATGTGCTTTGCAGGGTTTGTGCAGATCAAGATGCTCTCATTGAAAAGCAGCTTATCCCCAAAGGATAAGGCACCAAGTGGTTGAGTTTTTAGCTTAATATTCCCCTCCCGTACACTCTCTTTTTAGAGTTTGCATACAATCCCTATTTTCTCCAAGGGGATTCAAAGTTTAGCACCTGCTTAGTCTACTCAGACATGACTACCAACGCAGACAACCTCAGCTGCTTCTGCTCCAAGCTACATACCAAATACTCAGGACTTTCTTTCAAAACATGAACTAGCATTTTCCTGGATATAGGATCATGGTAGGAAAGTAATTGCAATGCCTAAAACATTGTTTTTCCCTAACCAGATTAAGTCAGACACTCAGAGTGTTGTATTAGGAACCCACAGTAAAGACACACTAAGGACAACCTTTTGCCTTAGGTGCACTACATGTAGGATCACAGGATTACTCATTCTGATTTCATCAGTCCTATCAACATTTTGAGATGTTTTTCAGTTTTCAACAGACATTAAAAAGTACTTTTATAGTGTCTAATTTTGAATTAAAATGGAGGTATTTGCTTATTTGAAGCAGTTGCTTTAGCCTTCTCCCAGTCATCAAAGTGCTTAAGCATATATTTGGATTTCAATAGCTTCATGATAAGCATAGGCTTCTGTGTATTTATGGAACAGAAACTTTATAACTTCAGCACAGTGCAAGGTTTAAAAATCTCTCTGATATGCAAGTCATAGAGATATATCAAAAAAACCTGTAATCACTGTACAGGATAAGCAGCAACTGAAAACTGAGATTTTATAGATATTGATTAAAAAGAAAAAAGTGAAGTAGTTTCTTAAAAGTTAGACACAGTAAAGAGAGATATGTAAAATATCACGTTCCTAATAGCTGACCTTTTTATTTTCCATTATGATGTTGGCAGTAAAAAAACCCCCCAAAACAGAAAGAAATACCTTGCTCTATTTCTTCTGAGCAACAAGAAACATGTTCCATCCCACACAGCCCAAATTTGCTGGTGAGGAACTGACAAACTGAAGGAACCAACACTAACCAGAAAGAGCATGCAGACTTGTGCTAAACAGCTTCCTACGAAACTGAATTGGTGAATTATTTATCAAAAAATTAATATCTCATGCCCTTGCAAAAACATTTTGCGGAAAGAAAACATAAGCAACTGTCTCAATAAAGCAGTTGTGCATATAGAAAACCAGTCTACATTAAAAAAATAATGCTATATGTAGATTTAAATAAGAACATAAGTTAAATGTACTGTTATGCCTCATATGTACCTCTTCTAATGCTGAATGCTAAGTAATATACAAAGGTTTATCAGAATGCTAATTAGTAACAGTGAGAAGAAAGAGAAGGAAAAACAGAATGTTTGGAGAGAATACAGAAAGCAAACAGAAAGGAGACAAATTTTATCTAAGTCTTATGTCAGGGGAATGATCATCAGGGAAAGCTATCAATGAACAGTCAATATTTTAGAATTTCCTACCTTTAATATATTTGATTGCTCAATCCAAGTGTAATTAAACTGCTCTGTGTTTTCCCTTTCTTTCAGAAACAAAACAAATAAAAAGAAAAAAGAAAAAGAGACAGGTTTGCACAGCTTGCAAATTTCTCAAGGATCCAAGCAGAATTATTCAAAAATTCAAGACAAATGTTTTGGACTGAAAACTGTTCCTTAAATTATCAGAGAATTAAGCAATCCATCCTATTCTCTTTTTGTCCATGTTCAGTATACCCTCTAATTTTCTTATCACTTGCACTAAATTTTATCTATTCATTCATTTTTCTCTGGGAAAAAAATTCTAGACATAATTGCTAAATTTTGTGTTTATTTTTGGTTTTCTGCTAATTATTGTTTTTATAGATGCACATGAATTAAAATCCAGTGAATTATTATTTGATTCTGAGAAAGTACATCTTCCATTACTCATTTCTAGCTTTCAACAACCTAGTTTGTAGTTTGGGTGCAGTGGAGTCTAAATTTGAAAGCGAAGTCAACACAGAAAAAAGAGAAAAAATTCGTCCAGACATGAGAAACATCAAAATTATAGCTTCTTGTTGCAAAGGAGATGACTTATTACAGGTTCTCACTGTTCCTCATGCAACAGCAGCTAAAAGAATCCATGTCAGAAAATAGATGTATAGAAATGATTATTTTTAAATAATCCTTTTCATTTTAGCCATTAGGCAGGGATTTTCCAAAATGAATGAAGCCCTTGTTGACTTGCCCATATATTTCTGGGTTGGGATTTCTAAATTTGATTTTTGGTGAGGGGTTAGTAAAGACTGAGGAGACAAGCAATGTTCAGGATGAAAACACAGCTTTCAAAAATGGGAGAACAATCTGCTCATATATAAAAACAGTAGGCCCTTTCCATAAGAGTAAAGGCGCAATAAAAGAAACAAAACAAAGAAATTGTTATTCGGCTATGAGAATGCCACCCACTAAGTCAACCAAGCAGCTCTCCCCAGCATAGATCTGCCCCCTTGACAATCTGGCCCTGTGTTAAAAGGATAACCTTGATAAAAAAAAATCTAAACTCTATCCTCCACGGTGCGTGAACATACACAAACCAGCTATTTACAGATGTTAGAGGAAGTCAGTGACAATGTCCTGAAAAGGTATGTTATAAGTCTCGCCAGGTGGAATTTCTAAAGAGCTATTGGACAATTCTTGAGAGCAGTCAGAGCTAGTCTGCACCACCCAAGTGGCATCTGTGGTCACAAATCTGCTACATATTGCTGGTCAGGAGCCCTCTGCTGCTAAAACCCCCACACTTTCCTGGCATATCCATGCCCCTGCCAGGTTCCTGTTACACTTCTAACAAGCAGCCTGACTGGGGCAGTGCTGCTATAGAGACATCTTGCTCAGTCACAAGTAGTTGTTTGTAACATTGACTAGTCTTAGGTCTGGGATTGAGCTTCATAAAGCCCTGAGTGTCTGGTCTGCTTCCTCCTCGAAAATGAAGGCAGTTGATGCAGAAGACACTGTCACCCACAGTGTCTTCATCATCTCTCTGTTGGAGGTAGCTGTAAAGGATAACTCCTGGTCACATCAGTCTTACCCAGAAACGAACCTTCCAGAGGGCTAACAGGAAGAGGAGAAAAAGCCCACTCTTGTACTGAAGAAGCTTTCAAGGCATATAACTGGATGGCAAGGGCATTCATTTACAATTTAAAAAAATTGTTGTCACAAACTTTTGAAATGCTTTTTTTTCCCAGTGCCCTGTGGTTTCCACTAATTTGATTCAAGCTTGTCAGAACTTTTTTTATGGGATTGTTGCAAGTATATTAAAAATTAGCCCAAGCAATTCTGGGGAGAGGGTAAAAATTATAACTAGAAAAGTTGAATTAACATGAGGCTGAAATTTAGCTTTAAAGACTGGGCAGTACTCGTGGCATTTTAAAAATGCTCAATTATATGAACCTGGACAGTTCTGGGATAATTTTTCTGAGCAAAATACCTATGCTGTACCAGTATCTTCGGAAATAATAAGTATCAGTATAAGTATTAATTTTAGAGGAACCTACCCATCTCTGTCCAATTTATAAACATACACAAGTGCTTGAATCTTCAGTACATATTGTATATTAAAAAGTAGAGAGCATTGAATACAGGTATGGTTTCTTGTCCTTTTTTCCCCTCCAAATTCTTGAGGATTTTCCACACTGGTCTTTATTGTGACATGCAATGGTAAAAATTAGGTAGAAGCAAGGCAGCCAAGCCCTGGCAATATTGACTATTGATCCAGCTGTACAGAGTCAGATTACTTGGAAAACAACCCTTCAATTTTTCACTCCAGTGACGCTGCAGGGCAGTTGCTTTTAGGATCATTACCCTTGTCTGTAAAATAAAGGAATGTGAGAATGTGTTTGAGTAAATTCTGAGCCCATTTGAACTTTGTGGGTTTGAAACTTAGTCCTAGAGTCAAATCATTGCCTTCCATGTACACATCACCTCCGCAGCTAACCAGGGCATTCACACCAAGACTGTGGTTTAGCTGTTCCATAAATCATCCATAAATCACCATAATGGTGTAATGAGTGTCCTGAGAAATAGCTATGTTGCCAACACCTTATCACATGAGAGTTGCTTTAAGAGAGGAAAATCCAGAAGGCACGTTTGCTTATTATACTAACTGGCAAAGATATTAACGTCACTGATGCACTAGCAATGGTTGCCAGAATCCTGTCTCTTTAGCAAGGCAGTTCAACAGTAAATACTATAGGCACACTTATGCAGGTTTTGGATATCAGGAGCTTTAAGCTTAGGGGCAAAAAAAAAAGTACAGAGAACATCCAGAGGCCAACTAGTGTTCAACTCGTCCGCACTTATGAGTTTTCCTTTCATTTTTGTGTCTGACAATATTCTAAAGAAAGAAGACAAGTTTCATGTAAGGGGAACATTAAAGGTAAGAATGGCCTTAATCCGTGAAAACTGCAAAGCCCAAGTAGCAAGAGTATGGGCAGCCCAGACATGCATTAATGACAGGAAACATAAGTAACTAAAGCTGTGGGGACATTTTTTAAATTGATAGAAGTTAGATGAGGAAGATTTTCGCCAAACATTTTTACTTCCTTTTTCTTTTTTTTCATATTTAATTGTTGGTAGCCTCTGCAATGAAACAGTCCTTTCTTCTTGGTCTTTAAAGAGAATAATGAGATGTGGTGCTTTTTCTGAGGATTATTGCCATCTCTGAGAACTTGGTCTCCTGTATCTCAGCAAACCAGATCACTCAAGTCTGGTTTTCACTGGATATTTGATTTTAGGAGATATTTTTTGGAGGGGACATTAATGCAGAAGGGACACTCCTGAAACAGATACCTTGAAATAGAAAAATAAATATTGTGAAATGTATTGAAATAAAAAAAATAAATAGATAGAATTGAGGGGATATAGCAGTGAATTGCAAAAAAAACCCAACAGACAATAACATAGATATCTCTTTTTATACAAAAGTATGGGAAGCATGCTTGATGGAAATGAAACTTGGACAAGATCCCAGCCTCAGTAGATACCATGGCATGATCCTGAGACTGTGTTGGCTTAACTTCTGAAAAAATGTAACAAAAAAGGCTAAATAAGGAAAATAAAAAGAAAGGGAAAAGGGAGAAAGGAAAAAATGCCAAAAGAAAGCAAGCTTCGGGAATGGAGAAAGTCTGCTTCAGACAGCAAAACAGTCCTTAAAATGAAATAAGGAAAATATTTAAACTGTCTTTCCAGCCTCAGGTATACTGAGCACATGGAACATCCTCAGAGGAGGGAAAGAGTGGCTCTCAAGATACTAACTCTGGCTCAAGAAGTTGTTGCTTTAGACCAGTGACTGCTGGAAGGTAGAAGGTATGTCAGATAATGATCCCTCTGTGTTCACCCTATCTGTTATATTCCTTCCCTAAGCATTTGCTATAACCACTCTCAGAAACAGATTACCAGACAATGTAGAACTTCAGTCTGACCCTGTGCTGCACTTCTCAGCTTTTAAGACCAAAAAGCAATGCATGAAATAAACCCAAGCAGCAAGGATTTAAACACAAGTGGCCACAGTGTCTAGATATTTGGATCTATTAAGAAGTGTGTGATCAAAAGCCAAATCCCTGCAGAGGAAACAAAATTGATGAGATCAGTCCAGACACAGGGCTCTGATTCAGCTTGGCTTTCACACTGCAAGTTGTAAAGTAATTTATCACTGAAGAAACTCACATATTTGTATCACATTAGCAGATATTTCCTATGAATAAAACAAAGGATTTTATTTTGTAAGTTTCCCTCAAACATAAGAAGTCTCAGAGTAGTCTCCGGCCCCCTATAAAATGAAGAACAAAGATTAATTTTCAATTTACGCAGTAATTTTTACAGTCAAGCATAACAAATAAGGTAACAGATTTTCCAGATGTTCAGAGCTCCGGAGGCACTATTACCAGGACTAGGCTGCCCTCTCTTGTACAGAGGGAAATCTACACCTGAATGCTGTGTTCCAGAGTTAAAAATACCTGAGAGGATGCTGTGCTCTGTACAGAAGCAGGGGAGGCATAAAATGCCCCTTCTCAAACCAGGATTAGTCAAATGAGACTACAGTGTTATTATGTAAAACTGATATTGTTAGTATTTAATATATTAGCAACGTTTTTAGAAAATATTTCTTTTCAGGCATTTTGTCTCTTCAGGTTCACCAAACAATACCCAGTTCTCTCCTTGCAATTTACCTGCAAAGCCTACCTACCTCAAATAGAGAGATTTAGAATATACCCCAGAGAGTCCTTTGTGTTTCCACTTTACAGGGAAAATGTAAACTTTATGTGCCTCAGCTGTAGTTCCCTCAGTCCCTTCATACAACCCTATAGTCTCCTGTTAGAAACTTGCTGAATCCTAAGCCCTTCTCTGTGCCAAGTAACACTCCATAGATTGAGGGATTTCCCCCTTTCTTCTGCAACACTTTGTTTTTACTTGCTGTACAATAACAATCCAGGGGAAAGAAAGACAACCTGCAACAGTAAATATGTCTATTTGGGTCATTAACCTCTTGAATTTTTCCTGAAAAAATTAAGTAAAGTTCAGTTTTTTCTTTCTTAGGTCAGATGAGATGTTCATTTCTATAGCGATCTCCTAGACCTTTTCTCTCTATTCTTTAAATTTTGCCATGAAGGTAAAATTCTTCCCACCCAGTTGGAGATACTAGACAAACAGGGTATACTA
Organism: Dendrocincla tyrannina; assembly: GCA_035047865.1. NCBI lineage: Eukaryota > Metazoa > Chordata > Aves > Passeriformes > Dendrocolaptidae > Dendrocincla > Dendrocincla tyrannina. The sequence continues at coordinate 118,187,159 of JAWWMP010000081.1, forward strand.
AGAATTTGCTTTTACTAGTGATAACTTCTCTAGCTTTCAACTACCTTTATGTTGGAAAGGGTAAATTCTTAGGGATCACATCTAACAGCTTTTCCACTGTGTAAATATATGATGCACTATGACCACTATGTCTTATACCTTCTTCTCAGTTACCTCATTTTCAGTAGTCTCCTAGCTATTGACCCAAAGTGCTCCTATCATCCTTAATTTCATCCTAAAAGCTGGTAGACGTATTGAAGGGGATTACAAGTATTGACAAAAGTTAAAATGGCTACTCCTTAGGTAAGAAACTGCCAGAGCAAGCTAATAAATCTCCTATTCCAAAGGTAGGCTTTGTGGTCCTGAATGCAGACCAGAAATACAAGATATTTAAAACAATCCACCAGCACAAATCCTCTGAATGACTCAGACTACAATGGGAGGTCCTGTTTGGCGTTTGATTTTGGTTTTTTTTTTTTTTTTTTGCTGAGTTGAGTGAGGCACAGAGGCAGAAGGTACAATACATGAGACACAGGCATGTTATAGCAGAGTTACAGCATAGTTAGTAAACTAAACCTTGACTTCACACTCCAAAGGGCCTGGCCAGCATGGCTGTGGAAACTTGATAGGAATAGGTCTTAAGTGGACTACCTCCCACCTTGAACCATGGGAGCCAGAAAGGAATCCCAGTTCCCTCCTTGGTCTTCTAAGGCAGAGAATGCAGTCTAAATCTAGACCTGCTTTGGGAAAATATGAATAAACCCAGCAAAACCTGCAGTGACTTGAGCCTTCTCACTGGGAAAACAGTTCCCCACACACACAGCCCTTCATTCTCCCCAACAACAGTGTCAATTAATGCTCTGTATGGCTAAGTATTTGCTCTAACCACACTGCTTGTAATTAGCAGTGTCTATTAATACTAGGCATCTGAGACCTGCAGGGTTTGAGTAAAAGTGCCAGGGCTCAAGTGTTTATGAGCAGTTCATATACAGCAGGAAATTTCTTGTTTTTCTTGAACAGTTGCCCTGTCTGTACTTGCCAAAAACTGCACAGTGAATAGTCATTACCCAATTTAATAGAGATGTGGGCTAAAATTTCTGCTACCTGGTTTTACACATAGGCTGTGGTTAGAGAGGAAAACAGAGAAAAGTCTCATTGCTTACATGTTGGTATGTAATTTAAGTGAAAGTAAGAAGTTTGAATAAGTCACTGTGTCTACCACCTTAAAGTAGGCTTTTCAATTCTTTGCAATGCTATGGATTAGTGGTAGATGGGAACAAATCCTGCAGATCCTACCATCATCAATTTTTATGGCACTTCAAATGTGACTCTTAAAATGAATTTTGCCTTTCACATATATATTTAATTTTGATTACCAGTATGGATTTTTGTGCCTATAGTTTCATTTTGCAGCACAAATCATTAAAACAGAGGAGCTTTGTCTGCTCCCTTTCTTTGTGTTGCATGTTTCAGAAATGGCTTTTGTACCTTCTTATTCTTTGGGTCAATTCTAATTCACCAGGAGCAAAATCACTCCATCACTGTCCTGTTTACCCCTATGCTCTGCTGATAGGACTGCAGACACCTTATGAAGACAGGCATTAACACTGTACTAACAATTTAGCATATCATTATGGTGTCTGTTCTCATAGTTTCAAGTCCATATTTTGAGTTTGCTATCAGATCTGCTTCGGAATTAGGAAAATTAACTGAGATCAGTGCACAAGACTCAGAGCAATTTACTACACAGCAAAATGTCCCTTAGAAAAAAATGGCAGTAACTGAAAGTTTCCTGAAGAGTGAGGCAGTCTATCTCCATTTGACAAAACTCAACCCTTCTTCAAGAGATCTATCTACACAGTATAGATAGAACCTATATGAAAAAGATTTACTGTAGTCCTTTCTTTTTACCTTTTTTTTTAAAAAAATTTCTCTTTAGCTTATATCCGGATATTTGGAGTAAGTCCATTTTTATTATTTGAAAGTCTATCATTCTTCATATGTGAAAATCTACGAAGAGTTTTATTTCCCCGCAAGCTTCGGCATTAAGTATTCTTCAGTGTGGCCATAGATATTGAGAGATTTTTGTTTCTAAGAGCCTGGATGGAATGAAAAGCCCTGATTTGCTAGAGCACTAAGGATATGCAGTCTTCTCATTAATTACTATCACTTATATAAATACCACTCTTGTAGTAGCAGTATAGAAATGTGGTTTTTTCTGTTTCAAAGAGCACCAAAGAGAAACTGACAGAGGCAGAAATCCATTTAAAATTGGTGTTGTTGAATTCTAGAGCATTCTAGAGCAAAGCCAGAAAATATGAAAAGTGATTTAAGAGTCTCAATGTATCAACCTGTAGGACAAAAGTTTTCTTCTACAGAAGAGCTCAGCAAAGGAAAGATATTAAGCTATTGGAGAGCACCCAAAGGAGGGCAAGAAAGATGGTGAAAGGCCTTGATGGGAAGCCACATGAGGAGTGGCTGAGGGCACCTGGTCTGTTCAGCCTGGAGAAGAGGAGACTGAGGGGACACCTCATTGCAGTTACAACTTCCTTGTGAGGGGAAGAGAAGTGGTGGGCACTGATCTCTTCTCTGTGGTGACCAGTGACAGGACCCAAGGAAAAGGCCTGAAGTTGTGTCAGGGGAGGTTTAGGCTGGATATTAGAAAGAGGTTCTTCATTCAGAGGGTGGTTGCGAGTTGGAACAGGTTCCCCGGGGAAGTGGGGAAAATGAACCCTGTCTTCCTATGTAGTCAAAAAATTCTATACAGTCAAAAAATTGACATAACACTTGTTTGTTTGGTGGGGTTTTTCTGCTGAAAGAAAAAGAAACCAGTAGTATGGAAAGGCATTTGCTAGATGGTTGTCTTGGAAGAAGTTACTGGGACACTGATTACTTGTATTCATTTGCAGCTTAGAGGTGCAAATGAATGTCTTCTTCCCTGCCCAAACAGGCATTAATTATCTCCCTAAGGATGGACCAGAATGAAGATTTGATGGCCATGAAGGCAACTGGTAACTGGTGCAACTTCTCCTGAATTGTATGAGAAAGACTGAAGAAAGCAGAAGAAAAAGGTGGGAGATAGATCAACATCAAATTTATGTTTATTATTCCTGGCAGACCACAGGGGCCTCTGGGGATCAGTGCCTAAAGGTAAGTGGGCTGAGGATCAGTAAAATAGCTGGGAAAGGATAAGAGCAGGACTTATGTACTTCTTCTGTACACCCGAGGAGCAATAAAAAATAAAAACACACTTTCAACCTCTGTTTCCTTCCTTTCAACCTATTTTGCCCTCCTACAAAGTTCCTGGAGAGCATTTAGTGGTAGGTGAAGGAGAAGGTTTATGAGTAAAAAAAAATAAATCAAGGTCTATTGCAGAAAGGTAAACCCAAAAGCCAGAGATGGATGACTTGGCATAATGCACACATTTTAAATAGTTGCTGCAACACTTGCAAAAGGTGGTGGTGGATTTCTCATGTCTTACTATATTCAGATGAGGATCAATTCCTCTCTGGAAGACAGGCTTTAGTCAAACTAATCCTTGGAAATGGAAGTAGGAAGGAGATTATGATTTATGCAGTCAGATGAGAGACGCTAATGTGCCTTTTATCAATGTTAGTTGTTTAAAGGTGTAAAATATGGCAAGAAAACTCAGACCCAATCTAACTACAGACTGGATAGATAGTATTTACTCCTGAGTCTGGTGAGTGAAAATGATTTACCCTTTGAGATTTGACTCCTCCCTGAGCTTAAATTATTTCTAAAAGGAAAAAAGATAATTACAGAGGTAAAAAAAAATATTCAGAAGTTTCTTAAGCTAACAGAGAATAAAAACTGCAAGCAGACATATAGTGAAATGTGAGAATGTACAGGAAAAAATGGCTTAATCTTAGAAACAGTCTAAACTGATATAAAAGGCACAGGTATTTGGCTTTTCTCTGCTGCTCTAACAACAAATATTTTCTATCTTAACTTCTCTGTGGTCTACAAGAATCCAGCACATTCTGCTCTCTGAAGAGCAATTAAGGGTCATTCATATTTCTAGCAAAGACAATATGGATAAAACTGCAACCTCCTCCCTGAAGGCAGATTTTGATGTACATTAGCAGGTGTTCTGAGAATCATAAATTGTTATATCCATAATTCATCAAATAAATGGAAGGCTAGGGTAGCAGAACAGTACTACAAGCACAACAGAAAAAAAAAAAAAAACAAAAAACACCTTAGCCTCTAAATTTCTGTAACTTGTTGAGTCTTTTGTTCTTAAAGTTGCTTCATAAAAGCATGGAAGCTGTAGGGAAATAAATCTCCTGTCTGACTATGGATTAAGACTTGGAATGTGCAAACAAAGGAATTTTTTGTGTCTTTGAACACTAGAAAAGCCAAATGCCCTGAGATGACATCTCTGGGTAGCTGAACACTTTATCTACATTGATCTCTATTTTAAGTTTGTGTAATATATTTCCGAAATGTTCTTTCATGTATGTCAAATAGAGGGGTAAAATGTTCGAACATATGCCTTACTTGAAAAAATAGAAGATATATCTTATTATATTATATTCTACCAAACCCATGGGCCAGATAAAAAAGAGGGATGAAAACTGTACTGGTTTCGACTGGCAATTCAGTGCAGTGTATTAAAACAGAACAATGTACGGTGGGATTCAACCTGTTCTGCTGATATATGCAGACATTATTAATGTCTAACTCCAGCATTGCAAGTACCTCTTTTGAAAATACATTGCTTTAATTAGGAAAAACTATTAAAATTTACTTTGGGATTTTTTAATATATTCTTTCTCTGGGTTTGTCTTTTTTTTTCCTCCTGAATAATGTGATAATGACATTTAGTATCAGCCAGTATTTTAAAACTCTAAAATAAGTGTTATTCAATAAGTGTCAGAAATAAAGCAAATTGTGGTGTGCAGTGGTGTAAAACTGTTACTGGCATGAACTCAGGCAGAACAACATTACATCAAGCCATGAAGTGTGGATTGAGTGACTTGCATGATTTAGTTTAACTGAGCAAAAAACATAGCCTTTTTACCTCAGGTTTCATGAGATGACAAAATATGAACGTTGGAGTGTTGAAAACTAGCCCCTTACAAAGATTGCATTATACACTTTTTCTTTGCTTAAATTTTTCCAAACTTAATGAAATAAGAACAAATGATTCCTTGGGCTTCTTACTTCAATCTCCAGTTAAATTTCACATGCTCACATGCTGGTTGTATCATCCTTTCCCACACTGCCTAAACACATCCTCTTGAAACGTATTTTTTTATCATAACAAGTTCGATCTCCTCAGATAAATACCTCCACACAGTGAACTCCTGGACCTAAAGGATTGCTCTAGGTACAAATGAATATGAAAAAGGTCACTATTAAGCTTAAAAAGATCATAGAAGTACATTATGGTCCTGGTGTGGTTTGGTTTGAACACACTTGTCTACAGGTGCTCGTACAGGTTCATATGCCTGACACATTAGCCACTTGGAGCTGCTGATGGGCAATTTCACTGGGCATCACCCTTTGACTATAAGGAGAAGCTTGTTAATGCATCCCTTCCTCCCATTGCCCCAGCAAGCCAGAGGAAATCTGGATCTCACACCTTCACTATGGCTCTTTGATGTCCACCTCTTGGACAGCAGCCACATGTTATTCTTTACCATGAGCTCCCTTCCTGATACCACATTTCAGAGGTGTTGCAGCTTGGCAGTATCACCGCTTCTGACCTGCAAGGCATAAAAAAGTATTTGCAGGTTATGTCTGCCAGGAATAAATAGCAAAGGTGCGGCACAACTGAACTCAAACTGCACACATACAAAGTATCAGCAAATTAATTTACATTATTGCCAGTGACTTAGACATTAAATCTGGAGGTATGGTGTGGTTATTGCTTGTTGAAAACTGTCCTTTCAAAAAGTCGTGCTTTCGTGAAAGTTCAACACGCTGTGTATGTACCAGATGCTAATCCTACTGCTTTTTTAAGGCTATTTTTGACAGTCAGCAACAGAAGCACTAGTGAGTAAAATATTGCAAGTCCCAAAGGAGCAAAGGGAGTAGTCTTTTCTACATTAAAGAATGAGACACCAAGAGAAAAGGAATGCCATATTACTCAAATAAAGTAATCCAAAATATATGCTTAGATTAGGAAGGAAACTATGGTAAGTCATGAAAAGCAGGTCTGAAGAGCTTTGGTTTCTCAGCAAGTGATCTTAGCTGCTATCTAAATTGTATGCCTAAAATTAGAAGGGGTGCATATTCCCTACTGTTTTAAAAGAGAGTATATTGTCTGGTGTCACTTTACTGGAAAATGTCACATCACAGTGTAAATTTAAAATTTGCAGTTCCAAGGGACTTTTTTTTTTTTTTCATAGAAGCATAAAGCTTTCAGTGACAAGTTTTGGTGGTGTTTTTTTTTTTTTTTTTTTTTTTTCTTCTTACTGACTTGACTGGGAAATACATGGTCTGAAGAAAAAAGGGCTTCTGAAATATTCTGTAATAACAATTTTTGTATTTGTTTCATCACTTTAGATATGTACAGGTGCAGGTTTATATACTGAAAGTCTACTGAGTCCGAGGCACTTTCACAGTTCTAGGAGGTTCTACTCTGAAAGAATTCAGCTGGGATTCCACAATTTATATCTTGAATATCATACCTGAAAACTTTTTTTTTTTATTTCTTGGATTAAAAATGAAAAGAATAAAGATTCAAATAAGCATTTCATCCTACAGCAGGATTTATTATAGTGGCAGAATGATTGCTTCAAGCAAACTTAAATACTAACATATGTAAACAATCACAGGTGTGTTTAGCTGACGTATCATCCTGAATTATAAAAATTTACTCTGGGATAAAATGTGCTTTTACCCTGATATCCATTGTAATGGTAAACAGAACAGAGATGGAGAGAGACTGGACCTGGGAGGAAATGTGTGTCAGAGGCATGGGACTCTGCAGTGATATATTGATTTGGAAGCAATATACTCAGTCCCTCTCCAAGGTGAAGGTTAGTCTCCTTTTTCTATCACCAAAAGACCACCTAAGAATACTGGAAAGAAAAGAATTCCACATTTTTTCAAACACACCTGGTTATCAGTGGATCAAGGCAATCAAGGTCTAAGGAGGCAGATGAGAGAAGAGGGCAGATGTGAGGTAGAATAAGTTGTAATAGAAAGAAGTTTTATTTCTTTAATTCCTGTGCAAGGATGAGAAGCTGTCACACCAGATAAGAAGTAATGGAACAAGTTTTATTTCTTTCATTCCTTTCATTATGTTTAAGGCAATAAAGGGAAGAAATATGAAGTGTCTTGTGCATCTGCTACGCTGGCCATTTCTGGAAACTTGCCAGCTTCAAGTCTTTGGAAATGGATGAGGCTTAGCCCCTATTGTCTAGGCACACAGCTGAGAACACCTATGCTGTACAGTGTAAGACTACATTTGACTCTTGTCCCTCCCACCCCATGCATGTTCTCTGCATTACTACTGCCGTGCCATCACAGTTGTCCTGGCACCAATCCTCCTCAAAGCTGATTTTGAGAAATAATTCTTTACTGGATGTTGCCTATGTCTGAAATCAGGTCACTCTCACTTTTTCTCCCTCAGTACTTTGGGTATAAAACTAGTATTTAGCAATGAATGGATAACACTGGGTTTATTTCACTGAAAAGTTCAGAAAATTGTGCAATGGGACTAATTCAAGTAGCCCTCTTGTACTGCAGCCACAAAAAAATCTCTTCCTCTCTTATCTAGGGCAAAAAAAGGAGAGAGAGGAGAACTAAAAGGACCACTCAGTCTATGAAAACATCGGTACAGATGTCCTGATGAAGTACTAAGACTCTGTTTCTATATATACATATTTGTTACCTTCAAATTATCTAAAGAAAGAGTAACAAGATATTGCCACTGCTTTTGCTTATTTGTATTTCCTCCCAGAATGTCTGAATGGCCTTTGGAGCCCAAGACATATCTGAACACCAACAGGCAACTACAGCACAGAGAAATTAAAAGATCAGTATTGCATGGCCCAGGAATTGAGAATACTCCCCGTCTGTCATTCCAACTGCAAGATGTAGCTATCTCTTTCCATACCGACCCTTTCATTTGAGACTACGAGCTCTGTCACTACTTACTGAATATGTAAGTAAATAGACAATGTAAATAGACAAAGAATGCCTTGGGGGAACCTGTGCTGGAAAAATACACCAGGGCAGGTGGTAGAGCCCAGGGTCAGTGTCCCCAGGGTCCTGCACCACAGGCAGCTGTGCCCAGCCCTGACGGGGGAGACACAAGACCTGCTCAGGCAAGGACCACCCTGTGGCTATAAACCTGGCCGGTTTATAGCCTGTAGGCGCAGGCAGGACTCTGCAGCCTGACAGGATCCTTCCCCTCCCATCTCCTTTTTATACTTCTGTTTTGTTCTGAGGCGCAGCTTGTGCCACGCTACACGAAGGGATGCCAATGCCACCTTTGCGCTTCCTTCCTGCCCCTGTGTTTCTCGTTCACCGCATTGACAGAGAATCGGGATGCTGGGGGCCCGTCAGCGTCCCCAATTCAGGCAGTTCGAGGGCCCGCTGGATTACTCCAAACCAGTAGCTGACGGAAGGGTCCTGGCCCCGTTCCTAGCGCCGATGATTCCCAGGACCGCTGGATCCCGACGCCACCGGGTGGCGCCCGCGCCCCGTCTGCGGGAGGCGGTGGGAGCGGCCGAAATCCGCCCTCCCCGTTCCTTCCCGGCCGGGCGGGATGCCGCTCCACCGACCTCCCGGGGCCGGTGGAGTTCCCGCAGGAGGACGAAGGGGGCAGCAAGGGCCTGGGGAGCCAGCTCTGTCACGCCTTGGGAGACAGCGGGGCGGCGGGAGCCGGAGAGGTGCGGGGGCGCTCCCGGGAAACTTCGAAGTGGGACGGGTGCTGCCAAACGCCAAGAAGTGCCCGCTCCGTGCCGAGGGCTCCTGGTGTCTTATGCTGATAGTTCTTCATTAAATAAAGTAATACTTAGGAGTGAGTGAAAAGCTCACAAGCTGACGGCTGGACTTGATGTTAAAGGTCTTTTTCAACCTTAATGATTCCATGATTTTGTGATTCTAAGCCGGGGTAACCAGATAACCTCCCCCTAGTCCTTTGGTAAGTGTATTTAAACACTTTTAAAGAGGTATGTTCATCCCACCCCAAGATCCTTCCATGTCTTTTCTCTGCCAGTACAAGACCAAACCCATCATAGCCCTTTGGACTGCATCTGCATTGTCTTTACGAAACAGCTTTTCTCTTCCTTTCACCTGAATTTCTTCCTCTAGCTCATCTCTCCCAGCCAGCTATCAGTTCTTCTCCAGGAATCACCTCTGAAGAGAGCCAGACACGCATCTTGATGACAGAGAGGAAACCCTTGTGCCAGTCAGAGATATTGGAGGCCACCTGGGGTGGTCTTCCCATCTTCGCTCAGGGTCAGAAGCACACCAGAGGATCTTTTGTGGGATTGCCAAAGTTTGGGAATTGTGTCTGTAGGCCTGTAGGTATCTGAAGAAGCTGCTTTCAGGAAAACTCTGTAAATTGTAATTTCTTATGCTGTTTTAAATATTTTTCGCTTACAATAATGGCAGTATAAAGGTATATCTGAGAAGTAAAAAAATAGGTTTTATTTTATATTCATTACTTGAGACACACACTGAAAGCCTGGAAGAGGAATTGGGGATTATGTTGCTTTGATACCTCATGTACAATGACATTTTAGTGTTAAACTGTGCTCAGAAAAATGATCTTCTGTCTTTCAGTCCAGTGCTAGACTTGCCACTGTCTTGCACACTGAGACATGTATTACAAAGGCAGCGTATATAAAACCTTAAATCACTTACCTATTTTGCCCAGGGAAGTGGCGGAATCACCATTCCTGAAGGTGTTCGAAAAATGTATAGATGTGGCACTTGGGACATGGTGTAGTGAGGAATGTGGCTTTGATGGGTTAACAGTTGGACTCGGTGACTTAAAGGCCTTTTACAACATTAAGGATTTTATGATTCTGTTCAGCTTCAGCAGTAGGATCTACAGTCTAATGTCAGGATTTTCATTCTTTTTAGTCGGATGTTAGGTAACACCCCAATCAGATGTAAGACTTCTTTGTGCTGGATACATAAAAATGAAGGGAAGTATGGGCAGTGCCTAGAAGACCCTACAGAATAATCCAAACCAAACATAAGATGCAGGTAGTTCTGTGAACTAGAGACTTCAGTTGAAACACAGTGGTTATGTCAAAACTACTAAATAGTATGAAGGGTCATTCCTCTGGCTTTGAGGCCAACTGTCCGGGGCTAGGCTGTGTCTATTCTGCTTATGACTGTGCACTCTCAATTTCCAGAATAAGATGACTTTGTGCAAACTGTAGACCTGTTGCTGACTCAAAAACTAGGTCTTGGCATTGCTTGGGAGAATGACACATGGCCCATAACAAAACCACAAACCATGCAGGAACCTCTCCAACAATGTAATATCAATGTAATAGCATTGATGTAATGTAATGGCATCAACACTGAAGCTGCAATGCTCAGGAATGTTTCTTGACACCATTTTCTTTTTAACTTGTGATATCTCTGTGGGGCAGGGTAAGTGTAGGCAAAGGTACAAATCATGAAATGAATAGGTGGATATGGTGTTTCAGCTCAGAAGGAGTCCAGCTGCAGTCCCTTTGCACAGTGAGTGTGGGACTGGAGACTGTCAGGTGTGTCAGTCAAGTTCTTGGCATCTGTTCCAAAACTTGAAGTGTTGATGAGAACACTTGATGAGAATTCTTCCAATGCCAGTCGTTTTATGTCTATGGCAACTACTTCTCTCATGCAAATTAAAGCTATCCTCAAATGATACAATATGTACAGTTTATGGAGGAAAAGATGTGGTTTTACTTAGAGTGAGGGAGGGCAAAAAGTACAGCTGTTCCATCCACATCAGGGCTATATCTATCCTAGAAAGAGGATTTTTTTCTTATTCGGGAAGCCTGGTGAACAAAGCTGTTTATGACATAATTTGCATCACGTGTTCAGGGGGAATTACATAGAAAGGAAAAGAAATCAGAAATTCTTGTTTCCTGAGGTAAAGGTACTGGGCTGTATAATAGGATGAGCAAATACATCAAACAAGGTTACTATTACAAATAGATTGATATCAGGTCCTGTGGTTACGAGTGAGAAATAAACTTCAAAGCATATGTGCGGCACACAGTTACACCTTTGCCAGTATAACACACCGCAGGCCCATCCTTTGAGAGTTTTCAGTTCATGCTTCAAAACATCACTGGTATGCTGTTAAATGTTAGCCTTGAAATCCAAATATCTTTACAAACAACTAAATTTTGTACATTTATCTCTATGTGCCTCCAGTTCATACTTTCATTTTTAATAGATAGAGACAGATTTGCTCTCAGGAATGGTTCCTTATTATGGTCTACCTGTACATTTTGGTCTGTTAGGTTCTGTCTTCAGTTACTCCTATGCACAGAAATTCACCAATTTGACAGTTTAGCTTTAACTCAGGGGTCCTACGGAAAATTGTTCAATTTTCTCTGTGTTTTCTTTCCCTGTTTTTCCCATGTCAAAATGCCATCTATTCAGTCCTTCCTCAAATACCACAAGTTTTGTTCTGTCTCCTATGGGCACAGCAAGAATTGGGCACAGTCCAAATGAATGTGATGTGTGTTCTTCCTGCATTGAAAGTCATTCTTGGATTGGAGCACCCTAGAGGTCTAACTGCATACACAGTTTTATAACCTCCACAGTTCTACAGAACTATCCTAATAGACCTTTCAGGTCTCAAACATATCCATATGTAGGATGAAAATGCCACACCCAGGAATATAAGATATTTCTTCAGGACTTCGAATCACCTTCCTAATAAATAGCAATGTGTCTCTCTCTTTTTTTCCCCCTTTGAAGGTTATTTATGTCACACTGGGACCCGGAGAGAAGGATGGAAAGTGTTTTCCTGGATACCAGCAATCTGAAGTAAACAAGATTAGAGCAAGCGATACAAGGCACTTTCTGCTGCTTGGAGTAGGGACCACAGATCGCTCCCTGCAGCAGGTGGTGCTGGCACATGTATTCAGTCTCTCCCCAAACGGGTTACAGACAGGTCCAGACCATACATGTGCCAGAGGGCAGGTAAAAAGATTTAAAGGGAACCATCTTTTCAAGATCTCCTTTTTAGATAGTGGGAAACATTTCAGGCATGTATATTCTCAGGGTGGAATGACACACTTCTACAGAAGAAATGAGTGACATTGAGTTTGTTTTGGTTTTCCCCATGCACAGACTGCATCTCTTCTGGCAGTTCATCTGCTTTCCAGAGGCTTCCCAGAACATTGACCTACTGCACTCCTCTTCAAGGAGGACAAGAGGGACTTTCCTGAAGAAATGAATCTCAGGACAGTTGGAATCTTTCAGCTCCTTGTTGCAAAAAACTTTCTGATTCAGTTTGGTCCCCTTTTCCTCTAGGTGGCATGCACTCTTGGTGACACTAAGGACAGGAACTGATTTAAACTTCATGCTGCTTATATTCAAATGATACAATAGTTGCTTGTACTGTTCCAATCTCAATTTTCTTTGAACAGTCATGCCTGCATTTACTTCTTCTCTTTTAATTTACAGTACTAATGATGTTGCTTCTGCCATCACAGCAACTTGAAATTAAAAAGTGATCCATTAGTTTTCTGATTACCATCCATTTATCTTATTCTTCTGGTTTCTGTAAAAATTCTTGTAAGCTAAAGCTGCTGTTGTTCCTGCCCTTCATATATGCTGTGTATACTACATGAGTCTTCATGAACTCTTTCAAAGTCATGGAATCCTTCACTATTCTCATGACTTTTTGCCCCAGATGCTGAGCAACCTGTTTGCTTGGGTTGGGGTTGTGCTTGTGTATATATTCTGACTCACAGCTCTGCCCACTTTGTTGTCACAGAGAGCTTTTCTTGTCACATTCTGAATTATTTTTAACCTTGGAAATGTGAATTCTTTTGAACAGTTTCACCACCATGAAAATATTAGGTGATTTCTTTGCTTGTTAAATTCCAGTCACATCAAGGTTAACTATAGCTCTTCTGAGTGTCGCCATGTATTTCTAGTCCCAGACACAGACTCTCAGACTATCAGCACCCCAGCATTACAGGAGTGATACTTCAGCTCTACATCAGCCACAAGTTCTCAGTTTTACTTGTCATGTTAGATAGATAACTATATGAATCTTTTCAGCTGTCTTAATTTTTGTAGGAATTTTTTATTCTAGTAAATTCCCACGTGCTGCATTCCAAGCAAAGCATTTTTAGTTATTTTTTACTAATCTGTATTTACAAATTTTTCAGAGCCCAAGAAGAGACTGAGACATATTCCTTCTTAGTACCTGAATCGTAACCAGCCTACGGTTATAGCACAGGCCTCTGAATAATGTAACAAGGGACACCCCTGCACTCTTGCCAGAATATATTAAAAGTACGGATTTAGGTATTTAGGGTTTGGAAGGCAGCTCAGCATCTGTCCTCTGTGCACTACAGAAGGTATCTGTGTACAAAGAGGCAGAGTAAATTTCAGAAACGTATTAATATCTTAAAAATTATTTCTTTAACTCCCTCTTTCTCCTGGGAGACCCCTGTGGCAACAGTGCGTCTTACATAGTCACCTTGACTTAGCCGATAAACTCAAATTTTTTATTCAGAATCCTTAGCATATCTGATAGTTCTTTAAATAGTATGTGTACAAAGACACTAAATGGGGAAGGTAAGGTTTAGGTATTTTTTATGTGCAAACTATGTTTCTTTTGCTCAGTTCAGGATTAACATTTTCAATATGAGAGGTGTATTTTCCTTGTGTAAGCAAACATATGCATTGGAAAGGAATGGTTTCATGAGGAAGGCTAACAATCCCTTTAATTAGATTCCCATACCAAACAGAGACAAAACAAAGCTCCACACAGGATCTATATAAGTCTAAAGTCATAAAAATATTTTTGGGAAACAAGTGTTCCTCTTTATGTATGGACTGTCTGCCAGGAAAGTCAATGCAGGTATTCTGTCATTAGGATTTCACATGAAACAGGTCTTGGCTTAATATCAGTTGCAGATGATTTGGTATTTTACTTGTAAAACAGCTTTAGCAAGATCTGCATGACTTTATGTGATCAGGATGGGTTCATGTTTTGCCTTGTGCCAAGGAACAAAGATGTCATTAATGCAAGAGAAAAACCATCAAGTGTAACATTGCCAAACCTAATAAAAATGTATTTATTACCTTCCATGCATGTGAACTGTAGAAATGTCAGATAGTTTTCCATTTTAAGCCTCACATCCACACAATTCTGCAATTATCCAGTCAAAGAAAAAACTCAGACTTTGCAAATGAAATCAATTTTTTCTATCAGGTTGGGAAAATTTTTTTTAAAAAAAAAAGGAAAAAAAAGGACCAAAACACATTCTCTCACGGAATCTTGTTAGTGCTCAAAAATAGCATTTTAAAATGTTTTGGTCGCCTCATTCATATAAAGCACTGATCTAAATTTCATCTGTTTGTGAGTTTCAAAGCTTTCAAAACTGCATGCATGTATTTTTGGTATGCCTTTATAGGTGAGGAGTGCCAGAATACATGACCTACCTGGCTCTTCCCTGGAAAGACAGCAACCTTCATCTCAGGACAAACCCACAAGGAGCCCATTCAATTGCCCAAACTTTTTCCTAACCACATAATGCCTCTCACTGAGAGAGAAGACAGTTAATTTAAAAAAGAATACTTACGAACCAAGAGGATTAAAATTAATTATTTGAAATGCAAGATCTTTGTTGGAGAAATCCAAATATCCTACCAGCTTTGTATAGTGGTGTTTAAAGGAAAGAATTGAGTCTTGTACAATATTCAATATCTAAAAGTTGTCATTTTCTCTCCAGTTTTTGGCCTGAAATGTTACCTGTGGCCATTGTTTACTTCTGTTCTAAAAAGACTGACAATCTGTTGGGGAACCATGTGTCTGTTACCATAACAAATGCAGTAAGTGCATTCATTACTTTATGAAGAAAGTATTTTTATATATGATGTAGCCACAAAGAAAAAAGTATTTGAGATCATGTAGTATGGTGCATGGACAGAGGTAGTCCTATGTTTTTCTTCATGTCACACTCCTCACCCTCAGTTTTGACCTACTGTATTTACTTAATATAATCGCTTCATATTTGAACATTTTTTTCCATTACTTTGCAAAGACCTTTCTATACTGTTTAAAGTTCTCCAGCATTCCTTGTTTTTCTGATCTCCTAGAGTCATTAACCAATTACAGCTGGGATCAAGGCCAAAAACAGCTAAGTATCACAACTGAGATTATCTCAAGTGGTACCTTAGTTAAACTGCTGAATAATCTTTTCTCTAGGGTTTAGATAAACATTGGCTGTTTTCTTATAACTTATGCCTTCCTAGAGGTCCTTCCTTTTTCCTTTACTGTTTATGTTCTTTTCTTTTTATAAAGCTTCCTAGAGAAGGTCAGTTGGAGTCCCACCTCCATTACATAACTGCAAATTAAGATAGCCCCCTTCCTTCATGGACTTTCTCAGGGAAAAAAAGAAAAAAAAGAGATAAATTATATTATGATCTCTGAACAGCTTGCCCCAAAATCACTAAAAGCAATTATTTCAGCAGATCTTTTACTGTGCCCTCATCTTATTTTGCAGTGGCTCTGGTTTATTTTACATTTCACAAGAAGAAAAGCCATTCTCTGCAGTTCACCTGTTTGTGAGACATTACCAATAGTCAGTCTTGGCTTCCGAAATCCATGATGTAGAATGACCTGACAACAAACTAGGTTAAACTGTTTCTTGTTAAGCAAATGTTTCTTCCTCCTCACTGTTTATATGAGGAAAAGGTGGCTTTTTCTCCTCTAAAGCGATTCAGTCTTCCTTACTGTGAGTTAACTGCTGATAAGTATTTTGAGAAAAATAAGATCTTATCTCAGGAGTTTTAGTCTTAAGACAGGAAAATATTGCTCCAAATATGAAAACTCATCTGATTTTTTCACTGCAAAATTACAAAGAATAGCTACACAACTAAAAACATACAACTACAGATGGAAATGTGAAATGACAAAGAACAGCAAAACAAGCTATTATGCTATGATATTGATTTCTCAATATACCTTTATTTATTTTTCTGCTTCACAGAAGAGATTGTTACAATACATTCTGCAAGTTGTTTAAATGTCGCTTCCCCTGCTTATTGATATAGTACTGCCCCTCACGTGAATTGTTTGGGGTGAAAGTGTTCTTATATGACTCTGTTGCTGGAGATGTATCTGCTCTCAAGAGGTGGGAACTAAAACTGTGTTCACAAAAGCAGGTTTTAAGAACACACATTACAGAGATGGTCACATATGGATGCGGCAAGACACTGTCACAGTACCAGTGAGTCATTGTAACAAAGCTTTTAATGTCATTTATAAAAAAATAGAATTATTTACATTTGCAACATATTTGATGGCATCCTTTTTTATTACAACATTTGAACCCATGAAGAAATGACACTATAACTCATTTGAGGGTAAACTTTTCAAAAATAAGCATAACAGTACAGGAAAAATACTTAAAACATTGTGAATTCTTTTTACTTTGCAGCATCATACAAACTCATCCTTTACAACACATGCACTCCTGTCATACAGTAAGCAGAATTCCCTTCCAGATTAAGGTATGGAAACTGCCACATTTCTAGGGGTAGTCCCACATTCTTGCATGTGGCACTTCAAGACATAACCAAAGGAATTAATTTAATTCCAATGGGTGGTAGCCTAAATGCAGAATGTTTCCACTTACATACTTTTAAGAAGTGTCTGGTTAAATGGACTGAAAAAAAAGAAGTATGACTATACTTATTGCATAGTTGCAAGTAAACCAGAACCATGAATACAAAGGCCATCAAAATATATTATAAATCTATCTGATTTTCAAAGCTACTTTAAAATACTGTTTTGTTTTACAATACAAATAACACTGTTTGGGGTTAGTTTGTAGAGCTGTATTTTAGTCCATGCTGTTAATTCTATATCATTATACTCCTCTTTCATTAGTTTAAAAGCCTCAGAACAGCAGGTCCTCAGGCAGTGGTAAGAATGATGAAGCCAAGTCTCAGACTTCAGCTGCTGCAGTCAGTTCATAAAAACTCTAATTTCAACTGCTTCCCTTCTTTACTGTTTTAAATAATCATCCCTCAGAACACTAAGGGAAAGGAATGATGAGGAACACAGATTTAACACTGTTAGAGATGGGGGTTGTCCCCATCTTCTAGTCCTGAGCTGACAAACTACAGCTCTTAAAGATATCCATCCCATAAAAAAGATCAACAATAATAAAAAATCTCCAATTTACTCTGACTATGCAGTAGTTCCACATAATCTGCTGGCAGTAGAAACTTCTTTGGTATCGGAGTCAGGTCTTCCTGAAACCACAAATGGCCAAGTCTGTAAGCAAAAATAAAAGGTATTTCATATTAAGAGAAAGTTTATCCTCATATGAAACTGGAGCTTTATTACCGATAGATGTCTAACTCTGGTTCAGTTGCAAACACGTCATTATGTTTTAGTCCCTGTGGGAAGCACAGAGAGAGCTGAGTTCCTCTAACAAATATTTTCATTACGTTTTTCATTATAATTAAATACTCCACAGAAGGGCTGCAATGGTCAGCCAAATTGTTCTCATCCAAAATGCAATGTTTCCCTTGCTTTGCAACTGTTTGCATCATTTAGTAAATAAAAAGCCAATAAAATATTTAAAACCCCAGTCAATCTACTGTATATAAGAAGCGGTTTTATCCCTGTGACCAAGCATCGGGGGTTTAGTTTTGGACCGATGAACTCATGACGGCTTGCTCGTGCTCCCGGCCAACCCGCAGACCGAGTTACTCCTTTTTCGGACACTAAGCTTACCTAATGCCCGAGGAATGTAGTCCTTTAGGGTCCCCTACTCCGACTCCCCAGGACTGACACACCCGACATCACCGAAGGGCAAGGCCGGCGCTAGGGTCGCCCCCGGGGCGGGGGTGACTGGGGATTTGCGGAGCAGCCAGGGCCGTCCCGCCGCATCTTCCGAGGGGGGCACGACCTGAGCGCTGCCAGCGGGGCCCGCAAGGCCGGTCCTGCGGGGCTATCCCGGGCGGCCCCGCGTCTTCCCCCGCGGTGCCCCTGGCTGCGCATCCCGCCCCCCGCGCCCCCCCGCGCCGTGCCGGCCGTACCAGGTTGACGGGGTGGACGTAGCCGTTCTCGTAGCGGTCCTCCTGCAGGAGCTGCCGGAGGTGGGCTATGTAGCTGGACGCCAGGCGCAGCGTGTCCAGCTTGGAGAG
Source organism: Dendrocincla tyrannina (assembly GCA_035047865.1). NCBI lineage: Eukaryota > Metazoa > Chordata > Aves > Passeriformes > Dendrocolaptidae > Dendrocincla > Dendrocincla tyrannina. The sequence continues at coordinate 118,205,480 of JAWWMP010000081.1, forward strand.
CTTGGTGTCGGGCGGCACCCAGGGCAGGCTCGTCTTCAGCCGGGAGAACGCCTTGCTGAGCACCCGCATCCGCGCCCGCTCCCGTGCGTTGGCCGCGTTGCGCTGGGACTGCTTCCCCTCGGGCGGCGGTCCC
>JAWWMP010000081.1:118205712-118306198 GCA_035047865.1 Dendrocincla tyrannina
ACTGCTTCCCCTCGGGCGGCGGCCCCCGCGGCCCCGACGCCGCCTTCTTGCCCCCGGGGCCGCTGCCCCGCGCACGCTTCCTCTTGCAGCCGCTGCCCGCCGGCCCCGCCGAACAGCTGCCCTCGCCATCCTCCTCCTCCTCTTCCTCCTCCTCCTCCTCCTCCTCCTCCGCCGCCGAGGAGTTGTCCCCCGAGGGGTAGAGCTCGCCGCGGGGCTGACGCTTGGCCGGCGGCTGCGGGTAGTCCAGTTGCAGCGCCCGCAGGTCCATCTCGGGCAGCTCCTCCGCCTCGCTCGCGGAGCCCGTGGACATGGCCCCGGGCGGGCGGCAGGGAGGCGGGCAGGCGGGGGCGGACGGCCGAGGAGAGTCGGCCCAGAGCGGGGCGGGGGCGCGGGGGGGCGAGGAGGGGGGATGCGCCCCTTGACAGCGGTATATATCGGGTGTCCGCGGAGCGAACCATCTGCCGGGAGCAGGGGAGGAGAGGGGCGCGGAGGGGAGGAGAGGGGCGCCGGGCGGGGGTCGGGCGCGGCGAAGCCCCGCGCCGGGGGCGGTGCCTGTCCGCGCTGTCCCGCGGTCCGCGGCGGGGCTGGCGCTGCGGTGTGCGGAGACAGACCCCTATGTAGGGGCACACACGCGGAGACGTGCGGGGGTGTCTCCAGGTGCGTGTGTGCTCTTGGGAGTAACGCCGCCGAGTGAATAAACTCTTTTCCTTCGGGGCAGACCCCTCGCCTCGCCCCGGAGAACGTAAAATACGTCCAAGGCTGGTCTCGCCGCTATTTTCGCGGGTAGCGGGGCACTGCTCCCTGTCACTAAGGCTAAGCGCGACCCGGGACTGCTCCCAGCCCGCCTACACTCGCTCTGTTTCTTTGCGGGCGGGGGGCTTTCCCAGCGGTTTCCCAGCCCCGCTCCACGGAGCCGAGAGGTGCGGCAGAACGAGGCCCCCTGCCCGCTGCCTGCCCAGCTCCAGGGAGCGGCTGTGCCAGCCCGCTGCCCTCGCCGGAGCGGGCAGAGGCAGCAGGACACACGGCACTCGGGGGTCGGTACGCCATGTGTGGGCAGAAATGCAACAAGTCTCTGGGAACGTGCCCACTGTGATTATGTCAGTAATTTGGGGTGAAGCTACAAACAGTAAGCTAGAGTACACCGTGTCCGAGGACTTCTCCACCCTCAAAGCAATTAATTAAGATCCAGTTAATTAAGCCATGCACACCTCTCTGTGTCACAGAGGAAATTATACCAGGCTACTGGTTTAATATTCGAGCTACTGAAAGACTTATAACAAATTCCCCAGTACAAATTTTTTAGACTCCACGGGCAGGTGGGGAACCTCGTATCCAATGGAAATGCTGATATGCAAATTAAGCAAGGGTATAAATAATTTTTTTTAAAAATCAACCATCAGCTTGTATCCCTCGCACCCCTCAAAACATTCCTCCTTTTCCAGATGAAGCGCTAGCGTCTGGTTCCTCGCTGGCCTTCACAGCCTGGATAGAGTTAACCAGAGTAAAAATGCCGTTCTCGGGAAAGAACCTAATGACTACAACAGGTGGAAAGATCTTGTCCGGCAATTTTTGCTCACGTTTTATCCCTTCCATTTCATTCCCGGCCGAGCGGAACCTTCTCGGCTGCTGCCATGCAACATTTCTGGCACCACCGACCGCCTTTACGCCCAGCGCATTGCCTCCCTCTCCGCCAGCCCTGCGGGTTCATTGAGGCCACTAAACGCTGTGCAAACCCCGGCTTCACCCGCTGGGGCTAGAACCACATCAGAGCCGGGTTTAACGGCAGCCTTTCCAAGTGAAACTTGACATTTCTTGAACCACCTAAACAGGCAGCTGATCTTGCAACTGGATCTCTTGAACTTGGTTTGACACTACGATGCTCAGGCTGGGTCCCACACGCTACACGGTAAAAGGGCAGTGCGCCGGACTTGGGGGTTGCTGCGCCTCCCCAGTTAGCCTACATTATCCGTATAAATATATATATATATAAAGATACTGCAGGGGAAGAGATATAGGCTTACTTTTTCCCCCCATCTGGGTTGTTTATACAGGTGCGGGCTGAACGCTTTCCCTACTAAAGATTAATGAGAGAAAGTGCTGAATTTCTTTAAACAAAGAAGAAAATGGTACCCAGTCTTAAAAGCCACAATGGCAAATCTCACCTTTCCTGCCTACCTCTGCCTCGGAGGATTAAAGGCGACGCATAATGGATACTTCGGCTCATTTAATGAAAGGATTGGGGGCGTGTGGAACAGCCAAATTGTCAGATCATCTTTGCCCACTTCTTGGTTAGTAAAGGAAATGGGAAATGCAATTGAGTCAACCTGGAGTGAACTTCAGGAGTTACTTCGGATTTACTCCCAACGAAACCAAGCAGACCTGACTCTTCTCACGTCTATCCAACCGCTAATTTCTGCGACCCTGGCGAAGATATCATTTTCAGGATAAAGTCTTTGATGGGGCCAGGGCATTACATCACGCTTCCATTTGTCAAGATTTTGATCCTTCATGCTTTCTGTGTGCTGAGTAGGGAAAAAGTCCCTGGTATACCAGGGCAGCATTTACGCTTTCCCGCTATCAGGTGCAGTCCGTTTCCCCTTTCCCCGTTAAAAGGTAAAGATCTGCGCCCGGATTCCAAGGCCAGTATCCTCCCCTGTCTCACGGTCCATCCCTGCACGCTGGGTGCGGTGCTGAGATAGCCTGGGTTTACAAAGCCCAGTGTGTGCGTGTCAAAGTATTGGAGAAGCAGCTAAAACAGCTCCTGTTGGGAAGAAGCTGCAAAGAGTCCCTTCCCCCGACAACTTTGCCTCTGGCACCGTTGTTGGCCCTGAGGACACAAAAAGCTGGCCTTTACAGCATTTCTCCGCCGAGGGGTGACCCCTGAATTAGAGGGGTGCGCTGGGGCGGAGTGGGCTATTTTTCTCACTTTTCCACACTGCATTTTGGTAAACAAATGCAACCAACCCACCTAAGCAAAAAGGACTCCACGAAAACCAGATTTCTCCTTAATTTTTTGCAGTAGGTGAGTCTGTTTCGTGCCGCAGCTGAGGACCGACAAGGGAGAAGAGCATCCCCAGACGGTCCGGGCGGTGCCTGTGTCCGTAGCCGCCGCCCCCGCGCCAAAAGCGTGACCCTAACTTCCCTGCGGGTGCCTGGGATGAGGCAGAGGGGCTGTCCTCTTCACTTCCTTCCTAAAGTTCCAGAATAAATTATAGCAAAAAGCAAAAGAGCAAAAACTGTGTGGAGGCTAAGTCTGTAAAACGCAGGTTATCTCCGAGTATGGGAGGGGGAACTGTTAAAAGCCCCGTGTCTTCCTCCTTTATCCTCTGGGGTGTTTGCAGTGACAAAGCAGAGTAGGGAAGGAAGATGATGTGTTCTCCATAAAGTGCTTTAAATAAGACTTTCCTTTGGCAATTGTGTTCGCCCCTACCTGAAGCACGCTTACACTTCTTTTAGAAAGATCTAAATGTAACAAAGGCGGTTTTATTAATTTTCCCACACTGGTGAGAAAGGCATGATGTCTAGAGCAGAGAACACCGTCTGGCAAACATCTCAGTCTTCATCGTTCTACAAGGGAGTACAACACGCATCCAGGCTGAGTGAAGGGCGTGTAAGGCGTCTGCCACGAAGGGATGCTTGACATTGCCAGTCCAGTAGGAAAAGCAGGTGGATGAATTTGGCTTTCCCAAATGCCACACAGAGCAAAGATGCCTATACATGGCTCAGATCCCTGGATAAAGGCACCGAATGAGGGGAGAAGTGTGCGGTGTCACTCATTCCCCCACCAATTTTGCCCCCGTTTAAAAGGCCTGTTTTAACCAGGAACTGTTTGCTGTTAAGGCTGCCCTGTCCTTAGCCAGAGGTCTGGTACGGGTCGGGACACAGCTAAAGGATCCCCTTTCGTACTGTCGTTTCCAAAGGTGACAACACCGTGGTGCCCATGTTCCGATATCCTGTAAGCCGCCCCTTTGGGGACACTTCGTGTGAGCTAGCCGAGCTCCCCTTGTGCTGGGGGGATCCTGAAGCCATCACGGGTCAAGGCAGGAACTGTTAGCCCGAGCAGTTGCTGGAAATGAAATGTGTGTGCCTTGGGGGCGGGAGGGGATGCTTCTCTAAAAAGTGGCTTTCCACTATATAAGAAAATTAAAAACTACTCAGTGGGTCAAGCCATGTCAAATAAAGCAAACAGCAGAAAAATGAACCCCTGGAAGGAAGAAAACCCATGTATTTACTAGAGTTTACTTTGCCTAGCAAGCGCAAACCTTGCAATCAAGGGATATGACCAATGATTCACTTCGTGAAGCGACTACGAACTGCGATTAAACCCCTTTGCCCTGCTCCTCCGCTCCCGGGCGTCATCCCGCGGGCCGGGACTGAGCCTGCGGGGCGACCTCCTGGTGCGGGAGCCTGTGCCTGGGCGATCGCCGGCCCGGCGGAGGAAATACTCGACTCGAGGAGGAAAACCCTGCCGGAGAAGTTGCTGGGCGACAGGAGTGGAGCTGGTGTGCTGGCCGGCGAATGGGGTCTGATTTTAAGTGGGTTACCTGGTGCTCCTCGCTCAGCAACCCTGAACATAAGCGGGAATACGCTTTTAAAATTGAAAACAAATAAACAATCAAACAAAAAATACCCCCTCTAAAAAAACAAACAAACAAACAAAAAAAAACCCAAAACAACCCAAACCAAAAACCTAAACACCCCCCTCAAAACAAACAAACAAACCCCCCCAAAAAATCAAATCCACCCCCGCAAAAAAACCCCAAAACAAACACAAACACAAACAAAACAAAAGAACCCAAGACCCTTAGGTTTGTCCTTCGAGCAGCTAATTTCCACAAAGGGGATCGCAGCACAAGACGAGCACACCTTCCCCGAGGAAAAAAATAGCTCCTTATTATTTACTCCTTCTCCTCGACGTTTCTAGTGCAATAATGAAAACGGGACATTATCAAGTGTGATCGCTGCTCTGTGCGGAGCTTGGCAAGTAGTGAGTGTTGCTCAGGTATCCCCAACTTTCAGCAGGGTTTCCCCTGTGGAATAGCCAGGCAAACTCTTTAAATACCTCCTGGCGCCAGAAGAAAGTTCTCATGTAATAGATACCCGCTGGTGTGAGAACACGGATTCTGCTCACTTTGTCAGTCAGCCAGGGTGGGGGGATTTGGAGGAGACGGGGTTTTCCTTTAATTAAAAAAAAAAAAAAAAAAGAGGGGAAAAAAAAGGAGAAAGAAGTATTTCTTCACTGACTCTATTTTTTAAAATTATGCCAGGAGATGTGATGTTGGTCTAAAAGAACCAGAATTAATGGTGCTGTGTTTAAAGCACAGTTTATTTCTTCTCTTGGAACAAATTAGCTGGAATAACAAGCAAACACGAGGCAAGAGGAAACACTGTGTTAGTCTCCTCCTTGTGTTTCACTCTGAGAGGGAAGCCCACCAGAGCAAGACGGAAGAGATGGGGAGAGATAACACCACTACAGCACTTCATTATACTTGAACGCTCCAGCACACTTGCTGAGCTGGGTTGCAGCAGAGCGGACGGAGGAGTGCGGCTTCCTAGGAACTGCTAGAGAAGGCAGTGGGGGCTCCCAGGCGAAGGCACACAGGTCTTTGTAGGTACAAGGACGAAAATCACTGTCCAGAGTTGTCCAGAGTTATCCAGAGTCAAAAACTCCTGCACTCTGGCATCGAGTCATTGCTTGTACTGAGAAAAGGCTGGAAAGAGCACAGAATGCATGTAAACTGCAGTCACAGCAGCCTCACATTCAGTCTGGTGAAATTATCCATTATTTTCTCTAGGGAACAAATTTTCCGTAGAAGGCACCTAGGCAGCCTCCTGAACACCAGGCGGGACAGCTGCCACATGTTTCCCCAGCAGTGCTCAAGCTCCAAGTGCAGGCCATGTTGGGATGGATGTTTTTTCTCTTGCGAGAGATAACATTACCTTGTCTGTGCTCTGTTCCCCTTCATAGAATATTGCGTATCGGGGTATAATATTCTCTTTTCCAGATATTTGAATTGGTGGACCTATAATGCACCTAGATTTTAAATTGATAAAATTGCAAGAGACCACATCCCTCTTCACTGGGTTAATTCTGAGATGTGTGACATGCCACAGTTCTGTCAATGATTTATATATGTAATAGACATGGCTCTTCTAGCATTCAATCTTGACATACATAGGTAGACTTGTATTTAGAAGAGAGGAGCTTAAGGTATTAGGTTAAGAACTCAGCCACAATGTTGTAACACCTATTTTTCTATTTTTTGAAAGCTTGTTTCCATATCCTACATAATATTAAACCAGAAATTTTGTCCTTTTTACAGTATTTCTAAAAAATGCTCCTACATCTGAAAACACTTCATTATGGTAGTAGTGCTTTAAAGTTTAAGTAATCAAAATGTTCCAGAATTTCCCAGACTGCTTCCTGTCATGATCTTACAATACTCCCTTTGCTGGTACTTTTTGATGGTTGTTGAGGAATTCTTTTGCAAATTATTTTGTGGTCTGCTTCCTTTTTTTTTTTTTCTTTATTTTGTGATCATGGCCATATTCATGTACATGTCCTTGTTTATTTATATATTTATTGCTTAAGAAAAGAAATAAGACCCCAAAAAAAGATTGGATGTTCAGAGAAGGAGTGAAGTAGACATAGACAGAACTTACATGTTTACAACTCAAACAGTGAACATTTAAGGAGAATTTCTGTCTTTTATTCCTATTTTTTATTCTTACATTCAGGAGCAAATTTTGGTTTTGGAAAAAGCCATTTGGATTTCAAATAATGGAACATGCCCCAGATTATTAAATCCTGCAGAATATTAACATAACTTCAACTCTTAAACACTGGGAACTGGACTCTACAGACCTTTAAACTTTACTTTTTTCTTGGATGGTTTGTTGTTCATAACAGGCACACTTTTTCCTTTACCTTTCCTTACTTTAGTTGTTTGAATTATGTTAATGGCTAATTATTAAGAGTAAGCCAGCATACAAAACATACTTTTCTTTCTTACTTTTATAGTAGGTTTCTCCAAGTCATCAATTGGAAAATAAAATGCATCTGAAATTATCTACACCTTATATCAAACAAAATGGCTATTCTGTCAATACCAGGGCTTGCAGCAAGGATGAACATATGCTATTAAAGCAAACCTGTACATATTGTGGAAACATTACTGCTTAAAATTTAACAGAACAGTTAACTAATTTTACAAACCTGGAGGCATATTTTGAATGGATGCCTGTGTAAAGAAAAATGGGAACACTACTGAGGAAGTTCATCAACTAGTGTAAAAAACTACAAACCCATCAATTTTACTGAGCTGACGCAGTGACACAAGTTGAAAATCTGATTCACAGCGTCTAGGTCTTTTCCTGGCGACCCTGGATTAAAATAGGAAATATTTGTGCCAAAATAAGTAGAATTACATTTGGTGTAAATCTGGAAAAAAAAGTGCTGGACTAAGGACCTCTTGATGTAACTAAAAATATGCAGTAATGGATTCTACAGTCCCTCTGAGAGTGAAACTTCCATGGTCCTCTCTCAAGGATGTTTTTCTATGTGAAACCTGAATTTAAGGACGTTTACAAATTCTCTCACAGGTGTACTTAGTATAACTTAAGTGGTTATCAGGTATTAAATAACACGTGTCTTGGAAGCAAGCACAGACTGCGATACCCCTTCTACTCATAAGTAAGCTTCTCATAATTAATTTAATAATTAAATTTACCATTATTTTTATGGTGAAAAAAGACACAGGTTATTTTATAAAGCACCCAGGACGTTATAAAAAGTAGCATTTTTCAATTCAAGATGGAGTACAATCTTCTGTAGAAGCTTCTGTAAAATTCCCTAAATTCTAATTGTTGCATTTCTACTATCCTACTAGCTGACTATTTCTGAGGAAAGATTATCAGAAGCCAATAGTTTTTCTAACTTTGTTATCTCATCCTATGTATACTTGCAGTAGGAGACTATATAGAATGCTTTAAGACTTAATTGCTGATTTGTTCACTTTAAGTGGCTTAAAATATGCAAGTGCACCCTGCTTAAATTTGGTAGCTAAAGCAAATGATATTTACAGCTGTCTCACCTTGACTGTTTTTACTTTCAATTCTCCTTTACCTCTCTCTTAGGCTGTGATGGCTCTGCCTCACCTTGAGGCAGCGAGTTCGACATCACACTGACCGTGAGAGGTCAGGATCCCATGAAGCCATAATGTAATGGATAGCAAAAAGAGTAAGATGTTGTTTTGGTTTCGTGAATCAGGATCATATCCCGTGTTACAGAGTCAAATGGAAAACACTGCCTTAGACACCGCCAGTGCTCTGCTGCATGTGGAGCAAGGTAACTAGGGGAAGGATATTGATAATGTAGTTGACGAGACAAAGTGAGTGCAACCAACTCAAGGAAAGAATGCTGCCAGCAAATTGTTATGACTTTTCTGGAAAGTGTTAATTCTTTCTGATCTATGTACATGTAGAGTGAATGCATACATCTATTCAAGCAAAGCAAAGAAGCAGTCACCAGAAAATAAACTCCCTGATATATCTATTCAAGGTCATGATGTTCTACTCATTTGCATGTTCCTTGTCCCTGATTTTCAAGTAAAACCAGCAACATAACACTTTCCTTAAAATTAGAAGAGCCTTGTAAGAAGTGACTCACACATTAGAGCAATTGTAAGTTACGTCTAACTTTTTATTTCCTTAAAGTCTCTGAAATTCCTGAACACATATCTCTCAAAGGACAATCTTAGTACCATCTAATTCAAATTCTGAGCTTTTCTGAAACTGATTAATTTCTGAATTCAACCTAATACCAATGATGAGACAGCAAATTATGTTCCCTTTTCCCACTCCAAGATTTAGGAGCCTCAGGAATGTGAGGCTTCACACCTCCGTCCCCCTCCACCATTAAGTCTGACAACTTCATTAATAGCTTTAACTGCATCTGGAGATAAATCAATGAAGATGCTTTAATTTATACAGACATCAATGTAAGTTTCTTGTCTTAATGTTGGCATAAAAATGCTCCTAAACAATTGTTGTGGTTTAGCCTCAGCCAGGAACTAAGCCCCACCTAGTTGCTTGCTCACTCCCGTGGCATTGGGATGGGGGAAAGAACTGGAAGGGTAAAAATGAAAAAAAGTTTAATAGGCAAAGCAAAAGCTGTGTGTGCAAGCAAAGCAAAACAAGGAATTAATTCACCACTTTCTATGGCAGGCAGGTGTTCAGCCATCCCCAGGAAAGCAGGGCTCCATCACATGTAACAGTGACTTGGGAAGACACACATCCTTCTTGCCCCAACTTTATGTGCTGAACATTATGCCCTATGATATAGAATAACCCTTTGGTCAGCTGGCATCAGGTGTCCCACCTGTGTCCCTCCCAGCTCCTTGTGCACCCCTACTCACTGGTGGAGTGGTGTGAGAAGCAGAAAAGGCCTTGTCTGACAGTGTGCAAGAACTGCTCAACGATATATGAAACATCTCTGTATTATCAATGTCCATCATAAATCCAAAACATAGCCCCATACCAGCTACTGTGAAGAAAATTACCCCTACCCCAGCCAAATCCAGCACAGCAACTGTATATTCAAACAAATTTTAAATAAAAGACAGGAATGAGATGTTTAAACAAGCATTTGTTCTCTGTTTCTTAAAATTACAGTATGCTATCCAATCTGCCAGCTTCAAGAAGCTGGCCTCTGGCAAGTCTGTTCTTTTTAAATTTTGGTGTAAGATCCCTAAAGGGTAGTTGTGAAGATAGTTGTACCCATAATAAATATATTAATCTTTGTAGTGTTGGCAGAATAAGAAAAGATGAACCAATGAGCTGTTACACTTTCCTATAAAATCAGAACAACTTAGAATAAGAAAACATTTAAAACATGGAAATTATCTAACCTTGGAGCAGGGAAAGTCATATTTCTTGATATAGCCATTTTTTGAAAGTCTTCTTTATTGAACTTATTTTCCTAGAAGCCTGATGTTCATTGTGCTTGGAGAACTGGTTGCTCAACGAGCAAAAGTCAAAGGCTATTGCACAACATTACATGCAAAAGCAAAACCAAAATGTTTTTGACTTTTTGAGATGCACCTCCATTAATGTGCAAGTTATATCTATCAGCCTATAAAAAGGCTATGGAAACAGAGAGAACTGCTTAAAATTGTATCTTCATCTGGAGCTATCCTGATCTTACTGCTGTGCATGCTGCTTTTGTGAGCACTTGACATACAGGCCCAATATAAAATAAGGGTTGCACTATTTGGCTGTTATTGGCAAAAATGAAAGAGTAAGATGAAAGATGAGTTACTCCAGATCAGTGAGGAACTGGTGGGGCATGAATACTGCAGATATTTTATTGCTGTACTTGGGGGAATGATCACCAGGTTCAGTAAGTTTAACAGATATCTAGATTGCAGTAAAATGTGGATTAAAAAACCCACAAACAGATGCATATAACCAGTCCTTCAAAGGACAAGAGCGCATCAGGAGACAGTAGGAAGGATGCAGATATGGTTTCTCATATGACTTCATAAATAAAAGCTTCACAGTGGTATTCTGTGAAGCACTCATCCTAAATAGAAACTGGACTTATAAAGCAAAGGCTGCAGAGATTTATGTACTCTCAAAAGGTTGTTATCAGCATATGGAAATCTCATAATATTATTAAATTGATATAACAACAAAAAGAGAAGAACCTTGATGGATTATTTATTAGTTTGGAATAAATGTATCTATTGTACAATAATGTGGATGTGCCTGCATCCTTGGCATAAGTGGAAACATTAGAAGGCAGGTTCAAACACACCTTATAATGCCTTTAGTGAAACAACAGATTGTTTTTATCAAAAACACCTGAAAGATTTAGCAAGCTAACATTCATCTGGTACAAAACTAAGATGCAAGTGAAGAGAGATGATGGCAACCTATTTTAAAGTGTCTATGCAATTAGAAATAGTCACTTGTGGTAATGATGGATGACTTCCAGTGAAGGGATACAAAACCATCCAAAGGGATGTTTCACTTCAAGAATATGTAAATAGCTTACTCTTTAGTTTTATGCTACATTAAAAGAAAAATTATAGTTACCATCTGTCTGGAGCAAATCCAACAAAAGTGAACAGAATAAGGTCATGTTCAAGACACACAAGGCTAATCCTTTACATGATTTTATGTAAAACACTTTGGGTTTAGGGTGATAAAAGGATTGAAGGGGGCATGTTCTGCCATGCTTTACCTCAAAATTATCACTTACTCAAAATACATAGCTAGTGTCTTTTTTCTTAACTATGTGTAGCATTTGAGACACAGATAAATCGGCATAAATCTTGTTTAGGGTGCAGTTAATCTCAACTGATTTCAGCCATCTTAGTGTTTGGTATTACAAATCATATAGGAGTGGCAAAAGTTACAGTTTATAGGTCAAAATGTCACCTGCCACCTTTGTTACATGAAATGTCAAAATGTGGGAGGCATTCATAAGGCAACATACAGAAAAACTGCACTGATATCCATTTCTTTTTTTCCGTGTTCTTTAGATTAATAAGATATCAGTGCTTGGGCAGTTTCAGGCAGAAACAGAGGTCATGCCTGAAGAGAAAGGAAATATGATTAGAAAGATCTTTTTTTTAGGAGAACTTTGCCTTTCAGCAGAGGCAAAGATTAGCGAGGGCTTAGGCTTTGTAACAGAAACCTTTGGGATGTGCCTGTTATATCTCCATAACTCCATCATGATCAGAAAAACTGCATTAGAGCATGCCATGTAATAAAAAAATGCTACTTTTATGCTTCTTTTAGTACCTGTCCTCATTCTTACTATGCAGAATAATTTTATCTGAACAAGAGAGTATTGACTACTTTTTCCAAGCAGCCACAGTGCTCATCTTCATTCACAATACTCTTTTAAAGAGAAATTCAAGAAGGATAAAGTATTCAGAAACAGGGTAACGTATTCTGCCCCCTCCCATCTTGATTTTTAAGCATATTAAAAATTTATTTAAGATTCTTCTTAATTAAGAAAACAATTAATTAGGACAACAATTAAACTGAGTCCTAAGGTCCATTCAATCCAGTCCTGTCCAAGCTGCTAAAAGCAAATGACTAGAAGAGTGTATGTAAAGAGCAAGAACATGGTGATATTCCCTGGAAAACTCTCTCCACACCCAACAATTTGAATTTCAGTAATTTTCTAAGCCAAACATTTAGTTTTTAAATGTAATGAACTCTGATAGCTTTTTCTTCCATGAGCTGACTTGTGAATCTATGCACATTTTTACCATCCCAGTTTTCTGCAGCAAAACTTAATTAAATGCATTGGGTGACAAATCACTTCTGATAACTTAAGAGCAGAGCAAAAGTGGATTAAGTCTCATAGGGGACTGAGACTATCACAGAACACAGTAAACCTATGTGCAGACCATGTTGTCTGCTTTGAGTGTACATAGTAAATCCTGTGTGCCATATTTCCTATGAATGTTGAGTTGGGATTGGTGCAGTGGACTTGTCACATCCAGCCCTGAACAGGAGACAAATTAACAACTGATTGTGGGACATTATAATTTCCTCCACCTTTGTATTTCCCCACCTTTCCAAGAAGGATGCAATGCACTGCAAGTAAATTCCAGAAAGTCACACTACAGTCAAAAAGAATGACCCCGAACCAAATTTCAGGATCCCCAACAGTTTGTATAACTTTCCTGTAGTGTCTTTATGGCAGGAAATTACTCCATAAAATGTTCCAAAAATTATTTTCCCTAAACACAGTTCATGTCTTGACTCTGAAAACTTATGGAAAGAGCATACACTATTTCATTTGCATAATCTTTTTCACCATTTTGACTGGTATCAGCCAAGAATTTTCTATATGTATTGAAGACTCCACCCTTCATGACTCAAGTGTTTACTCATCTTTCATTTTTTGCTGTTGAAAACAGGACTGCAATCTTCAGTGAATGCATTTGTTCTAATTTAACAAAAATTATTTTACTAGCTTTGTTGCCATTGACTAACCACTTGTTTCTAGGTAACAGATTTCAAGGATTTAGTGTATCTGTTTTCTCCTCCCTGAAGACACTTCAGAGACACTTCAGTGTTATCAAATACTGAAATATTTTGGCTGCCTTTTTGTCATTATAAAGGGGTTATTTAAATCAAGAGAAATAGTAAACACAATAACTTTGTTGTCTTGATAGCTTATGGGTTTACAGAGAAGGTCAGGAAGAAAAGTCCGTTTTTGAAACATGTACTTTTCTATGCAATGGGGGCATCTGAGCTTCCTGTTACTGATTTTTTATGATCTAGAATCGTGGAATTGTAGATTATACCAAGCTGGAAGGGACCCACAAGGATCATCTAGTCCAGCTCTTGATCCTGCACATGACAACCCAAAGTCTTGACTCCAAAGCATGTAAGTATTCTAGTTTTGCAGAAAAACACTTGCAAGGCTATTAGTTCTTCAGGTACATACCCCTATTCATTCACCCTTTTAATATAATTTGCTTGTACAAAACTGTCAACCACAAGTATTCAATAAAATATATATCTCTTTTGTGTAGGCTGACAAGGGATGTCAGAACCAAAAAAATCTTCCAGCTATCAGCTTTCAAACTTGTATTTCTCATATAGAAGTAAGCTGATAATAAGCACACTTCTCCAGACTCATCTAGAAACAAGTCAAGTAGTTACTATTCTTCATTCCCTAAGTTTGCTCTGAACACCTTCAGCCACTTTGTGAGTTTGGCAAGCCACAGCACTGACTCAGAGGCCCAGACTGGTTGGCTGCCTCTTCATTTAGTGTTGCCATCAATGTTTCTCACTGCAGGTAGGAGGAAGTTTCCTGTCGCTGTCTGAGCTTTGCAATTCAGGGGATCACACATTGTGATACAAATACCTCACTATGCATGAATAATGATTTACATGACTTGTTTTCTGATTTGCAGCTATTCCTTTTCAGACTGTGATGTAAAAATACTGCATTTTTAGGAAGAAGCAAAGTATAGCTGTTTTCTGATATTCAATAGCTAAAGCTTTGTATGGCAAGACCCAGCAAAGCCCTTGACCTCAGCTTTTCAAGATGAAGCTCACTGATTTTTCAGTGCTCCCTTTTATGGGATGTTCTAGTTGGAAGCAGAGATAATTCTGTGATCTGGAGTAAAACTGCTGGTACCCAAATATGGAAGATGACCACATGGAACAAAGGAAAAAACCAACCAACTAACAAACAAATCAATCAGAAAGTAGATGCTCTTCTTGCAGCTTGCTTTACTGCAGTGAGATCGTTACTGCAGAAGTTTTTGAGGAGAGTTTTTGTTGACCCATAGGAAAATTTTAAAGCTTCAAAATTATCAATTAATTCTTGAGAGAAAGCCCTCTGTGGGGCAGTGGTAAATTTGCAGACCTTTACAGAGCACCCAAAAACTTTCTTAAAAAGGAGATTTCCATTGCAAATCAAGAGACCGTGGCCATCACTGAACACATCCTATGTCTTACTTTGACGTCCTATGAACTTACTTTTTATAGTCATCTTTCATGGAGTCCTAAAACCAGCCTATAATCTTGTTCAGACTGATTTTAGAAATCGTGGTTCAAAAATGCTACTCAGTGAGTGGTACAAAGTGCTTTTAACGTCACCCTTTTTTATTTATCAGGATTTTTTATAAGAATAGTTTACAAGAAGAATTACCTCTGTAAATGAAAACAGAATCAAATAACCTTTGGTACTGAGGTACTACTGGAAATTAAAAATACTTTGGTAGAGACAGAAGAGAGATACTTAGGGACAGGACAGTGTCTGACACTAGCTTCTTCTGCAGTTAATTTTTGTTGAACTACTGTGTGCATTTTTTGTAAGTCTACCCTCACAATGGTGCTTAGGCATTCTAGAGCCCATAAAATTCACAGCCAATCAAATCAATCAACCAAATAACTCAATGGTAACATTAGACAAGTATAGGCATATATTTATATGTGCATAGTTCATAAATGATGGGTGCAGGGAATGGGGAACCAAAGAAAGATTTATTACCATCATTCAGTGGTGAAAGCATCAATATTAAACCATATGGTCTCCTTGAAAGAGGGACCACACCTGTGGGATGACTTGTATAAGCACATTTCTGTTACCTACTGGGATAAAAACCAGTGGAATACTCTCCTAAGAATTTAAGTGACCAGAAAGGACCAGAACAGTGTTGCCCTCTATCTTCATTCACTTTACCTCTTTTCTCTTGGTGGTCAACACTCTTACTGACAGCACAAAATTAGCATGATTTATGGGCTCCTAACAGCCATCTATCCATTAGAATGTTCTGGAGAAAAGTAATAAATTCAACCAGATATAATTTTATTAAATTGATTGAGGTAAATCTGAAATATGAAATACAGAAAGATGTGATTAAACAGCTGCAGAATACATTTGTATTTGTGTGGTCTAAACAAATGAGGGAATTGAGAGTAAATATTTCTCCTCACTTCTGTCAGTTTCCTAAGATGAATTTTCCTCTTACTATTTCAAAATTAAAAAATTCCAATGTTGGATTGGAAAAATTTACATTTGGCTTGGCTTGCATGAATAGCTGTGGTTAAAACAAGTGTCTTGCCAAAAATCAATTTCCTATGTCAGGTCCAGCCAATATGGACACCAAAACTAGCCCTTGAGGAAACCAAAGCAGTAGCTGCTGCATTTATGCAGGTCTCCAGTGGATCCTCAGGGTGAGTAACATCTCTGAATGCAACTTTACTCCTGGAGATGAGTTTCCTTTTTTTTCTTTTTGCAACGTATCTGCAAGCACTGAGCTTGTCTGAGAAGAAAGTTTTCTAAATCACTGTTCCTAAGATGGGTCTTTGACATATGCACCTCTCTTTGTTGGTGTGGTTTTATAATTTGGTTTGGATCCCAACAGTTGTCTTATTCTCCAAAATTTTTTGTCATCAACAAAGATTTGTAATGACACATGAAAACTCTTTCAACACACAGCGTCATCTCTTAGTCAAAATGAAATAGTGCAGAGCGCCAAATTAAAATGTCAAACCAAAGTTTGAAAAACCTGTCCTGTTTTTATTTTCTCAGTTAAATAAACCTTTGCCTTTTTTCTGGCTTCATCACACTATGGGAGATTGCATTGTCTCAGTTGCTGAAAGAAGGAGGACCACAAGCATTCCAGTTTGTTTTCTCAAGTGGTGCCTCACATCCAGATTCAAACAGGACAAGTTTTGGGGTCATAGAAATATCATCCATAAAGTCTTTGTGGTGAGTTGTTTGTAGGGATACATGTCTTGTTGGACATGCATTACATTTCCAAAGCAGTTCTAGTAACAAGTTGTGATTTTTGATAATCCATTCATAATAATTCATAATGTAAATTCTAACATATCTCTTTAAACTATACTCAGCCAACTCAGCTTAATTCAGTTCAGTGAAACTGCTGCATGTTGAGGAGCACCCTGGAACTTCTGTAAAGACCACATTACCTGTTCAGACAGCAAATCCAGAACCATAGTCTCAAAGGTAGCTGAAAGCACCTTAAGCATCTTGTATATCCAGGCATAACCTTCCTCATTGCCTGCATTCAGACAACTTGCAGACCGTCTGTCTTGCAGCTATATAAACACAGGACAGATCTGGGAGCACATCCATTTTCCATCTTCTCTTGTGTCTCCTCCCTTGGAGTGGTGCAGACAAAGTTTTTATGACCTGGTATCATTGCTTTTTAATGCTTATATCTTCTCTGCTACCAGAGGACAAATTTTATTTCCATTTTGGACAAATGCTTAAAAATCTTTTCTGCAGCCTTGGTCAGTACTTCTGAGTTGCCTGTATCTTTCAAGAGTTTGTGGCATTGTGTGGCTCAATATTCATATATGTCCATACTTTCAGAATGGTTGCATTTCTGCATTTCATCTTTTACTTTCCCTCTTTCTCATCTGAAGATAATTTAGATCTCTCCAAGCTAGCTAGACAGACTCTATGCCAACAGGTGGGTATTTGACAACACCATTCATTTTCATTCCTGAACTAAAAAAAAAATGGCTAGTGATTTTCCAATTCTCAGTATGCAGACATCACTGGCTTTTTAGTGACTAATAAAAGGTGAGAAGAAACCTATGGAATTTTTGTCAGCCATGTGTTTTCATGCATGCCTTCTGCTTCCATTGTACTTGCTTTCAGCCTGTCTGGCACATACACAGACTGCTCTCATTCATTGATTTACATCACCCATAATGGTGGCTTTAATGTTACTAGTAGATATTCAATATAACATCAAACTTCTTTGCAGGTACTGTTAATTTCACAAGAGACAAGTATATTGAGTTGTTGAATAATAGTGTGGAATGCTAAAACCATCTAAAGTGTTATTGTGTTGTCTTCCACAGGTAACTGAACATTTTCAGAAGTTCATCCTCAGGACCTACCTACGATTTTGTGTTTTTCCCAAGTAATGTAAAGGAAATCTCTTGACTGAGCCTTACTAAGCACTTCTGGAACTCTTATAGGAAAAGTGTGTGGTAGACAAATGGCATCATATTCAACATTACAATAAACTACTTATCATGGAGATGAAGGAGGTTCCCTTAGGAACTATGGCTGAGCTGGTTGACAGCTGATGCTGTAGTCAGGTATGATAAAGGTTCATTGAATGTTATGGGAAAAAGCATCCTCCCTGATCAAGCACTTTACTGTCTCTATCATTGCCTCTGTTTCTTGAGGATTTCTATATAAATTCACTTAGTTTCTACTAGAGATATATAGTTCTGAAGATCTTTGTCTTGGAATTATCCTTTATTGCTTTCAGAAGGCATCATAGCTTGGAGATAAATTATGTATAGTTGAATGTCTATTAACCAATAGACAGAGACAGAGCTTTGTTGTTGGTACAAAGTATTTTAGTTGATTAGTGCAGTGTGATCAGAAGGTTTTTCCGTCCTTGAAGGAATGTTTTTGCCAAGTTCATTGCACCCCAGGATAACAACTCTCTATTTTAACTTCTGGAATATGTGGTCAATGTCACACAGCACCAAAACACTGTTTCTCCCAGCTTGGTCTTTAATAAAGTTCAAAATTATTTGAAATGATTCCTCTAACCTCTGTGACAACTGCTAGATTTTTCTATCTGTGCGGAAACTATTTCTTAATCAGATACAATTGTTTTCTTAGCAAAGGGATCACCCTGATATATCTTCTTCAGCTTCAGATGTTGGTTTTGATTTGTTCAACAGTGTCAGTATTATTTGCTCAACAGTGTGTTAAAAGTACTGCTGAGAGACAGTATGCTGCTATGAAGCACTGCTCATTATAGTCTGCTAATGTTTTAATCTTGCCTTTTGTAATGTGATGTCAGTACTTTAAACACACATTCCCTGCTTCCTTTTCTTAATATTGAGCCAGTTATGTGACAGCAGAGCAGTTTCTAGTACAGTGGCTGCTGCTGACTGCCCTACACTGGGAGTGTTGGACCAAGGTTGGTACAGACCAACAGTGCTGCTGGACACAAACATCAGTTTTCTCACTTTTTATTTCTTTACAGTGGTAAAATCAGGCACCTGTAGCTGGTGTTTCAGTAAAATTTATTAGACAGAATAGGTAGATCTTTTGCTTTCTTGCTTATATACATGAAAAACAATCAAGATGTTTTTGTAAATTTATGAAATTTAGAACTAAGGTGAAAAAAGAACTTTCAGTTGCAGGCCAGTTATTCTGTAATGGTGCATCAAATCATTCATGGGACTTATTAATGCTCCAATTTGGACTATATTTCAAATTTGTAATACCTAGTGTTACACAAGTAGGACAGAAACTCAGATGACAGCAAAGACCATCTCAAAGGACCTGATCTCTTCTCTATGTGAAGGATTCTAATGAAATTAGCAAACAAGGCTGCCTTTATGGAGAAGTGAGAAAGGACATAAAAGTAGGTATCACCTTAGCATGACAGGGAAAAACTTGGAAGAAGGCCAAGACCTTTTCTGTTTCTGTTACCATTAAGGAAAATTTATTAATTGTATCTCATGAGATCTAAATTAAGGAAGAGATTGAAAAGGAGAGTCCATAAATGCTGGAGTGCATATATTATAGTAGGTGCACATACAGTGGGAATAGCCTGGAATCTCAATAATTTATGGAACAATGAAAAGCAGAAGTTTTAAGATAAATCGGGGATCTGTCAGTTGGAAGAATCTGCTGAGTTATACCCCTGGACCAATTGATTAAAAACTACTACTAACAGCTTGGGGAGTGATAAATTAACAAAAGAAAAGCGGAGTTTACACTGTTGTAGTGAAATGAAATACACTCTTTGTTAAATGGAGGAAAGTGTATAGGCAACTTTATCTTGGACTTGTTCAGAATGTATCTCCTGTATTTGTATCTTGAACAAAATAATTATAAAACATTAATAAACCATATACAAATCTTTCAAGGTTAATACATTTTGTGGGAAATTCCTGTTTATTAATAACTAAATTACTATAGGCATAGTATCAATATGTGTGATTTCAGTTTTATCACTAGTTCTGTGTGATACAAAGACCTGTCACTTTAGTACCATTAGCTTCCAGATTTCACTAGTAAAAGATGTTTTCACTCCAGTAACACTTTATTGTTTAGTTGATATTTAGCTCTTTGCTACATCTGATCTGTGCACTGTATACAGCTGGAAACACTGAACATTACTGAAGAGATTAATGAGCTCAAATAAGCTTCAAACCATACATGATTTTCACTGAGCCCCCATATGTGCTGCATTTCCATGCAAACCCACTTAATTAAAATGTTTTGTTCACTGATACCTCTTCCTGCAGGCAAGTTAACATACATGCACTTTTTGATGTCGTCACTCTCATGAGTCATGTGCAAAGAGGGAATTCAGGGATCACATCGATAAAAACACTCCTGTATTTTGAGCAACCTCTTTAGAAAAAGCTATAATAATAATAATAATAATTTTTTTTAAAAAAAAGTGAGTAGTAAGTCCTAAATTTAATTTTATTCTGCAATGCAGCTGCTTTATATATTTATCATGATGGGCCTACTTTTTCACCCTACTACGTTTATCCCATTGAAATCATAGCAATTTCTTCTGCCAGAGGAAAATTTGGCAAAATCTTTTTCTGTGGAATGAGCTATTTGTCCTAGAGCCATTTGTGTCTGCCAGCATTGTATACAACCTAGAAGTTTTGTCCCGATTATAAAAATCAACAATAAATATTCACTCTGTATCATACCTAACACTGCTGACTCTATGAAAGCGGCAGTGAGAGTTTGTGGAAGAAACAAGAAGAGTCAAGTAGTCATTTTATAGTCAAAATCCATCATCATTACCATAATTTAATTTGCCAAATAAATAAATGACATAGAGAGAAAAAAATGAATGTTGTTGAGCATCTGTACCACTTCCTAATCTGCACTTGACTTTTCCACCATCTAGTGTTTACTCCGAGGATATGTTATTGATGAAGCAGGAAGCAGAGGCATTAACTAAGTTCAGTATATTGAACATTCTTCAAAGCTGATGTGAAAAATAAATACCAGATAACAAGCTTAACATTTTTTGTTGAGGATGATATGGAGCCTGACTATACTGACAGTGACTAAACATCCTGAGAGGCTGATCTGAGACATGTTGGGAAACCCAGATACTGAGAACATACACCTGTCTGCCAGATGTGTGTTATGGCAACAAGGATGAGGAAGTAAGACTACCATGACAATTAGGGTTCAGATTTTATTTTCATACTTGAAAATGTGAATTAGAGTGAGTGCATGGATTTGATTCTTCATAAAACAATGCCTCTTCCTCAAGTTTCTCTTACTTCCGCTCCTTGATTAATGCACATGGAAATATATACTCATGTAAATACATACACATGTAAATACATACACATGCAAACAAAGTTATTTTTGTCCATTATGTACAGCATCCTTAGCAAATTAGACACATATATTTGTACATTAAAAGAGCTGCAATCAGTTTGAACTTTTGATGCGGTACAGAAACCTTTATTATTGGAGCTTCTGTGCAGTAAAATTTGGAGATGAAATTTCATAAATTATTTAATGGAGAGAGATCTCAGGAGTGGGAACAGCTTAATAACAAAATTCACCCACAATACAATACATGATGACCATGTTACAAAGTGTTCTAAAAGGACTCCATGGACTCCAGCTGGCCAAGGCACTTCATTCTGAGCTGTTGCATTGGAAAGTGATTTTCTAAATAGAAACTTCCTGAAAATTTGTACTGCAAATTTTTAAGCCTTACCTGTATCACACATTTTGTGCAATGATTCATCTGCCTGTGGCTGCAAGAAAGTATGTGAGTTCCTATGAACGACAAATGTGGTTTCTCACAAAGATCTTGTGTGGTTTGCTAACAAACTAAGCTCCTGCTCACAAGTAGATTTAGTGAACCCCCTAAAGAACATCAAGTCATCAAGTGCTGCAAAAAACATGTTCTCTGGTTGTCCAGGAGGACACAAATATTATAACAGCAACTTCAAACAGCTCTTTTTCCGTCTTTTTGCTCTGATGCTTCTTGAAGTCTTGCATATGGGCAGAGCATACATGTAGTCTCCTGAGTTCAACCCAGTAACTGGAGGAAGTGGCTCTAGCTCAGTATTTTTTCTGTCACAGTGTATGAAAGTGTACTTCTTGAGAGGAGTATAATATTAGGATGATCATGTACAACTTTTTGCATTTTACTAATGCACAGCACAGGTAAAAACTGAACAAAAGCTTTGACTGAGGAGAACAAAGGCTAATAATTTCTTCTGATGGAAAAAAGAACAAACACCAAAAACCTACTCAAAACACAAAAGGGCATGAATATATTTCATTCCCTGTCAGGATTTAGGGATGGTAAGCCTCCTCTGCCTAGAAACTTTGGGACAGGGACTGTTGCCTCTGATGGAGGCAGCAACATACCTAGTATAGAAGGAAGCCTAAGTCACCTAATTAGCACAAAGACACAGCTAGCAAGTGAACATAAATGTATTTATTAGCAACGCTCAGTAAATGGTTCTTGGCTATTTTGACAATTTTTTCTTTCTTTTTGTAGAAGAACAAATATTAAGCAAGGGTAAGACAAAACTGTGAAAACAAAATGTGTTTTACACTGATTAGCAGAGGTGTTTTAGCCAACATGAAAGCAGTCCATGATCATGTCTAGAACATTCATTTTAGCTTGAAAAATGACAATGAAATGTGTCTCAGACCTGAATCAAGCAACCCAGTCTTCAATGGAGGAGAAATTTCAAAACTATTTGGAGTCTCTGGGGCACTTCATGTCATTATAAAGAACCCAATCTCACATATGGAGATGAGGAGATTTTATTTTTTTGTAACTGTTGACACTGCAGGAGTACCATGTCCATTTAAAAGTGTGTTCAAATGCAGTTGTAAGACCAGCTGAAAAAACAGAGTTCTGGGATATGGGGAAAGAAGGACAGAGAAATAGTGAACAGGTGAGCAGTTGGAAACAATTGCTATAAAGTAGGAGGGCTCAAGGAAATCTTTTAGGAGGGCTGGTAGTACCATCTGCAGGCAGAAGTTCAGGAAGTAGAAAGGAAGAGTGAAAGCCATCGGGCGAAGGAACAAATTCAAGACTTCTGAAGAGCAGAAGCAATTTAAGGGAGGAACACTGAATTATAAGTTTTGTTGTTTTCAGATTTTTCTGGGGCATAATAAACTTTGCCTTGCATTAAGATTCCTTATTTCCTCCTAAAATAAACAACTGGAATAAGCAAGCTGACTGACACTTCAATGGCTGTACTTCATCAACTCTACAAAAAACTGATGGTGACTACATGGATATAGTGGGTGACTGTAGAGCCAACCACACTAGAGACACCTAACTTTCAGACGAGATGGATAGTACCCCATGTTTTGTGCAGTAAGCTCTTCTGAACATCATCTAACCTAGAAAGAACTGCAAAATCTTCCTGACAAAGGATCACCCTTCCCTTCAACAGGACAACAGCTATTTCAGAAAAAGACTCATGAGCTCTGGCAAGAGGAAAATATCGAGGCAGGGAAGCCAAGTTAGGTAGTCTCCTGAGACACTGGTTATCTTCTACAGGAAGAAAGGGAGGGAAGAAGGAGGGAAGGAGTTATTCTTTAGCTGCCCCTCCCAACTTTCCAGGGGAATGCTGGCAATTCAGCTTCTGAGTCATAGTCTCAGCAGCCTGCACTGCTGTCCTGCAGAAGGAATGTCTCTGGAGCAGAATGGCTTGAGACACTCCTTGAAATTGGCCCAAGTTCCAACTCCAAGGTATGATGAAAGTGAACACATTCAGTCTGGGGTCCTGGATGTAACTCCATGTTTCTTTATCCATGAGTTGTTATGCACTTGCAGCTTTAATGTTCTGTGCTAGATCCAGCCTTGACGCAGACTGAATTCTTTAGCCTCCTTCTGGAAAAAAAAAAAACAAAAACAAAAAAAAAACCAAAAGAGAGATTAAATTAATTCCAGCAACATCCACATATTGTCCTGTTGTGCAGTCTCAGAGTTTAAGCTACAAAACTGTGTTGAAGACTTTGTGTGTTCCAGCCTTCCAAGACTCCCTTAGGCCCAGGGATGCTAACTACTTCCCTCTCTTTGCACTCTAGATGCAGCACAGAGGTTGTAAATGCAACAATGTGGTTTGGAAATTTGAGTTTTGCCTCAACTGGTATGACAGAACAACCATAATGAACAGCAATTTGATATTTCTAGGAAAATGTATTTAGAAATGTATTTGTACCAGACTAGCAGATGGGAGAATCTATTCAGAAACAGAGTTAACATTCCCAAGATTAAATCAAATAATAAAAGAAAAATGCCAGTAAGGAGGTTCTGCAGTCATTATTGCTGTAAATATGTCAAAGGAAAGCTCACTGTGTTAGATTGTACAATGTAATTGAATGTAATTGCACCACTCTAGCCCTGATAACAATGCAATTAAGGTCTGAAAATATTGCATCCTTCTCCATTTCCTCTGACATAGGTGAAGGGCTATGATTAGGTACAGGATAGAATAAATGTATTTATTCAAAAAATCCATAAAAATTGCAGTCAATTTGTTTCTCACATAGTGCTTATAATGCCACTGGTATATGTAAAAGTTATCCTGAGTTCATAGGGAAACTAGTCATATTGAAATGATTAAAGTCAACCAGAGGGAGAATTATCTGAGAAATCCATAGTATTTTACGGATGAGCTGGCATATAGAGTATTTACCGTACCATAACTCATACAAGTCTTACTTACTATCTTAATGAGTGACAATAGCATATCTGGAAAACATCTGCCCTGGAAAAGGACACATCAACTACTCTGTCTGCTTGAAAAATGTAGATATAGTATTACTCTATGTCGGACATGCATATCACATGTGGTATGAAATGTCTTCAGTGGTAAAAGAATAAGGAGTGCATGTTTCATCTCTAAATGCCTCAGAATAGACTCTGATGTCCTTTCTCAGGATGAGTACCCCTTAGTCCCTGAGCAGTCTAATGGAAAAAGGGGTACGTATTTTCTGCTCTGCAGGAGTTCAGGTTATTTCATGAATTAAATCCCAGCAAGGGTAAAATAACTTTTCAGCAAGTTAGTAAAAAAGCATTTTGCATTATAATGTAATTGTCCTTCATGTTCTTATGAATGCACTGGCATTAGGAAAAAGGGACAAAGGCTTAAAGAAGGTGCTTCTTTTGCAAATTTAAAAAAAATCACTTAGGTTACCATGGCTGTTTCTATAGCTGCTTTCTTTTCCTTTTCAACTGTCATGCATGTTTTGGCTGGCATGATTACAGTATATTCCTAATCCCCAGAAGAGCATTTTTCCCATCAGAACCAGCAGCAGCTGCAGCTTGAACATGTTTATCAACACACCCACCTGTGTTTTTGTCATGGACCGCCACTGATGCCATAACTCCTCCTGTTCTTTCCTCTATGTAGGTGTTTTTAAAGTCTTTCCAAAGAAATGAATTTTGAGAGGAGGGGTGTTTCCCATTTGATAGAGTATTTTAGTAAAGTGAACTTTACTTTAGTGGAAAAACTCCAGAAGGGACAGACCTATGGAAATTACAAGGGGCAGTAAATACATCCTGCCAATTTTAAAGAAATGCAGTGTCCAGCCCTCAAACTCTTTAAAGAACAACTATTTTCTAGAATCAGGAGAGGGTTTTTGCTGCTACTTTGGACACTGCTCTCTTTTCTACATAAATTGCTGAAATACTGAACCCAACAGCATGTTATGGTTTGTTTTCTGGCTCAGGATACAGATAGAGTAATGGGAAAAAGTTAGCTTCATGGACATCTTGAATGTTTGCAATAATTCACTTTCTTCAGTAGTTATGCTTTGTCATTAGAGAGTGTGAACATTTTCATTCTTGTTAACAGAGTGATCTTTAGCCAAAGAATTACCTAATAGAACAGCTGGGACACTTTGAAGCGAACTGTGAACTTAAATTAAGTTCACAACTCAGAAAACTCTCTTGGCTTAACCTTTTTTTTTTTTTTTTTTTTTGAGACATAGAGCAGTGGTCTAAAATATTTTTCACCAATCCCTGTGCTTATCAGGTATTCTGATAATAACTAAATTAAGGATTGTAAGGTGGAAATAGAGGTCTGTGTGGCAGCTGTGATGCTAGTGTTCATTGAAACAGAAGTTCCAGTTTATTTTGTTCATCAAATATGGAGTTTCATGACTATCCCACATGCCTTTAAATGATGTTTTTCATCTCCTTACAAAGGTCTGTTCTTAGATAGAAAACGCTGTGGCCTAAACTAGAAATGTGAGAAGACTTATATTTATTATCTCGTTAGTTCCAGAAGAGGAATCTACCAGCACTTACAGAAGACTAAGCAGAGTTTAATGGTAGTTTATGGGCTCTGTCTCTTAGCAGAATCATGTACTGTTTACAACTGTTTCCAAGACATGCAGGTGCATTGTGAGAAAATGAGCCACTACTGAAGTCATATTATAGACACTTAGTTACAAGTGTTTCAGTCACATAGCAAGAAATTAACAATGCTGCATTTGTTTTCTTTTTAATATTTCTCATATTTCTTATTCTCATTCTAAAGGAATGCATTCTAATCCAAGGACACATTCTCATACATTCATTAATCCTGCTGCTCTAAAATGTTTCACATGAAAACTCAAAATCAGATGGCTTTATGCTTTCCAACTGGGCTTTTGTAAAACAGGGTCATCCTTGAACTTGTCATCTGCTGAGGTATTAAATTCCAGATTTCACTCAATTACATGATCTTAAGAATGTGGCAAGTTGCCATTTCTTTCTCAACTTTGAACAAATGTTATTGCATCTAACTGTTTAATTTCAGGAATCCCTCAATTATAAATGACCCTTAGCAGGAAGTTTTATATCTTCTAAAAATTTACCTATGAAGGGAATGTAAATGTTCTTTATTGCCAACATTCTATTAAGACTAAAAGACCCTTTCTTTTCTTTTCTCCTTCAGAGTTTAGCAAACATGATTTAACAAGTTAGTATTTATTTCAGATATATATGCAAACTTTGTTTTTTCTCACATCGGAATACAGTATTATGAAATGTGATACAATGCCTTTACAAAAAGATTAATTGATCATTAAGATAATACATTTATTGAAGTTATAATTCTCTACAGAAAAAAATATCTAAAATGGGGCAAAGTTTGAAATAAACAAACACTTAAAATTAACGAAATAAAGTAAAATAGAATTAAGCATTTATGTTAAAAAGAGTTGTTTCAGATAAAACCATAACTCTCTGTAACAAACCATAACTCGCTGTATGCAATAAATTTCTTCTTAATTAGCATATTTCTGTTTTTCTAAAACAATTCCATGAGTTATTCTCTGTGTCTTTACTTCTGTAGCTGCACTCAAAAACTAAGTTCACTGGATTTTTTTGACTGAGTTCACAGGAGATATTCCAACATAACAGTTTTACAGAATCTGTGCTAGTTATGCTATAATTATTAAAAACTATGAACATTAGAATAATCACAGACTTCAGCTGTCTGATGGTAGGCAGAATACTACTAGCCAGAAAACATTACTGCTTATTAGAGCAGGGTTCACATTCTACCCCAGAGGTTTTAGACAAGGAAATCTGCATTTTAAACTTAAATTCTTATGCAAAAGAGATAAATTATTTTTCAATATTTCTCACATATCTGTCCTTTCTCTCAGTTTGACTTTCTGTTGAAACAAAATGTTCTGGACAAGTGTGTAATATTGGACAAGACCACACAGGACTATAACTGGATTCTTTCTCTTCACAGGAGGGGAGACGCTGGTGTTCCGAGGGTGGTGAGAGAGCTGCAAAAGCAGAGCCAGCACCGAGCTGGCTCTGAAGGGGAGGCAGCAGGGCTTGAAGAGGGGTTGCAGGAGGAATCAGGAAGTGACAATGGAGTGGAGCTGGGACTTGAATGGCTAAGGGAGCAAGAGAGGGCAGCTGGTGAGAAGGACAAACCTCTCCCACAAAAGGGAGACCAAGAGAAGTGAACAGCTGCTGCAGCCATGGGGAGCCCAGGAAACAGTAGCTGGGAAAAGACTGACTTGAAACGGGACCTACAGGAGCTAAGCCAGGAACAGCTGAACAATTGAGGGAAGGAAGAACTGCTGGGGATCTTCCCGCTGCAGGTAGTTGGCAGCTCAGGCACCCAGACACCTTGAAACCTTTGTCAAGCAGTAGCAGAAAACATTTTTTGAGTAAACAAGACGTGGAAAAACACATAAGCCTTTCCAGTTATGAGCTTGCAAAGGGGAAAATGGGCTCTTGAACTGTCAGACACTGAAATCTACTCCTGGGTATACAATGAGGAGTCTGGGAACAGCTTGGATTTTCTGTAGGGAAATGCATGTCTGCACTTGGCACTCCTGCGTTCACTGGTGGAGAGAGCATAAGAGATCTGGGCTGTCGCTTGGCATGGACCTTTTGGAGACAACAGACACCTGTCAGACCACCAGCACGTGAATAACTCATTTTTGTAAGACCAAAAAATTCAAAGACTTTTCTTATCATAGAGAATGAAACCTGCCCACAGAAATGTTCTGCCCATGAAGCCAACCAGCACAGACTAGCCTGTGGCCATGCTATTAGACTCTCATCCTTCAAAATAGGCCCATCTTATGAAGCTGCCTACCACAAAGTGCCTGTGACCTAAACATTTCCCCAAGTGATACTAGAGACTTGTCTGAGGGAATGGTCTTTGCTCCAGAGCAGAACCATTTCTGTAACCCTTTAACAATATCATCTGTTGAATTTGAGTTCATGAGATTTTCTAAAGCTATTAATTCACTAGAATATTTAATTTTCTAAAATAGCCATAGCCTAAAGGCTTTTTACAACCAAGCTGAACAAAACTGAATGGTTCAGCCACATTGTGCCCTAAAATATAGCTTTGGATTGACTGAAGATACTTGTTTAATAATTTTGACTTTACACCCATTTCAGTCATAACAGATCTATACCTGTGAGAATGTTTTCAAAAGTATGTGCAGGTTACTTTCCTCTTTTCCAATGTCAGTAATGACAGAAGGAAACGCTGAGCTCTTTTTTTGATACATTGAATGGAATAAAAATAATTTCAGATATTTCAAGCTTAATATACCCATGATGCTTTTCTTTTTTCTTTCTTTGTAATGGCCTGTTTTGTCCCTTATGTTGTCTGGCTTTGCCATGGTCCTGCCAGTGGGTTAGAGAAGACTTGGTTTGCAGTGGATTCATTCTGCAGGTGCCATCTGCCTCTGTATCTTCATCATCATACAACCACAGAAAGATTTGTGTTGGAAGGGACCTTAAAGACCATCCAGTTCCAACCCTCTGCCCTGGACAAGGTCACCTTTCACTAGACCAAGTTTCTCAAAGCTTCATCCAGCCTGGCCTTGAATGCTTCCAGGGGTGGAGCATCCACAATGTCTCTGGACAACCTGTTCCAGTGCCTCACCACCCTCCTAGTAAAGGATTTATTTGCTTGACCGAGCAGGCCTACAGTAGTAGAAGAAACTACTCTTTCTTGGGTAGTCAGCTAAATTGAAAATGAATTCAAATCTAAGCAATGCAGAAGTAACATTAGTAGCAAAAGAAAGTAACTCAGTATATCTCTTGAATGATTACAGTCCCCACTGGTATACAGTCTGAGGTCACTAGTGTACTTCAGAAAGTCCAGGCATGGACTGCAACCATGGCACACCTACATCCAATGTTGGCAAGTTTCTGCTCCAAAGTCACTGCTATTTTCCCTAACATAATTCTCCACATAGCTTTCATTGCAGGTTTGGGTTGGTAGTAGACACTTCAAATTCAGCATTATACTCAGAATAATTTGGAATATTGTAGCCTGTTTGGTAAATAGAGGTGTTGTGACTGTTAGACTTTGTCTGCTATCGATATCTTTGGCTTTTTTCAAGTATATACATGGAACTTGGATTTTAATTTAGAAATCACTTCACTTGAAAGTGAAGTAGCCTCCTGATGATGCAGGTTAATGAAGTTGAACCTCTTTAAGAGGGAACTGCTGGTGGAGTGTTTGCTGTGAGTAATTCTTCTCTGCTAGTCTTTGGGTGCATTGTGAACCCCATTGCTCCCATCACTGATGAAAGCTGATGAAGTAAGCATGGACCAAGGCAATTTTTTAAAAAAACTTGATGCTGAGTTACTATCGAATTTCAAAATTAGGGTTTGGATCTGGTATCCAATCTGAATGACTAAATTCAGGAGGTTTTTCTAATAAAGAAATAAATAAGAAATGAAAGGCGTCATATTTGTAGGAATCAGCAGGTTTGTCTAGAAGACGTAAAAATTAAGCACATTAACAAGTCATATCATAGCTTAAAAGCTTAGAGTTGATAATACATACCTATTTTACCAACCGTACTGTACCTCAGTGTATCCAGGGTTGCAGTTTCCTGATTGCCCCAAGTGGCAGAGGACAGGGAAAGCTGTGGCTTGTGGGGGATGAATGCTGGGCTTGCTTTCAAGGGAAATGAGAGTAGCGAAGAAAATAGGAAATTTTGCGCATCTGGGTTTCACATGAGAACAGCACCACGGCACTAAGCAAGAAGCTAAGCAGAACTCTCTAACACAGTACTCTGTGTCTGTACTAGTGTCTGCATTTCTGGAGAGTTATTTAAGAATTTCTTAATGAAATAGATACAGAGCAAAATTCAGATACAAACACAAAAACTTTGTTTAATAAGCCTTTTCCAGAAAAAACATTAATCCAGGAAAATAGATTATGTAAGTGAATGTTTTTAGAAATATTCCATGCTAGTATCAGCCAAGTGTTTTTTACAGGTTGAAAGTTAGTGCAGTTGAAAATCTAGTGAAAGAGAAGGTTTTAAATACTTGAGTCAAACAGTGGAACAGGTATAGACCACTTTCCTTTAACAAATCCATAATTTATAGTAAATTATTCCGTAATTGCTCACATACTCAGCACAGCTGGTTTACTTAGTCTCTCATTCATAAGAAAGCAGTATCACAGCATGGTAGCAGGAAATAAAAGGGATTTACAAAGAACTGGTCACAGAAGAGGTTAAGTACAAAATCTAATTAAAACCACTTTGAAATGTTATTTAGTCTCTGTAACAGGTAGCAGACTTCTTTTGGGGAATATTGACTACTTCAATAATTGCTGACAGAAATGTGTATTCCCAGTTTGCCTTTACTATGACATAAAAGCTTAATGTTTCAGTCATTATTTTATTAATAGTTATCTATATTCTACAAGAATTTTCATAGATAGATTTTTTTCCTAGGCTGACTGTTTCTAAGGTATTAGGAAGATCATGGTTTTAAAGCATAAAGGCCACTGAATTCCTAGGTAGAAGTGCATAAACAGCCTGAAAAGGACTGTTTTGATAACCTTGATGTAGGGCTTTTTTTTCTTCTATTTGAAGAGCCAACTTCTGTGTTCATGTTAAAATTAAAAATAATTCTGCATCAAAGCTGATAAACATAGGAATAGTAGAAACTCTTTGGGAGATATTTTGGTCTCAGATTTTTAAACTTTAGTTAAAAAATGCCTAGGCCATGCTCATAGTAGTCATCTAGTGCATTGCTATGAGAAAAGGTCACGGAGATTAGATGTGTGATTATACGTATGATCCTGATTCACTTTGTGTACCAGTCACTTTTGAAAAGGCACAACTCTGTGACATGCCTCTGTCATTTGTAAAGGACTTTGCCAATGGCACAAAGCTCTTAAACACACCCCAGCAAATCAAAAACTTTCCAAAACAACAGTGGGATGTGAAGTTTCCAGGGCTGACTTGTAAACCAGTGGGAAGCTATGCCTGGCCATGAGAAATGGACCAGGAAAACATGGATTATTACATTTCCATTCTTATCCAATGCTTTTTGTAGCTGCAGTCAGTAGCAGTCTCTCTGTAGGCCTCCATGGGCCCATGCTAATTACATAAAATGAGTTATTTTCTTCAGTAAGCTTCCCTGTGGCTTTTGGCAGGTTTTTGCAAGCCATGCAGCCCTAATAAAACTCTTTCCAGTGATGCCAAAACTAATGATATCCTCTTTTTCTATTGTTTTGTGATGTATATATGTGAAATCAGAACAAAGAAGAAATCCCAGCATGGAACAATCAAACACCACTCAAAGCCATATAAGGCTGGAGTTTGTAGGCTTTTATCAACAGAAAAGGCTCTGGCTTTTCAGTTACCTAAGAAGTTTCTGCAGAATTCCAGAAGTGCACGATGAGGAAGGTTTAATGCCTATTTTAGATACACACAACTATGCTGTTGCTTGCTTCTGTTCTTATGACAAAAGAAGTAAATGTTTTGAGTCAAGTTGTTTTCCTTTATCTCACTCCCTAGTTCTTCAATATTTTCACAAGGAAAAAGAAAAAAGAACTGATTTTCTACCAGGTGGGAGGAAAGAGAAACCTCGGTATTCCCAGTTTTTAAAAAGAGATGAGGCGATGGGAAGTAGTGAGAAATCATGGGTTATTTAATTTTCCTCCTAGTTCTACTTTTGAATAATCCTTGCACGTTGCATTCTTGTCTTTCTTTTCCTTTGCTTTATTGCACTATTTTCTTTTGCTCTGTGCTTTTTGTTTAGCGCTACAAGCACCAAACCTCAAAAATAGTTTTATTTGTGCTTTACTGATTAAGATTAGTGTAAATCAGCTTGTTCTGTAACTTGGCCTCATACAATACAGAGGTAGAATGCAGTGACCGGGAAAAAGAACTTTTAATCCCAGGAAATGTTTATGTATTAAGAAAACTTATGTATTAAGAAAATACACATTTAATATGCTGTATCTGTCAAGATTTTTTCAGCAATGGGTTGTTCTTATTTCCATCCTAAAGCAGAAAATAAGAAGAAAGGATGTTAAAAGAAAGGCAAGTATTTTTACAAAATACAGTTTCAGTGGTTCTTGTATCCAGTTCTGGATTTTTACATACTCATTCTACTGTTTGAGGATGTCTTTTTAATACACTGCAATCCAACCTTGGCAGATGCAGACACATTCAATTTATACAAATTTGTGCAAAAATAATAGATTCTGAACCTAATTTTCCTGTCTCTGGTGCCTCATTTTTCCATACCATTAAATATATGAAGGGGAAGTCTTGGATTGTCCAGGATCAGCATGCATTGGGATAAACAGTAAATAGCTTATAGTTTGTTTCCTTGTTGATCTACTAAACTTCCATGCAACTAAACTGAAGTCTCCGCCAAAGAAGAGCTCTCCCATTGCTGTGTAGATTACCTTCAAACCAATCCCTGCCCAGTTCTGATCTTGTTTAAGGTTGTTTTTGATAGTACTGAGCTTAAAGATAGGAATTACATTTACACAAATTCCTTCCATCTCTAATAACCAATGAGAGAAAATTCAGCAGGAGGGATATTTTCTTCTATATTTGTTTTTTATTGTCACCATTCAAGATGTAGCGACCTAATTCTTATCTCTTGGTCTGACGAAGAATTTGCCAAAAGCTGTACACTGGTATCAACATGCACCTAAGTTGTTTATTAGGAACTGTATAATAATATCAAGCAGAATTCATCAGCCATCCATAAATGCCCATCAGTGTCACAGTATCTGCCTGTTGCACTGTAAGATGGTAAAAAAAGACCGTGGAAAAGATAAACAAAATGCTTTTCAGTACCTGTTGGAACCAAAATGTAATAACTCTGTGTGTAATATGCACAGCAGAAATGCAGCAAGTGACACATGAAGTGACAATTAAAAGTCACTCAAAAAAGTGAGTTATCAGTTGTGTACAAGTTTCACGTAACAGCATTTTGCTGATGCTATAAACAAAAATAACCATCTTTCCATCTTCTGAGGGAATTAAAACTTCTTAGACTAAGCCATTTTTAAATCACTGAAAATGGTATTTCAGTCCCTGGTAATTCATTCCACACCATGCCATTACTGAAACTATTTATTTCCATTTTATTTCTACTGCTACAAGGGGAAGAGGTAAAACTTGGGGCTGAGGGAAACAGAATGCAGGACCCTACATGTTACACTTTGGTGAGCAGGTCAGAAAACCCCCATGAAGTTACAGGAATCTCCAGTGTTCCTGCAGCAGGTCTGGAACAGAGCACCTGCACATAGTAATCCTGTATCCACAGGCAGTGAAGTCTCAGTGTCACCAGCCCTGGGATAGCCTTCTTGGATCACCCAGGGCCACACATCTGCCCACATAAGAACTGAGAAGTTCCTAGCAGCCTGTCCCAGAGCTTTAGGATATTGCTGTCTTTGGGGACATTTGCCAAAAGCTCCTTTTGACTTGACCTAATACAAACCAAGCCCTTCCAATTCACATATGTGCCTCTAGGTGGGTCTGATCACTTGTTATGCAAGAGAAACAACCTTCAGTCCTACGGAGCCTGGACTGATGGCAAGAAACAGGAAAAGAAACAGAGTGAAACAGCATTTTATCCAAAGCCAGAAGAAATGAAGTGAAAAAACAAGCTTACCGAGTGCCTTGAAATGTAGAAGAAAGTTCACGGTTTGAATACAAGGGAGAGTCTCCAAATGACTGGAAGATTTAACAGCAAAGTGAGAAACTACAGAGAATGCAGAGTGCATCAGTAGATTTAAAATGGGCCAAGGAAGCTTGAAGGTAAATCAAGCTGAACTTCTACATCTTGGCTCAAGATAATAGTGGATCCATGAATCTTCCAATGTTCAAATGAAAGTTTTCAGCAAATTACTAAGAGGTTAAAGAAAGAGTGTGCAAAGAGGACATGGAGGAGAGTCACTACCCAAACAGGCTCTGATAGTCAGTAGAGTCCTGGGGATGATTGATGAGAGAAACTGAGTCTTGGTACCAGCAAGGGAGTCAGCACATAATTAGCTGGGCTCTCCTCATGGGATTTGATTTGCATTGCTGTATATTTAATGGCTGTCAGTGGATTTGCAGTCACAGAGTCAGATTCATTCTGGGATGAGGATGAAAGAGAAAGTAGAAGATCATAGGCCAAGCTGGCCATGACCCAAGAAAGAAGTTACAGAGGAGAGAATGACAAAGAGGAGAAGAGTCAGTGAGAGAAGAACTCAGAGGGAAGATTCCTTCAGCAATAGCTAGAGGCATCAATCAATAGAAAGAAATTGTCAGAGAGCAGGGTGGATGATGTTGCTGACTTACATATTCTTCAGGCCACTAGCTATTAGAAAGAAATATTTCAAGGAAAGAAAAATTCCTGTTCTAAAGTGAATTTGCAGAGGTAAAAAAGTACCTATAAAGATCTGGGTTTGCACATAAAAATATTAAATTCAATATATGAATTAAATGCTCCCAAGCCTGGGAATATGGTGGGATAAGGACAGACTAGGACCCAGATTCAGCAAAGGAATAAGCAAATGCTTGAGAACTTTGTAGAAAAAGTAACTGTAAACATGCAAGAGGAGCCTTGTCCTGGCACGTGGTGAACATGTTGAACCATCTTGGAAGTCAGGAGGAGCTGGTATCTGAGAATCTAATTTGACTGATTCCTTCTTATTTTTCTTTTTTTTTGTCATGCAACAGCCTTAAACACAATAGTATTTTCTCAATTAAATGTTGAATTAGTCTTTAAAGTGTAACAGAGAAAAGATCCAATAAGTTCTTGTTTTGTTGTGTCCATTTCAAATCTCCATAAGCAGTAAAATAGTTATCACACAGTCACTACATTGGTCCAGTGTTAGAGAATTATAATTAATGCCATATATACACAAAAATTATTGTTTTAATATCAGTTCTAATGGGAGCAAGTTTGCATGTAACTTACTGATTTTTTTAAACTGCTGTCTCTAGCATAAACCTCTCAGCATTTGAAAAGGATTTCCCCTTTCATGTATTCTATTGCTGAAAAAATATGGTGTTGTTGGTCTTTTGTTGTTTGGTTTTTTTTTTCATAGAAACAAAGTATGAACACAAAAATACCTAGTTTGTTTTAGCACAGACCTACATCTCATATAAAGCAAAGCATGTATCTTCCCTGGCCACCACTTTGCATATCAAATTTCAGCCAAAGTACTCTTTTAAAAGTCAATTATACATTTTAAAAGTGGGAATTTACTTTCATTACAATCAAAAATGAAAGAGGTAAATGGTATAAAAAGGAAATTGTATCTCTTTGTTCCAAGTGCAGTGCTCTATAATCTGTGCCATGACTGCAGAATACAGGAGTGATGCAGATTCATAACCACCCCTTCTGACAGAAATATACTGCACTTGGATGATTGCAAGAGCAAAAACTTTTTCCACAGGTTTCCACTGGCTTTCATATTTTCCCTTTAACACTCCTCATTTTCTAAAATGATCTTTATAGTAATTAACACTCTGTTAAGGAAGACAAGAAGACTAGATAAGCCTGGAAAAGATTATCTTTTCAAATTGCTACAAGTGATGAAAGGGTTGCTGTCAAAGACTTAAAATTAAAAACATTGAATAAAAAAGTTGATATAGTGCAAAATCACTAAAGATGCCTAAATATTAAACATAATCTATTAGATAGTTGTTCAGTATTCTCTTGTCCACAATGCACTTCTCTAAGTTCTTGACTCTTGATTTCCCTCCTTTGAACTAGATAGGCTTTATTCTCGATAACTCAGACAGAAGATCATAAATTAACTACAGCATATGTCATCATCCAGATTAACCTGTGAGTCCCCAATCTGAACCAATTTTGAGTAGTTCACAAAGCCTCTCACTGGAATTCTGCTGAAGCATGTTTTGCAAAAACAGAAAATCCTGTCAAGCAGCAGTGCACACACATGCTATACTGTCTAACCATTGACAAGATGAGTAACAGGAATTAGACCTCTTGCACTAGCCATAAGTATCTAATTGTAATTGAAGACTCTGCAAGGCAGATATGTATGGTACTTCCTTTTTGTTATATGGTGCAGAGAAACAGGCATCATGGAATATCCTGACTTGGAAGGGACTCATAAAAATATTTCAGTCCAACTCCTGACTCCACAGAAGGCAACTTAAAAATTAAAGCTTAGATATAACAGTGCTGTCCAAACATTAGCAAGCTCCCTGGTGAGCCTCTTCCAGTGCTTGAACACCCTCTCAGTGAAGAACATCCAAACTCAACTTCCCCTGGAGCAGCTTTAAGACATTCCCTTGAGTCCCATGACCAGACACAAGAAAGTAGAGATAAGCACCTTCCTCTCCATTTCCCCTCATTAGGAGGTTGTAGACAACAATGAGGTCACTCCTTAGTCTCTTCTAAACTGAACAAACTCAATATCCTCAGACATTCCTCGTAAGACATGCCCTCTAGTTCTTTCACTGCTTTTCTGTCTTTTGGAAACACTGTAATACTTTTATATCCTTCCTATCTTGTAAAGTGCAAAGCTGTGGACAGTACTCATACTGAGGGCACACCAATGCTGACTGTAGTGGAACAATCACTTCTTTTGACTGCTTTCTTCCTGTTGAATACAATGGGAATCTGAGACACCAGCTTAGATGAAGGCATCTGGTCTGTAGACACCTCCTTTGGAAAAGAATAATCGTGCCCTTACAGTCCGTCTCAATAAAGAGATGTAGTAAGGTTGGACTCCTAAAGAGGGCATCCACAGTCCAGTGATCAAAGTGAAACCTCCTGGGATGGACCACACTTCCATTCCAAAGTGAAAATGGCCACAGCTCATACCTCTTATCTGACAGCTGCTTTGGAAAATTCATTCAAGTAGATCTAAGGGACTCCTTTATATTCAGACAAGATTACTCGGATGGGCAAGAAAAAATCACTTGCAAACGGTGAGATTGCAAAAAATTTGGCCTGAAGTAGCTGAATCATTAGGGATCAGAATTAATTTTCTCCTTTTATGTAGTGGCCACAGATGAAGAAAAATAAAGCATGGAGACCTGGACTAGCTCAGTGGTGACATCCGTAACAATCAGGTTCACTACAGCTAACAGAGTCAAGCTCCTGATAGTGATAGCTAAGAGCAATATGTATGCATACAATAAACTTACTGTTGTCAACAACTATTTTAAGCGGCAATTAAGTGGTGGAGTAATAAAATGATTAATTAAGTAAAGGCTTTGTTAGCTGGCATAATTTCCAGAATGTATAATGGTAAAAGTTTTGATTGAGATATTAGTAGCTGATAATTTTCTGAAAGATTTGTACCTATTTTTTCACAGCTTCTGAATAAATAGGATGCCAAGGTATCAGAAAAAAAGGGAGTATTATATCCAAATTCTACCCCAAAGTAAAGGCTTATGCTGTCACCTAAGATTTTACTTCTGACAAACCAATGTATCGGGATTTGTTCAGAGAGCAAGCAAGAAGTCCTGTGCATTTCCGAGAGACAACTAATTACTAAAACACTTGTAAAATCATAAAACAGCTGATGGATTTTAGGAGAGTTATCTGAGATTCATCAGTCTTGAGGCTAGAAGGGATTGCTGTGATATTTGTAGCCCTATGTGCCACACAAGGAGATGGTCTGAAAAAGATTTGCCTGTAAAGTATTACATTAAAGACTTCCATTTTGATGAGATTTGTTGAAATAAAGTCACCGAGTCAAAGGATTTCTTTCTGCCTAATAAGTGTAAATAGAAAGTAATATATGAATTAGAATTTCTCCTACATGTATATATGGGAAATCATAATCTCATGCACATGTTCTTCCTAAAGGCTTGTCTCTAAGAAGAGTGCTCTTACAGTAGATGTTGAAGAGAAGGTAAACTGAAGAATTGTACTGAGAAGAAGAGTCTGGTGAACAGTGGTATCCTTTACAGATGTGTGATCCTCAGGCCTCTGGGAATGAACCATAGCCATTCTCTTGATTATATTGGAAAAAACTACTTGCTCCAGCTTCTGCTGAAGCTTTATGTCTGTACAAAATGCCAAAAATGCACACTAATAAAATCATCCATCCCAATAACACTGCACATACCCTCTTATTGCCATGCAATAACTAAGTGCTTTTTGGCAGATGATGAACGAGCTTTTGTCATGCCTTAAAATTAAGCCTATTTTACAACTGAGAAAAATAAGAACCCAGATACAATTTACTGAGATTTAGGGGCTGTGCCTGAAGTGTATTCTGGGATGAGAGTCCTCCTCCACATATTCCTGGGCTACTGCCCAAACATAATAGAAGTTTTTCTCTTCTAGTTTCTTTCCTTTTCTTGACATGATAGCACTGGTCAAGAAGGGGCTCTATCAACCTCCTTAAAGTTCCTCTTCCGAAAGTTGTTTCTAGCTCCAAAACGCCAGATCATTATCCTGGGAAAACAAAACAAAACAAAACAAAAAAAAAAGGAAGAAAAGATTCAAGGGAGTTTTTAAACCTGCTAGGATTAATTTTGATCTGATCTGATAGATATGCCTTTATACTTCCCTTGGTCCACTTGTTTATATGGCAAGATCCTTAGGACAAAGATCAAATATTCTCAGTCTTACACAGGACTGAGTATATAATTTGAACCAAATGAATAAAAAGACACAACTCAGTTACTATTTAATCTAACTTCGATTTTAAGGCTGTTGCCCAGCCATGATACTTCCTTGTTCTCTTTTTATAATATCACATATATTGCTTTCTGTTTCTGGAAGAAAAGAGCTTGTCCATATCCTGCTCCTCAATCTCCATCATAAAATGCACATAGACTTAAATATTAAAACATATAAACAAAAACAATCTATGCCTTTTATAGCTTGACACTACATCAGTACCTGAGAACGCCTTTCAGTTCCTCTGCATATGCAGATATACTTAAATTAGCCCTCTATTGCACACGCAGACCTAATTAATTTACTCAGATCTTGAATAGAATCTGGCTTTGAATCTCCTTCTGTGCTACTTACCCTTTCTTTAATTAAATCAATGTATACCTTTCTAGAACTAAATAAATAAAAAGTTGTTTAGTCTTTTACAAAAGTTTCTAAAAATCTGACTAAATAAGGCTATTCATATGTTATATTTATTTCTCTCTATCTCTTTTGCTTGCTTGCTGGCTTGCACATGTGAGTCTGTTATCTTTAAAAGAACATGTTTATAATCATCTTGCCTGTCACATATCTAACACTGCATGGCTGACTGATGGCTCCTGGACAGGAGATGGAGCAACACTGCTTTTGGTTTCTGTTTAGAAACTTCTTAGGAGGAATTGTACTTCCTTCCCCACAGCATAAGCACTAATGAGACTTAATAACTGCATAAACACAGACATTTGCAAATGTGCTGTGATTTACTCTAGATAATGACACATTATCCTCTTGCAGCGCCAAGTTTACAGAGCTCCATGCTTGAAGCTGTCATTCTCTTCTAGTCAGCTAATTTGAGCTCCAACTCCTTTGCCTACAGATAACTGAGAGACTGATGGGCATGCAGACATTCAAATATAATGACCAAATTCTCCTTAGCGTGGAGAATGAGGGACCCCTTCTAGTCTCCAGGGAATCTGGTTTCAAAAAAGCTGTGGGCTGACTCATGCACTGGAATGAGCCTCAAGGTGAGATGGTCTGCAAGCTGCATAGGATCTATGGAGCCCTCCAGCAAATCTCTAGTCTGAAAGACAGGGGAACCAATACCCAAGAAGGTAGCATATCATACACCTATAGGTCGGTCTTCCAGTCTAAACACATCAACGAACTGTAAGCAAAACAGTGTCTTTTTATTTTTTTTTTTTTGTTTTTTTTTTGTTGTTTGTTTGGGTTTTTTTCCCCAGAGGAGAGTACCATGCACACCTGTGGTTCTTGGGTTTGGTAAGTGACAGGTTCAGAAGGGCACTAGTCATTTATGAATGACAAAGTTCTGATCTTAGCTATTTTTTCACAAGAGCATTGCATTATAAACTCATGACATGGAGAGGCTAGTACCAGCAGAACTATGTGAATTTTAAATTTAATGAAACCCCAGCACCAGATATAGAAATTCTGTGCTTTCATCTGATGCTTGAACATCACTAGTGAAGCCTCACTGCTTCAATTTGTTGCCTTCAAGCAGAAAACCTGGGCAAAGTCCTGGACAAAAGCTCAGTGAACATAGTAGGTCTTCTCTAAAGAGTTTCAGAGGTCACACACCTACATTCCTTGCAACTGCCTGTCTATTACATAGCTTAGATTTGTTTTGCGGTTATTCTAGGTAGTATATAGGATATTTTCTGCACCAATCATTTAAATGACTTGTATAAGTAAACCAGCACCGTCTGTTAGGTGCAAAGAATGAAGTGATGCTGTTTCAGAGTGGGGGAAGGAAAAGAAGTGCTGAACAAAGTCTCAGATGTCTTTATTCATTTTGGAAAATGAGCACTGATTCGCTGTCAAAGCAGGCTGTTTTTTAGCACTACCTCAGTGTTCTCCAGAAGATTCTACAGTCTGTGTCTGACCATCAAGATAAATTGTTGCTTTGTATGCTTCATATTCCTATTGTGTTGATCAATAAACTTTATAGTGAAAAACTGGAAAATAATAGCTAAGATTTCTGAACTATCCAGCTGTTCCATGCAAGTATCCCACATATATCCTAGAGAGAGCTAAGACAGCTGCTGAATAGGTAGTTGGCATGGGATTGACAAAATAAGGCCAAGAAATTTTGAGCTTTGTCTCAGGATTTCGCTTTAGAAATGACCATCCTCTATGTGGCTGAGAAGTTTTAATCTTATTAAGCATTTGACTTTTAGCAGTGTGCATTTATTTAAAAAAAATGTTCTACCAAGAACCAGGTCATGGATGTTACGGGTTTGGTAGAGTCCCACTGCATTTGTTGGAACAAAATGTTGGAACATGCTCTTAACAAAAAACCCAATATGAACAAAATAATTTGAATTTGGTTGTTGAGTCACCCTATGTGTAGACTACTATCAGCTATCAAAAAAAAGTTTTCACTGCATTGTACATGCAATGACTCACTATAAAACATTAAATTAAACATCCAGTCCGTATAAATACTCTTAAGACTAAGCTGCTACATTCCAAACTGATCTCTTTACTCTGATTCCTTCCAGCTTTATCTGGGAATTCTTTACACTGCCAAATGTAATGATAGAAATATATTTATTTTGCAACATTTAATAATTAAAATTAGAACCAGATAAAATTTCAGGGTAATTTTTTGAGCCAAACCAAGCTTATTTTTTCCCACTTAAAGCAATAAAAATATTAAACAATAAAGCCAGAATTAAATTACTACTTTGAACGATGACCAACAGCACAAAGGAGTACAGATAGGTTAATCATCTTCTTTCTGAGATATAAGGTGTAAGCAGGGTCTGTGTATTTTCATAAGATTACTTCATACCTGTTGGAAATAAAGATGAAACAGCTTCTAAATATATCATGGTGTTTTCTCATAGTAGGATTAAATTATCTGTCACAGTGTTTGATACTTTCTTATATCAATCTGGTTAAAATAAATAAGCAGGCATCAGGATTTCCGCATTGATTTAATTTTTATGTCTATATTTGTAAAAGTTCAGCCCTCCAGGATATGCTTTACTATTCTTATTGGGAGGGAATTATCTGCGTAGAATAAGCTTTTAGAGCAGAGCACCTATACAAAATCTCTTTCAAATACACATTTTTACATTTTGAGCTGACTAGCAGAATAGTCTTTCCCAATACATCTCTAAATTTTTCCTTATCACAGAATAACTGTGTGGAAGAAAAAGACATGTTGGTAAAGGGCTCAAATTTCTGACTTATACAATGAGCAAATGTTTCTCAGACTAGCTTCCAAGGATATTTACTGTGAAATCACTGGAGTGCAACCCAGCATGACTAATATCATGTCCTTTAAAAAGTGTTTACAGGAGCCAAACATTCACTTTGGAGTTTAGAACTATTAATTCTCTTACTAGCGCTAAAGGAATGAGAGTAAAAGTAGTGTAGGAAAAGTTTATTATGACTCTGTTCATGAAGGCCAAACCTGAAGGTGCGGAGTTCATCCTGCACTGTTAAATCAAAGTTAAAGCTTGAAAATACAAGCCCCCTTCCCTCCTTTGCCAGTTCCTCTCACTTTCTCACAGCAAAGGCAGATGACTGCCATTTCAGCCAAAATTCCTTCAAACAAGTTCTGTTGCAGCTAGATTAACAAGATCCAATTCGTGATAAAAGAATAAACTCATCTTTAGGTATAACAATTGCACTTGTCAGCTTTGGAAGAAAGTGTTCTCTGTCCCCATACTTTGATGGTTGCTCTGCCTAAAACCTGGAAAATATACCCATCGGTTAACTTCCAGAACTCACATGCTGTTTTCTCACAGACTAGTCCACCTTTCCTGTCCCCTTCAGCAGACCTAGACATTAATTTTAAAGAACTTTTTAAAGCTAAAAGTTAAAAATTGACTTCCAAATGGGCAAATCGGGAAGATCATGTTTGTAGCAGTTTTCTTTAAGTGACTGAAAAATGTCTTCCCTGGGACTTAGTTACCAGAAATTTGAGTACTCTGGCAGAGACTGCAGCTGTCATGCTCTCAATTATTTTCCATCTTATCTCCCTGGTTTTAACTCTGCGGCTGCAGCAAAATCATATCTGAGTAATAATAGGATGTGCAATGGGAGCATCCGACTCCTTGTGTCGAATGTGAGGAGAACCAGAACTCCTGTAAACCTCCCAACAGCCTGGGGCAAGGATAAGAAGGGAGGGACGTGCTTAGGGAAAATTATGCCCTTCTCCCTGACCCCTCTATTTACAGCAACTTAAAAAAAGATTGTTCAGCTTGCTTCTGATTAGGTGAACTCTTGTAAGGGATTAAAATAATGATACTTGTTTGCATGGCAGATATTAAAGGTTTTCTGCCTACATGTCTCCAAGACAAGAACTGTTAAATACCCATCTATGGAGTCCCTACTATTGTTTGGTTTTTGTTTGTGAATAAGGCTGTATCAAATGTTTTTAACTGATCAGTTAAAATAAGTAATGTCAGGTTTTTAATTTGAGAAATTATGTCTTAAAATGATATTTTTCTGCTTTCTTTCTGATTTTATGATCTTAATTTATTTGCAAGTTAATCCGTATGTTCTCTTAGGTATAAGTTACATTTTTTTTTATTTTAAATGAAATATTTTAATTCAAAATGTTTATATTTGAAATGTTCATGTAGGCATTAAACAAAAGCTTGAGGCCTAATTAACTTCATTATGAGGAAAACATGGTTTCGGACATAAATGAACTTAGTGTGCACAACCAAAGCTCATTTCCCCCATATAGAAATTCCACAGTTACAAAAAGCTCAGATGTTTTGTCTAAGCCTCCTTTTCCTTCAGGATTTTTAAGAAAAATAGTATCCTTTAGTTGCATAAGACGTGTCTCCACAGTGCAACACTGAAGAGCTTGATGTGGAAGAGGGTGGTGTTAGTGAGACACATCCACAGTGCTCATTAGCCCAGTGACAAATACGGCATATTACTTCAAGAAAGATGCATTGATAAAAACACATGCAGCTAAAGATTAAAAATCTCCAAATCCACATCTGATGTAAATCAGTGCCTGAACTCGCTTACCCTGCTGCTAGCCACTTTGTCATCCTTCAGAACATTTTCAATATTCTTCTTGCAATAGGTAATCTAATTAAGATGTATAACATAGCAGCCAGGACCATATCATTGCTCTGTGTAAATATATATCCTCATTTCCAGGGGTGCTGAGATCTCATCATGCTTCTAATAGGATCATTTTTATTTTAAATTATATTAGTCTTATATTATCTCCTATCTCATTGCTGAAGTGCTGCATTCCCTGACACAGCAGTGTGCATGTAATCTACTGCTGGTTCCCTGGAGTATCAAAGTGAACTAAATGTGAGCATTACACTTTTAACAGGATACACTTATCAGTAGGAATTTTTAATTGGTGGCAGAAGAAGAACTGATTTAACTATGATTTTGGTTATCTGTGTGAAAATTCTTTGATGTAAAATAAAATCCCTGTTTCCAGAAATCCTTAAGTTTGTACTTTGCCTCTAATTAACATATGAACCAGTCGGATTTTGTCAATCAGTTTTGTACAGCAGCCAGTAAATTAGCAAGGGCAAATCTGGTTCAGATGACTCTTTTTGGGGAGTTTCATCCAAAGTTGTTATGAGAAAGTCAAAATCATCAGCTGCAATGTAGTCAAAGCTGAAGATGCAAACAATAAAAGTTGGGAACAAACCTCAATGTAAGTAAAGACAGTGTTCTTGGGAAAAGCAAATTTTTCTGAAATGGCTAGAGAGCAAACAAAATACAGGCTCGTAGCTTGGTGCTTGCAATGGAAAACAGGCTGCCATTTTGCAGGGGTAGAGGGGAGGAACATGATATGTGTACATGCAATTCTGTTCTGGATGGAAGATAATTAGAAACTCACTGGGATGAAGTAACTCATAAAACAGAAACCTTTAGAAAGTTAATTTTTATGT
Organism: Dendrocincla tyrannina; assembly: GCA_035047865.1. Lineage (NCBI taxonomy): Eukaryota > Metazoa > Chordata > Aves > Passeriformes > Dendrocolaptidae > Dendrocincla > Dendrocincla tyrannina. The sequence goes on from JAWWMP010000081.1 coordinate 118,250,531, forward strand.
GAGATTTCCAGTTCAGGGCCCAAGATGAGAATTTATTGTGAATCCATCCATCTGGTGCAGAAATGGAGCAAGTGTGTGACAATTCTGCTACAGAGCAGATTATATTTTGGCTGACTGACATCACGGTAATGAGAAATTTCTGACGATCCAATGTGTACTTATATCAACTGGCAAAAAAAAGTAACAAACAAAACCCTTGGCAATGGCATGGATCTGTTAGACCTTTGGATTCACCCTTCAAATTCAATATCAAGAATAAAAAAAGGGGCTTGATCTTTCACAGCTGTCTAGCAGCTGAGTTTTTAATTGAGGCAGAACATAGTCAGGATAAGGTAGTAAAGCTTGGTATGGCCAGTATTCTCCTGTAGGGAAGACCAGAAAGTTTTTGTAGTTTATAGAAATGGTTCATAATTCTGACTTTGCCCATTTAAGCTCCCTAATGTATTAAAATTGAAATGGCTAACAGCAGGTGCATTGCCTAATATTTCTATCTAAAAATAGTGTAGCCTGTTTTCATAACATTCAAAAAGAATACAGTCTATTATAAGAATAATAATGGATTATCCTCACTGAATACAAAGTGAATTTCCCTAAGCTTATTCACATTGATTAGATTTGGTGTTAGCAAAAGGCCTCAATCTCACACTGGGGAGTTTTCACTGAGGACATTCTTTAATATTTCATTTGTATCTGCCCAGTCCCACTCAGGTTTCATTTCTGATTTTAGGGATTTTAGTTTCTGTTTCCTCATTTGCACCACCAGTGATGAGCTCGACTGGTTTATGTTATCACTGGGACACCTCATGTTAGTAGACACTACGTCGTCACAGTCCAGGTGTGAACTCTGCCATGATTATTTCACTGCTGTTCACAACTGCTTTGAAGATACTTTGGCCAAGAACTGAATCATAGAATCATTGACATCTGCCAGCTTCCAGGCAGTCCTTGTAAATCTCCCTACCCCAATGGCACCAAGAAACTGGGCAATGACAACATGAGTCCCATATTGAATAACTTCATTATTGGCCATGTTGCTAACTGCGCATCATCAAAATAAGCTCCCTTTCTATGCTCAAATACAGTCAAGGCAATATTGCACGAATTAGAAGAAATAAGGAGAATTTGGCTCAGAACAAAGTTAATGGGAAATCTTTTTTTCTTGTCTAATGCTTTCACTGTGTGTCAAAGAGATTTTTCTTAACATGATTAACCTGGTGAAAATGGTTATCCATAAGTCAGGAAGACTAGACAGTGGAAAATATTTCAGATTTCAATATCAGAAAAATATTTCAATGATTCAGAGCTAAGCTCTTCCAAAAGCAGAAAGCAAGTATCCATTTTTACCCTTGGCTTGATCATTCACACTGGGGAAATTGGAAAACAAATCCATGGCCAGATCCTGACCTCACTTCCAAAGATTTACCTGGATGGCTCCAGCACTGTGGAGGTGGTCTATTGTGACTCTGCTGAGGCATTAATACCGATTTACACATTTCCTCACAACTGCTATTAAAACAGAAATTTGTCCCAAATTTAAGCAATATGGATTCTCTCAGCAACCTAAAGCTACATGACACTGAAAAATAGAGATACACAAATAAGACCGTATTCTTACTTTATGATGTGAAAATCCATTCTTATAGTCTCTACTGCTGTAATATTTATTTTCCCCCATTCTTTATTGCTAACAACTCTAAAATAATTGCACATAAAATTAACGATCAATAAAACAATAAAATGGTTTATAAGGGGAGCAACCAGTGGTTTTAGCTAGCAACTCACACCGTACATAAACATGTGTATTAGACTGACAATTTGATAGAGTAAACCTGTCCACATCAATAATTTAATACATATACTTGTGGCTATCAAAAGCACTTTTTAATGACACACTAAAAAGAGATTTGGTTGAAAGTAAGAGAGGAATCCAAACCCACAGAAGAAGCAATTATATGAAAATTTGTATGGCAAATGCTTAATAAGCCATTTTTAGCTCACAGGGAATCCCATTGCACTACTCTGACTCATAAACACTCAGCAAACACAGGATATGATATAGAGCTTTATCTCACCAAGTGACTTCCAGCATGTGTCTGGAATTTTTTTTCCCCAGTTCAATCATTATATGTGTTTTTAGTAGTGAGTGGCCTACATTTTAAAGGTAAGGGGCACAAAAGCTATGTTTTACTGCAATGAACAATTAGGAATTCCAAACAATTTGGCTCATCGATCAAAACATTCGCATTTTCAAAAAAAAGAAAAGAAAGACCCACGTCTAGCTAAATAGTCTTTTCACCTGGGGCTCATTAGTGCTGCAATTATTCCTCTCTCCTGTTTCTAACTAATGCACTGCTGGGAGTCCAAGCCAGGTGCTCCTTTCAGGGCTGTCTGCTCCCAGCAACTCTATCTGAGAACGCCATGTCTACTGACACCAGGCTAATGTAACCTTTGGCTCTGCCCCATTAAATTAGAGCACCCTCCAACTCCACATTAGCAAATGGAATAATTAACAAGTAGCAAGTCATCAATCCTTGAGTGCCTCAGTTACATTTTGAGGGGCTTTATGCATTTTGTTTTGTGGGAACTGGACATCACAACAGGTTATGGATTTCTAAAGGGCATGTTAGAAAAATATAGTTCTCTTTTTTTTTTTTTCTTTTTTTCCTCCTCCAGTGGTAGACTGGTTTTATCAAAAAAGCTCCAAATAACCAACACTGACATGATCTGGAGATGAAAGCTCGACCAACTGCCATCTTTTAACCCATGAGAAAAACTCTGGAGTAGTACTATTTGACCAAAACTACAAATAAGTGTATGGAGTTAAAAGCAATTAACTAAGTAGCCAGGTAACAGACACCTATTATTGTAACCAGTGTTGTACATCACTGAATCTGATGCTCCCCTGAATCTGAAAAGTTTGCTTTAATCATTCATTTATGCATATAATTTCATATATACAGCACAGAATTATTAAAAAAAAATCTATTGCTGTTAGTCCATTACCTTTTGACTTCGAGATAAACTTCTATTGATTTCTGAATGTCAATCAAATAAGAAATGAAATTTATTGGTTATTCATGCTTCTGCTTTCACTCACAGTAGAAATACTCTGAGGAACCACTGAAAGCAGGGGATGTTTATTTCAGGAGGGTCTCCCAGATCAATTCCAGATCGGGAGCTCCAATAGACATCATTTCTTGAAGTTTCTCCAATGTATTGTATCCTAAAGTGATGCTGTTGTTAAAATTTTTGTCTACATCCACCTTACAGCTACAAGTTTAATTCCAGATGCTCCTTTGTCTTTCACTTCTCACCAGTGCATGAACGTGCTCCAGACTGCTAAGAGCTTTGAGAAGAAGAGCTCATGGTTAATTGAAATTTACTACTGGGAGCTGCACAAAGAGACGCACAAATAGTTAGACAGTCTACTAATGTATGAACCATCTACTTTAAGACCTAAAATGGGCAGGAAATTAGGTGAGGAGAGAGAAGCCTGACAAACAGTAACACAGGCTGATCCCATATTTTACCTTCTCATTGGTTCTGCTGCTTTCCATATTCAACATTTTTAAAATCTCTACATACAGATTTCATGGAGTAGTAGGATGCTTTGAACAAAATTCAGTGAGAAAATGTTATTAGGAAAAGATTCACTTTTGCCTATTATTTTCTGAACTAAAGTATAATGTAGAAAGTAACTTGCATTTATAGTCTTGTAGTCCTTTGGGATTACATGAAAAAATTCACAACAGACCTTCCTTATTTAAAAATTAAGAATCAGTATCTAGGTTAAAACAGTCATTTTTCAGTTTGTGCCCCTTTAGGAATGAGCTAACTTTGCTACACTGCTGTCATTTTTTTCTCTAATTTTATTTTTTAATACATCAAATGAATGTCCAATGAATGCTGGTGAAATGTTTTGTAAGAGCAGTGTAAAAAATTTTAACTGGAAGAACATAAAATAGTATTAAATTTGAGATTAGGAATCACTTTTTAGAAATAAAGGGACATACTTTAACCATCACAGGCAAACATCATACTTAGATCTACTATTGTTAGTTTTGGCTTGGTAGCAATGCTTGGCAGTGTTCTACAGTGCCATGTCTTCTGTATTGGATCTACCTGGTAAGAGATATTGCAGGGATACACTAGCTATCATAATGGTTGGAATATGAAATCCAAAAGATTGCCATGGATCCCTAGAAGAGGAAGAAAAATTGCTCAAGGTAGTATCTCTACAGATATGTTGCATTTTAGATGCAAATAGATTTATATATATATATATACAAAAATAATGCATAAAGATATATTGCCATGCTCCAACCCCAACAAAGAATCTGGTAGAGCCAAAGTAAGAAATATTGATAATAATATATACATGAAAATTGATCATGGAATATTAGGTTTAATAGTTAAAATGACCATGTCTGAATGTAGATTTAAATCCAGCTGTGTACCTTAATGGGGCAGGAAATCTCTTCTCAGGGTATGTATCAAAATCACCTGAGTGTCAAAATCCTTTCAACTTGGGCAGTTCAGATTCAAATCTGGATTCCACATTTACAGCCAGAGCTCCCCATTTGACTTAAGTTTTGATTTCCTTTGCTTTTAAGGATTGAAATTAAATCACATACTTCCTGTTCTTTCATGAAGACAAATGTATTAATGTGTTTCTTTACCTGCTAATTTGACTAGGAGTAAGCAAGTGCATGAGAAAAAATTCTAAAAGGGTTGTTCCATATTCAATTGTCAATTTCATCATCGTGTTGGTCATTTTGTATTCACTTTGGCTATTTGGCCTCAGTCATAACATGCACCACTTGTTATGCAAAGATCCTGCAAGTGATTTATGGAAATCAGCATATATTTTATTTTAGGGCATAGTTGCAACAGGGACAGAATTCATGCCTGTATGTGACCCTCTTTTTGCTCGCCTACTTGCTGCCTCACAATAAATGTCATGTGCAATTCCAAACATTTCGGTGATTTACAAAGTAGCATTTATGTGCAGGCAAGTGAAACCCCGGGGTACATTTTAGAATCGACAATTTTGAATTTTCAAAATTTCATCTCAGGTGACTCTTATAAAAATTGCAAGAAAACTTACATCGAAGATTGTCTTAACAAAACGTACATGAATGAGCAAACTAAAAAGGTGCTATGAAAAGCTGATGGTGTTTGATGCATTAGAAATTACAACTGCAAACCATTAGCATTTTTAGTCAAAATTTCCCTGTGCAGCAGAGCTGAAAATGTGCATTAACATTCAGAAACATAACAAAAGCTAGTAGACTTGAACTCCCGCCACACCAAGGTTATTAAAATTTAATATGTAAGGAAAGTACTGAGAAGGAGTGAAATTACATGGCTGTGCCTGGCCAGAGATTTTATCCTGTGTTGTGCAGAACTAGCACTAGTCCCTTTCAGTCAGTGAGACTCATTGACCAAGTAAAGTGATCCCCAAGATGGATACCAGTACCTGCAGACAACAAAAAGTCAAACAGAGGGAGATTAGAGGTCCCTGAAATCTGTGGAAATATTCTGACTAGCTAATGATGTCTTTTTTCACTTGGTTAGAGCACAGCAATAACAATACCAAGGTCATGGGTTCAATCCCTGTATAGGCACTTTACTCAAGAGTTGGACTTGATGATCCATGTGAACTCAGAATATTCTGTGATTCTTTGTGATTCTGTGATCTTTTCAGAGAAGTTCTGAAGATCACAAAGTAGGTGAACTCTCCAGGGAGGCTTAGGTTAGACATTAGACAGAAGTTCATTACACAAAGAGTGATAAAGCATTGGAATGGGCTGCCCAGGGAGGTTGTTGAGTCACTGTCCCTGGAGGTGTTTAAGAAGAGACTGGATATGGCACTCAGTGCCGTGGCAGGGTGATGTTAGGTCAAAGGTCAGACTTGATGATCTCAGAGGTGTTTTCCAACCTAGCTGATTCTCTGATTCTATGAACTTGGCTGCCTCTTGATCTGGAGTGGCAAGACAGAGGCCTTCCTGCTGAAGATACTGTTGAAACTTGGCATGACTGGTCCTTTATAAGGAATATAACTAGTGAGGTAGTAAAGGCCCCTTTGCTGCATATACAGCGCTGCACCGGAATAGAAGGCTGGCTGTTTCCGTTTAGTCTGCCCAACTTGGAGTCCATCCCAACTGCTCCTGCTCCAGCATCATGAGAACAGCACCCAGAAGAGAAGGGCACAGTTCCCCCTGTAAAGGCTCACTGTACAGAGGGATAAGATTTGCAGTGGTAGCCAGTTGCAAGCGTGCTCATGCAACCCATAGTAATAGCTGCAGATGACCCAATATGGGTCCAAAAAGTTCCTCAACAACAGCAGGGGCAAGGCAAAATTAGACTGGCAAATTAGTCACACTAGGTGTGAGAAATGCCACTCTACTCAGTTACACTACTAGAAAATAGAAATAACTCTCAATAGACAGAGTCCAAATGAAAAACGTAGCTGTCCCAAGATAACAGAAGATAATGTGAAAAATGGAGTTACCCTGAAATGTGTCAACCACCCCCATCTTATGCAACAGTAACTGAAACAATAGCTGACAGTACCATAAAGCACCACCCAAAAGCAGATGAAACGATGCTGCTGTGCTCCTGCCATCAGTTCATAGCCGAGCTGCATGTGTTCTGAAGTAGCTCTGCAAAACCTGTACCTGTTTTATTTGCTTGCTGCACAGGCATGGCTTGGAGCAGTGAAAGAATGCTATAAGAAAGCAAATACTAACCAGAACAGAAATTAAGATGGGCTTGACAGCTGCAAGGAAAGAGCAGCACCGGCAAGATTAATAAGGTGCTTTCTGGAAGAAGACTTTTTGAGCATTTTCCAGGAATTCATGACACCCAAAGGAGTGAACAAATAATATGTGAGAAAGTAAAAGATAAATATTCTCACTTCTTTAGTGCTCTCATTGTGTTGTGTATTCTCTCTAGTCTTTGATGGTAGAAACTGAATAGCAGCCCACTTGAAGAGTGCTATTGGGAGGGAATTCATATAGAAGATAAATCCCTCACATGGTATAAATATAACCAAAATATATGAGTTGTAGGATATGAATTGTGCAAATCACTCTGTTCATCTTGGCTAAATTCATTCCGCAACAATAAACTGAATCACACCCTGTAAGGGAGAAAAGTGGCAGGGTCGGGGAATGGCTTTCTACTGGAGTAAATTTGTGCTGCAATTTCTGTGAAGTGGAACAAAGACCTTAGGAAAATGAGATTTCTCTCTTTAAAAGCATATGTGGTGGTAGGGAAAATCTGATTTAAATGAAGTATTGGATGTAAACTCTGTGTGGGTAGACCAAATTAGCATTCAGAAATCTTATTTGCATTTTTAGAATTATAGAACCATTTAGACTGAAAAAGACCTTTAAGGTCATTGAATCTATCCACATGTAAGGAACACTTTGAGTTATTAATAAAATTGCTGCTTTCCCATAAACTGCTTATCTTGGACATCTCTATTTTACTCTTCAGTCCCAGAAGTATGTCTAGAAATAAGCTGTAGGACTTGAAGTGCTGATTCCTTGACGCTACAGGGTCATAATTTTCACAGGATGGATACAAGGTTCCTGAAACTAGTGCCCATGATGGTAAATAGTACCCCACCTGAAGTAAATTGCTGCTCAGTGTGGGTAAGCAAGTACAGTTTGGCATGAACCAGTAGGGGTATGGCATGGTGGCAGAAAGCAAGCTTGGGAAGACTGCTAACCCTCTCCAGGTGGCAGGGAAAGAGAGTTGCAGTAGCTGCCAGGTAACATCACAAATGTATATCCCACGAGGTCAGTTTCCTGATGCTGCAAGGGCAGATGTTTCTGGGGGCTCATTCCTTCTAGTCATTATTACCCTGGCTGGCATACAAATCCAGAAACACCCTGTCTGGATGGCAATATTTCCAGGAATGCTGTTAGAGTACATTATCTTGTTAGACCTAAGGATTCACAGATACTTTGCTTTCAAGTGGTCTCCACACCGTAATGCTGAGGAGCAGTGTCTAGATTTTGTACAAATTACAGTTTATCAATAATCATGTATATTCATATTTAACTTAGGGTTCCTGCTATTGATGTATTAGGCAAAAGAAGAAATGAGAAAACAGGCTTCCCTCAGATGGCATAAATCAACATTTTTCAACATTTTTCAATGCAATCATTATTTGTCTTATACATACCAAATCCATCAAGTTTGCAAAATTGCTGTTATATTTTATAGAGTCTCAGAATATAAATCTCTTAAAAATACGGGATTTCAAAAGGTCTGGAGAGAGCTTGGACCGAAGGTCTCAGCTCAGTTAATTTCTCTGATTTTTTTTTTCTTCTAAACGGCTTAGTTATTTTTGCGCTTCACAAACAAATTTAAAGATCCATTTAAACTGGACTGATCATGAAGAACTGATCTTGAGAAACTATAGCTGCATCAGTTTAAAAATTTATGTTGGTGTGGGAAATAGACCTGGACAACCAAACCAAAATTCCTCTATGACACAGGAAGTTTAGAAGTTTGCCTTCTTTTTATCAGGATCTGATCAAAATTCAATTTGCATTATAATTATGGTTACTGTAATATTTCACAGTGCCTAAAATTCTAAAATAACAGAAACATGAGACAAAACCAAATTGCTAAAGAGATTTTTTTAATTATTTGTAAATTCTTTGATCTTTTAGATTTGTAAGTTAACACAAATAGGCACTGTTCCTCTCTTTTGCTTTTTTTTTTGTGCGTATAGATATTTCTTTCAATGAAGTAAGGTAAACGTTTCTGGGTTTAGCTAAGTAGTGACTTTTCTTTAAAAAAGATTTAATTTTACTTTAGAAACATCTTGAAATGGGGTTCTGCTAATTATTCAAAAACCTCTTGTGAGCTCAGACAAGCCAGCCCAAACTGACCTTGAAAGTATATGAAGCCACAGAAGTAAAAACAAGAATTTCTTGGCCAAAGAAAACATCTTTATTCTTATAATAGACATAGAGGAAAAGACTGCTTAGTGCAAAGAACTCCATGCAGCTGACCGCTTTTGCAATTTTAGATGGATCAAATGAGACCATGAAAAATAATAATTTTCAAGAATATTCAAGCTCTCACTAAAGTCAGAGGCAAGATTTCCTTTTCTTTCTAAAAACAGAAATTCTACCAGAGCAGGGCAGCTCTGAAAGTCCCACCTTAATTGTGATGTTGCTCTTATAAATGTTTTTCATGCCAGGAGGAGACTCTATGCAGTTTAGTATCAGCATCCCACATGCCATTATAAAGGGAAGAATATCTCACTTTTCCACTCACCTCATATTATTTCTCACAAATGAAGTAGACCATCTTCACAGATATAAATGCAGCCTTGTTTTCTGGATGAGCATAAAGCAAAACACCAGCAAAGTCCTACTTAAACTTAGGGGAAAAGCTGAGCTGGGCAGAGCACGGGGGGGAAGCTTGACCACTTTCTGTTCTCAATTTCTCCATCAGAGTCTATGAATATCAGCCTCTAAGGAAGCATATTTACAAGATAGTCAGAAATACTGTTTAAAAATAACATCTAAGATTAAAAAAAAAAAGTGTTCCGTGTTGTTAACTGTTGGTTTTATTTTGAACAGATTATAGAATGCAGTCAAAAGTCTCCAAATATTCAGATTTGGCTAAAATAGTCTCAAAACATAATAAAAACCACTTAGTAGTTATTATAATTTTGTTATCAAAATTTCAAGAGGAGCATACAGTAAAGTTTACATTTATTTCCTTTGCGCTTCCACAGCTGTCCTGATGCTGTAACCCATTCTTGTTAAATTCTCAGGTTAGTTCAGAGAATACTCAGCACTTCACCTCATTTAGGCCTTTTAAGAGTTGTTTTATAGCCACTCAGAAGGGTCCTCTCACACTCCAATGCCCTTAATGAGCCGGATTAACCCTTTATGCCTAGCTTACAGGGTTAACGACCTTTGGCAGGTCAGTGGGAAGCAGTTTGGCATGGTTTGAGACAAACAGCAAAACTGTCTCATGCCATGCATTTGCTTTGAATTGGGGGCTCAGACCTCCCACCAGCCAGAACTGAGAAAAGTGATGGTTCTGAAAATCTGGACTCTCTGCAAGAAGGATAAAAGTCTGATGAGATTCATTGTGTCCTGCTGATTGAGGTGGCTCAGCAACCAGAAGATCTGTTATCATAGAATCATAGAATGGTTTGAGTTGGAAGAGACCATTCTAGAGGCATTTTCCACTAGACCAGGTTGCTCAAAGTGCCATCCAGCTTGACCTTGAACACTCCCAGGGAGCATTATGCTTTTGGGCTTGTTTTTAACTTTGGACCATGTGGATGTGAGTACAAGTTTCATACTACACAGTTTCTAATCCTCATTGTGTGAGGAAAAGAGTGAGGGCATCCCAGCTAGACTTCTGGCGAGTCACCATTCCCTTTCCGACGCAATGGATGAGACAGTGCCTCCCTGCGGAACAAATGGGCAAGATCAGGAAAGAAACTGTATCTACCTGGCCCGGATTTCACACACCCAGGGAGACTATCTATCCTCTTTTAATCATCGGCCAGTATTTTCTCAGAGACATCACACACATTTCTTACTAAGAACTACCTATGGCCAAGATTGAATGTTTAAGACGCTGCAAGTCATTCCAGTGCAAAACCAATTTTTGAAAAAAAGCATTTACTTTAAAATAACATTTTTGTTCTTAAAAAAAGAAATGAGCCACTTTCTTTGAAACTTGAAAAAGTTGCATTTTCTGACTGAGACTATACAATAAATATTAATGTGTATAGGTTTTTTTTCTCTTTTTTTTCTTTTTGAAGGAAGTCCCTGGAGACTCCATATATACTGAATGAACTGTTCTGTAAGTCCACACGGGTCCAGGCTCCTCTTATTTTTTCTACTTCCACTGTACACAAGAACAACAAACAAGACTTTGCAATGGATGAGTAGAATAGATTTCTGAGCATCATGTCTGTCTTTAAATTTTTTTTAAAGACTCTTTTTATATAGAAATTGACTGACTAGGCTTGAAAGTACTGCCTGTTTAAAAGTTATTTCCTGTTATGCAAACAGTCATGTTATTTTCCTCAGACTTAATTCAGAATATTTATCCCCAGAGAATCCAGGACCCTAAATTTAAGGATAAACTGAGGCTGTTTGTTTCCCTGAGGAATCTGCTCCACAGATACAGCAATAACTGTGTACTAAAACGGCAGCAGTATCACAAGTTCATTTGTATGCCAGACTTTGTCTAGAGCTGCAACATAGCAGCAAGCTGTAGAACATAGCCCAGCGTAGTGCTATAGTCATGGTAAGGCAGTAGTATGCTCATGATAAAACTGTAGGTTAAAAAAAAAATACTTCTAATTTAGTTATGACACAAATACTCATTAAATAATTTATTTGAATAACTCTGAATGTTTTAAACCAAGCTATTCAGTTTCAGTGCTTCTTCTCAAAAGTCCTCCTAAGATCTTATACCAGCAGTGGCATTAATCTGTCATTGCAAACTCCACAAGAATTAAAAATCTTTTGCTTCAGTTTTTAGCTCACTTTTCTTTTTCACTTCTGATGTGGATTAAAGCCTGCAGTCACAACTCTGATAGTTTGAAGACATTTGATCCTACAGTATTTATCCCTGATTTGCTTTGTTTACCCAAGGGAAAATAAAGTGCCATACCTCAGAACAGTAAAATCCACAATACACTGTGATCTTTGACAGATGTTAGTATTTAGGAAAAAAAAAAAAAACAAAACGGAAAGTTGCATCACTTGGGAAGCCAGTTTTGAAAACTGCCTGCCCTTGCAGGTGCACATCTAATTATTTGTCATGAAAACTATACAAAGACAAGAATATTTCTTGTGAAATGATGCTCCAATGTTATTTTAGTTAATAAAATATCTTTTTTGATATGGAAAACTCATCTTCTGAAACACAAGAAATTTCACCTGAACATGAGGAAGAAGTTTACTGTAAGGGTGACTGAGCAACAGAACAGGTAGCCCAGAGAGGTTGTGGCTTCTCCTTCTCTGTAGATACAAAAAACGTATCTGGGCACAATAGTGCTTAAGCAGAAGGGTTGGACAAGATGACTTTCAGTGCTCTGGTCCAATCTTACCCATTCTGTGATATCGTGATTCTGTGATTTTGTCTTTCACTGTCTTCATTCTAATCCTCCTTGAGTTACCTCATGAGGCACATCTGGGGATATGCAATTTGCTGGCTTTACAGAATGCACTTTTTTAAAAAGAACCACAGAGAATTTCTTGTCTCTCAGAGTTAAAAAATACAGGTTTCTTTAGTTAGGTCGGACATAAGTACACTGACATTCAGGTTCTTTATAGCAGTATGCATATTTGTCTTAAAGACTGCTGGGAAATAAGAATGCCCTATTTTATTAGGGATAGGTCTTAAAAATATACTCAATAAATTTCTGATATACCTTTAATCTTTATTCACTTCCAAGAGTATGTCTAATATAATGTTCTAAGTAATATTTCCTTCTTCAATACTTTGTAGGCAGTAGGCAGTATCGCTGTTTAATCTGAATATAAAAGTGAAGAGACAGAAACCTGAAATCCCTCAGTACTACATCTAATACAGCCCTCTGTCAGAGGAATAAACTAAAAGCCTCATTTTGCTAATTTCCAATAGCTGGTGGGTTCCTGGTGAATATCTGAGCTCCTCAGCGCTCTGCAGGTTAAATGCCCAGGAGAATCTAAATCCAAGTCACCCTAGGGGAGTTTGGCAGCATCTGTGGCAACCTCTTTTAAGTTGATTCATGGAATAATATAAAACATCCACCCCAGAAAGCTGTTCTTATATACTTTGTTAGGTGGCAACATGATATATTAATGCCCTGAATCATTACAGCAGAGGAGCAGAATAAGCATAAAGGATGTATTAAAATATAAAGCCTTGATCTACTCATATTTAACACAGGAAAACTGTTCTCTGGTATGAAGTTATGTGATCAAAATTCTATTAAAAAGATTGAGGTGATTTTCACAGCATTGAGGAAAAGATCCCTAGAAGCGTTATTATGGAATATTTGTTTCCAAAAGAACAGAGAAGTGTAGATGGCCAAAACTCCCACCCTTGTTTACAATGAATATGACAAGTACTATCTGAACAGTTCCTGTGAATTTGAGACAGGACTTAAACAAACGTTAATGGAGGGAGAGATCTTTTTGAGGGTTTTTTCCTGACATTTTAAAATTATGTAGCTACTTATTGGAAAGCCTATGAGTAAATCTACAGAGAAACTCCATGAGAAAATGAGATCAGACCTTGACAAGTAGCTTTCATCAAAAACATACCAGGAATGGTAAGCTCATCTTTTAATAATGTTATATAAGTCTTGAGTTAAGGACAGAAAAAAACCGCTAAATTTTTAAGGGGAAAATATAACCTGAGTAATTAGAGTTCAAGTTTGTAGCTGAAATAAATGGATATATCTCCCCTGGAATCATTAGAACTATGCTAGTTGAAAGCAAACAACTTGGTATAAACAGAACCATGTATAACAGAAAAACCAGTAGGGCAAAAACCCTGGTTGTTTATCTGCATACTTAAAATTCTCAGTATTGGCCCATTAGTAGGAATCAGCAACTACTTTGGAAAAAGGACAGTTTTGCTCCCAAATACACAAGTCAGGCTAGGCTTAGTCAGTCAAGCAGACACTTGAAGGCATTTCTTTTATACAAAGTATTGTAATTGCTTTCACATATGGCAAATACAATTATGTATCTCACCGGTAGGGTGGATTATAAATGAACAATGACTTGTATTTCAATAGATAGCAGCTGCATTTCTGTAAGGAATGTTACAAGAACTTGTCTAAAGCCAGGAAAAAAAAAAAACAACAAAGCAGTCAGGTAAAGGGCAAAATGTAAGTTCCTGATCCTGAGAAAAGAAAGAGTTGGACTTAAATCAGCTGCTCAGCTTGCTGTACCCAGCCCTATTCAAATATGCAAGAAGGATTGATTTAAGAGAGTATGCAAAACTTCCCTCCCTCAGTAAGGGTACAGTTACTATTGAAACATGTGTGCCTTGTTTTAAACAATCTCCATGAAAGAAGGGCACAAAATGCTCATTTGGGCTAAAATTATTTCACAGGTTATGGAATTTACTGTGTCTTATTTATAAAAGTGGCTACCATCACAGATGTGAACTGTACAAACGGACAGAACTGATTGATTACTCCATAGATAAACACATTTCACACATAATCAAGAAAAATTAACATTTGAAATATGGGAATAAGTACAGAATCAATTCAGTTTCCAGCATAATAATAAAGTTGTTCTAGATACATAAGAAACACAATTAAAAAAGTGTCCCAAGTAAAAAGAAAAAGTTTGTTATGAACATCTCATTTTCCCCTTAGCTTTTTGTTTTGCTTTTACCATTAGACAGATCATCCTACATCATACATTAGCAATATATTATTGCTAAATATCAGCTAATGAAGCCCATAACAGTATGTGAGCACAGTAAGAGAATAATTCTGTCTTCACAATAATATGCAAAGAATAATATAGTTGTCTGTGGCATAAATGGCAGCAACAAGAGCCAGTCAGACTTGCATACACTGATGTCTGATTTGAAGCATGATCTAAGATTTAATCTGTGTTAAAAAAAGGTGTGTTTCTTTTTAAATATTTTACACAATTTAAAATAACATTTTAGATTTAAAATCCTGACTCCATTGAAGTCAAGGGAGTTTAGCCATCATCCTTTAACTTCTATAAATTAAGATTTTTGACAGCAGCCTCCATAAACTTTGCTGATGAAAAATGAGCAATTACATGGCAGTAGTGCTGAGATGTGCCTGCAGAAGTCAGAACCAATGAGTGCTCTACCTGCAATGAGAGACCATCCCAGTCTTGGAGATCTATCATTTCCATCTGTGTTCATCTACCTGGGCAAAGGAGACTGAGATCAGAGTAGCAACAGGGACAGCAGAGGGATTTGCTGTAGGTCATGCAATATACCCAAGTATCCTCTATTCCATTTTGGTGTAACAGCCATTGTGTTATTTTGCCCTGCATTTGAGTTTGTCCACAAAATATACTCATTAAGATATTCCCAGAAGTAGATATTGTCTGAAAAAGAGCTAACAAATAGTGGTGAGCTTCAGAATTTTTCTTGTGCATTTAATTTTCTCTGTGATGTACTAGGGGACTAGTTTCATCTGTAGTTGTGGAGTGGAAAGAGAAAACAAAATAAAACAAAATTAAACTCCCCAAATCTAATATCTCCCAAAGGCTACCACTGGCTGTGTTGCTAGTTCAATTCACCTGACTTGGTCTGCCTCCTAGACAACATTTGTTTGTATTTTTATTGTTTGGAAATTTCATGAGCAGTGAAAGTAATTTCCTCTCCTTACAGGTGATATTTATAAAATGATTATTTGCCTGGGCTCCTACATACTTCAGCCCTCTTAAGTCTCTCATGCAAACTCTACAGTAAGTGGGTCTGATCACACAGATGAAGGGCGGGACATTCATGACTAAACTGAGGGGAGCAGGGAAGGTGTCTTGCTGTGCTTCTTCACAAGTTTCATCCAACCTTTTTAATCACTGCATCAGAGCCTTCAGCAGAAAATAAAGTTAACTACTCCTTTAAGATCTATTGCATTAAAAAAAAACCCCAAACCCTTTCCCTGAGCCAATGTCAGAAGGGCTTTTTCCCTCAGCTCATCTTCTGTTCATCTTTCCCCCTCACCCTTATCTGAGTGGTACATTATCTTCAAATATATTGTGGGATAAGCATCACTCAACAACCTCCCTTAGTCTCCTAGCAATCCCATCTTCTGAACTGTAATCAGTCACATCATCACTTCAGCTGTTTAGCCACAGCTAAGATGTGGGTCTCAGGGGGTTGAACTACTACACCTTACACCTTGCTCTGGCTGCAGCCCTCAAGCTGCATGGCCTTGTGTCATGGGTGAGAGAAACCCATGACACCTTGGGCCCCAGCAGGCTCCATAAAATCTTTTTTGCCCAAGATTGCGTTCTCCTCCCTCACCAGTCATTGCCTGCACACGCGTTACTTTTTCAAACCCAAAGATCCTGTTTCTATGAGCCTCAGAATAGCTTTGAAAAGGCAACCTCACCTTGTCCTGCAGAAGGAAAAACGGGCCAAGATAAGAAAAAAAGTCTGACAAGGAGGGTACATTTCTGTTAGTCTGTCAAATACAAGCAGAGGAACCCAGCAACTTCTGGACAGTGACAAGATCAGTGTGGAACTGTACTGGCGGTGTACAGCACTGACATTTGTTGGAAGCATAGCCTAGCCCAGTGAATGCTGTTAGGGCAGATGAGGAGTCTCCTGAGCTTTACCTATCTGTCATTTTGAAGATACCACTAATGTTCCTGGCAAGATCACTGTTTTTAACACACCAGTTAAAAACTCATCTGAAAAAGGCAGCCATGTCTAAAAATATAATGTGAAAAGTGACCTAGTATAAGTGTTCCTGAAGGATAAATAGCTTGTAAGCATAAGTAAAAATACAATAAAACCTTGCCTCATGCACAAGGAGGAGACTCACAGGGAAGGAGGAGGCTGCTCATTATTCACATGTGCAGGACAAGCCCAGGGACAAAATGTTGACAAGATCACAACTAACGCTCAGTCATGCAACCCCATGGGCTGGCTTTGTACTTTTTTTCTGTGTGGTAGAGATATTTGTCAAAAAGTGTTTTGGGAGATCACCTGAAAGTTGCACATTTTAAGGAGTTTATCTGATGCTAAATCCAAAGCAAAATTAGAGCTTGCTCATGTCTCTGGTTGTGAAAGTTAAAACCTTCCTCAGGCACAATGGAAGGAAGCATACCTTAATTATCTGTGTAATTACTGCCCTAAACATGGACCTGACTAGTTCCCCATTATAAGCAAGGTAGTGTTCTTTGAAACAAACTATGTCAGAAACATTCATGTGGGAAATTATGCTACACCATCCTTCCAAACTTTTTTGAAGCAGTGTTTTCATATTGTGTTGCTGGACTGTTATGATTCTTAATGCTAGTCTTCTGTGAAAAAAAAAAGGCAAAAAAAAGGCAAAAAATCCCCCAAGCCTTGACTAAAGTGATTCCTGTGTGTGGTCTGAAGTTGGTTATCACAAAGTCAATCAATCACACCTTCATACACCTACTCTGTAAGTCTCTGGGGTACGGAGGGAGAGAATTATTTTTATACAAAATAACTGTATTTCCCTGTACCTCTAATAAACACAAACTGTGTTTCATATTTTCATCACAAGCATAGGCAAACCACCATTCCCTGCAGCCCTGTGTGAATCATCGGTTGTGTGTGATGGAAACTTTGTAGCTTATTGACTTTGGTGAAATGAAGATATATATATACCTACAAGTTTTCACATACCTTATTTTCTCCATTTTTCAGCTAAGCCCTTTGCTCAAACATTAAAATCATTGTCCGCTGTATGGTGAGTAATGCCTGTGAAGTTTGGCTCTTCGGCAGCAGAAAGTGTTTTTGGGGTGAGGGGCTGCTAGAGTTATCTGAGGGAAATACTGCACATAAAAGATTAAAAAAATCCCAGAAAATATTTTCAAGGAAACCTGCAGATATTCTCGAGGGTCTCTTACAAATGACTAAGGAGGTGCTGCCTTCACTGAGTTTGTAAAGCACTTTCAATTCCAATCTCTGTTTCCAACAAAAGGTGAAAAGTCCTGTGATGTTTGCTACTGCCCACATCTAATTTGAACCATTTAGCAAGGCCTTCAGTTCATTGTTTTAAAATCATACATCTTAAAACTGCACAGCTGTTCACCTCTGATTGCCAGCTAGATAACAGCTATAAAATGCAAGCCATAAGACAAATATTTCTGCAGATTTGCCAAGTTATAGCCATCCAAAAATATTCCCTCTGCTGCCCAATATGCAAACACCCTTTCTACTGTTAGATTTTATGACTGCCAAGGATGGAAGTTGTAAAGAATGTGATACCATTGTGCTATACCATAAACTGCTATTTCACTAGATTCCCCAATTTCTTTGGGGAAATCTAGCACAAGAAAAAAGCAATTTATGTGGAAAAAGCCTAATTTGTTAGAAATACCTTTCTTCTCAGATACAGTCAAGTATATTACCATAAATATGTTTTACAAATATGGTGCTCTAAGTACAGACCACCCCTATTAATGGCCATGGATAGAAATCTGGGGGTTGCCTGCATAATGCTGCTTCTCCAGTTCTAACAGTTCTGCATTAATATGGTGTGAAAAACCTATATATAGAATGCTTTTGTTAAAATCAGATTATACTAATTCTATATGAAGTGCTTTAATGAAAAATGTTTAATGGCTGAAATACTATAAGACTGCAGCTAGAGTGCAGGTGCAAAAATGATATTCTACACTCCCTGGAGAGCAAACTTGTACATACTGTGAAATATCAATTAAAGTTTATAGCTGCCTGTACCAGTTAAATGTCTTTTTCATGGGAAATTTTCATCTTCTCTTATGAAGCACTCACTTGGGTTAAAATGTGTACTGAATTATGTGGGCATTTTGAGTTATTAAGGAATAGATTTGTTTTACAAGCAAGCTGTAAGCATTCTTTGCAGTTTTTATGAGGTCATCTACATGACTTTTAAATGGTGCTTTTGGCCAACCTCGATTCTCAGACCAGTTCATTAATTCACACAGCTGTCTTTAAAAACTACAAGAATAATATATACTGGAGTCTGGAAGAAAGAGCTGGATTTCAAGGCTGTATTTCAATCAAGGGGCCTGTTGACATCATAAACTATGAGAAGACAGCCTAAGCTGTTTCATGAACAGCAGCAATTTTGTGATTGAAATATATCTTGCTTAATTGATTTCTTTTAGAATATATGGAGAAAGGATGCAAAATTCACTTTCAAGTGAGCACACCTCCCAGAAAGTGTCAGCTGGGATATACACAATGTTCAGTGTTGGCTGAGGTTGTCCCAATAAAATCCTATATTCTATGGTATATGCTATGGTAGTCAGCCTGTTCACATGTTTCTGGATCTGAATGGGGAAGACCTGGATTTAATTTTGGAGTCTGTCACACTCCCTGGGTGGTTTTGGACAGGTGTCTGACCTCCTTGTTCTTCTATTCTACACATATATTTTTGAACAGTACATCTTCTTATTTAATTTCTTAGCTATCTCTTACTCTCTTGTTATCTTAAAAAGTTTTTGTGCCAGGGTCTGTCTTTCAACAGATGTTAATGCAAACTCTTGAGACCTCAAGATACTTTTGAAGAGCAAATAAAATCTGAGTATACTGATACAGGAGAAACTGGTAGGGGGATGTTTAAAAGGATGCAACTTGAGCTGAAAAGTTTGCATCAAATCTTTCTAAGAAGATTATGTGCTCCCTATTTTTAATATGCCCTTCCATAGTCTGGTAGAGAGCAAAAATCAAAATCTAAGAAATACTTGCATGCTAAGCAGGTATGTGATGGAAAAGGAACAATCCTCATGGGGTTTCCTTCAGAATGTGGTGGTAAAGACAATGAGGATCCATCTCAAGATTTTCACTCTTCACCCTGACTGGAATTAAAAAATGGCACAGTTATTACAGAACTAGAAGTTGTGATACATTTATATTTGGTTTTAATTTTTTTTTTACATTTTTGAATTAAATAAAGGTGTTTAGAGACATATTTGAGAGGAATCACCTGCATGGCTAATGTTTTTGTATTCACTAAATCCTGTTTTCTGAATGTGCTTGAAATTAAAGCAGTCATCCTGCAGTATTGATGCCAGGCTTAAGAACTTTCTTTGACTTTACAATGAAACCATATTGAGACCTGTAAGCAACCAGAGCCATTTTGCAGCCTGCATGGTCAAAGTGGATGATTTGAGACACCCTTCAGCTTAGGAAACCTCCTGTAACCTCTAGCTGCCAGTCTGCAGACAGCTCAAGGCCAGCAAGCACCCACTGTCAGTATGCTGCAGAATCAGTGAGCTATCTGAAGGTCTACTCGGGAAAAGAGAGTTAGATCAGCATCAACAGGACCTTGCACTGATGCTGGCATATCCATTTGCCCAGTAAATATTTGGATTGGAGTCCTTGAAGTTCCTCTCTTTAGTGCCTTTCAGAGAAGCAGATGTGTGACACTCCCATTTGCTCTCTCCCTGGCAGCAGAGACTGAAGCAGGAAGAGATGACAGGCAGAGTGTGCTCACTGTGATCTTTTTCCATAGCAGACCCAGGAGCAGTCTTTCCCAAAGTGTGCCACAGCTATGCATTGTGATTACTGGCAATTGGCTGTGAACGTACTCAGCCTGACCGAGGACAAAACATGGGGACAGGAGACCAAAGCAGCCTAGCCTGCACTGGGAATGAAACTTTCCCTGCCACATGGCAAGAAACATCATGAGGGATGCCAGCAGCCTGCTGGTGCTTCGTGAAGGTGCAATAGGAGTTCTGTCAGAGGCACTGTCAACCAAAAGGCATGTATGAGATACTGGAAAATAAATTGTGATAACGTGCTACTGATCAAACTTACAGACTTAGAGGAATGAGACAGAACAGGGCCTTTCGTTTAAAATATCATGCAGTTAAACACCAATGAAGAAGGAATGTGAGAGATTCTGGACAAAGAGAAGCAGAGTTACTATCCTGAGCCTCCAGGGCATGACTTTATTAACTAGCCTGAAGAGAAACAGTGTAAGAAGATAGCGGAGTCTCTATTTCCACATCCTGTAAGGAAGTCGCTGTGCACATTAAATCTATAGAGAGCCCATAAATGACATTGTAGCAGTGGAAATTGCTGAGGATCAGATATAGCCTGCTTTTTAACTTAGAGCAAGGAGGAATAGCATAAACCATCAATACTGACTAAAGAAAGGCCTGAAAAAAAATGCAGGGTATGTGCTCTGAACAGTATAGAAGCTGCTCTACCCTCATTTTTGTCAGAGCTCAAGGGCTGGAAAGAGCAGAGCTTTGGGCTCCTGCTAGCTACACCACCACAGGACCTCAAGAAAGATGATGGTTTCCTGCAGTGAACATTCTTCTCTCCTGCTGCCTGTGAAAACAGAAATCCAGAACTGCATAATTTGAATACCAGCTACCAATTGTGAATACACTATTTGTTAGAATGCCTCTTCACTTGAAGAATCATGGTAAGAGCTGGGTCTTGGGTTTTTTGCCTGTTTTCCCCTTTTTATCCTCTTTTTTAGTTTTGTGTTTTCTGAGCCTCTCCTGTAAGACAATCCTTCTCAGTACCAGTAGTAATATGCAATACAGGGCAGCCAGAGTCCTACACTTTGTTTCAAGCATTACCACTCAAACATCTAATTCACAGTATCTTTAGTTCACCAGTGAAAAGCACTGGGCTTTTCATAGTCCAGTTTGCCAGATAGGAGACAAGAGGCAAGTCTTCAATGCATATCACCTCCCGTAGGAAACAGAGAAGTTGGAGGTGTTCCATTCCTGGAAGTGGCCAATGCCACACTGGATGGGGCTTTGAGCAACTTGAATCACAGAATATGCCGAGTTGGAAGGGACCCACAAGAATCAGCAAGTCCAGCTCTTAGCCCTGCACAGAATCATTCCCAAGAGTACAGAATCTGATCTAGTGTCATCTGATCATGGTGTCCCTTCCCATGGCAGCAGGGCTGGAATTAGGTGATTGCTAAGGTCCCTTCCAAACCAAACCATTCTATGATTCTGCTAACACAAAGAAAACTTTGCAAAGGTCTCTCAAGTACTTATTTACAGTCTATACATCTACTTTCAAATATTGACCTTTTAAATTGCATCTTTCATCTTTAAGTCTGCACGGAGCTCATGACTAGTATATATGTGTCTAGATTGCCCTTAAAATATCCTCAGAAGTGTCTGGAAAGGACTATAGGCTCCAGCCATGCCTCTGGAAACCTCATTATGGTCTCTGACTTATTCAGGGCAAGTTGGCAGGACCTCCATCATCATGGAGAAGGTGAAGAAAGCTGGATGGTACATAGATGATGACATTCTACACATTGCGAAACCTGTGCCTTGTGACGATAAATGGTTCCACCTTCCAGGACAAATCTCTTTTTCGTTTTAAACCAGAATTGCTGCCATTGGACACATTGCAAATAAAAATAAAAAGCTAAACCCTAGGTACAGGGCTTCCTTAGTCCTTGACAGTGTTGGCATTTTGTGGAAAAGTAATCAAACAGGTCATAAAATACTTTGTGCTGTAGCAGGCCATTCGTAACTGTGAAACAGGAGGCTGTGACAGCACATGGGCATCCCCATCCACCCTTGGAAAAGACTAACCCTTGCTTCTTGTGCTTCTCTACGTTTTCGGCCAGAAAACCATCAGATACATGAAAAGACAACAAAGATGAAATATCATTCACTGTTCAAGTCTTTACACCCACACAACTTCATGCTTCAGGCCTCAGGTAACACTGGCTACAGTCGGTGGTACATTTACTTTCTCTTTGTGGTCTTTGCTATGTTTGGCAGGTAAAGGCCATTAAAAGGAAAGAATTACAAGGCTGCCCAGTATTCCTTAGCTTGCCTGTTACCTTAGCTTAACTGTTCACATTTAACCATACCTTTACTGTATAACACTGACATAGAATGTTCAGCTGTCTGGCCTGATATCTGACTTCTTGGACAGAAAATATGCATTTTCAAAGTGTCTTCCTTCCATGGATTATGATATTTTTGAATGTTTTGAGTGAATTTGAAGTTTGCTTTCACTTTAGTTATCTCAAAGGAAGCTCTTGTAAGTCCCCTGCACCTTCGAGTTTGCCACATATAGCAGCTGAGAAGATGGCACCATTTCCAGTATTACTTTTTTTTAGCACCACTGGCTTCCAGGAACATTTGGAAGTACTAAAGTCATCTGCTCCAGCTTCCTGACAGTTCTCTTCCAAACTCAGACTGCTTCAGTTATTTCATTTTTCTCACTTTTGTACTTTATTTCTAACACTGTGTAAAAAAGACATGACACAGGAGTTTTGGCAAGGACCTGCAGGGCTTTTCCTCCTTGTGTCATTTCCAGGACATAGTCACATGAGACTAGCAATGATTTTAAAAGAGTCGCCCCTGCTTCAGGCATGAATTGGCCACAGCAAGAGCGATGCTTCACAGATGCTTTTGCCCTCTGCCTTAATGGGATTTTGGGTGAAGGAGCAAAGCAGACAGTCCTTAGCTGTTGCAACTGCTCATACGTGACTTCCTCTTCTTCTACTGACTGGAAGTGAGCAGGAAAAGCAAATGGCAAACACTTTTTTTTTTTTTGCAACAGTTGTTCTAGTCTGCAGCTGTGTTTAATTAATTACTTGGGTAAGTGAGATGGATAGAAAAGCTTTTGAAAGCTGTTGAGAAGAGAGCTGTCTGCAAGCTAATTATACTGTTGTAATAATCCCACAGCATTCTTCAGGCTTTTCATCCTCTGACTGAATAACAGTTTAGCAAAATATCCAAGGATCACTTATAGTTTTGAATAAACAGCAGGGAAGAGTGGTAAAGCAAAAGAGGATCCAATTAAGAATAACTAAATGTTTTTCAGCTTGCTCACAGACAAACCATAAAAGATCAGGTCCTAGGAAAATGCATGGAGGTTTTTCAAAAATCTTTTCCCTCGTTTACCCAAAATATTTATTTAAGCATGCTATTTTGTGCTTTAGGTAGTTGACATAATTCATTTTAATGAAAATACTTAATACTTATCAGAACCACTTGTGAAAGCTCCTTGTAACTGCCAATAGGGAAAAACAACCAGAATATCATGTAGCATTTTTGCTCATTTTGGGCAGAAAAACATGTATGTGAAAACTGAAATAATAATACCACAGAGCCAAATGAATGATTTTTCAAGGACTTAATAGCATGGGTTTTTTTTGTTTTTTTGGGTTTTTTTTAACAGAACATATTTTTATTGTCAGACATCCTAGGTTACATCTGAGAAATTAGTTTTGGGGGCGGAATGGAAACTTTGCCTGGTGAATTGGGAGACCTGTAATAATAACGGGACAAGTTGGGTGGTTCTTCCATAAAATGCTGTAAGGCATGTTTCTTTTTCTTTGTGTGCATAACTCCCCATTTCAAATGTCTCACATGAGAGACACGACATATGAACCCCACTGGGAAAAGTAAATAAAAATGGAAAAGATCTTCCAATCTGTGGCCACAGAAGTGGTTTTATTTCAATATGTTTATCTCTGCACAAGCCTTGGTGAGCTTTCAGCGCATACATCAGTTCGCAATACAGCTACCAATTATAAACACACAATATCCTAGAAGGCATCTTTCTCCTGCAAACACATCTGAAAATAAAAAGCATCGTGTGCAAGGTAAGTAAAATCAGTACCAGCCAGTATCTAATGATACCCATCAGAGCCACTTCTACTGAAGGTCTCCTGTTTGCTAAGCTTCCATTCAGCAAAAAAAAATGTGATGGAAGATCATACTTACTTAATACGAGACTATATCTTAAACACCATGATTTTTAATCTTCCTACATTGCTCAACATGTTGTCTAGAGCATAACAGGTCTAAATATAATTGGAAATGTTAACTCACATGTTAAGATACAAAGGTAGAATTATTTGAAGCAACACCTCAGTGGCTGTATCCTTAAGCATGGAATTTATTCCAGAATAACAAGACCAAAAATGACAGTCACACAATGCTGATTTTAATGGACATGTGCAAAAAAATTCTTTTATTTTTGGCTTCCACTTCCATATGGAATATTGCAGTTGCATCAGACTTTTTCAGTAGAGTGAAATATTTGCAGAGCTGAGTATGCAGAGCTGCTACTTTGACAATATGCCAGTTGCAGACACAGTAGGCAGACAGTGGAAAAATATCTTACTTTTGTGGAATAAACCTCTGTATGGGCAGGCATAAAGGAGACATTAGTGTCATGCACAGACAGTCACTGCAGACACAACCTGGAGATTTCATTTGGTTGCCAACTGCAGACACTTTTCTGCAATAGTTCAGAGTTCTGCACACCTAGCAAAGACAACATTTTTCCAAGCTAAAGTTATGTCCAACATTTTCATTTAGGGCATGTCATTAATAATTTGTCCAAAAGGAAGAATCCCAACATTCAGCACTTGCAAGAAAGGTCCTTACAGCAATAGTTGCAATGCAACAACTTCAAAATCCAATTGGTGATTTTCTCATGTCTTGATAAAGCGCGTTGAGTGGGAAGCTGAGCTTGACAGTATTGTTTTCCCTCTCTACCCCTCAGCTTTCTGACAAAGGAACAGGGCAGTGTTTTTTGGGGTTTCTCATTGAGGACCATCAACACCTGAAGCCCTAGGGATATAGCTTCATTTCGCCAGAATCCTGTGTGCTCACAGTCTCGCCCTATGGTGTCCTCTGAAGGTAATCTACAACTGTCTTCTGAAGGGCCCAATTGGAGGCAGTCTCTGCCTGGACAGACTTGGACTTTAAGACCTGCTTTCCATCTCTTGATCTCTTATGGATGGTGTAAAGAGGATGGAGTATGGGGGGAAATACTTGATGTGCATCAGGTGATGTTTAGCTTGTGTGTCAGGAAGGAAACTTATCTCCAGCCAAGCTAAACAGAGTCAATAACTCTAACAATAAAGCTTTAGGCATTGTGTCATCTGCTTTAACCCAGTCACTGCAGAGTTTTCAGTGGCCTCTACCTTTGCAGCTATTAGCTAGAATATGTATGTTTAGCAAACACAGGCATGCACGTAACAAAAACTTTCTTTACAGCGTCTTATTAGCATTATTTGCTTTTTTGAGCCTGTTTCTTTTTCAGTTAGGGGTTCAATTAGTTCTACTGAGCACTTGAAAGATCAACTTCCCATTTAAAGGGGAATAAATGCTGACCTTTTGATTTCTACAGTATTCCACAGTCTTCTAAATAAGAAATAGAAAACCACAATCAAGTGCAGAGGGTGTGATAACAGGATGAATGTGAGAAGCATGGCACTCATTGAGGTGAAAAAATGTGTAATTTTTTTTTTATATTTCCACTGTTTAGTTACAGTTGAAGTCAACCAACCACTTTCTCAGACATTTGCTACTGCATGTTGTATGATACGTGGACTACCCAGTGCCAGTCAGAATAAAGTGAATGTATTCAAAGGATTCCAAGATGATATCAGATAGGCTCTCTCATGTGGGATTTACACACTGAGAACATTTCACAGTGTTCTGGACAGCAGCAGACTCATGTAATAGTGCTGTAATAGATTTGTTACAAAGAATAAATGTTCCCTCCCTGCACCTAAAAATCCCAAAGGTGACAGAACAGTAAGAGATGATAAGAACAAATAAAATGGAGAATGAAAATAGGAAGGTGAGGACAGCAGACTGGCATGTTTCTATATTCACAGAGGAACAGTGTTTGGTGATCCCATAAAGATGTAGAATACATGGAGTGTATTGTATTTTCTGTTGCTTCTCTGGAGAATTTCCCATTTCAGTGAAATATCTCAATGCTGGAGACACTTCTCTCTGGAAAATTCCATGCCAGTTCTTGTGTGCCTCTGGCTTGAAGTGGTGAATGAACAAGATAAGGGGGTATCAGGAGGTAATACATGGTCTCTCTCCCACCTGGCCTTGAGATAACTCCTTCAAAAGATAAAACTGTGAAATGACTGCTGAAATGGACAGCACAGCAAATACAAAGGCAGAAAATATATTTCTCTAACAGTACCACCACTGCTAATCGCACATGACATTTATTAATGTGCTGTATATAATACAGTAAGGCTTTGTTGATTTGATATGTAACAGGGGGATTTTGGTTTTTCTATCTCACCGACATAGTTCATGGACCACTCGGCTTTCCATTATTGATTGCACAGCACTCCTGGTGCAGCAATGAATGCTTACATGGTAAGGTGATATTCAGGCAATGTTTGTAGTATAATTTACCTTTCTTTTAGCAAAAATACTCAGACGGAAACCAAGACTGGATTCAGCAGCATGTGACCAGTTAGCCCACCACAGCTCAGGAGCTGCCAGCTGATGCTCCCTGTCCTGAGTTATACGTGAAGGATCTGTTGTATTGTGGTGGTAATTGCTTCTACAATAAAACCATGTTATTTTGATGTGTATGGTGTTATTTAAATCACCCTGTGCTTGTTTCAGAGAAGATCAATTGTAGAAAAATTGAAACTTGTGGCAACTGCAGTGTAACATTCATAACAATCTCAGGTAAATGAAATTACTTTAAAAGTCAGTCACCCTGTGCTTCATGTCTTATGAACAGCAATGATTTAAAGTCAAGAAAGTGAAATTTATCCTAATAAAATTTTCTTTGGAAAAGAAGTTTGTTCTAATGGGACTTCATAGATTACACACATTTCAAAACTTGAATCATAGATTTTTGAGCTAGAACTGAACAATGAGAAATCCTACAGAGCAATTAGGTCATTTTCTCTTTAATTTGGGCCAAAAGAACACTACTTTTTGAAATGCATTCCCAAAGCCTTTGTCTAATATATTTTAAAATGACTCATATGATGGGACTACTGGCACTCTTCTTTAGACAATATTCCCAAATCTAATCAACCAATTAATATACTTTTCCTGCTATTTGAATGAAATTTGCTGACCTTAAATATTTTCTTTGAAATTTCATGAGTTAAAGATTTATGTACACTATAATAACAAAACAAAGAAAAATATTAATGATAATGATTGTTCTAGGCATAGTTTATTGCAGCAGAGGTGCCCTCTGTTCAAAAAAATCTGATCCAAATGGCCAACACAACTTGATGAACAGTGGCAGCCTTTTGGCATGGAGACTGACAAGGGTAGTGTCCTCTTGCCAAAGCCAGGGCACTTGAGCATGAAATGAGGAACAAGCAAGAGGTTCCACTAACCCAGTGAAATGCACTTGCTTGACTGTGCAAAATCTCTTATCTTCCAACTCCTTCTAGATTCCCTTTCCCTGCAAGGTCAGGCACTCAGAGGAGCAATTTATAAACTCACAGTTCATATTCTGGTTGCAGTTCCAGGACTGACACAAAATTAAATCAGTTTTGAGTGCAGTAGGATACAAAAATTACCTTCCCAGTCTACTGAGCCCTTCAAGACTTCCAATAAATCTCCCAGCAGCAGCATTCCAACGCTGGTTGCCTATCTTCCTTGCCTTACAAAAAGACCTTGAAATGGAAACAGAAGGGTTTTCTTTGAAGTCATATTTCATAGCAGAAAGAGATATGCACAGAAACAGCTGACTTAAGTGGTTTCCCCCTCTCATTCAAAGTATTTTCTGAAAGTTTTAAATGGGACTTTTTAGTTAATCCCTAGAACTCCTAATTGCAGAGGCCACAGCACTTGTGAAAGCAGGAGCTGATATTGAAAAAATCCCTTTTTAATAAAAGATGAAGGCAAAACTCTTTAAAAATACACTGGATACCAGAAACATTGTTGGGCTTCATCTAATTGCATTCCTCCTGTGAAAATTACAGCAGTCCTCCCAAAAAAATATTAAGCTTAAGCAAGTACATTCACTTCATCTTGGAATTGGCACTGAGAGCAGATGAAATATATCCCTGTGTAATTATTAAGTTAAGCAAGCCATAATTATCTCTATTTAGATTCCCCAGGCTTCAATAGAGATATGATGAGTTTTAGAGCAACTCTTTCACTTACACTCGTGGAGCAGCAGGAATGAATCTAGAGGTTGGCTCTGGTCCTTCCAGAGACTGTTTTGCTGGTGTGTGACCTGGTACAGGCTTTCTGTGCTATTACTGAGCTGTGCATGCCTGGGGAAGAAAAGACTCATCATATCAGCTTATTCCTCTTTCCCAAGAACTCATGGAACTGGGGAATTGGAAGGGCCACAGCCTTCATGGGCTCTGAGTAGAGTGGCCCAGGAGACGCCTCCACACTGGCCATTGCCTGGGGATGATTCTAGCCAGGGGAGAAACAGACGCCAGCGGAGAGCAGGTGACTGCCCTTGCCTGGGTGACTGTGGGGATGCAGACTGTTTTCAGGACTTTCATGAAGGTCATCCTATCATTTCATAAAGGGCTGCTGTGGTTTCTTTGATATCAGGATTTCTGTTGCTTGAACCAGATTAAATACTGCACAATGGACATGGACACCCACTCCTGGCACCTCCCAAACTTTGGCCCCAATGCTGATGCAGGCTTTGGCCTGGGACCCACTTCTATTTTAGAACCTGTCTGTGTGCAAGTGGGCTCTGGGAGGAACTCCCACGTGAGTGACCCATGAAGACTTCATTTTGTTTTAGGCCGCTTAAAGTGCTATTGGAAAATTCTGTAAGGCAGCTCAAGTGAGTGAAAATGATTTGCTTAAGATGAATGTAACCACCAGTGCATTGCTTCACATAATCTAAACAGAGTTTCAGGCACACTTCATCTATCATTCCCTGAAAGAGAGACTGAGTTAATGCTCTCTGACAAATATTATGTTTCTCAGGCAGCCCTTGTGCTGTCTTACACATTTCCTGACCCACTTTGATTAGGTATACAGAAAGAATGAGTAAAACACAGGTTGGGTTTTGCTGTTAGAAATGCAAGATAAGGATACCTTAAAGGCTCACATAAGGCCTCATCAACACCCCAGCACTCTGTGAGCAAGACACCCAGCACTCATGAGATTGGAGATTCCTTCTCAGTGCTGTAAGATGAGTCACTTGGCTAATAACTATGATTTATAACAGTGCTTTAATAGCTCCCTAGGCTCTCTGATGAAGGCAGGAGAGGGCAGGGTGTCACCCCTCGGGACAGTTGCTGGCAGGGAGGGGGGGCAGGAGGGGAGAGCAGGGCTGATGTCCAGTGGTGAGTGAGCATCGCTCAGAGGGGAGGGAGAGAAATCCATGAAGGAAGCAAGGAAGGGATGCAAGGCAGAGCCACGATGGGCTCCTGGCAGCTGATTTGCTAATACTGAAACTCTCCTCTGAATCTAACATTAATGTCAGGGACAGGTTTTGGAGCTGGTAATGAAAAGGGAAAATTCCATGTTGCTTTTATTACAAAAAGGAGTGTGCTACACCTCTGTACTGGATGCCTGAGTAAGTTAAATTTGCCTTAAAAACACACAAAGCTACATAGCCACATCTCTGGGCATGTATACAAGAAAGTAATCAGAAGAAGATTGGAACATTTGTTTCCAAACATGAAAACCTTGTACATCCATCAAACTGCAATTCCCCTAAAGTCAGTCCTCACTGCTCAGTTTCCCAGAAAGGAGCATTACAGAGCAACTTGGAAGTCAGCAAACAATGTACAAGGCACACATCCTCACTATATTGCTAATCCAAAGGGCTCAGAGGTTAAGTGAGAGCTGGCAGGAAGAACAAAAGAGAGTTTTCTCTATCTGGTTTCCCTGATAGAATCATGCTAAAACATTGGCTGGAGCAGTAAAGGCTTAAGGCAGAACTCCAGAGAGCTGGGCTTGTGCCCTATCTTTGGATCTTCACTCATTTTTTTGAGAAGAGTACAAACTGAGCAACTCTGTCTTCTCCAGGCTGTCCAGAGAGGCAAGCACAGATCAGTCCCATGGAGCTGAATGGTGATATTTGAGTTTTCAGCTCCCAGGGTCTGAGATGTTGATGCTGACCCCATGCTGATGGACAACTTGGGAGCACTCACTCTGCAGCTAGAACTGGGTGGGCATGATATACCTCCCTGTGACATGCTGCAGGTTTTAAAAATTTATTTCACAGGGGAGACAAGCAATAAATTAAAAATCTCAATTCAAAATAAACCCCACCAAATTAATGGTTAATAACTAAAACTGTGTTGCATTTAACTCT
This sequence comes from Dendrocincla tyrannina, assembly GCA_035047865.1. NCBI lineage: Eukaryota > Metazoa > Chordata > Aves > Passeriformes > Dendrocolaptidae > Dendrocincla > Dendrocincla tyrannina. The sequence continues at coordinate 118,281,263 of JAWWMP010000081.1, forward strand.
GATACCTAATTTCAACGAATGCGATAGATTTTCAGTATTTATATTACATTTTCATGCAGAACACTCAAATTTCAGAAAGAAAATCAATTAAACCTAATGGTTAGCCCCTTCTGACTTCAAACAATAAAAACCAGGATGTTCTCACAATTTATTAATTTTTAAATGCTGACTTTCTTGTAAGTGATTTATATTCTGATGAATCAGTGTTTTCTGCTGAAAATAAAGTGTTTTTGTAAAAAACCATTTAGGGATAATCTGATGAGCATGTGCTGATGTTTCCTTGCTTTTATCAAGCAGTTAAAAGCATGCAGGTGCCATGACGTAGTGTCTATAAAGCTCTCTCAGCTTCCTGGGTGTTAAAGAAGTGGAAAGCTGTATTTTTTTTTCAAGAAAAGCCTGTAAGAATGGTGATTGTTAACCAAAATCATCTTTCAGGCTGTTTGTCACTTGTTATAACCAAGCACACAATATATGTACCCTGATTAACTGAAATTCAGATTTTTTTTTTAATACTTTTGTTTCACTAGGAATAGTCTATTCCTACTGTCTTGTCTATCAGATAACAAATTTAAATTTCTACCAAATATTGAGATGGGAGATGAGCATCCCAGAGTCAGTAGTACTGTCTTATGTGTGTTGTGGTAGGGTTTTTTTATTGTATTTGGTGAAATCTTTACATAAACACTGCAAGCATTTTTTTAAATAAGAAAAAGGAGAAAAATAATAAACACAAATTCTGTCACTGCTAGGAAATTAAAAATGGTTCTGGTTCTGAGCCACAGCAACAGATAAATAAATTGGTTTTAATTGCTCTTGGAGATTGCCATACCAAACTGATGTAGGTGGGGAAGTTGGGTACAGACAGCTTTGGCTTGGCCGGGTCAGGCACAACTCCAGCAGTCAAATCTGTGATCAGGATAAATTTACAAAAGAAAGGGCAATTTATGAAAGGTCAATTTCTACAGTTGGTGAAGACCCTCCAGCATGTGACACCTGATGCAGCACAGGTGAGAAGAGACCTGATAGTCCAGCAGCTATCTCAGTGTCTGCAATCAACTGGTTACTTCCCTACCCTGCTGCACTTGCAGGAAGGGTAAATTGGCTTCCATGGAGCCTGCTTTAACCTACTGCGGGTAAATATTAATGTCTGAAGATTCTTGTGAGCACAGCAAGGCTCTGTGCAGTGACAGGGGAACCTTCTGACAACCTGGAGCCTTGGCCAGGGTCAGAATAGCAGAGAAAGAAATTAGGCAAATCTTACTCTGCAAGGATAATTGAATTAATTTAGGTGTTATGAAGAACAGGCTACTATTTTCTTTCCTTCTCTCCTTCTTAATTGGGACTTGCTCCCCTTTAATCTACCCATTTTATTGACTAAGCCTGAATCATCTTCTTGCTGCCTACATTGACCCCCATCTGGAAGTTTACTTCAAGACCTATGATGTAAAATTGGATCTTTTGTTTGCTTTCAATGATCTGTGGGACTTGCTGCCATGGCCATTATAATGCTGTCAGTTCTATGCAGTTATTGATTAGCCTAACAGAAAAATATGAGTGGGGAATGAAGAATCACTGGTGGGTTTGAGGCAGCTGCAACATCCCTCCACTCCCTTGGCTGCAAGCTGTGCTACAAATGCTCGCAACATGTGACATTACTGAAAGGGCATCCACAAGGCTCTGTGACTCTGAAAGCCTCTAGGAAACATCATATGGCTTCGATTTGGGAAAGGCCACACACATTATAGCACCTGTGACACCTACTACATGTGTCTTGCCAGTCACTGCTTTGCTTTGCTTTGCTTTGCCGGTCCCGGTGCAGGTGATCTTGAAAAATAATCTTATTTTTGTAACGATACCACAGTAACACACTGTTATAAGCATGCCGAGCATGTACTGATGGAAGAGCATGGGCCACTGCACCAGAGAAAGCCAAATGCTAAAAGTTCATTTTCTACAGTAGATTAGAAGATTCTAATTGATTAGGGCAGTCACCTGGGCCAACACTGCTTTGGGACGTTATTTTTGTCCTGGGATATGTAACTCATTCTGCAGCACCTGTTGTTTGGTTTTCTTGGCTGTTGTTTGTTAAGTGCACTCCGCAAATAGAGATGGGAGGTCAGGGGGTTCCCCTACTCAGCACTGCTTGTGTTTCACATGCATGTGTCTTCTCTTTGTGCTGGATGACCTGATCACTGCTGCTGAATGCCAGGGAAGTGCTCAGGGAGAACTGCAATGCCCATGTGCCACCACGGGTACCCTGGGAATCGCTTGTGCCATGCCAGTCCTGACAAAAACAGAACAAATCTCACACCTGCCCCCAGAAGGCTTCTAATCAACTTAAATTATGGATAGTAGGGTGATAAAATGAATATCAATAATGGTAACAGTAATGCTGCCACAACTTGTATCTTGCTTCCCTTGGAAAATGATCTTGGCTGATAGAAACAGAAAGAAATGCTGGGCTAGCATGGAGGTACTGGCAGTAAACATAAACTTGATCTATCTTGAGCAACAAGGGACCATATACTCTACTCGTGATTGGACAGGAGAACAGGTTTGCTGCTTCTTTGTATTAGAATTGGCTTGATGGGGGATTGTGTAGCACAGGGCAAAATGTTACTGGCAGTTCACCTCTGGATATGTTCACACACCCCATACATGCTCTGAAAACTGGCATACTTTGCTGGAAGGTTTGGATGAACGTCAGACATTTCTAAACTTTTGTCAGGCTGGGACTACCATACTTTAACTCAGGTGCAACCACCTTTGTGCCCCCTGGCAGAGACCAGGATTGTCACCTAAAATCAGTAGGACCTTGAAGCATTTTCTAAACTCCTAGGCAATGTGAAGGGTAAATGTGGCAGCAAAATACGACTCACTTCAAAACCCCTTGCAAATAGAAGATGGAGTATCTGAAATAAACTAATGCTACCTGTTCCATTTGAGTAAAACAGCAGAGCAGCAATACATCACACTCTGTCGTTGGGGGTGCAGGTGAACAGCTGGACCTGGAGGGCACAGGACAGGGCTTGGAGCAGTTGGGGGCTCAAGTCCTCTCACAGTGGTGTGGCTTTCAGGCTGCGTTTGGAGCGGTGTGTCCAGTTCTGGACTTTTTAGCACAGGGAAGACAAAGAACTACTGGAGAGGATCCAAGAGACGGTTACAAGGATGATTAAGGGCCTGGAGCATTTGTCTTACAAGGAAAGACTGAGGGAGCTGGGCCTGTTTAGCTTGGAGAAGACTGAGAGGGGATCTTATCAATGCATAAAAATATTTATCTTAAGGGCATATGTCAAAAGCCATGGGCACAGACTCTCTTCAGTGGTGCCCAGGGTCAGGTCAAGGGGCAACAGGCCCAAACTAAAACACAGGAAGTTCTGCCTGAGTATGAGGGAAAACTTTGTTTCTTTGAACATGATAGAGCACTGGAACAGTCTGCCTAAAGTTTGTGGTCTCCTTCTCTGGAGATATTCAAAAGCTGTCTGGATGCAATTGTGCGCAATCTGCTCCAGGTGAACCTATCTTAGCAGGACTAGATAATCTCTAGAGGTATTTTATAACCCCAGCCGTTCTGTGGTGTTTATTTTTATTTTCTTCAGCCTTTCTTATTATAGGTATAGGTTTTAACTATTCTTAAAGCCTAAGAGGAAAGAAACCCACAGGTCTAGAAATGTATTATTACTTTGTTTCAAAATTCAACAGTAAGCTCTTTACCAAACATTCAGTCTTGATTTAAAGGCTGTTCTCTAAATTAGGATGTTAGACACTAAAAAGCAGGCTTTTACTTCAGAAAATATGCATGCTGGAGCTACGATTCCATTGTTTCTCTAGAGTCATTAGTACATGTTTTATGAGTTCCTCAGGAATAATTGGTGCATTATTGTGTTTATTCAGATAAGTGGACAATGCTTTTATCTCTACTGGAAAACAAACAAAAGTCCCTGGTGACTCACAGCCTTGTTGTGGACTCTTGGCTCCATCCTTAATTCCCCCAGTACCCCTTACCTTTTCTTTCACCAGTCCAACTTCAGAAGCACTTAAGTTGATAACTTTGCTGTCCCAAACCCAGAGACTGTAGGTCCCCTCTAAACTAACTTCTCTATAGAACCTTGCACTATTTCTTCCATCCTTTTAAGTTCAGCCATAATTGCCTACAGGCCCCTAGTTGGGTCAGATATGCTTTATAGTTGCACCTCTTCCTCTTTATCTGGCACTCATTACTCCACACTGATATTTTTTAGCCTCTTTGTTCATGTCTATAGGCTATACAGTTAAGAAAATACCTGTTTTAATAATGCATGCTCATTTGCTCATGTTTTCTAGAGAACTGAGATTGCGCACCTCAGAGTATGCCTCAGCTGTGCCCTGACTAAGAAGTGGTACTCAGGAGTGGCATCCTCTGTGCCACCTGTGCCTGACCTCTCCCTGTGACAACATCCATCATACAACTGATCTCAGGCAGGAAAGACATCATAGGTCCACCTCAGCTGCTGTGAAGCAACAATTAGGATAAACACCAGGAAGCAACAGGTCATGGAGGATTTCCCAGCTTCAGGTCACAGCTGATTTTGTGTCTTGGAGGCAGCAGCAGTGCATTTTGGCAGTTACCTTCACTTTCTAAGCTCCTTTTACAGTGTTTAGAGATTCATATTTCTGTATTACCTTCCTGTAAGTTTATGTAGGAAGCACTTTCTTTCACTTCTTCAGCAGTTAAGTTTGATAATAAAAATTGACAAGTGTATTACGAGTTCCTGTGGTGTAGAGCAATGGATGAGCTTATTACTGCTCTGCTTTTGGTAGAGGATGATCATGATGGTAACCAAAACACCTTGGGCCAACAGAGAGATGAAGAAACAGCATTCTCACTTATTATCTTCTTCTCCACATGATACGCATCCCATGTGTCTCAGTAAATGTAAGAAATGGGCTTGTGCTGAATGATAACACTGCTGGGTTTGGCTAGACCAAATACCTGGTTCCTGTTCATCACACTCCCAGCAAGATCTGCCTTGAACATGCAAACACTGACTTAATCTTACAGTTATTTGTTTTTACAAGAAGGAATTGTGTATGTAGATTCTACCTGCAGCACTCTGGATGCTGTACTTCAGCAGTGGCATAGACCAAGATGATGCTGACAGTTCCCAGAAGGAAAGCTGTTTCCCTCCTTCTTCCAATACTACAATGGAATGGTCATATTAAAGCTCTGAAATACTGTATTCCTTGTCATCACCACAGATATGTGAAAGGAAGATCCCATTGGAGAAATTTGGAGTTCTAGATTATAACAACTCTTTACTATCCATATTTTATCTAAAATATAATTTATACATGAAATAAAACTGTCACCTACAGATATCTTGCTCTCAGAACAACAATGTAAGGATGGTGGTGCCTTCACTGAGCTCTCTACCCAAGGTCAACAAATAGATCTTCTCCCTCTAACTCTGAATTTCTTCTTTTTGATGACTGTTGGAATGTTGTTGCCAACCCTTGCCAGCTTAATTTTCTTTTTTAATTTGATTTCCTGAAGGACTTAGACAGCTTTGTGTAGCCTTTTTGTTCTTGTAGCTTTGCAGAGGCCTGATGAGCACTGGAGACAGCTGAAAGTGCCAGCAGATATACTTTTTATGTAAACTTTTTCAGCCTAGGGAAGTGCATCTGTCCCTTGACTTGGGAATCCTTTCCTCTGGTTAGGGTGAAGCCACCATACTGCAATTCTTCACACATGCAAGATGTGGACACAACTTTCAAAATGAAATGAAGTAAACCAAATCCTTTGAAATACACACACTCCTTTCCTCACAACCCAGTAACATTGCCAGTTGTAGCCTTTAGCAATGATTACTTTCAGCCATTTAATACAACTGTAATTATCCCTCAGACTAAGAAGATATTCCAATAAATGTTAGAATTAGAACCTGCAGGAAGTGAGTCAGTCCAAGTAATGAGAAATGGCTCTGGGCTACATTATGGATATCTCTCACGGCATCACTTCCATGCTCCCTTGCTGAATCATTCCCATGGACATTGCCACTCCAGGGATTATGATGAGGACTGAGTTCAGAAGCATGCTTTTCACTTTTAAAAGTTAAAATGATCTTAACTCTCCCTGTCCTTGGTTCCACAGGAATGCAGCTGAATTTGACAGTCCTGTGAGCAGCACCATTTTACGCAGATTGGGCCAGTGGTGCCTTGGGACTTTCAGTCCTTTTTAGTGTAATCACGCTAAGGTCAATGTTACTTTCAGTTTCTCTCCCTTAATTTTTTTTCCATGTTATACTGGCCTGTTTGAACCTTCTGTTTTTCTCAATCCCCAGTTTTCTGCTGATAATTAATTTTTAGACTGCAGTCACCACCCTGGATAAAAAAATGCTAACAACACTACTACAAATTTCTGAAATTAATAGCTTTAAGCTTCGCTCTGCTTTCTAAGCTAGATTCGTAATTATGAAGGAATATAAAATGCATCATTTCTCATAATTTGTATCACTTCCCATCTTGACTTCTAAACCAAGTCTTACCATTGTTGAGATTTCTTCCTGTCCAGTGTCCTGATTTCAGGTGGGATAGAGTTAATCTCTACAACACTGAGCTATTTGTTCAAGTGTCTGAAGCACCTTCTCTTGTGATTACTGTGATATTGTCTTGGTACATTTCTATAAGGATGCTAATATCTTTACCTAACAGGTTTAGGTATGCTTGAGTGGCCTGCAGAGGCTCTCTTGCAGTTCCTGGGTCAGTATGGTTTTACACCTTGGCACCACCCAGTATCTTTTTACTGCTCAGAAAATGCTACTTTTAACCAGTGCCCTTACCTTTGGTATCAGAGATTTTTTTCAACTCCTGTCATTTTTTTTTTAATATTCTCAATCATTTAAAAGCAAAAGTTCAAAAAACTCTCCTGCTGTCTATAACTCCAGGGCAAGGATTCCTACACTCCTATATTTTGTTCATTACATGGGCCAAATCCTGCCTACAGGGAGACACACTCTGTCAGTCAGTGTAAAGATAGCTTACAAGTCATTCTTTGTCCTATGCTACAACCGAAGTGATTGCTTACACAGACAGAGCGGGGTAAAAGGGTGTTAACTTAAGATCTGGCTCTAATTTCTTCTCTTGTACCCTTTGTACAGATTAAGGATATTTTTCTCATCTTTTCTTTCTTCTGCTATGTCCTTTGCTTATGGGCATTTCCTCTTACAAAATGAAAACCTAAGCAGTTAGAAGAACTATCCCTTTGTTCATATAGATTTCTCTTCCTCAAAATGTGTAGCCGTCAAGGTTTTTAAATCCTCCCTGGCTGATATCAGGGGAGAGTTCTCCTCTATCAATTCCTTATATCCAATTTTTCATATAGCATTTTGATGTGAAATGCTTTATAAAGCCATATCTTCAGTGTGTTGCAGATAAGAAAATGGTATTATGCACCAGAATAAGGAGAACAAAAGCCTATTTCTTTGAAGAAATAATGTGAGCCAAAAAATTAAAGAGACTTACTTATAGAGCAACTTTGTCTTTTTTCCAGCAGCATGTCATATGAAGTATACCAATATGTACACCAAGACAGCTTGAAGCAAGTTATTTCCTACCTACTGGGTTTTGCAGCCTGAAAATAAAATAGTCTCACTCTAATTCACTTCAAATTTGGGCACTTCAGGTTTTCTCTTCAGGATGCATTTTAATGCTCTAGCTGATTTTAATTTTGCTAGTATTTCGCTAGTCTGTCCTTACCAGCAAGACTCTGATGCTAGAAAGCCAGGCACCGGGACCTTTGTCTTCAGTGGAGGATTGCCAGCTTGTCAAACTGTCAGACTGTCAAATCACATAGGAATGGTAATTGGTGGGAAGAGATGGTGCCATTGCCTGATCCACACTGCCATTTGTCATGATGAGAAAACAGTTCCAGAGCTGCTGGGCAGCAAGAAATAAGAAGTGGAATAATTGCCCTCACCATCAGAAATATTCGATATACAGTCCTGAAAGAGACAAATGGTGGCCACATATGCCTATAGAACTGTCTGTACCCCAATTAAAGAGGTGTTATACCCATACAGACTAAAGGGAAGTGGATGAGGACTGGATATGATATATACACCTATCACAGTTTGCAGACACTATATTCACAAAAAGAGAATCCATTTCAGTTGCATTTATCCATATTAATTCCGAAGTGTGAATTTAAAAATTCACTCGATGACACTTTCAGTTAACATATATTTGCTTGTATCTAACATGTAACATATCTAAGGAGGTTGAATGACAGATGAAAGTTGGTCTTTTCTCCCAGGTAACAAGAAATAGAACAAGATGAATCAGCCTTAAGTTGAGCCACGGGAGACTTAGATTGGATATTAGGAAAAATTTCTTCACTGAATTGGTGGTCAAGCACTGGAACAGGCTGTCCAGGGAAGTGAAATCACTGTTCCTGAAAGGTTAAAAAATCATGTAGATGTTGTGCTTAGAGACATGGTTTAGTGGGGGACCTGGCAGTATTAGGTTAATGGTTGGACTCAATGGTCTTATAGCTCTTTTCCAACCTTAATGATTCCAACAGCACTGCTTCTAGGGTTTGCTGAAATGACCCAGTATCTTCAGCTCAGTCTATTCAGCTTTAGTCAACCATAACTGGCATTTTTATTCCAATTGACACTACTTGTACTTTTTCTTAAACTCTACATGTCTTGTACTTAGGCTCTATTAGATATTTCTATCACACAGCAATTAAATACTCTAAGTCTGATGATTTCCATAGAAAGCTAAGTAACTAATTCAATGTTGTAATATTAACTAATTATAAAATACCTTCTTTCTGGTTTTGCATATAAAATTGCAAAGGAAAAATTTTCTCAAACTGTAAGTGAAACTGTCAGAAAAGCTGAGAGGCAGCTGTGTATAAATATCTCAGAGTTCTGTTTAAAGAGGCTAGAAAAGCTCAAACTTTAAAACTGTGAATGCTGACTTCTTTGCTTCTGCTGTAACCATAGAGCTGTTCCTCATCACTTCAAACAATGCACTTAGGTCCAATTTACTTACTCAAAAATGCTGTCACTCACTGCCATCTAGTGTTAATGGCACAGACTGTCAGGAATTTAAAATCCCTTTAGTCAAAAATCATTTACATTTTTCAAGTTTGGCCCTATCCTGAGAACTTGGGCACTCTTCTTTCCACAGACAGAAGGAGCTTCAGATGCACAGCAGCCCAGAAAACCTGAACAGGGTTTGTTCACAGGAGTAGAACTGAGGCCACAACTCAACTTCAGTGACTACAGCTTTATTTTTACTTTCTTGACTCTGTCTCTACTTGTTCTCTGTTTCAATGTGTCACACCAGGCTTGGCCCTGAGGCAGAGCTGCTCCTCCTGCAGTAGCCTGCAGGGCAGACACTTTGCAGCACATGTTCCTCACACCCTTGTAGCCAAGGAACAACTGGAGACACTGGCATGCTGCACTACCTGTTCAATGCATTTCCTTCCACCTAGGTGAATGAGAGAGATTGTACACCTGATCTCAACAGGTCAGTTGGAATATAATCCAGAGGCAGACTTAAGGATGGGGCCCCCAGGGCAGACAGCAGTACATCTGCAGATGCAGTCACATAGCAGTGTGTATGTTTGTCCCCAGATTGTTGCCTGAATACTCACACTTAAATGCAAACTGCCTGTGCACATTCTGGGAGGTAAACCCAGAACAGAACTTTTAACAGCAAACATCTTCAGCTATAAAGAGTCATGAATTCATGCCACAGATTTCAGAGGTATCCATGAATCTTGATGGTGGAAAGAAACAAAAGTCCAAATGCTTCCTGAATCTCTGAATGCCATTCACCATTTGATATTAAGCAACTCTTCAACTGAGTAAGCATAGTAGAAGGCACAGTGATAACCCCCTCATTTCTATGTTTCACCAGGCAAGGATTTAAATTCTCAAAGGTGGGATGGAGCTGTTGGGTGAGAAAGAATTTTCCCTACTGAACAACATGTCATCCATGGCAGTTGTTAGGCATTAGTCTCACTAATTTATGGTGCATCTTCCTGTGTTTTCTGAAGGCTGGACAAATTCTGTGCAGTGTGGATTACCTTCTGACAGCAATCTTTTAAATAAACAGGAATCATAGTTGCTCTTTATGTGAAGAATTAATGGGTATTAAGTTCTCAAAGGAAATGACTGAATTCAAAAGCAGACCACAGAGCATTAGCACCACATATAGTCATAATTAATTTATTAGCACTGGTTTTGAAACAAACATACTCAGGTACTTAAACACAGATTAATTCATGTTTATTCCTACATTTGATATATTACTGTATATTACATAAATGCATTGAATGTCCAGTAAATAAATAATAAAACCAAAGTGCAGGTTAAAGTAGCAAGGTCAGTTTAACATTATCAGGAAGGCCAAAATCACATTAGCAGTATAAGGACAGCAAGTTATAATGAAAAATATTAAACATGTCATTCTGTCATTGCTATATGCATGCTAGTACAAATGATCCCTCTGAGAATTGCATACAGTTGTCTAGAAAAGAAAACAGTTCTTCCCTTACATTACAACTTCAAGATCTTTTATTTCTTACTTTTCAGGCCTGATCCTGCAGTCCCTACTCAGCAAAACTTCCAGCCTCTGTCAGATTAGTTTTGTACTTTTTCTTTAAGCTACATAAAGCCCACTGGCTTTCTCAAAACATCTGAAAACTAAATAACAAGAATCTAATTTCTAAAAATTTAGAAATTCTAAAAATGCTTGTAACAGAAAATCATGTCCTTACGTACAGACCTAAGTGTACTAGGGCCAAATCCAGAATCCGATCTAGACAGAAGCCTTGGAAACTCTCAGGACGGCAAGGTTGGCATGTGGTGAGTTAGGCACTTTCCTGATTAGCCAGTCACTTTTAGGATCACAGTTTTGGATGTAGACATCTTCAATCTCCTTAAATACTGTTTTGAGCACCTGCATCCTTTTTTTCATATCTGGCCTTTTTTATACTTGAATACATGATGTATGACATTAACATTATGCAAAGACAATAAGAGAAGTAAAACAAAGTAAAACAAAATGATAATACATGATATCATAGTCATGTCTAGAAGAAGCTATTGTTCTTTTCTGTGCTTGGGTTAGGCACACTTGTTTTAACAGCTTTTAACACTGTATCCCATTTACTATTCTTGTGCTCTAACTGCCTTTTTCTAAATTTGTGCTGAAATAAATCATTGCTGTCTTCATCCTCAGCCTCTGACACTATCTCCATTTTTTGGATAATCAGTTTAATGAGGTCATGTTGCTTTTCCAGTAATGTTGATATATCTTTGAGCCTAAAAAAAAAAAAAAAAAAAAGCAACATATATCAGTCTTTGTCATTTGATTTCAAGGTACCTTTAAGTCATTAAAATTACAGATACAAAGAACTGACAGTGCTTAACTTCCTGCTTCTGTCAGTACTTAACCTTTCTGCTAATAAAGACTATTGTCTGGAATACATTTATTCTTCAAGTTGTGGTACCTCTCCAGGTTTCAGGACATAGGATTAAAGAACAAATTCCCAGTTCTTGAGAAAAGTAACATACTTTATAGTTAAAGTAGAAGCAACTTCACTCTCAAAATAGAATTGTTGCAGTTCTATCAAAACCTTTTCCTATTGACCTATTTTCTTGTCTGGCAAGGAAAAAGAGCCAGCATTGCGATGGCAATTAAACATCTACAGACATTTAGTGGAATTCACAACTACTTTTACAGCATATGAGAAATACTGATGAGGCGCTTACTGATCTCTTTCAAAATGTTATCCAAAATGCAATTGATGCAAATTAAGAGTTATTATAAGTTACCATCACACTCAGACAGCACAGTTATTTTTCAGGAAACAATGAAAAAAAAGGGAAATGTGTCTAGAAGGCATCTTCATAAAACTACCAAACAAACATTTTGAAAATCTACCTTTCAGAATGTTTAGACTGACAAAATTATAGTATGAAATCTACATTGTGACTGAAAAGGTTCTCTGTGAAGAACAGTTTTGGGCTTTAGAGGTAGTTTTTCATGGGTTTTTGTCTGTTTGTTTTTTAATGCAAACGTTAATACATCTTAAAATACTTGAAAATCACGAGAATTAAAATACTAAGAAAAAAAAATCCCATTCCAAATCAAACCTCAAAATTATATGCACCCAGCACTGACTGACACTAGTTCCAGTAGAACCTGAACTCTCTTGAACTCTAACAATAAAAACATACTGGCAACACAGTAAAAGTTTTCAGTCAATATTTTCAGAGCAGTAAATATAATTTTCCATAGTGATATGGTCACAGGTTATTCTATTCCAAATGATTTTATAAAATTATAGTTTTCTTCCTTCTCTGTAGGAAAAAATATCAGCTAAATAATATTATATTCTATGCTCGTTTATAATGTATTGATGGATTTGAAGAAAGTCTTCCTAAAGACTATGGTTTGCCTACATCTGTAGGGTGTATTCTCAGCCCTTTCAGCTCTTGTGAATTCTTTTATGAAAAAAAACCAAAAAGAAACCAAAAAAAACACACACACAAAACCCTCAATCAGAATCTGTATAGGGAGACAATAATTTGGTAGATTAAAGGAAAAAAAAAAGGAGGAAGAAAAAAAAGATAGAAGAAAAAAAAGATAGAAGAAAAGTGCAGGGAAAAGTGAGACTAGGTGAGAAAGAACACATTTCTTTATCTGCACTTTCACAGAAAGCTTTTATGAAACCATTCTTATAGACATATTGGTAAGATGAGTAAGTCAAGAAAGTATAAATAAATCCTTCCAAGGCTTTGGGAAACAGATGATTTGCTCCAGGGAGAATCAGGACATCAATCCATTTCGGGGGAAAAAATCTGAAGCTGATTTACCATTGGACCAGTGGAAAGTCAGTAACAGACTGTGTATACATGCACGCCAATTGAAATTGCATCACTTATAAGTTTAAAATAACCCTTGAAACCCTCCATATACAAATCTCTAATTCTGAAATGAAAATGCATCTTCTCCGTTACTTCAGTTTACTTTAATGAGCAACAAGCTGTGCTGGTTTTGGCTGGGGTAGAGGTAATTTTCTTCACAGTGTCAGCCATGGAGTTCTGTTTTGGATTTGTGGTGGAAACACAGAGATGTTTTTGTTATTGCTGAACGGTGCCTGCACAGCATATAAAGGGCTTTTCTGCTTCTCACAGAGCCTCACCAGTGAGGAGGTTGGGGGTCCACAAGGAGTTGGGATGGGGACACAGCTGTGGCAGCTGATCCCATCTGGCCACAGGGATATTCCATACCATAGGGCATCATGCTCAGCATGTAGCGTGGGGAAAGAAGGAAAGGGGGGACATTCAGAGTGATGGTGTTTGTCTTACCAAGTCACAATTAATCATGATGGAGCCCTGCTTTCCTGGAGATGTCTGAACACCTGCCTGCCTGTGAGAAGTGGTGAATGAATTCCTTGTTTTGCTTTGCTTGTGCGCATGGCTTTTATCTGCTGAACTGTCATTATCTCAACCCATGAGTTTTTTAACTTTTTCAGTTCTCTATGCTATTCCATGGGGAGTGAGCAAGCAGATGGGTGGGACTTAGTTGCCACTTGGGGTTAAACCACAGCACAAGCCTGTCCTCTTTCTCTGCCATGGGATAAAAATATTTCTCTACCACAGTAGAATTTTGAAGGCAAATGCATTACAGAACATAAAATACAAAGCTGCCACAGTGATTGAGCTTACTTAAGGACACTAGATATGTGGAATTTTAGTTTTTAGGTTAGTATGGAGCTTTAGAATCCTTTAAAAAATAGAACCAATATTACAAACATAGGTCTACTTATTTTTACATCAGTAAAATAATGCAACAAATACCTGTACTTCTGCTTCAGAACTTCCAGTTCTAATGTTGTATCAGGACTCTGTGCATATGTGGTAGAGTCCTCACACCCAAAGCAATACTGGAACACACTCTAAACAAAACATGGAACCAAACTGAAATAAGTATCACAGTCTGAAAATAGATTAAAATTCCCAAATAGGGGAATGGAAAATCTCCACACAGTATTAATGTTGAAAAGAGTTTCTGTTATGGTGGGGTTTTTATATACTAAAACATTTATTTTGCAAAATTTGTTTTACCGAAAAATTCAGTCTACCAACAACTGCTGAAATGAAAAATAAACAAAGAAAAGAAGAAATGCCAAAAAGGAGTAATTCTATTTTTTTTAACATATTTTGTAGATTGTCTTGCTTAATAAAGTTACAGATCACTGAGTATTCAAACACTAATTATATCTGAATACAGCTGCACTCAAACAGATTTATCATTTTCACTGACCTTAGTCAATGCTTAATCACAATTCCCTTGATGTTAGTTAATGATTGAGTCTTATTAATACAATGTTTCTAGCAATCTGTGTACAAAGTCAATCATATCCCATTTTGGTAAGAATCCTTCTGTCTAATATTCACAATCTTACCATAAATCCACAGTATCTTGGCCTGTTGGGATATACAGTGATTGATTCCTGGTCCACCCGACTTAAGAACCAAAATGGCAGCTTCTTCTCTAAGTTGGTGTGAAGATTAACCTAAACATAGTTTTGCATTTAAAATGAGTTATATTCTCTTAAGATAAATACACATTATATGAAAATAACCATTATGTCATTATATTCAAATCACTAATACCAGTCCACATTGCAAACAATGGTATAATATTTGAACAGTCTAGCCCAGACACTGAAATGATGTAGTTAAAGTAGTATAGCAATATCATCTTAGCACAATTAATTATTCCACGCAGATGTGCACTCTTATAGCTAATAAGACTTCAGGATAGCAGAATGAATTTGGTGTCCTTTTGATTTTTGTGTATCTTAACCCTCTTTCCACTGCAGAAGTTCTCTACTAAAAGACAACTCTTCAATTTCAAACATTGCATTTACTGATTTTGATATTCTGTTCTTGGAACAACTCAGAATTCATTGTACTGACTGTTGAAAAATTCCTTAAAAATGCATTTGCTTGTACAACTCCCTTACAGTGACTCACAAGACTGAAAACGAGACAGAAAAAGATGCCATCTTCACCAACTTGCTCTACACAGATCCTAAGATGTTAGTTAGGAATGCTGATGACAAATCAACTGATTATCTAGATGGTGTTCTAACAATATCTACTTCCAATACTTTCTTTTTCCATGATATATTACTTACCTGCATTGCAATCCTTTTGAGTGCAGCGTATTTTTGTACTTCAGCAATATCCCCAACAGCCAAACCAATCTAGAAACATCAAGAAAGGTTTCATTATTTACTTTCTCATAGCCTGTAATTTCAATTGTATTTCTCATTCACACTTAAATCAAAAAAATATTCTAAACTTCAAATTAGACTTTTTTCATTTGAATTTAGGAACATTTTTGCGTATTTGCAAAATACATCTCAAGAAATGGAGAAAGCATTTTTAATGACAACTTTCTGTTTGCCAGTAAGGCACTAAAGAGCTACTTCCTTTTGATTCCTCATTACTGTGCAATGTTAAGAAACCTAATATTCTCTAGATTGAATAGGATCATGGCAGCAATAACTATCTTTAAAAAAATAGAATTATTTGATTTTTATTGTTCAGCTCATATATAAATTTTTTTCCTGAAAAGAAATGATGTTCAATGGAATATTGCTTAAGATATATTACCTATTTCCCCCTTTCTCGCCATTATCATGTTTTCTGATTTTTTTTTGTCAGATCAGACTTGTTAGTCCGTTCTAACACTACTGCTGTTTTCTGATTGCTGTTTTCTATTCAATGAAGACCTAAGTTTGAGCTTTTTTTTTTTAAAAAAAAAAAGTTACTGTTAGTGTTTGGTTTTAATACAACAAGGCGTTGAACAGAAATAATTTTCCCCCAATTTTCTTTATCAAGATCTCAGAATAATACATTGCAGCTGCGATTCAAATTCCATCACAGTTTCTACCTAAAGATATACACGATAACTTTGCAAAGTGAATTGTGGGAAAATACTCAGAACAGTAAACTGGATGGAAAACAAGTCCGGGGAAAGGCAACCTTTTAATATGTTCCTGAAAGTATCAATTTATTAAATAATGAATGAAAGCCACATACTTATGCTAAAACTGCATATAAACCTGTGCTTAACCACTTTTAATATTACTAAGTCATTATATTACTAAATCATACTTACGAGCAAGTTCATAAGAAGGATTGGAATAAGCAATGTAAATATGATGAGAACTGTGTAACTCAGGAATGGATATGGTAATTCACTGCTTAGTAAAGGATCCAGGAATGCATCATGGTAGTTAATGTCTCCCAGCATCATTGCAAATGTCTTCATTACAGAAAGCAGAGGTGTGCTATATGTTTGCTGCAAAAAGAAGAAATATCAAAGTCAAGAAAAAAACTAAACTGATGAAATTTGAAAATAATATCTTGAGATGCTTTAGTCAAAGATAATATTTATGATAATAAAAAATTACATGATTCAACTAACCTGTGAACCCAAAAGGACAAAGAAACTCAGTCCAAAGGCCAATATCAGGAAGAAGAAAACCACAGCTATCCGAATCAAAGTCCTCAAAATCTCCCAGAACATCACAACATAGATGCCATAGTTTTCAAATCTATGCAATAAGTAAACAGAGAACATATAGAATTAACATCAACCTTTACGTTGGAACAGACTTTTAAAATAATCAGCTCCAACCATTAACCTAGCACGGCCAAGTCCACGCCTACATCTTTAAACACTGAAGTTAGAGTCCCTTGCAGTTATTTATATAAGGCAGTAAGTAATGCTGATTTTCATGTGTGAAAAGAGACATTTTGCCTCTCTGAGATATTTTGAGATGGTACAAACTCCTTGTAGTTTCACATCTAAAAGAGTGGAAGTGATCCTACTTACATGAAGCCTAAACTACACAATCTTATATTTTAATTCACCAGAGCAGCTTTCAAGATATTATTTTTCATGGGCAACATTTATTGTCTCCATAGTCATAGGCAGTACAATATTGTACCACTGTTACATTCAGAATAACAACATTAGGAAATTATCCAACTTTTTTTCTGTGTCTAGAAGCAAACTAGCAACCAGAACAAAGGACAACTGGCAATATAATCCATCAGCAAGATGCTTGACTTAAAAGATTTTGCTTCTTACAAAGTATGAAACAAACTACATATATGTAGTATTCGTATAATACAAAGTATGAAACACAAGCATACAAAAAGAAACACATTGGTTGTGAAGAGAAGGGGGGCAGCATAATTTTAAAACACCTGTGTTTCCAGCATCAGTCTGTCAACTGGCAAGCCTCTCCTGTTCTTGACTAACACAAAGACTAAAACTCAGAACATTAGTTGTCATAAAGCAGATTAAATTACTGTTACCCCCAAGCCTGAACTTGGGAATTTGTGTCCTCTCTCAGATCTGGGGGCCAGGTGATTGTTTTAGGCCACAACAATAGCAACTGTGAAAATCCCTCCACACGATTTTCACCCTGAAATACGTGCAAGACTGAAAAGGTCAAGACGGAAATAAAGCAAACATGATCTCTTATTTATTAGGCATTTATTAGGCAAAATTTCATTGAAATCAGTGGAACTACAGGTTGCTTTGGGAAAAGACAGGCTGAATGAGTTAGAAAAATGATGTGGAGAGTTCTACTGCTATACACGTGGCAAAATAGTCAAGCCAGAGAGTCATTTCATCTTGCAGCAGCTGGAAGCTTGAGCAATCATCTGTTTACTTTTTACTATTTAGGTTCAACCCTCATTTAACCCAGAGCATTCAGGACACACCCATTTATTAGTCATGTAAATCATCAGACACAGATAGGACCAGGTTTGCAGCAGAGGCAGTACTATAAGGGTATTCTCTTTGATGTTAACTCTGTTTACAAACCTTGTCCTTAAACATCCCTACTACAGCAAAATGATCCTGAAATGACTCAGCAAATGTCATGTTTGTCTGTCTGCAAGAATTCATGGGAGTAGTTAGTGCATATATACAATAAGAACTGGAATATTTATGCCGTGTTATCACATGAAGTCTGGCTCAGGCACAAATGTGTTTATTAGTCTTAAGCACTGCACCCACACTACTTTTTCCCTCCACCCAACTTCCCTGCAGTTCATAACTCTTGGACACTCTTGTACCAGTGACATTAAAATAATTAATGGCAATAAAAAGACCTAATGTCAACTGAAGAAATAATATCATCCATTATAATTCTTTTACAGGACACTGTGGTGTAGAGAAGTGGGGTGTGTCATTTAATATGTAAAATTATAAAATAATTTACCTTCTCCCAGGTATTACTTATTAAAACTGACTTCCTTATGTCTTTTGTAGTTCATGTCCTTCTGGGGTTTGCATATTTTTAAAGTCAAAGTCTATACAGTATAATGGAAGATGATTTTAAAAAGATACATTCATGATTTTGTTTAATTAACATTAAAATTATTATTTCTTTAGTTGCCATTACACGTGCTGTGATGCTCTACATGCAAAACACTGAAAATCACTTAACAGTTTATTAGGGTAAAAAATTCCTGTAGTCATAATCTGAAACTTGTACAGCATGAAAAAAGTAAAAATACAAAATAGGACTATAACATTTGATTAGTCACTGCTTAGGATATGTAAAAATATCTGAAAATATTGACAGTATTTTATTGTAAAGCACATAAATAATTTTTACCTTTGAAGGTAAAGCAAGAAGTTCATCCAAGACAAGTATACAGCAATTGCTCCGCATTCCCACTGCAAATGAGCTGGTGTATTAATAAATAGAGAAGACACAAAAATTATGCTTGTAGTATAAATTGTCCAGTCTAGTAGATTGGAGTAATCCAACAGATATTTCAGTTTCTAGGATTTAAGAGAGACAGATACATATTTACAAATCCTGCATCATTAAAGGACTGAATTCAACACACTATTTAAATCTTCTTCTTGCTTTTAATCTTGTATAAATTGGCATTTCCCTTCTAATTAGGGAAAAATCAGATTTACTTCAATATAATGCAAACAGTTATGCAAACACATTGTCTGATTAATGTAATTTCTCTACATATTTACCTGCTGAATCAGCTGAAATATTTCTTTGCAGATTCCCAGTAAGCTCATAATTAAAACTAAACACATACACACCCTTGTAAAGTATGAGTCCTGAAACAAAAATCAGAACACAAAACAAATTAAATGAACAATCATTTCAGCTCTACCTTCTACATATACATTACATTAACAAGTTAAGAAACTCTGTTAGCTTGCTTCATATAAACTTACTATCTTAATTCCGGTTCACTAATAATTATTGTGCAATCCATGTTATGTGTATTGAATTTAAGCAATTCAAACCAAGTATGAAAGTTTGAGAATTACCATGGTAAAGAGTTGCTGCACAGCTTCCATATCACTACTATTTGCTTTTGGGAACTGAAATTGCTATATCTATGCCACATATTCAATATATTTTACCACTGGATGAACATTAAGACAAATCTGTTCTCCATAACTTCACTATTATATTGTGGTATATTATATTGTGGAAAGGAGTAGGAGACTGGAGAAACTGGAGGTTCTAGCATCCATTTGTGGCTGTTCCCTTTTGATGTCTCTCTTCACAAGCACTGTGGGCAAAGACAACTTTGTTGTGAAAAGCCTTCTCTTGATATGGATTTGCAACAGTGGATTTCATTTTAACAAATAACTTGTAAAGCAAATTCCTCACCTGTGGGGTTTGTTAACTCATAGGCAGACCATAAATTCGTTGCACTCACTTTTCAGTGGTGCTGGAATACAGATCAGCACCTGCCCCATTGTGATGTTTCTCTTTCACCTGGGTTAGGAGTACAGCACCACGTAACACTGTGCTCCCTGAAGAGCTGGCATTCCCTACCCTGTTCCTATTATTGGGTCATTAGGACACTGTTGTCCTCCAGCGCATGGCATTTCATATACACTGCTGCTGCTCTAGTCTCTCAGGCAGCCTCACAGCTTCTGTTCAGTGCACCACTTCTCCACCAGCTGGCACCATTCCTCTCTCTCCTCTTCCAGCTATGCTTCTTCCACCCAGTCTCTGATGATTCAAGGACCTGAGTCAGCCTGAGTTATTCCTCTGTCTGTTGCATGAAGCTGCTTTCATTCTTCTATCTTCCACCAGGAGAATGAGTGAGTTAATGGAGCATGAATGCTTAGAATTTTGCTAGTTCTTCTGGCTTCTGCATCATTGAGAATCCCCCATGTACTGGGCTGCTCACATGCTTCTCTAAATTTTTTCATACAACAGGATATCCTCATGAACCTTTAATATCCCTTATTTTATTTCATATTTCTACTAGTATATCCTTTTTGAATTCCTGTCTTTCTCTCATATTAATCCTTTTTCGGTGATATCAAACAAGTATTCACTTCAGGGAACAAACTGAAGTAACCATGTACGAGATGCAAATTTTTCAGAAAAGATTAAAAATAAGAAATGAGAACTGGAAATTATCTATAGAAGTTGCTGCTGGATGTCTAAAAATACACATTTTAGTTCTATTCCTTAGAGAGGCTAGATCATAAATTATTCTAGAAATGTTTTAAATAATCATAACTTTTTGCAATTAAAATCCTAAGTGTATCGTGACTAGTAAGAAAAGTACCTCATATTCTAATGGCCTTGCTTCATAGAGCTCTGTTCCATTCAAAGGTCTTCCTGGCTGTATGTGAGTGACCAGAAGAGTCAGTGGGATGAGACCGAGAGAATATATGCCTAAATTCATTAGATGTGCTCGAAATCCATAGGCCATCCTTGAAAGTGAGAATGGTAAAGTTATAACACTTGAAGCATTTAGAAGAGCATGCATTCAAAGGTTAACAGCCAACAGCATCTTCAAGATGAGGAAATAAACATTTCTTGAAACTTCTCTTTGTGAAGAATATGTTCATCAAGATTTATGTGGACAAAAATATATCTGCCATTCTGAAACACTGTTCCTTTCCTTTTTGACTTGGTAATCCTATTATATGTTTTTGCAATAAAAAGAAAGCAAACATAGTAGTTGTCTATGGTGTAAATATCAAAGAATCTTTACTAAATGCTAAGCTACATTTTATATGATAATCATCACCATACTCTAAATATCCTTATAAGAGGTTTATGCAAAAGACATTAGTTCAAACTACACTATAAATATGTACATCTTAATAAACAACTCTCAGGCACAATAGTCTTTATTCTGACATGCAGGGTTGTATTTTATGTACATTAAAGTAGACCCACCATTTCATAAGCAAATATTCTTTACACACAGGATGACTGAGTAGCTCCATGCGGTTGTGGCGTACCATGGCCTACAAAACAAGAAAGCAGAAGGGTCAAACTTAACTCATCTCGGTAAGTAGGATGCTTCCAAAACTGGCAAGGCCACCTTCTTTACCTGAGTATTAGCCTAATGAAAAGTAAAATGTCTGTAAGATATTGCAGAGTTCTTTTGTTTATGCACTCTGGCCCAAAGCTATCTTGCCTTCTCTGCCTGCTAAAGCATTCAGCTTCTCTGTTAGTCTCTTTCAAGCTTTAAAATGTGGACAGACTATTTCAAACTATAGCTGTGAGACCAAGCTTTATTAGTTACATTTAATGAGAAAACACTTTTTTATTATTATTATTATTAGACAGGATACCAACTCTAACTGACAACAGAAAGCCCCTAAAAGTCGGCATATAAGTAAAAAAGTTTGTTCTGTTAACATTTTCTAAGAAAGAATGGAAGAGCAGACTGGCAATGTGAAAGAACTGCAAAATTTGGGTTAGGCACATAAAGTATTTTGCAATTAGCATATGAAAAAAATCAGTTTTGTCAGGTTTTCAGTGCCTTACATTCTAGTGCATGGTCACTAAAATGAGTATGGTTTTCTTTCTGTACTACTTGCACATAGAGCATGTTCACTTGATATATTCATAATTGTTTAAGTAAACGAAGACATTTTCTTTAAACCAAATAGAAGTTTTATTTATTGCTTAGACCATAAGAACTTTGGCCTATATTTCATTCCAATATAATTAAAATATAAAGGAGAACTATTAGGATGAAGAATTCGAACCCCTTGATTTTATCTAAAGCAAGGCATCAGGGAATGATGTCAGAGTAAAATAAGAACTTACATTTAAAGTGATAAGTGGTTCATAGAAAATATCTTCATCATCCTTTAGTTTCTTGTTAAGTGTCAAGGGACACTGAAGATATCTGAAGTTGTATTCAATCTGTGTAATACACATACACCAGCATTTAAATGTGATGCAAATGATAATCTAAGACTGTGATAATTTTCTTAATATAAAAAAACGCTATTCTTTAGAGAAGAAAAAGGCCTATTGTGTCAAAGTAGTCAGAATAGTGATATTTAGTAATTTTTAAATACTCTGCTAGCAAACACATGCCATCAAGATAAACATATCTTGACATATGTAAAGATGTTAAAGGAAACAGCCATTTTAAATTGCAAAATGAAAAGTGCACATTTCTTCCTAAAATGTTACAGTTTTAAAACTTTGATAACACAATATAAAAATAATGCACAGTAGCAGAAAATTTGGAAGTTTTTTGTTAATGATGAGGACACAATCCAGTATAATAATGGATAAGGCAGTTTTCAAGAAGGTTTTGAAGGTAACATAACTGTAGAACATTCATGTCTCCTTACTGTTGTAAAAGCAATCTACTGCTGAAGATTTTGGACAAGAATTTAAAAAAAAGAAACACATTGGACTTTAAATTGTTGATGACAACTGTACTAGTTGTGAGAGGCACACTTTTGATATGCATAAGCGGATATTATGTCTTCTCTCACACTATTTTGAAATACCCATAACCTCTGATATTCATTTTGATTGCAAGAATTAATACAGTAATGATAAAGTTTATGGATTGCTGAAGTTTCAGGTTATACTTGGCAACATGCATAAGCATGAAGATTACAGAACTGAACTTCAAAGCCATTTACAGCTCAAAGGATCAAATAAGATCAGTCACCTGGACTGATGGAGTGTTTTCCGTTAAGATATGATATTTATCCAGAAGTGTATCTTACCCATATGAACTTGACATATACATTAAAGTATACATATCGTGTACTTTCCCAGATTTTTCATCCACTTACATAGAAGTCTCGACTGGTCTTTTCCTCTGAAGACTCAATTATGCAGTTGTCCAACACCAGCTTCACAGATGAACAAAAACGAGAAGTAAGGTGATATAATAATGTTCAACAGGAAGAATGTGTTTGGACCAAAAGAAAATGACCTTCAAATACAACAGTCATCTAACAGAAGTGATGATTCAGTCAGATTTTATGATGTATGTTTTGATGATGTAAAACTCCGTAGTTTACATGCAAGAGTTAAATATAAACTATGCAGTTTACGAGGCTACATGCTAATTTACAAGAATAAAGTGCAAATTGTTTATGAATATATACATACCAAGTCACTTGCTATTTTAATGAAAAGCATTTTGTAGTGTCATTTAGCAGTTAGCTGAGACGGTGAAAATATGTGAAATGGTTTTTAAGCCAATTCACTTATGACTTTCATCACATTTATATTTTTTGTTACCTTTATTTTCCTTTATATTTCTATTACTCCACTGTTCTCAGGAAAATAAGAACTTTTCTAGTACTTTTTAATGAAGAAATTAAATTGGACAAACTGAAACCATCACTAAAATACAACTAACAATTTTGTGACTTTGTATAGCCTTTATTTTAGAATAATACATATTCCTGAAGATAGCAACAGAAAAACAATGACAAATGGTGCAATGTAACTAAGGTTGTTTTGTGCAGAAAACTCACTTTAAATGAATCGGGAAGATACTCAACCATTTCCAGCAAAGGACACTTATTGGCACTGGAATAGTGAGAGAACGCCACAACAGCTTCTTCCCATCTGCAAAAATTATTTAAGACAATGGAAAATGAATTAGTTTCTTCTATTTTAAATTAACTACTTTTAGAGTATTTGAGTTTTTTTCAAGATATTATCTTGAAAATCATTATATATAACCTTTTTATATTATAGTAAATGAAAAATCAGCAGTTTGGAAAGTAACTCAACAATACTCTGGATATTTCTCCAAGAATGACTCACGTTACATTCTGTTATCAAATAAACAGAAATGTTTGAAGTATGCTAAGGCCTTTTAAAAATATGAAACTGGAACTAAGGCTGAAATCTTGGGTTACAAGATTAGGCAAGTAATAATAAATACAGTAAAATACTTTCAGTGTTCCTGCAACTCTTACCAAAAGATGTGATCATTGGTCAAGACATGAAGTGGGGCTTCACTGTATTGTAACATACAATATCCTAAAATGCAGCTGAACTGCCACATTTTAAAATATTTAAATAAGCATTATGTGAAAGGCAAAAATTCTTTCTAATGGCTTCTACATGGGGCTTTTTTGCACAGAATCCGAATACTCAATGTAATATGCAAATCAACATGTCACGTGTCTGATGATCCTTACAATTATGTCATTTTTTATTTGCACACTGCTGGAATTTTAAACTATGTACTCGGTTTTACTTATTAAACCACAGGTTTTCAGCACTTAATCTCAGTTACACAAAACCAAACCACAACACGTTGGCAAAGTAAGTTCAGCATTTTCTGTATACCTTACCTTTTGTGCAAAATGACAGCGGACACTACATCTTTTCTCCTGTTGTGTATTGCTTCATGGAAAAAAGAAGCTAGTGCTTTGTTGAACAGAATTTTTGCACCATAGTCAAGAAGTAACCTTACTGCTTTTGCATGTCCTTCTCGTGCAGCCAGGTGCAAAGCTGTGTTCTGTGCAAACAAACAGTACAGCAGTGCATGAATAATTGGGGGGGGGGGGGGGGGAAGGTTTCTTTCAGTGCTTTCCCAC
>JAWWMP010000081.1:118306654-118381687 GCA_035047865.1 Dendrocincla tyrannina
GGGGGGGGGGGAAGGTGTATTTCAGTGCTTTCCCACATGCTTTTCTCAGTTGTAAGTCCTGAATGCTTTTACTAGCAACATGACACTTTAGAACATTGTCAGAGATTCTGATGGAGATTATAGACAGGTTTTTTATTTTATGTTCACAGGTACAATAGTGCAAAGTCTGAAGAGAAAACTTGCTGTTAGAAAAACCAATTCATTAATATGATTTAGTTTTGTAACTAACAAACTGCAAGTGACAATTAGGTAAAAATGATGGTATCTGCACTGATACAGAACACCTGCATTTGATAACCAGGAAGAGAAACATCCAATTATAGCCAGATATGCTCATACAAGTGTACCTGCAAGAAAAACTATGGACACAATTTTATACATGAAACTTATTTTTTCTTTGGTATTTTCATAAAAGGAAGGCAATGAGTGGTTCAGGAATTGAGTCATACTGAAACTGACTTTTGAGAGCCTTCTGAATGCACCCAGATTTTTCTGAGGGAAATTAAGGACTAAGAATTGGCTTCTCATTAATTTATAGGCAAACTTTGTTCCTAATCTAGTAATTCTAAATGTTTTCAACACCAAAACAGGAAATGGGATTTACACATGTGATGCACAGTGGAAAACTACAAATGGCATACCACTGACATTTGGTCTAAAAAGAATAGCAGACATGAAACAAATAATGTATGTATATGAACACATACCCCTTCTTCATCCACTCTGTCAGTACACTTCACATTAGTATCCAAAATGATCTGCATTGTGCGAGTGTATCCTCCAAAGGCAGCATGGTGCAGGGCTGTCCAGCCTTTATAATCACTTACATGTAATGGTATAAAATTAGAAATTATAAATTAAAACCTTATTATAAATGTAAAGTAAATGTAAGCGGCTGGTGCTTTGGCTCAAATCTCTTTTCTTTGGCATGATTACTGCAGATATTTAAATAAGCAGATATTTAAATAGTACTTGGATCTCTCTCTTTTCATCTTTCTCTGTTTCTCTATATATCTGGATTGCCCCCATTTTCTTGTATCTTCCTTGAAAATAACACAAATTCTTGCAATATTCTGTTACTAATACTTGCATCAGAAGTGGCAGAGATCATGGCCATATTGTGGAACTTTACATTTAAAGATAGTGAATATACAAAACATTATAAGCACGCAACCTCTTTCTGTTAATATTACTTCATCTTAGCATATTGAAACTCCTTGAGTCTTTCATTACATAGAACCTAAGAGGACATTTCTATAAAAAATGCCATATTTAAGTCGAAAATAAGCCTAAATACATGCATACATACATGTACCTTGGGACAGGACTCTCAACTTTTGGTTCCCGGATTTACAGTCTGAGCCTGGAAGCTTTTTGGAGCTGCCAATGAGGATCTTTGACCTGAAAGCAGGACTTACAGTGCAAGGCAGAATGCCTGTGAACCACTAGTCCTAAGAAACCCTACTCAAGACTGGAAGTGAGAGTAAAACAATTGTAGTATTTCCAAAACAACTTTTTTCCATTAAAAGGTTCAATATTCTTCTCTCAGCTGGAATTAGAGAAACCTCAGTTTCCTCAGTATTCCTCCTTTACAGCTAGCCACAATTCTATGGGTCAGGCTGAAGCAAAGCACAAGGAGCTTAGTTTTACAAATACTTTACAGCTATGCTCCTATACTGTATCTTTGTATCTGTAGGTATTATTATATTAAATATTTTCATGTACTGTATTTATATTGCATTAACTTCCCAGCATGGATGCAAAATGTGGGGTGATAGCTCTTTCTTGGCTTAATGATTGGAAATCTGTATACTTACCAGAGGAAAAGAGCCCCTCTCTTCAGAAGAAATTGAACTACTTTCTCGTGACCATTCTGGGCTGCCAAATGAAGGGGAGTCATTCCCTTCTTATCACCTTCATTCAAAAGTCTTGTGTCTTTCATGTCTCTTATAAGTCGTTGACATGTATTGATGCGGCCATAACTTTGCAAGATAATCATTGAAATTAATGTCAAAAATATAGGAAGGAAAAACTTGGCACAGATTCCATTGACTAGACTGTTCCACTAACCTGGCAGCAAAGTGTAATGGTGACTTCTTGTCCCTGCTCTTAGAGTAGATGGAAACGTTGAGGCTGAGTAAATTATTTACAGAGAGGGCCACACCTTGTCTGCACGCATAATGCAATGGAGTGCATCCTTCATTATCTTCATCCACTACAAGATTTTTAATATGTTCCATCTGTTCCTCCCAAGAAAAAAAAAAGCACAGAATTACATCTATATTTCTAATGCTCCACAGCTTCTAATACTAATGCTTCACAGCTTCTAACAATAGCATTAATACTATAAAGCTGTATCTAAAAATGGGAAACAAACTTCAGAAAAAGTAAATTTAGGGACAGAACATTTAATGTCTGCTGATTTGTGGGTCACCAATTTTTTCAAACAATTACTCTTTGAAGAACACAGGAGTTTGCCATGCTGCACCATTACTGCAACTCATCTGCAGTACAATACAAGAAATTCTTTGCTGCCATTCCATCGTAATGCTCATTGCTGGCAGCAGAAGGCTTGTATTGAACCTAAAGGTAGTTTATAGTCTACACTCAATAGTAAAACTTCTCGCTGTCAAAACCCATCAGTTCACTGGTTTATAGTGTAAATTTATTTCCCATGTTTCAATTTTCATCTTCATTTCCCTGTTTTTCTTTTGTATCTCATCTAAGTATCCTACATATAACCTTTCCAAAGGCAGCTACAAATCTTCTCCCAGAGTCAAATCCTCTTGTCTGAATTATTAATATGATCAATAATCAGAAAGCCAATGCGGATAACTGAGACTTATCACTGTGTTCTAAAACTGATTTGCTACATCTGCTGAAAAGGGAGGTTAAACCTATTCTGCATTACTAATCAAAGTTGTTTACAGATTTCAGTAGATGTGATATAATTAGTTTTATTTGATTCATGTTTAAAAGGTTATTTCTCATTACCTGGAGGCTAGCAAATTTCACTTTTTCAAGCAAGCTTGGGCTCTAGCAATATAAGTACTTCATTTCAACATAACCAAATACCAAACTATGTTTGAAATCCTTTTAAAAACCAAATCCAAGACTCCATTATGCCCAGTCCACAGAAAGCTTCTGCAGAATATGCTCCAAGCTATTTAACCCCTAGAGGTTGACTGATTATGAGCACTTTTCCTAGCTTTACTGCATGCAAGCTAGGAAAATAGAAGTGAAAAGTTCTGTATTTTATTGCCTACCTCTTGAGCTATTCAATCCCCCAACAGCAAAATAATTTATGGGATTATATTATTCCTTTGCCTGGCAATAAGAAAACTGTGTTATTGGCTTTGAAATGTTTTCATGAGAGATATGTACCTCTTCAAACCAACTTTTTGTGACACTGGGCTACTTAATAAGTACCACAAACTTTTACAAACATTAAAAAATGAAATGGTAGTTTGGGGTTTTTTATGCTTTCCAGTAAGGATAACAGAAAGACATAAATTGAAGCTTACTGTACCTGCAGATATTTCTCATTCAGATGCTGTAATCCTCCAGGCTGCAATACCGTCAAATGCAAGAAATTCCGACCAAGATGATCTTTTAATGATACGTTTGCTCCTAAATAAACATGGGAATAAATACCACCAACTTCAAATCTGGCCCCTGGCACTACATGATGGTGTTTAAGACAGGAACAAATATTGAACATGTATGTTTATAAATATATAAAATTTTATAAAACAAAATTTTTTAATCTATAAAATACTCTATAAAAGTCAATATTGTAACAAATAATTTTGCTTTCAAAAAAATTACCCCGACACTCAGATTTCATCATTATCTTGTGTGTATGCATTTTGTATTTCACTGCAGCACTAAAATTTATACAGGACCCTTATATTCAAAGATGCTAAGCATCCACTAATCAAGAGATAATTTAAAGATGCAGATGATCACCTCTTCTAATCTTTGAAGTTGTAACTGTACAGTTTCAAACCTTATTATAAGGTTTATTAACAAAATCAGTTGGAATACTATTAACAAGAGAAAATAGAATAGCAATCATTAGCTTGAACCAAAAGTGTAGCATTTGAAAAATATAGCTCAAACATTTTCCAGGTGACTGTGATTTTATAAAGTCACAGGTAATGTTTGAATTACGCACTTTAACATTTAAAGACTGATTGCCAGTATAAAACATGTCTCTGTATAATTGGTGTATTTATTCCACAGTTTGGCTCACTTTGTGAACTGCTTAGGAATGTAGGGATGCAGTGCCAGTGCCAGTGGCACCTCCACCTTGGGAAGCATGACACATGACATATATTTTTCTACAGCCTGTTCCCTCTGCATTAAAATGGGTGAAATCATCACACCAATTCTTCCTTTATCTCAGCTGCTCTTGGACTGGATGCCGAAGTACCAAATTGGAAGTGAGAGGGAAGTTAGATACAAAGTTTTAACATGTATGAACCCTGCTCAAGGGAAGTATATAGTATGTGTATATTCCTTTTTACCTTTTGAGAGCAGTAAATTCACAATTTTCCATGATGCACAGGAGGTGGCCAACAGAAGTGGGGATCGACCTTCTATGTCAACACTATCAATATTAGCTCCCTGCAATAAACAATTTCAAGTTTATCACAGATAATGAATCAATGAAACTTTAAAATGGTGCTGCTCTTTACAAGCATAGTGGAAATACAGACATTCTTATCAACTCCAGATGTTCCAGATAAGTAATTTCAATATACACATCACACCTCTATATAAAACTACTATGCTTTGGAACTATCAGCCACAGCCCAGTCATCTATATATAAAAATTCAGATGTCTAAATAATAGTGGCCTATTTCTAGGTCTACTGAACTCACAAGTTACGATCTTTTGTTAGAGTACATTTCCATTTAAATACTCACAATATGAAATTCTAAATTGAAAATACTGGGAAAATGGAAAAAATGTAGCTCTCTTTGAATGATGCAATCTTACCCATCACACAACTAGCAGAATGAGGCCTTTCTGAAACTCTGTGCTGCACACTTTCAAGAAGTAATGCATCCAGACATTAGTATAGTTTGATTTGCATATGTCAATCTATATTAATTTTCTGTTCTTCATCCTAAGTGACATGAACCAATTCAATTTGGACTCCAAACTAGCTGTTTCTAAAGTGGACGTATTTTTATTCTGTTTTGTCTACTTTTGCAATAGATATATGTTGTCGGGACAGTATCATCACTGTGATCACAGTACCACTCTGATCATATCAGCAAAGTACTGCTTTGAGCATAAACAAAACTATCTGAAAAAATCCCACCAATAAAGGAGTACAAAAATACAAGCAAATGAACCAATGAAATGTATTTATAGTTTATGATGACTTAGGTATCATTTTTCTAGATACTGAGTTGCAAGTCAAACTTGGTGAGTTGAACAAAGTACACAAAAATCTATTTTATTTCAGATAACATCCAAAGATTATTGGAAAAAAAAAATCAATGGGAGTTTTTACATTAACTTGAATCATCTTTGGGCCCAGTCAAAATTAGAAAGAGAATTAATCACAATTGTGAACAATATTTACTTTCTATGATGGTAACATATGTAATGTAGTAATAAGAAACGTTTAATGCATGTACAATGATTACTTTACCACAGAGAACAGGAAGATTTCAATGCACGTTAATTAAATATTTGGGAGTAATACATGCAGGACCCTTTCCCTGGTTACCTTTCTACAAGGTCAGACAACCTTGTAAAAATATTCTTATTCATCAAAGAAACAGACCTTTTTTATCCATATGTCTATTCTTTTAAAGAATACAGGACAGCAATTTGCAGTTCCTCATGCAATATTTAATCAACTTCCCTCCAGCTAACATAATTGTTCAGCTTTCAGTAATATGAATTTGTCAGCTTTCATAATTATTTATCAGAGTAAGGAGTAACATGTATTTCCACACGTATTTACCACATTTACGATACAACTGAATTAAGAGTTTGTAATTTAGTTTCTGAACTCCATTTACTTTTGCATTTATAGATTAATATGTATGAATTAAACAGATATATTAATATAAAATAAAACCACCAATTTTGTCAATATCAATTAGTATTTACACCAATTTAATATTTCCTTTTCTTTTGGTGAAAACAAAGGAAGCAAAAGGGGGAAAAGGAAGTCTGGAAAAAAAAAAAAGAAGAAAATGTGTAAAAATACTGCTTATTTCCTTTGGATAAGCACATTTTGATAAAAATAATCACATAAACTTGGGAAATACCAGACACCTCAATGTTAAAATGTCCACTACATGAGAAAAAACCTCTAAAAGACCCGAAGATACCAGCTAAATCATGACTACTTTCTGATTTTCATTTCTTTATTCTTCCTTATAGTTGTGTAAGTAACTTGCAGATACAATCACACCATTTGCACATTAGACACCTGTCTAATGTGACTGTGGCCACTTTGATGTTAAAGTCACTGTGTTTAAAATGCTTAATTTGAAAATCAATTTGTAAGTAGCATTTCTCTAAAGCTATAAATTTTGTAATGTTTAGAAGTTGGGAATCTTGATCTAGGTTCCCATCTCTTCCCTTTTTTCAAGGCTTTGGTTAGCCCTGCATTGTGTCAAACCACAGCCGTACATCTACATCTCAACAAAATAAGAGCAGTGCCATGTTATGTTGAGTCCAAATACAAAATATTAAAAGCTCTGCATGAAATGTATCTAGAGTTGATTCTCTGGTTTTTGTGTAACACTTTGATCTACAGTTTACCCCCCAAAAAAAACCAACAACAAAAAGTGTCATTTAAATGTAAATAGCATACATAGCATGCCTGGGCAGTTCTGCTTAGCATAGGCAATTTTACCTTTTCTACCTAGAAGTCCTAGATGTAGCACTGTATCTGTTTACAATGTCTCTTATTTTAAAGCACAAAAGGTATATTCACATAAAATAAGTAAATGTTGTTCTTTATTAAAACCAGAAAGCCTTTCTGAACTGAAATTTCTAGTCTTTTTGAGCAGTTACCTTGCTGCCCCTTTTCTTTTTCACCTTTGTGTACACCACAGCATAGGCAAAACCAGGGGAGCAGGAAGCACAGGTTGCACATGTCCCATTCCACAAACTCCAACTGGCATATTTTCATCCATTCCCAAACAACAAAAATTGAAACAGTCCTAAAACTTCAAAACTGACATAATTTATACGGAAAACCAAACAAACCCTCAGCATAGTTTCTATGGAAGAGGCCAAAATAGTCAAATGGTACTCAAGGAATGAAAGTTTGTTCTTAGCAAATGCAGCATTAAAGATATTTATGATTTAATAATTTGTGGACACACGCCTTCAAATCCAAACACTTGTGTCTTTGATTCTCAGGTAGTAACTTCTATAGACAGGTCATTTTGTCAGACAAGTGTAAGCAGTCAAACCTCACAATTTCACATTTGGATCAAAAATAAGCACAACATCTAGCTCTGAGTAAATCAAATCCCTATAACGGTTTTTCAGAAAAGAAAAACTGTATGCAAAAGAGAATTTTCCTTAATATAATTATGATTAAATGAAGCAAAAACTCCAAATACACATAAAATAAAAATGATGTCTCATGATTTCTGAAAATTTCCTCAGCTGACTTGGGCATATAATGATTAAGAGCCTTAGTTTAATTGGCCCAAATGGACATTGGGAGCATAGCCAGTAGCATCCCTGATTACATTTCTTCTCTTTGTCCTTCATAATTATTCAATGAAGAAATATAACAAAACTACACAGAATAAAGAATATTTACAGATCATACACAAATGTTGATATATGGCTATAGGATAGTGATAGTAATCATAGGTACATTCTTTAAAGAAAGAATTTCTTTCTGGAAAAAATCAGATTACATTCAATGCATGTTTAGCATTTATTTCATATTTCATATCTGAAAAGTGCATGCAACCAGACCAATTTGACATATTTGGTAAAAGATGTTTATGAAACTTTTCTAAGTAAAATGGAAATAAAAATTGGAGGTTTCATCTTCTATAACTGTGGGGTGCTATTATGAATCCATAACTACTGTTGTACTGTAATTCTCAACTATACATTATGAAGCATACATATACGTATCTGAATAGCCTATACCTGAGAACAAATTCTCCTTTATGAATTTCTCTGTGCAGACCTGTAGCAACAGATAGCAATAATCTTTATAAATATGTTTCTGGGTTAAATATTTACCATTGAAATCAAATACTCTGCCAGTTCATCATGATCAAACAATGCTGTCCTGTAGGGAAAAATGCAATAATACATTAGAAAAGACAGAAGTTTCAAGCCAAAGGCAAGCATTCTTCTCCATTTACTATATTTTCTAATATTTTCAAATAAACACATTTTAAAATAAAGAGGAAGAAAGATACCCTTAACACATAATTAATTTTAACAAACTGTTTTGATTTTTGTCGTGGAGTTTTCTTTACAATCTAAATTCAGTTAAGGTAATACATTGAAAATCCACTGCAGAAAGCAAAGACCTCATTGGTAGGTCAACAGGCATTTTACCACTGATGTTTAAGAGAACCAGTCATTTTATATGTCATATCTGTTGCTGTACCACGCAAGTTTAATATAGACTTTCATAAACTTCAGATGCAGTTTGTTCCAGGTATACTTAGAGCCTCAAATTCATTTCACTGACCCGAATTTCAAAAGTAACTTGCTATATATTCTGTGTAATAATGCAAGCAGGGGATTAAAATGACAACGGCAAAACATGTATTCTGACTGTGGCAATCAAGTTTACTTGAAAAATTTTGAAAAAATTAATTGGCATAAATGGAAATTTGGAGCATAGTCAGAAGCATTAGTTAAATATACTGGGGGAAAAAATTGTGATTTACCAAAAATATTTTAAAGCTGTCTATACGTAAGAAAATTTTTCAGGTTTTATTCTACAGAAAGGAATTGAATTGTATATTATGGGGAAAAAATTGGCCAAAGCAGGAAGTACAGCACTGTAAATACACACAGTAAAAATGTGTTCAGAAGTCATACCTCCATGAAATAATTTCACTCCATAAGAAGCACAGCAGGACAGTTCCAAGGTTGTAGTTTATTTCAAAGAAAACAGTTGCCTTAGCATTACAAGAGATAATGACATTGGGTGTACTATAGTTAGAACTGATTACTCAAAAGATGCATTTTAAAAGTCATGGTTCTAAATATGTAGAGACGCCTCCATTATCTATAGCAGCCCCCTGCAGCCAGGCATAAATATTGAATGCTTCACACACACTCAAATTCCAAGGTGAGTGAAGAGAAAGCAAAGTTGTTTTATGAAATATTTAGCTGGAAACATGACCATAGGACTGCAAAAGGATCAAATCCTGCCTATGTTTCTCTTCTGCTTTGCTTCTCAATGAGTTAAAGTTCCTATTCAGTTTATTTATATTCTGAGATATTTGTGTGATTTTCTAACTTTCTGATGATTCTTGATAATATAATTTTTCCTGTTTCACAAATATAGGGAGTAAAAGTATGTCATTGCTTTTACCAAGCATTTTTCAAGGACAATAATTTTCATGGATATGGCAGCCAGTTATCTAGTAAGTAGCACATGTGTCTGCACAATTTTCTTTGGCATTCTGTCATCACTTTGTCTTCAGTCGTGTTAGAAACAGTAACATTACCAAGTGTACATAAACATTATCTTAACTTTACAGCATACTGTTCTTTTAATGTCTTCAATTATCTTTCAATTATCTTTGAACCATTCCACTTTATACTGCACCCGAAGAAGAATCATCTTCACTGCCTCTGACATTCTACGAATTATTTCATACTGCTAAGCTACTTGTAAAATAACACTGTCAAATAATTATCATTAAATGGAGTGAAAAATGTATTTCTGACAAAAAAATGTATAGATGAGGAAGGATATGATATGATATGATATATCCCATAGAGATGGGAGCCAGCACGTTTAACAAAGGATATTTCTACTACAAAAGACTGAGGACACCTCCACAGTCTACTGCTCTGGTTTCAAATGGAGTATGAAAGACTAGAAATCTAGAGGATTATTACATACACAAACACCATCTGCAACTTTGAAGTCACAGGGCAGTGTACCAACATTTCCTTGTAGCTGATGACGTATATTGGGGAAAAAATATTCTTTTAAAGTTCATATTATTTTTCATTCATTTGCTGGAGAACATCACCCCAGATGTGGGGAAATGCCCAGATGTGGGCATTTCCTCTACATTGTCAGAAGCTGTTAACAATTCCATAAATTTGTTCACCGACTACTTTAGTGGAGTAAATTTTCAGTGCAAACTATCAGTGACAATTCCTTGACATGGTTCTAAATTAACTGAAACTCTTTTTTTTTTGGTATGAGCATCAAAACTAACATTCTGACCAAATTATTGACTCTTTCATACTAAAACCATCTTCCATATCATGGAGAAGTTCCAAAGCATGCAGAATGGTGTTCCAGATGTGAGGAATAACCAAAAATATCATGGGTCACAATTTATAGTGAAGTCTGGCATAGCAGCCTCCTACCTGTGAAGCAATGTTTCCTTATTCCCATCTACAGCATCAATAATGGATTCCTCACCAACATAGGATGACATCATTAGCTTTACAATCTCAGTTGCTCCTTGAGTGGCAGCAAAATGAAGTGCAGTGCATTTTTCATTCTGTGAATGGCAGAATAAGACAAAAATTAAATATTTAAACCCCAACAACATAACTTCCGATCTGTCAAACACACTCGTGATCTAGTGCAGAATTCGTCATTCCTACATGCCTAAATCTCTATGCAAATAATGAAGCTTTAGTCTTTAACAGAATTAGTAGAATTCCAAAGAAATTGTAAAGACCAGAAAAGACTAAAGAAATAGTTTTAAAGGATTACTACAAAGCTTTTTATCATTCTATGCCAAGTCCCTAAGATAAGAGATAATTATACTCTTAACAACCTTCTGTAATTCTGTTTAATTAAAAACCAGACAGATGCAGCACCCTTTAATATAAGAGATAAAGGAAAACTACAGAAAATCCTAGGTAAGCCAGCACAAATCAATAAGCAAACAAAAGGACCTATTATAATACATAAAATGCATTATTTTCTTAAATGGAATATTCCTTAGAAGTAGTTTTTAAATCAATTTTTTTATGCAGGTTAAAAATAACTTGGTCTAATATGTTATTAGACTATTATAAACTATACAGTCATTAAAAAAATTAAGCAATATAAAAATGATTAGAACAATATTTGTCAAAATATTTCATTTCACTAGATGAGACAAACCAGCTTTGATATATGCATGGGGGTTTTTACTTTCTCCTTTTTGAAACAGGAACATTTCAGTGAACGGATTGGAATGGGCTTCTCAACAATGCCACAGGCATTCCCAAAACAATCTTACCCATCACAAAATCAGCAGCACAAATCACCTCATTCAAAAGCTGTGTGTTCAAAGAAATAAAACAGTAAAAGAAGGCTACACCATGTTTATTTTTGCTCTCATGAGTTGATTTCAGCCTTGCAAATATTTTGATTAATGACAGATATTTTCAAAAATGTTTATTTTTGAATGAAGTTGGGCACAGCTGGCTTACACCAGCAGTGCTACACCATAGTAGCAGTATCATGAATTTGTGTTTGCTTACAAAGAAGATATTGTAAAGGCCAAGGCAAGGCTAAGGATAAACAAGAATTCAGAGAGAGTGTCAGACTGAAGATCCCACTTCTGGGAAGGGATGACCCTATGTAACTTGTGTAAAGAAACTTCACATTTTGCTTAATTTGAATGAGAGACTTGAATTTAATTTGCTGCTCCTTCGCCTTTGCAATGGAAGAGGCAATGAGCAATGATTATCTGCTCATCTTTTTTTCATACCATTCAGAGATTTAGAGAAACCTAGGTTTTATTAAGATTACATTTCACTCCACTCTGAGTGTTACCTGTTTTAGATCGATTTGGGCTCCAAATTCAATGCACATTTTAATCATTTCAAGGTCCCCACTTTGAACTGCCAAATGAAGTGGACTGCACTTCCCATTATTGGTAAAATTGATGTGGGTTTTAGCAGAGTGACCCAATTCTTCACCTGACAGATGAAAGTAAATGGATTTTTTTTCAGCAAAAATGAAGTAACAGAAGATTTAAAGGTTTTCAAAACAAATATATTAAGTATGAAGTAATATTCTCCCCCCTCAAAATACGAACCTGTCATATCTATCATTAAAAAATGGATAAACACACCTTTAAGAAAGCAGTTAGTTTGCTGCTGCAATCATACAAATGTTATGAGCATGAATTGTCCACAGAAATAGCTGCATTAACTTCTAAGTTCAAACAGTTATAAGGGTTTATTTTCACAGTTCTTTGAAAACTAGAGCAGTAAATTGGTAATACTAAATCCTATTTACTGCTTGGGAATAATGTACTTACCTTTCTTTAAAAGAATTTCCATACATGTTTTTGCACCAGAAAATGCAGCTGCATGGATAGGCATACATCCGGTTTTGTTTGGTTTACATATTTTCCCTCCATTCTCAATCTGAAAAGTAATGTCTCAGTACAGCGTAATGACATAAAGGAAAATTTTACAAATGAACACATATACCAGATACAGCCTCCTGGGTAGCTGTCTCCTTTTTTTTTCTATGTTGAATATGCACTTATGAAGGTTATATACAAGCATCTTTTGCATGTTATAACCATACGTCTACACAAGCATTTCCTTCAAATGTACCTTCCAAAGTAGTTTTTTTTCCTGAAGTCTGCCAGTCTGCCACTCAGATATTTATCATTTATATGCTCTTAAAAGATTGAAGTTTCTTAGTAACCCATGCAAAGTGACTTGAATACTAGGTTCATGATTAACCTTCCTGCATTTAACAAAGACAGAACACAGGCACAGAATAATACTGCATCAAGGTAGACAGAAGCACATCAAAAGATGATGGATAATTATACATACCAGGAGTGTCAGCGCTTCAGGATTATCCTTGTAACATGCTACCATTATAGGTGTGTTGCCTGCTTCACCTTCCAAATTAACATCTGTACTGCTATGCTGGACTAAAATCTAAATGTTTAAGAAAATATTCAGTCAATCACAAGCCAAACACAACAAAAGCCTAATCCATTATCATTGTTGTTTAGCACCCATAGTAGTCTTGCAACTTATTCATTTTACATGCCAAAGGCCCACAATACATAGGCAGAGGAGGGAAAAAATGCAGGTGAAAAAATGCAGAATGTAAAAATATGCAGGTTAAAAATGCAGGTAAAAACATGCAAAGCAAAGTACAGTTCTTTCCAGCAGACAGCTGGATAACTTGGTTAAACTCTGCACATAGCTGCAGAGTATTTTGAAGTCTGATTTAACAATTTCCCCAATAATGTGAGAAAATATTTTCTGTAGCAAACTACAGGCGGAGATTTTCAATCCAACTTTTTTATAATGTCTGGCAATATTCCGTATTCCCAGACAAATGGCAATGTTGTGGAATCTGCTCAATTAGGTACCTGTTGGACAGTTATATAAGATGAAGGGAGTTGGGGCTTGATGAAAACTGAGGCCCTGCCAGTCCTGAAATCTTGCTCCATTCTCTATGCCAACAGCTGTCACTGAGCTATCAGTATCATCAAGTCCCTCTATGACTGCTTTCAGCATTTTTTGAGAAGCAAAGGATCTGGAAATAATAACCATATTGTACTGCATATTTATTCCCTAGCTACATATTTATTTAATTGTCTTTCGGCAACTCCAGTGATTTTTTTTTTCCTGCACTAAAGGAACTGGCACATTTTAATCACTCTCAGGCAATTTGACAATAAAAACCAAAGGAGAATTAGCCTGAAAAAACAACAGAGTAGGGGAAAAAAATGAGACACAAAGAGCTCAAGAACAGAGCTGTAAAAGAAAACTGGCTTTGCATTTCAGATTTTATTGTTCTTAATTCATAATAAATACAGATTTTGTAAAAGATGTGAGAACATGGAAACATTTCTAAAGGACTCTGAGTCTTGAATTCAGGTATAGGTGTTTCTTTCTTTTGTTTAGATGAATTGAAAGAAAAACTTAAAGGGAAGAGCAAGTGGTGCAATGTTAAGGTTGAATTCACCTCATTCATTGAAGAACTTTACAAATTCTAAAATTCTATCCAAATGCTGGATGTGAAGTGAAAACATTCTTATTGCACTTAGATAAATGGTTAAAAAATCATGCTACTTAAAATCTCAATGCTGTTGCTATTTTACAAGGTCCAATATGAGCACCCTAGTTATTTCTTCCCAATATACTTTTGTGATTTTTAATTGCAGGTAGTTCTGCTACTACTCAATTCATTATTAGACTGTTGGTTTTGAGAACTGTGCTTTCCGACTAATTTTAATCTGGTTTTTATTAGAAAAATACACTTGTTTCAAGAAAGTGTGGATGCTTCTAAGACTTCATAAACAATTGTAAAAAAAACCAAAACCACAGCATTATAATTTGAAATAACACGTCTACACAAAGTTTTAGTGTTAAAGAGAACATTTTAAAAGAAAATTCGTTGTGTTTGGAAAATTGAAAAGCATTTTCCATGAAACATAATGGCTACCATCATAGCATAAATATCAATATTTCTATAAATTAGTGAGTTACTTTTTACTTGCTGTGCTCAGACACAAGCACTTCTATAAGCATCATATATTACACGTCCTGCTTGCTAAAGAAAACATATGAGGAAATACAGGATATATCAACAAGATCTGGGTGTTCTGCACAGGGCTGCTGTTAAGCTACTTATCAAGTGTGTGTATTTACGTGGACTTTAGACTTACCTTCACAATTTCATTATGCAGGGACTGAACAGCCATATGCAAAGGTGCCATCATATTAGAGTTGAGAATGTTTGGATTGGCTCCTCTGCTGAGAAGCAAACGAACACTTTCAATCTGGTTTTTCTTTGTGGCCCAGTGCAGTGGGGTATTGCCAGAGGAATCCATTACATTTAATACTAGGTCAAGGGGAGAAAACAAAACAAAAACAAAAGCAAAACTGTTAAATGTTCTGATTGCACTGGGAGGAAAAAAAAAAGGTTCTTCGATGAAGGCTTAAATCTGTGCTACTATATGTCTTAGAAGAATTACAGGAAAAGATTCATGTCATGCAGTGTCTATTTCTTGCCCATTGTTATACACCTTTTTTCTCACCCCAAGAGTTAGCTCATTTTCCTCTTTTCTCAGCTCTTCTTTTGCTTTTTTTGATTTTGCAGCCATTGTGTTAGAGGCTGCACAGAACAAATGAGTGTGTATAACTGAAATAAGACATAACAAATAAGTGCTTGTAAAGGGGAAGAAAATTATACATTATTTATTCTGTTTCACTTAAGAACACAGAAGTAAATAAATGCACACTAGTTATAAAAGTGGTCTGTTCTATACACATTTTGAGCTTTAAAACTGAAGATAAACCTAGACAAATATTCTAAAAAAAAAAAAAAATTATATACTGAAAATAAAAAGGAAGTATTTCAGCCAGAATAATCTTAAATTAAAATGGCCATCACTAGATGAAAAAATGAACTTTTTAGGATCCTTGTAGATTTGCGCAGTAGTCTACAGTCTATCAGTGGAATTCCATGTCATTCACAAAACTTATTATATAACAGACATATCATAAATAAGGAGCACAGTCAGACCTACTGTATGTCACTGCAGTTTTCTTTTTCATATCTGAAGAGGGTAAATCTGAGTCTCAAACAAAGTAAGACACTATTGATCACAGCATTAGAGACAAAACAGTCCTAACATAACAAGGGTGACTCAAACCACACCTGAGACAGTGCAAACTATGGCAGACAGTTTGAATTATATTTGAATGAAGATAACACAGACATCCTGATTATTGAACTTTTTTATTCTGTTAAATAAAATAGTTAATAAAAAACATGTTACCTTGACAGGAAGAATCGTCGATGATCAATTGCATTAGTTCTATTTGTCCTCCTTCTGCAGCATGATGCAGTGGGGTAGCATTTAATTCATCCACTTTTGTAAGCCCAGAACGATTCTTCTTAATGAAGCTCCGCAGCCTACAGGCACTTCCATCTGAAATAACCTATTTTGGATACAGATATTCTCATTTTCCGATTCTCCTAAAAGGCAAGAACTTAGTAATTCTATAACGTGTTTCTATGGGCATTCAATAATTCTCTCCCAGGTGTTTGGTTTTATACAGAAGTTCAAAAACCCTGATCAGATTGAGCCAACAGTGAAACTCAGATTGATATAATCAACTGCCAAATCAGATCCAGAGGAGACACAGGACAAAATTTAAAAAAAAAAAAAAAAACAAAAAAAACCCAAACCTGAAAATAAACAAACAAAATGAAAAAAAACCAAAACCCAAAACACACACACACAAAACCCTCAAAAAAACTTCCCCCCTAAAACCAAAACAAACAAAAACTGACCTTGCAATCATCTTGACTACATTACTTTCTCGTCTGTGGTGAGCTCAAGATCCTCCCTCTACCATGGAAAATCTCAAACAAGCAAACTCATCGCTTACATTTTTATACTCCTTCCTGCACTGACCACGTCAAATGAATTCAACAGAGTGGAAAAATAATAACCTTGATAAATTCCTTTCTTGGATCTTTCTACAGAGACCCTCTGTCCTAAGTTCTGCCATCAGGCTTCTGTGATGTTCTTTATGTCAGAGCAACCAACATATTTTCTAATTGCAGCATCATGCTTAGAGCATCCCACAAGCCACTATCTCAGCCTGAAACAACACAGTGATACTCTGACAGCTGAACCTACTGACAGATTGACACACTCCGGGTCCAGTGATTTTTTTACAAAAACCCACTATGGGAATCCTGCTGATTCTTACTTTACCATACTCTCCAAATATTTTTTTCGTTGTTGTTAGAGTGATTCAGAGCCCAGAAAAGTGATAGAAAAAAATTGCAGTAGAAAGCTTAACAAACAGCCATTAAAATTAAGAGACAATAAAAATGGAAAACAATTCAACAAAACTGGGAAAAAAATAAAGGAGAAAAATGCATACCAAAAGTAATGTAAACCCTCCCAAAGATGTGTAAGCAAGCAAAGGATAAGAAAAGGAAATCCCCTAAAATCACTGTTCTCCTCTCAGCTAAAAGAAAAAAAAAAAAAATCTTGGCTCTCCAGGATCCCCTGAGTCACAAAGTCTTAACAATTTTTGCTGTCATTAAAAAAATATACATTACAGGGCAGCCCATTCATGTGCTTGAGCACGTGTTTAACTCCATTCAGTTTAATAATCCCACTGACCTCAGTGAGGTTACTCATGTCAATAACGTTACAAATGTTTTTAAAGATTCAGAAGAGTGAGATCAAATACAGGGTTAGCAACTGCTTCAAAAATGCAATTATAAAAAGTTAATAGAAAACACACGATATAATTGTGGACCGGGTATTTAAGATGATGCAACCGCCACAAAAATAACAGGTCGATCACATACTCAAAGTATCTATACATTATATACACATCAAAAATCTATCTAAGAAAATCTTATTACAGAGTCTAATGTTTTCTGTTCCTTCTAATAGCCTACCTTTATTATTTCTATTGATTTAGATCACATTTTGCCACTCCACACTGGACTTACTTTTCAATGTAAAAAAAATGTGTCTGTGAACAAAAGTAAGATTTATCAGCCAATAAAGCAGTGTTTCATTAGCAAAATAGGAAAAGAAGCACTCAAATGTTCTCAGTACTTCGGTTTGCTGTTTTAAACTGCAGCTCCTTTGCCTGAACAGCTCTGTAGTAGCAGATCACCCACTAGAGCAATAACCCATAACTTATGCTGAAGAGGTGTTGCTCAGGACTACAAGCAGCACACAGAAACCATACATGGCTGGAAATGACCTCAAGAGGTATCTAAACACATCTACAAACTTTGCCATATTTGTTTAGCCTGCTCTCAAAAGTCTCCAAAGTTATCCATGTCTTACAATCCTGTAAGCAACTTCTTCTTTTTGCTTCATTATTCTTACCCTTTAAAAAAGGCTTCTCCAAAGTTTGGGCTAAGTCTCCCATCAGCAATACAAATACATCACTTTTCATCCTACTCTCTATTAAAAATGGGACAATTTTATGTCCTCCTGGCTGCAGTTTCATCCTTACAGGTTGCACTGCTGATTCTTTGTCCCTCTATAACTGTTCCAGTGCTTCTAAACTTTCTTTTAGGGACATTTTTGCTAGATTGTCTACTTATTCCTGCCATGACCTCTGGTCCTCCCTCTAAAAGGGGTCCCCTTTCTATTAAGTGGTGCCCAAGGAGGATGTGAGCCGCCTGCCACTCACCACCTGCATCCTCCTTCGCCTGCTCCCCTCCTGC
The DNA here is from genome assembly GCA_035047865.1 of Dendrocincla tyrannina. Lineage (NCBI taxonomy): Eukaryota > Metazoa > Chordata > Aves > Passeriformes > Dendrocolaptidae > Dendrocincla > Dendrocincla tyrannina. The sequence goes on from JAWWMP010000081.1 coordinate 118,325,071, forward strand.
CTTCCCGCTCACCCCAGTCCAGACTTGGCCAGACAACACCCGGACATCCCGCGCCTTCACACGCCACGGCCAGGTCAACTTCCAGCCTGTCTCATCCCGCACAGACCTTCCCTCCCGAGTCCACTGAGTGAGCGGAAAGAGTGCCCTGGAGGGAAGGGTCCCCGGGACACAGGCACTGCCGAGCCCGCACAGCAGACTCCGCACCCTCCCGCCTCGCCCCGCCACCCGCGCTGTCCGGCCGCCCGCTCCGCGCCCCTCCGCACGCACCTTGAAGACATCCTGCGAGGCCACGGAGGCGGCGTCCGCCTCGCAGACGACGCCCTGGTAGGCGCTGGACGCGGCCGCCTTCTCCCGCGCCTGGCAGAGCCGCAGCAGGGAGCGCTTCATGCCGCCCGCCCGGCCGGCTCCGAGCAGCGCCCGCCCCGTCCGCTCCGCAGACCTGCGGGGAGACACACCGAGTGACGGCGGGGCCGGGGCGCGCCCGCACACCCCGCCGCGGCGGGGGAGGCGGGGAAAGCGGGCGGGGGCCATCCATCCCGCCGGGATGCCGATCCCACCGCCCACGGACACGGCCCGGGCGCGCCCCGGGGACCAGAAGCGTCTGTGCCCTGAACTACTGCTACCTACCCCTACACTGCCGCCGCCGGCTGTAAAACAGGGAGCGGAGTTTGCTAGTGTTAGCTTCTCAGCATTTACTTTGTAGCCATGAAAGTTTCTTGCGGAATTTGTCTTATGGGCAAGTTTGGAGAGGCGCAAGAAAGCTGTAGGAGGAGTATAGAAAGAAGCAGCACGAGGTGTTTCAAAGGGTTAATCCCTACAGCGCCCGTAACTGAGTCAGTGCTTACGGAGACGTGTAACTCGGGAAACTCACAGTTTACTTAGCGTAAGATGAACAGCACTACCAAAAGTCGGGCAGAGGACGGGCAGAGGAAAAGCAGTAGGGGTCCTAGAGGGTGATTTTTTGCCTTTATGTTCATGGTTTGCGGCAAGCGGCTGCTTAAGGACTGCCAACACCGAGTGTCACACCCCATACAGCCTATTTAATAGCCGTCAACAAGCAGTTGTCCATTATTTTGTTCGTTCCCTTTTTAAATCCACTTTATACTGTCTGTGCCACAATATCCTGTGGCACTAAGTGCCATAATTTCATTATATATTTGAGAAAAATGCTTTCTTTTACCACTGGCTTCACTTAGGGCTCCCTGGTGCATTTTTTTTTTTTTTTTAGAAATGGAGAGTTCTTCCACATTTTTTCCTTCCTGTTAGTGCTCATACTTTCACAAAGTTATTCCAGCCCTTTTCTCAATGATTGTGTTTTGTTCATATGGTTTTCCTTCTTACAGATGTCGCTTTTTAAATTCTGTACAGCCACATCCTGCTACTCTGAGTCTTTTCCATGTCCCTTTTGAAATAGAATGGCAAGTCCTACACAGTCAAAGGTATATTTGATCAATAGTATTAATTGTTTGACCAACCTTTTTCTTCATTTCTATCATAAATGTTCACAAATCTATTTGGGTTTTTTTGAATGCCACTGAGTTAAGTTCTTTGGACTTTTTGTGGCTCCACCACAATCCCTTTTCTGACTTGTGATAGATAAATAAGTAGCACTCGTGCTGTACACACTCATGAGGCTGGTTAGGGTTATGTTTCCTCTGTGTACTCACCTAGAATTTATCAACAGTGAGTTTTATCCAACTTTTATTACTGTATCACCAATCTTTTCAGATCTCCTACAAGCATCTGCATTTTCAGTTGTTCTGAAAATTCAGTAGTGCCTCCCAGATCATCAGAAGGTCTTTGCACCATTAGATCAACACTGACTTTTAGGGATCCTAAGGGAATTCCTTGCTTTGCAAAGCTGGATTCCTAGTTCATATTTTTTAATGCTTAACCAAATTCAGGAAATTCTTCTTACCCATCCTAAGATAGTTTAGTTTCATTAAGAGACTGTGAGGAAAAACTTTTTTGAAGAACTTTCATAAATCCACTTATCACTGTCATAATTTGTACCATTTATGGTTGCCAATTCCTTCAGAGAGTTTCACTGGTATGTGTAACACCAGACTCCTCTCTACAAACACTGTATTTGATGTTTTGATCCCAGAGCCTTTAACTCCAGAATCATTTATAGTAAGTTGCTTAAGTTATACAACCTCAAATAAGTAGTCTTAAGATCAACTAACTTGATCTTAACTAGCGGGTTTAAGTGCTTGTGGTGTAGAGCCTTGACCCTGCTAATTATCAGGCAACATTAAAAAATGGGACAAAATCTTTTCTTCCCTCCCCCCTGCCCCATCCTGCTGTAGCCATATGTATTGCTTATGTTCAACAGCAGTGCATTAAGGTACATTTTTGTTGTTATGTCATCATTAATTGTGACCAGAAGAGGGTCATTTATACTATAGCAAGAATGCTATACTCATGAAAGCTAGCCATTAGTGCCAGAAGAGATTCTAGTTATATGACTTGGGATTAAGACACCGGAGGAGTTCTGTCTATTACTAAATACTTTTCATAGTACCTCAATTAGAAGCAGCCCCAGTTGGTGAGATTGTTCACCTTCCCATGGTGAGGTCCCTTTGAATTCTCGTTCTGGCCTTGATTTTTCTGCTGCCAATAGTCTTCTTTATGAGAAATAAAACCCAACAGTGTGGATATTGTATAAGGAAAAAAAAATGCTATTTTCTGTAGGAATCATTATCTGGAATTAGGGGTCTCACTAGAATATCAGTAAGAATCTATCATCCTTTTTTCTTAAAATTCCCTAAACTGCAGTCAGAGGAATTCTGTGAAACAATAGATGCCATGAACCTTGAACAACCATAGTTTTAGTAATTTTCTTGAATCTGACAATACTGCCAGCTTCTTTTAAAATTACTGCTAGTTTTCAGTCTTCTAGTAAATGTTCAGAACATGAAAAATAGCACAAAGGTTTTCCATTCCCAGTAGGATTCAAATGGAATTTTAAGTGGGCTGACCACAGCTTTTAGTTCTGCATAATGATTTGACATAAGGAACTAATTCACAGAAGTAGTCGAAGAGTAACCTTCCATACAGCTGTTTTTCCCAAGAGTGGATTAAAATACATTTATACCATTTTATTTCAAACATGATCTTGCTAATGGTAGAAGTGGATCCATTAGTACAAGCAAAATTGACTAAGGCAATCATAGCGCAGCATTTCATTAAAAACATGATTGTTTAATAGTTAAATTGTATATACAGTAAATATGCACCATTACAGTACTGTCGCCTTAGTAATACAGTATTGCAATGTTGTTAATTTTTCAGACCCGGGAACCATAAATTCAAGCAAGTGTCAGTAATGAAAAGGATGTACTGTACGTTGGGGGTTTTTGGCTTTGGGAGTAATTTATTTGGCACCAGTATTGTATAAACTATGATGTGTAAAATTATATTTAAGGAATTTGTGAGACAACTTAATTCAGTAAGCCAAATGAATTCATTATACTACTTCAGGTATTGATTACAGCCATCCAGAAATTCATCTGAGCTACTGCCAAAACAAACAAGAATGCATTGTCCCCTAGAAATTTTCATAAACATGTTTGTACTTGCCATGGAGAAAAAAAAATGCTACTGCCATTTTTAAACAAGCAAGATCAACTTGACTAACATTTTACACTTATGTGTAGTGGAGTTTTCATTGCATTCTTTGTTTTTGAGATTTTACTGTAGTAAGGAACATGCTAGTATGCTCAACAGAAGGATTTAAGTTATTGACGGGTTTATTACATGCCTAATTTAAAACAAAGAAAAAAGAACAGGATGTAGAAAACAATAATTCATTCTATTACACTGCAGAGTCTTTTTCTCTGATGATAAAATACTATATGAAATAATACCTTACAGATTTTGAGTCCTACTCTTAATACTTTGCAGAAATTTAAGTAGAGGCCCATGGTGTAAATCTATGCTTTGAAAGTAAGTATAAATTGATCTTTTGGTTAATATCTATTGTAATAAGTAAGTTCCTGCCACTCCATGAGAACATTCTTGGCAAGGATACTTCCTAAGGCGTCCAGTACAATCCAGCAATTAATTAAAGCAACTATTGGCTTCAAGTTGCCTACTAGACACAAACCTTATGCTGGGTCTAGAAAACGTTTAGGTGCATGGTAGCAAAAGTGAATGTAACCCCTTCTCCCTGTGAGAGCTGGATGCTTCAGAGTGGAGTGTGTACAGGTGAGGGATGATTTAGATACCCAGTTCAGACAGTAATCCTTCAGTGAAGCTGGGAGCTAAGCCATCTCTAGCAAACAATTGAAGGGCCTCTTACATGCCATGTGTCATATGACTCCCTCAAACTAAAGAGACTGAAACACTTCCTCTGCTTTTTAATGAAAACAGTCATGGTCACCAAATGGCAGCTTGCTTTCTGGTAGTGAAGTTCTGTCCTCCTGTTGGAGCTGTGCAACTGTACAGCCAGAGACTCTCAGGCTGAAAGTGCTGGCATCTGATTCCCCATCACACTGAAAAACTCACATTCTTGTTCCTGCCTTCTGGATTGGTTTTGTGGTTTCACATTCAGTTACCACTGACCAAACCTAGAAACCACCTGTGAAGCGGGGAACTCCATCCTGAGGTTTCCCTAACTATGAAATTTAGGAAAAGCTGAATGATCAGGCTCCAGAAACTTGCAGGTCTCTAAGTCAAATCAGACTGAGACACAGTATTCATGCATTACACTGCTTATTATTGACAAGCTTATTTCAGTGTGGGGTATTTTAAAGACATACCTTCAGTTGTACCAAATCTAGAAAAATTGGAAAATTTTGGTAATACAATATCTAAAATTAGAGAATAGTTTGGGTTGCAAGGGACCTTTAAAGGTCATCTAGTCTGATCTGCAGTGAACAAAGGCATTTTCAACTAGATCAGGTTGAAAATACAGGTGCCTCAGGATATTTACACATGTAGGGGTTAGGCAAGTATTTGTTTTGAGCAAGACGCTCCTAGATTTCAGAAGCCTAAATCAGCCCTGCATTCTAATTCAGGCAGTTTCTTACTGACTAGGAATACATTCAGAAACATTATTTCGTAGTGCCACTTGGTCTTTCCTCATCAGCTGTGTATTTTACATCACCACTGCTGTCCTAACATACATCCACAGATTTTTCCTGCTCAGTATAAGTGTTGCCATGCTTGTCAGGGAACAGTACCCTCATTGCCATGGTACTTTTCATCCATTAGTCTTTTTAGAAATCCCTTTCTCCCTTGGATATTCTATCCAACCAAATCTGTTCTCTGTAAAGACACCTAATCACACAACTTCTACTCTTCTACAGAGGAATACTCTTCTATTTTTCTACTATTCTATTCTTCTACAGAATGTGTCCCAGTAATTCATAGACCACTTTAAGGATGTACTGGACCTTACTATATGCAGTAACAGAAAGGAATAATTCCTCATCACAACTGTATTAGTTGCATTATTTATTGTTCTGTTGAATATTCCCATGAATACCTTATTTCCTAATGAAAATAGGCACTAAATTTTAAGCTCGCTGTCTTGGAATTGTCCCATTTTCTCAGATGTTTGATATAAATTAAGATGCTTTCTAAAAGAAATCTGATAGTTAATGATTAAAATAGCAATGGAAATATGCTACAAATTAATAGGTGGGTGCACATACTTGTTCATGTTTGTAGAAAATGACTGTTATATCAAAGATGATTTGTGCCAGAAAATGCTTCAAATCAGAATGAAGTAGTGAAATCTCTACTTGGAGGGCAAGTAGGACAGGAAACCCAAATAAGCAGAGAAATGAATTAGGCTTTAGGACGATAAAAATAGGTAGCATTGTGAAAAATGCATATCAGCATTTTCATGGGGGCCATACTGATATTATTTTCCTCAGAGTGCAGTGCATCTCACCGTTAAACCAGAGTGCTCAAACCTTTCCATACCCATAGTTGTTGGGAACCACTGTTGCATAATGTCATGGATGTTTTCTCTGTCACCAGTTTGCAAGCATAGAGAATGAAGGGTGACAACCTTAAACATGGAAAAGTAGCATTAGTAAAACAATAGCACACCTGATCTCCATCTGTCTTCATCTTGGCATTTCTAACTGATTTTTATGATTGTCTCCCCTTCCTGCTATTTCCTCTCTTGTCTGTTCTTCTCCCTTGCCTTCTTTCTTTTTATTTCAAGGCTGCTTAATCCTCTTTCTTCTCTTCTCCTGACATGACTATTTTTCTGTAGCTATTAATTATATAGCCAAAGTCTGTCTTCTTCATAGCTTCTGCTCACTATATTTTCTTTTTTTTCTTTTTTTTTTTTTTTAACAGAGAGATTTCACTTAACTCTCTAACTCTCTTACATACAAGCGTATTTTGAAAGCACTTCCATGATTTCTGATAACTAAAGATCTGGATCCTACATTTCCAGTGATTAACCTTAACCTCTTATGTAAGTATCTGGGAATAACAAATTGAATCTATATCGCAGAAACAGCCAACACTGGAAGTCTTCAGGAAATGCTTTCTATGGATCATCACAGCTCGTTATAACTGCAACAAAATATCTTTTTCCAAAATAGAATGCAGTTTCTATTTTCTATGTCAGATTACACCTCAGGTTTTCACTTATTTCAAATATCAATAATTTACTTTGCAAGTTGTCTGTATCACTTTTATTTCTTCTCAATGAATTGTCCATGCAATTGCACTGAAATAATGAAGCATAACTGTTGGTATATTAAACTCTATTTCCATCAGGTTAGGAAAAAAAGACTTACTAAAAACCAGTTTTATTAAAAGGTGTGTTATATAGTGCAAATAAGGTTATTTTAAAACTAAAGAAAGCATTGTCTTGAAAATGATTACATATATAATTGAGCACAAATGACATGAACATACAAGAATTTATAAAATATGAAAAGACAGTTTTAAATTGGTCAGTTTAAACAAATACAATTTAGAAAAGAAGGAAAAGGCAAAAATATCTTAATGAAATTTCTACAAGTGCAGTACTGCATGTTTTAGCTATTCTTTAAGAATTGTTGACTATTGACTTGATTTCTGCCAGTCCTGGACATTAATTTCCTACCTGAAGGATTGTGGCCATACCAAGTCAGTCAGACATTGTGTCTTACTGACCAAGATTAAGTTATGTAAGGTTAAGTTATTAAATGGAATAGATAAGAGTATTTGTTTGAAACCTTCTATTTCATATTTAGTACATATGGAACTATGACCAGACTCTCAGCAATAATAGTCTATTTTAGCCTTAACAAATTCAACTGAATATTTCTTTTTTTATGAACATTGCTTAAAAATAAAGTTAATATCTACCAGTAAGGTAAGTACAATACTTAGAATTTGTATTTATGCAGTTTTGTTTCATTTGGATATACTGGGGAAATAAACAATGTCTGGTGGCCAAAAAGTAAAAACAGATTGTGAAAAATTTTACCAACAAAAAGAAACATAAATTCATATTGAACATGAGAGGATGTCATATTATTTGTATTTTAGTTGCATCTTCTTGCTTGGAAAAAGTAGACTTTATGAAAATCAACTAAAATGTGTACCATACAGTTTTTCAATTAGCTGAAATTATGCCAAATTTACATTTCAATTGAATTAAAAAAAAGTCTACCTTGTATTTTTAACAAAGAAACCTGCCTACAAGCAAAAGAAAAATAGGCCCAACAAAAATTTGAGTCAGAGTCTGAACTACAGGAAAACTATATTGCGCTTACCATTCAAGGAGTTTGCAGGTGATTTCTCTCTGAAGCAACACATATATAAAGAACACAAAGATATGACTGTTTGAATCCTTATCTGATGCTTATATCAGTAAGTTCTTGTGATGTGAGAAGCCACCACCTTGTGTCATCTGGTGGCTCATTTTGTGTGGACAGATGCTTATTTAAAAGAGGTAGGTATGCATTGCTCACTGTGGGAGGAGCATTGATGCTTATCAAGGGATCCTTGAAGCTATCTTTTTTTAATACATCTAATCCAACCCCATCCATTTTCAATTCTGGCTGCAAATGTACCTTCCGTACAAGAAGTCTTCTTCTAATGCAATATCTTAGAGTAGTTTCAGTTTGTCAGGTAGTCACTGGAGGGTACTTGTTTACCTATTTGCAGTGAACTAATTGCTTTTAATGGAAAATCTAAACATCTAAAGAGGAATATTGCCTACTTATGAAATTCTCTTTCCTAATAAATGTTTCAAAAATTAGAATTACCATATAAAAAGTAGTGGACTGTGATCGATACCTAATGCAATATGGGACAGTGTAAGAATGGCATATGCCTTCTTTTTTAAAATAAATCTTATTTTGTCTCCTACACTTTATTTTCAAAGTGCCACAAAATTGTTCAGTTCATTTGAACTAATTCTCAAATGACTCCTTGGCCCCATCTGCATTAGACTGAAAGTCAGACTATGCAGTTCTCTGAAGCTGGGATAGTTACTGTGATCAGCATTTTGATAGAGAACAACAAGCCCTTGTGCTAGCATCTATCAACTTCACTGTCTTACCACATATACTAGAAAAAATAATTGTCAGTCTGGGGACAGTAGCTGGTACACTTCAAGCAGTATCACAAATTTAAGTTCTGTGCAATTTCATCTTTCTTCAGAATAGGTGAGCCTTACTGGTTTTCAAGCAAGGGTTTAGAGTTGTGGTTCAGAGTCACATTTTCAAGCTTTTCTATCAGTTGGATCACATAGGAGATGGACAACAATCAAATATTTAGGAAAATGCTTATTCTAAATTTAAATAAATTTTATCTAAATAGATTTTTAGATAAAGAAATTGAGATAAAGTCTCGTAAACTGACACTAAACACGAATGGTTGGGCCTTTTGATTCTGCAGTTCATCTTTGCTCAGCCTGCTGAAACCCACCAAGCACTGCAACTCAGTCACTGTTTGTGACCAGATTGCTTAGTGACTTGAGGAGACAAAGAATAGCTTACTAACCTCTCAACGATCAAGAAATTTGGATATTTCTCCCTACAAAAGTTGTTTAATACATAATTCTGTTTATCTGTCACTTTGGACATGGAGTTTCTCAAACGGAAAATAGATATGTACACAAAAATAGTCTGAGTTCTAGTTGAAGTTTTACAGCACCACAACCTTAGCTTTAAAATCATGGAACCTAAGAAGGAGTTGTCTTGGTAGACTTTGTGACTTACCAGTGTAGTTTGAGTTGCTTTCCAGTGCTATTGTAGAGTGCTGGTAGCATGAAATATGTTATGTTCACAGATTGTTGTTGCAGCAGGTAACTAGACATTATAATGTGCTGGTTTGTTAATGTGGATGCAGTCAGAATTTTTTCGATGTTGGATAATCGTTCTCAGCTAAGAAACCTAATTTTCTCAAAATCAAAATTTCAAGTCACCATGACATTTTCTGTGAGGAAACTTCAAAGTAAATATTTTTTTAAAAGAGATTTTCACTAAATTCAGTTGTCTGATAGCCCTAGTGGTAAGACCATATCCTTCATCAGGTGAACAACTCCTACCCTAAAACCTGTTAAGTTTCTTGACTCTATTGTTCCTGCTAAAAGGATTCTCCACTACCTTACTGCTTTCACAGCTAGTAATGTTCCTTTACCTTCAAAACTAAATTTATTAATTATCTGGGGATGACCATTTCCTCTAGGTCAACACTGTCTTTTAAGGTATTTTTTCCTCACCATGGTGTCTGTTCTTTGGATATACTTTGAAGTGGACAAATAGTAGCCCTTTGTAGCTTTGATTTTGTATGGCTCAGCAAACCAGACTATTCCTTCATCTTCTTTTCAAAAATACTAACAGTCTCCTGAGACCTGTTCCTGTTTATTCTTCCTGTTTCCAAATTGGTAGTTTGTAGGGCATATCTTCTCTAAGTATTAAAACAGGGAGGTATGCAAGCAACAGTACATTTAGGAATTCTAGGTGTACATTAGGACTTAATTTCAGAACTTCAGAATTTAATGGGGCTAATGAATTCATTGTAACCCTTTCTGTTGCCTTGAGAGTTGAAGGCATGCTTTAGACTACTGAGACATAGACTAGGAGTGTTTCAAAGATGTTTCCCTCAGCTCTCTCTCTCTTTTCCTGATTGTCAAACTGAAGTTTTGTTCTCTTATAGGGGTGGTTTTGTTCTCATCTCTGGGGTAGAGGTTTACAAATCAAGTATGAGGGCTAAGAACTACTGGGACCCATGCTTCAAGGATATTTAAGTCCCTAATTTCTAGATACCACTCAAAGAAAAAGTAAGGAAGAGACATGATGAAGGAAAAACTCCAGGGTGCAACTGTGTCATCCAGATGAGTACCTTGGCTGCGTATAGTAGGGAAATAAATATTCAACATCTCTTACATACTTTGTCACATAAATATTACAAGCATTCTTTCAAATTTAAAAGTCGTGAAGTGCTGCACTAAAAATAGGTTCTCTTCAAAACTGCTCAACTGAATGGGTTTTAGGTGCTTAAATATTTTTTATCCATTTTTAAGAATTCTGTTTTAAAAACTGACACTAAAGGATTAGGCACACTACCTGTGAAAAGTTTATTTTCTTGTTGCAGAAGTGATACAAGTTAAGATAGATGTTGGAGTATAATCAGCAGTTCTACGTAAGTCATGTGTTAGCTGGTGATAAAATATACAGAGAAAACAGAAAAACACAGCCAAATGATGAGATAGTATTACAGAATCAAAAGCAGCAGACAAAACAAAGAGAATGAAAATTAAAAAGAAAAACAGGTAGATGCAAAAACATTTTAGAGAAAATATCTACCAGAGAGTGGTGAAAGTGTGAAAGACTAGCAGTGGTAAAGTCAAATCAAAGATTTCAGATATGACATGTAGTGACTCCAGAGCTGAGATTCATAGATTCATTTAAACAAACCCAAAAACAAACAAACAAAAAAAAGGGGGTAAACTGAGAGGTAGGAGAAGGGGCTTTTAGAGGGTATCTTCATACAGTGAAACTGTGAAGGAGGGAGGGCAGAGAGTAGCTAAGAAACTATTAAAATACTATTCAAGTGTTTTCTTTCATGAAGGTAAATTGTGCTTAAATGAGATTCATTATAAAGTGAAGATAATAAAACATATACATAGATGATTAGTATCAAAAGGCACCAGATGCTCAGCATTGTAAAAGGTGAAACCATTTGAAAGGTTCACAATTAGAAGTTTTTTATCAGACATATTGTCAAAATACATGCAGCTTCATACCCCCTGGATAACTTGTTAATTTCTGTTCAATTTTTCCCTACCTAATGACTACATTTCTGTTTTCTGCAACAGAGATACTCTTTTAGATTTCAAGGCAAGAAGCAAGATAATTGTTGCTAAAATAACATAGAATGCATATAAATATAAAACCTGTATAAGGTTCAAGCTTCGGGTTGGCATTGTGTTATCTTCTTGATGCATGTATAGGTTTCATTAAAAGACAGATTTCTTTCATATATGATTTCATTACCATTTCATTTAATTAAAATATAATAGTTAATGTCACATCTCAAACAGTGCATTACTCCCTTGCTTCTTGGATACATACTTATTTTTACTTAGGGAAAATTCTGATAACTGAATACAACTCACTTCAATTGGCATGACAGTGTGAAATACGTTATTCAGTGTATTTTGGGCATTATTATAAAATTTAAAGAATTCTAACATTTTGACAGAACTCCTTCAATGCAAATCTTTGTGAATCACCTCATCTATTATTGCCAAACTGGAAGACATCTTTCAAAAAAATTCCAAATGCTCCATTTCTTCTGGAGTGTGATTTCTGGCATATATTAGAGCATCAAAATTGTTCCAGTAATACACTGGCCGTACTAGTCTTTGAGTTACTGATTCAGCACCAAGAACATTAGCGTGCTTTGCAACTGCTCTGGGAAAGAGGGATGGCATTGAGCCACTCCTTTCCTAGCACAGGATTCTCAAATACTGGGTACATAAAAGCTATGTCTGCTGTATTTTTGCAGTTTCACCAACCCGGAAAGACATAATGGGATGCTCTCAATGGAAATGAAAACTATATCTTTCTACTTCAAAACTAGAGAGATTAAAGCAACTGGAACTCATTCCTCAATTCTGTAGCTATCTCAGTAGTTGACAAATAGTTGTTTTTTTTTTTCTAATAGTCTATATTCAGTGGTAAAAAAGTATGAATCATTATGAATTTCTTTTCCTCTTTAGTCTAACCAGCTTGTAAGATTTTCCTGAGAATATTATGTTGACCCTCAGACAAGTTCTGTATTTTTAGTCAGGAATTAAAAGTAGAAGTTAGCATAGTTTACCTGTCTTACTTTCAAATTTGCTCATCTTCATGTAAGATACTTCTATGTCAAAATATATTTTTGCATTAATCTGTATGAAATACGTTGTGAAAGCAGAACCTCAGAAAAGCTTTGTCTAAAGACTAAGAAGAAGGTGCTGTTTCCAATGTTCTTAGCTGTTATATTTGCTATCATCAAACCCAGTAGATTTCATGGGAATGCTCATAATAGAAAAGGTATGTAACATTATGTAAGTCTTTAATAAATAGTTATTTAGAATCTGCAGATTTTGCCAACAGTCAGTTTAGTTACTGGAAAACTAGTAGGTCCTATTGTGATATATCCTAGCTGTCATTGTCACTGAAATGACACTGGATTTTTAGATAAAATTGTTTACTGAAATAACCGTCTAGTCCCATTTTATCAGAAACTCCATGGAACGAATGTGAATTACACAAAATTAGTAGGATGTTAAGTTTCGGTTTCTCACAAATACACAGAGAACCCGAGGTTATATGTATAAATCCATTTATGTCTATAATGAGAAGCAAAAATAGCCCAAATTTGTATCAGGGAAGAAGGGGAGGGAAGAAAGGTTGGGAGGTTAAGGGATAGGAAGGCAGGCAGAAGGCAGGAAGGAGGGGACAGGGGGAGGGAAAGGACAATTCTTGGCCATTACTGCTTCTACGCTGTCTTCCTCTTTGGCAATAAATCAAATGGTTTGTATGCGCTATTTTTTATAAATAGTCTAGCAATCCAGAACTTTTGTGGTATTTCTGCATCCACAACAGGAGCCAATTTACTTTTTTTCTTATTAGTACTTTTTAAAGATCCCCAAAGCAGGAAATTATAGAATGTCTTGGGTTAGAAAGGACCTTAAAATCACCTAATTCCAACACCCCTGCCATGGGCAGGGACATCTTCCACTAGAACAGAATGCTCAAAGCCTCAGAAGTACTCCATTAAAATATGGTTTGTAATTGCCTTAGACCCTCTGAAATAATTTACAATTTAGCAACATTTTTCAGTTTTGCCCACTGCATTAAACCTCCAAAAGTGTGTTTAAGGTGGCTATAGTGATTGCATTATTTAAACAGAGCAACAAATAGAACGACAGTCATATACCAGTCAATGAGGTTGCACAGGAAGTCACAAGACAACAGTTTGCTTACATCTGGTAACAGGCAATACCACATCTGTTAGCATGACTCATTCTGCTTATTGAAGGTCATAAGCCATTTGAAAAATATTTGTTTCCCTAAAAGTATTGTTAAAACTACACCAAGATAATCAGTCACTTCAGCCGAAAATATCTTGCCATAAAAAATGAAAATACAAGCAAGAGCTGCTGAAAAATAAGAAAGTTTGTAAAATGTTTGTGACTAAAGGAGTTTCTGAAATACAAGCAGAAAGTCTGAAAATGCTGCCTGCCTTTCAGCTGGCTCATAGTAAATGAGACATCAGATGATGGAAAAATAGGCTTTATGGCTTCTCCATCAGAGTGCGATCTTGCCTCCCCTCTGTCAGAACCTGACCAACAGACTTGAAATACGGTCTGCCATCTCCACCTACCCTAGCTGAGACTAGATGAGGATCTCTGTGATTTAAATATTTACACTAGGTCCCGTTTTACTCTTTATAATGCTAGTAGAAACCTTATTGCATGGATTGTGTCAGAACTGTAAATATTAGCTTGGATATTAATAGTGTTCTTACAAATACAGTAAACTGTGACTTTATTTACTTCCCTGATCAGTCTAAATTAAAAAATATATTGTTGGAAACAACACAACAAGAAGCAGATAACAGCTGATGAAGTGTTCACTGTATACACACAGTTTCTTTCTGCACTTCTTTAAAGACAGAAAACCTGACATGCAATTGCACAAAACTATCAGTCTGCTTATGTCACTTACACTGAACTGTTCTAAAACAATTATCAACTTTGGGGCAATAAGATGATGAACCTCAGTTCAGTGGAATGTTTTGTTAGTTAGTGAAAGCAACATAATCTTTATAGATTATTGTTAAGGATTCAACAAACCAAACTAAAAAGAGCAAATTAATTAGAAAGTAATAGTACTAATAGAAAAAAAATAACCTCAATTATGTAGTCCAGTTTCTAGAGTAAAACCTTCGTTGTTGTGAAATAACCACTTAGAAAGGACACTATACCATTACAGTCTCTCCATAGAACTCCTTAAAAATAGGTCCACTACCAAATAAATCTAATAAATTCTCTAGCCATACTATTTACCCTAGCGGTCTCAGTATTTCCATTTTAAAACAGAGGTAGCATCCAGATGCTACTATCACAGCTACCTGGCCCTATGCACAATGCAGACCTACAGATTTCACTTCATCTGCCTTACAATCCAGGTGAAAGGAGGATATAACAGGTAGTAGGAATAAAGAGAAAAAATAGCTAAATCTGTGTCTTTGTGGGAAGTGTCAAATCCATTTTAAGATTAGTGATTTTTACTGTCCTTTGCCATAGCAGTATTTTCAGATTATAGTTTAGAAATATATTTTTAAAAATATAATGGCTTTTTAATAGATTTTTTTAAAGTGACTAGTTACAGATCTCAGCAGTAACATGAAGTTCATTCAGTGTGTACAGTGTAGCAGTGGAAAATAGGCAAGGTTTTACTAGCTTATTCTATCTAAAACTGTTTCTTCTATCTAAAACTGTGGGGTTTTTCTTTTATTTTTGCTTTCAAGCTAAAACCATAATACATTTTTGCACAGTGCATTACACACCCATGGCTGAATTAGGTTTATGAAATTCACAGTCCTGTGCAGGTTCACAATATCACTGTATCCTGGACAACACATTAAAACCTGAACTCTTCTAAACTTCAGAACTTTAAACAGGAGATTTAAGACAGCAAAACTGATCTGTTGGTTTGGACACCTGCCTGTCACTGACAGGATCTGAGTTCAGTCATCTGCTCTTCCAGTGATTCCCTAGGGTGATGAACAAAAACCCCAAGTGCCTCCAAGCTATGAACCCTTCTGAGGCTGCCAGTGTTTTTCCCAGCTAATCCTATAGTATGACATTGGTGCATGACAAGACCCCCGAGACACTTGGACTTGAAATATTTAATTCTGGGGGAGTTATGAATATCTCACACCTGTGACTGATGTCCCCAGCTTGCTGATCTTGCTGCATACTTCAGTGGGTATGTTGTGATGCCTGGTCAATGATGATTTTGGTTGGTAACTCGCAGGATCAGGAACATTAGTCTGTCAAATAGATGGAGAGCTAGTTTTACAATAAATAACTGGTTTCAGAAGATTTTGCAAGTGCTTCTTTCATTCCCCACTCTTTTAACTATACCATCCTGGCTTGAGAGGTAACTACCTTTGCCTCCATGTGAAACTTGTAAGAACCTATTAAAATCCATGGCATCCCTGGAGAAACTTATTTAGCTGATATATGTTCCCATCTCCTAACTTAAGCACACAACAACAATCTGTGTATGTTGTAGCCTCAGATATACTGTTTTCAGATAATGTAATACAAATCATGGTCCTGTGTAGAATTATCAACATTCTGTCCACTTGAAAATGACACATAGCAAATCCTGGAGCCCAGAACAGTGAGTGCTGCCATCACTGGGGTTGCTTGTTGCTGCCAATGCAGGGAGTGATGGATGACAAAAAAGAGTAGGAAACCTTGGTCTAACTGAGTTTGTGGTCCAAAAGACATCACACATGATTATTTGCACAACAGTAGAATGATACCGACTCCATATTTAGGCCATTCTGCCCATGAGACTGGGGATCAGAATTACCTAGTTATGCAAATGAAAGATGCAATATAAATATATTGCTCAGGTCATGCAAGGAGTTATAGATTGGCTGAAATAGGATCAGAGTGCTTGTCTGTGGTATTGTAATAATGTAGTGGCTCTTAATTCTTCTCCAGAGACCTCCATGCCCCTTGCATCCTTTTACATATTAGTGGAATTAACTAGAATTAGTAGAATGTTTTGTGTTGGAAGGCACCTTTAAAGGTGATCTGGACTAACCCCTCTTCCATGGTCAGGGGCAACTTTAGACCAAATTGCTCAAAGCCCTACTCAACCTGACCTTCAACACTTCCAGGGATGGGGCATCTACAAGTCTGGACAGCTTGCTCAGTGTCCCAATTCCCTCACTGTAAAAATATCCTCCTTACATCCAGTCTAAATCTACTCTCTTTCAACAGGAAACCATTGTCCCTGGTCCTGTAACTACAGGCCTTGGTAAAAAGTCTCTCTGTCTTCCTTATAAACTCCCTTATAAGACTTTTTCAAAGGCCTGAAAGATTTAAGGAGATGACATTCATGGCTTTACGCTTGTCCACTCATGTGGATGTGGTCACTCCCCTGTAGAAGGCCACTAGATGATTTTCCTCAGATAATGCCACGTTAACGTTTTTAATCTTGATGTCTTAACTTGTCTTCCAGGAGGACCAGTTTCATGATCTTACCAGGCGCTGAGGTATAGGTGACTGGTGGGTAGTTCCCAGGGTCATCCTTCCCATCCTTTTTCAAAAATGGACATGCTGGTTCCCTTCTGCCAGTCACTTAGAATTTTGCCTGGCTACCATGACTTTTCAAATGTCATTGAGAGTGGCTTGGCAACTACATCAACCAATTCTCTCAGGACTCTGCAATGCATCTCATCAGATTCAAAGACTTGTACATGTTCAGGGTCATTAGGTGGTCTTGAACCTAATCTTCTCCTCCAGTGGGAGGAACTTCATTGTCCCTGTCCATGCCTTATGGTTCAGAGTCTTGAAAGATGTAGGAATTGAGAGTAACATTGAAAACTGAAGTAAAAAATTTTTGAGTTCCTCCGTATTCTCTGGGTTGGTTGTCACAATTTCTGTCTTGTTTATTGTTTTCTTCAATCTTCAGGCCAATGTACCCATAGAAACTTTATTATTTGCATCCCTTGACAAATTCAGCTCAGAACTCACAAATGGTAGAAAGTTTGAAGCCCAAATCCATGAGGACACTCTGTGCGTAACATCACATTGGCTTCAGAGTGAGGTCACTGGAGTTAGGAATGGAGTTATGTTTCTAATATTTAGTGAAGCTAGGTCTTTGTATCATGCATTATTCAGTCAACATAATAAAGAATAAACCACATAACCTTAGCTTTTAACTTTTTAAAATAATTTTTCTGTGTTGTCTGGGAAAAAAGATTCAAAGATTCAACATTAATGTATTTGAAACACATTTCTTTTGCCTTTTCTTCCAGGTTTTTTATTTTGCATTTCAAAGTAGTTGAGAACTTAATGTTTTAATGTTTTTTCCCATTAGGTAGCCTAAGTAATTTTGGTAATTTAAATGTTGATTCTGAGGTATTGATGTGGGCAAATGTAACATTCATTATACTTTCTGCTGTAACTTGAGAGTAGCTCTGGCCATTAAATCTTGTTTTACAGAAAATTAGAATATAATCTAGGACACCATGGCTTGTCATCTTTTGTACGTGTTCTGTGCTTTAGAACAGAATGTCCTTTCCCAGCACTTTAACTGGAGATATTCAAGAACCATCTGGACCATGATCCTGTGCCATGTGCTCTAGGATGATCCCAATTGAGCGGGGAGGTTGGACCAGATGACCCCTGCGGTCCCCTCCAACATTACCCATCCTGTGATTCTGTGATTACTGAGACTGAGCTCATGCAAATTTCGAATGGAAAAGTGCCTCGCATGCTTTGCAACTAGGATGAACAGGTATCTGTGCAAGCTGCTGGCATGTCTAGGTAATGGTCATGAACAACTAATTATTAGTGCAACTGAAAAGGTTTCTAGCAGCAGTGACTATGAAATCTTGAAGCTCCCCACTGTCACCAACTGTCCATTTACCCACCACCACAGAACTGTCTGATGTCTTATGATTTGGGCTGGAAATCATTACATGCATTTCTCATGAGATCATATGAGAAATATCATGTAGGGGCTGTTTTTTTCTCCATATATTCTGCAAAATTATTTTGGGCTTTTCCTCCCTCAATTTGACTTTCTAGTGTAAAGCAAAAAGTAACAAAACTCTCAAAAAAAATGCTTTGGTGTTGAACATTATGATCCGGATTAAACACAGTGCAAAATTAAATGCAAAACTAGTAATTTTGCAGAACTGAGGTAAAAAGAGCAATTAAAATTAATGAAAAATATTTATTGGGCTAACAATATGCAAGTACTTAATACATGGCACTAGCAATATATAAGTACATTCATAATATGGAGAAAATGAAACAGTCTGCCGGTGGTACAGGCTCTTTCCAGAGATGTTATAAACTTCCTGGGTGGTTGGTCTAGTTACGATTCGGCACAGATCCTTCTTTTTGGCCCAAACCTCTGGTGATGCAAAGGGAGAGAGTGTTTTTTTTCTATTTTGCTATCTCTACAATACTGTTAGTAGAACAAAAGCCCTATCATGCAGATAACTGACTAGTTGTGCATTCTGTAGGTATGAGGAGCTCTAAACCATAACTCCCTGACCTTCATCTCCACTGTGGGAGAAGTACTGTGGTATTGTAGTTACAGGTGCTTGAGCAGCCTGCACGTGACTTACAGTCACTGCTTCTCTAACAACTACCTTCAAAGGTAAGCATCAGTCTCACAACTGCTTGTTCTATGATCATAAGAATTCATGTCGGTACTCACAGAGAAAATTTCCATCAGGAAACCCAAAAGCAGCAAGAATAAGGGAGAACACTTTGGTGATCCTGTGGTTTCCACTCAGCAAGTAAAACACACCTCAGATTCTTCAGTTTCTTCAGTCTCTGTCATGTCAATATTGAAATCTAGGAAATAATCAATCCAAGTGTGGCGAGTGCTCCCATTTCAAAATGGAAAAGATCCCATTTTGATCTTCCAAAAAAAAAAAAAATTCCATATTTTGTGACTATATACAAAAGGTTTTTTGGTTCTCTTATTATCTAAAAAAAATTAACAAATGTAGAGGGCAAAATTTAAAAAAAATATTTTCTATTGTAAAATTAAAATTGCATTTGAATTATCCATTCACAAAAATTACTACTTTTTTTTCTCTCCATTTGAAATCGGAAAGAAAAAAGTCTCTTTAAATAATTATTTAACTGGAAAAACTTGTTTAAAGTAGCTCAATGCATTGGTCTCTTGTAGATGAGACCAGGAGTGATGAAATGAAAAGAGAAAATGGTGACTTTGTTATAAGCATGACTTCGAGCAGGACACAGGTTCACACCAGATATTACAACAGTAAAAGGCTTCTATCTTCTACTCCTCATGGGAAGTTGTATTCATGCTTGATTTCAAAGAAATCTGTGAGTCCTGAATATTTCAAATGTCATACTGAAGTAGGGAGATGTTATTCTTCCTGCAGGCTTTACAGATTGCCTGTTAGACTGGGCAGAGAGGTCAAACAACTTGCATAAGGTCACAGGAGGAAAAAGGGTGTTTCACTTCAGTATTAGCTTTCAGTCCAGTGCTCAGACAACTGAACTATTTTCCTATCAACCTAATTTATTTGTTTTTTTTAACATATCTCAAACAAAAACAAACACGACAAAACACCTGTCAGCCTCGAAACAAGAAAAATGTCACTTTTCTACACATCTGTTCACCTATTTTCTCTCTTCTCATATTTATACTTTAAAATGTCTGTTTAAATACAATGCGACTATAATATTTACATTAGTGCCAGGTGTGATGCACTAATGGGATATGGTGGAATAAGAAAGGCACTAAATATTCCTGTGTTCCTTTCACAATATGCTGTTTTGACATAGCCCGTTTGCAGGAGACTGATCTACTGCTTCATACATGTTTGAGTGGAAATAAGGCACAGCTTACATTAGTAGAGGAGGGAAAGGATGCCACCCTTTAATCCAGCTTTCTGTTTAGATGTTAAATCTCCTTTTATATTTTCACATCCATATGCTTGCCCTTTGAAGATTCTTTTTGCAAACCTATGTATGCATTCCAGTGCAGTAAAAACCATTTCCATATTAAGTGCACAGGCAGTGAAATGCAAGTATGGAACGACGTTTCCCTCCAGATGAACTATACAAGGACTGTCAAACCTTTGGACACAATTTCTACTGCTGCCAGAAAAGCAGAAATAAATCTGCTGTGGTTCACTTATAACTGAGGAGTACATACATGAGGAATGGAGCTGGTATGACACAGTAAATCCAAGTTCATAATATCCATACTTTCTTTTCCCTCCTCCTCCTTCTTGTAGAGACAAAGACTGAACATTTTCAAACTGAAGAGAGTGGTGGAAGAAAACAGAATAGAAAGAAAGACATAATAAAATATTACAATGGAAGAAAAAATATGAGTTAAGAGGAGCTACACATATAAAATATGTTTCACTGGTTCACAGGGCATATGCAGTCAATAATGTGCCTGTTCAACCCCACATGGAGGTGGTCAGAGGTAAGCCATCAGCTCCCTTAGAACCTGCATGAGTGGGATGTATCGGCCCAGGCAAGAAAGTCCACCAGAAGACCAGTATGCCAGTGTAGGTCTGGGTGTATGCCTCAGCAGCTGGCCCTCACTGTGCAAATCAGCCCTAAGCCCATGCATTTACTGCTTTCTTCTTTTGTCCTAGGGAATCTTGGTCTGAAATGCAGATTAAATCTCAGACTCTGTGTTTGTGTCCATACATTCTTTTGCTCCATAAGCTCCACAAAACTGCAATACAGTTTTATTGTCTGACAGTCTGATTTTATGAAATGTGCTGAGAAAGAAGATATATTGTGATCCACCAATTGAGTCTATAGTTGTACCTAGATAAAAACAGAAATTAATTCTAACCTAAAGCACTTCAACATCTCTAATGTTTTAGTTTCTATAACACCTGTGTCCTTAAACATGACTGACTTTCAAAATGCTTATGCAGTGACTTCCTCTAACTTGATGCTGATGGATTATGCACAGTAGGATTTGATCACAGTAAGGTTTACAGTGTACCAAAAGCACAAAGCAAAGGAGATGCTGAAACTGAAGAACAGTAAATGAAGTAAAGTACCCTAGTGCAGATAGATTTTTCTAGTAGAAAGAATTCTCTGTATATACCTAAGGACTGGGAAGAGAAGTTATTTAAAAACGACTTTCATTTTGTTTTGACCTCAGTGATTACACTATGAACTCACTCTTTCATGGTTTTTTGCTGGTTTTGTTTTGGCTTGGTTCGGTTATTTTTTAGAGTGCCTTAAATTTTGAGTTCTTTCAGTCTCAAGAATGTCAGACTCTTCAGGATAAATTACTTCCTGTCACTTGGTTAGAATGCAGTAGGACTTTTTATAAAAGTTCTGTAAAACTATCTGACACTTTCTGAAGAGTTCAACATCTTATTGATTCGTACATCTCTATTAATACTTCCATATTGAATATCGTAAGAGCAAAATCGTTGTACAGGATAAATTTCAAAAAAGGCGATATCTATATTCCTGATACCTTTCCACTGGAGTTACAAAGATTTTCTATTTAATGTATGTGGGGATAAAGCTCTGTTACAAGCATTTCTTCTGACAGAGAAAGGCTGTTATGAAAATTTGCTAATGGTATAAAGACCATTTGAAACTGGATTATTTGTAGCATATCCTGTAGCCAACAAGTTGACTTCTTCTTAGAGAATTAGGAGGAACTGGTTCAGATCCCCTCCAGAAGCTGAAAGAACATAGGTTGAACTAGGAAGACATCAATGACTGTGAGGCTGGTGAAACATGGGAACAGGTTGCTTAGAAAAGTTGTGTACATCCTTTCCCAGGAAGCTTTCAAGGGCAGGCTAGATTGAGCTTTGAACAATCTGTTCTAATGGAAGGAGTCCCTATTCATGGCGAGGGGGTTGGAACTAGAGGATCTTTTAAATCCCTTTAAACATTTAAATTCTATGACATGCTATAGGGACATGTTCCATATTGACCCTACATAGTAAAATCTAGGTGGATAAAGCTTAGTTTAAAGAGTCTTCCTCAGCATCTGGGCTCTTTTGCTACTACTTTAGTTTTTGCCTACAGAGCCCTAGGCTCTTCCAGCATTAGACAGGGGTTTAGGATGTAAATTTTGGGCTGAAGCACTGAAACTGACATTATTATATTCAGACCTTTAGTGGATTGACCCAATTTGGACTTAAAACTTCAGAGTGAAATTGAATATGCATTAAAGTGTATATATTGCACTTCTGTCCCTTTTAAAATGTTTTTAATGTACTTCAGCTTCATGGCCATAAGAATCTGTGTTTTTCTTCTGGAAGGGTTTCAACAAAGAGTCCTACCTTCCCCCCTGTTTAGTAGATTGACACACTCGTGAAATGTGAAATATGGCTTTGGATGTCTTCTACACCAAGAAAGAACTAAATACAAGCTTCTCACTTCCTGCATGCATCGGCTAATAAGAAAGCTACTAATTCAGGCATAGTATAATACACCCAGTACAAGAGATGGAGATACTGCTTCAAATGAAATAGGATGTGACAGTAACATGTTTAAGCAATTTAAGGTAGCAAACAGGGAGAATAGCCCAAGCTCACCTCCAGGACTGGGTCAGTCATAGCAAATAGACATAAGATGATTCAAGTGAATCTTCTAAGAAGGATTGTGTTAGAGACAAGGTTGAGCATCCCAGAGTATGACAGTGAGACAGCTGGTTTAGGCATGTGTATGAGTAAAAGTCCTGCCAGACCCTTACCTGAGACAGGCCTTTTGAGGATCTTTCTCCTGCGCATGAGGTGCCTAAACCTTTGGTTTATTGATGGTCTTCTATTTTGCCAACAGACTATAATTTGTGAATTCTGCAGTACATGTATTTCTAAACATTTTCCTCACCCACTCAAAAAGGAACAATTTCCTGAACTAGTTTACAATTGTCATGAAAGTCAGGAAGATATTTGCAATTATTGCTCAAACCATCTCACATATTACATAAAACCTCAGTTCTCTAAAAGCCATAGTGGGATTATGTATTAGTTCCCTTTAGTATGCAAGTTTGAAATGTCTTTCTTAAAGTTTTTATTGCCTTATAAAGCAGAATACTTGCTGTACTACAGAACTTTACTTCAATTTAAAAATGTTTTAAAATGAAATATATTGAAATGTCTAGACTACTACTCCACAAAAAGAAAGAACATTATTGCCCATTTAGAAATGTAATACTTACCACAAGCAACAACAACATCCTTATGGCAAAAGAATATGATTTTAAGTTAGGACAGTTAGGGGCTGAATGGGCTTTTTGTCCTCCACTGTATATGAAGTAAGTACTGTCTGAACTTTTGCACACAGAACAGAAAAATGAGAAATTCAGTAAGTATAATCTGTGCTTTGTTCAGTGGCAAAACATATTTATTCCGCAAATAATGGCATGGACTGATTTTCATCATCATAAATATAATTAATTTATGTTCTCTTTGGCCTCAGTGAAATGACAATACTAGCTGTTTATGACTTTAAAAGTTTCTTTAATGTGGAAAGACATGATAAGGAGATCCTGTATTTAATTTTCTATTTCAGTTCATTACTGAATACTGTTTTATAGCAACTACGATTAAGAGGAAGATGTGACATAGAAGATCAGATTTTAATACTAAAGGTGTTGTCTATCACTATATTGTGATTTTTATGTTGTTAGTTTCAGTTCTCATGTGTGATGCAGCAGTGTTAGTATGGGGCATGCTGAGCAAAGGTTCTGACTGATTCTTTCGTTCAGCCTAGCTTTGTAGCTTAAAGTGCCCTACCAGTACACTCACTCTGGAGTACAATCCATGAGCCAATGTCATTTTTTTGTCTGTCTTTTGCATTGCATCCTACACCTAGCTGCATCTCATTCAGTGTTTTGAAAGAATTTTTATATGTGCTTATGGTTTTCTTCTTTCTCATCTGTTTTTTGTTTATTATAACTTTATAATTCAGAATGAGGAGAAAATGTAAAGTGCTAATAAAACTCTTAGAAGAATAAACATCCTTATTCAAATCCCTTTTCTGCATCACTCTTTGGATCAGTCTGTATACGTCCTGTGTAAATAGTAACTGGATACCTCTTAAAATATTCATGGAAAATATACACAGAAAGTAAACTCACAAATAATTCAGAGTCAATTTTTGGTATTTGTTCAAATCCTAAAGAAACTCAGAAATGCAACTTTCTCCATTTGTTACTGTGGGGCCTTTCAAGTGCTCAAAGATATACACACGTGCATTTGCTATTTCATTTGTATTTGCTTTTTTGTTCAATTTGCTGCCAACTAAATTCCTTTACCTACGAGTTTGTAAACACATCTGTCCAGCAGAAAAAGGAAACTACCAGCAGTTCATTTCACATATTTCTAACAAATGTTCAGGGAAATATGACTTATGTTCACTATTGATCTAGCCTAGACTTGGACAAAATTCATTTTGGCAATAAGAAGTATCTTTTTCACACACTTACCCTCTTCCTCTTAGTTAAAAACAAACAAACAAACAAAAAACCAAAATAAAAAATTCAGAATATCAGAATTTCAAAGTAAAGTTGATATCATTGTTTAATACATTCATGTAAAAATAAAACATAGCATAAATTTTCAATATTATTTAACTATTTTACTGTTTATTAAATCTATTATACAGCTCAAATCTACCAATTTTGTACATTTTGGGTATAGGTGACATGTCCCTCTATCATGCTCATGCTGAAATCGTGCTCATTCACATATCAGTAGGATTACTACACTAAGAAATGTGGCTCATTTGCAAAACAGAGAAATCACCATATAGAAACATTAAATTTCTGTGGCTGCTTGATGTCCTTTTTCCGATTACTCTGCTTTTCTTCTCTATTATGCCAAACCGTGATGGTGAGAGACAAACAACAATAAGGTTTGGTAAAGTTATAGGACAATACTCATAGAAAGGAATTAGCCTTGATTAGTTTTTAAAATTAGTAATATTTTCAAGGACACAAACTCATCGATATACTTACATGCTCTACATAAGATTAAAAGTAAATTAGACTTAGCAAATACCAATCTATACAGGTTTAATTACTTTCAAGACTCCTTTTATTTAAAGCAGTGCATGAAGTTCCAAATTAATTTTTGTCTGCTGGAAGTGAGCTGAGAGAGTGAGGCCATGCTACGTGGTACGAGCAACTGAAAGACAAAACCGCACAGACCCATGAAATACAGTCTTTTTTTTTTTTTTTTTTTTTCTGGAGCATTATAATTAAATTAAACAGAAAGGATGCATAGTCCATTTAGCTTAGCAGAGCGCCTTTAATTAAGTTCCTAAAACATGCATTCACTGTATTCGAATGAATTTTGCATATCAATTTTCAGGGCTGGGTGCACTGAACTGGACCACTCCTCTGCATTGAAGGCACACTTTAATTAAGTGAAAATATACATTTAGCTTGATCCTTCATAAGGCCTGGAGAAATGGGTTGAGACAGGCAGGACAATATTTAGGAAGGTTATCAGAGATGGGTTGTTTCTGCTGCTCCTGTTTGGAGTAGCATAATTGACAGGTAGTTACTAATGAACTGGAGCCTAAGTAAGAATGCGCCTTCCTCACAGATGTTTTAAACATTACTGCTCTTTTCCCATCTCCCTTTAACATTCTTTCTTTTTTAGACTCAAGCACTTCTATGACAAGCCATCCTTTCTAGCTTCAGTACTCTGAACAAATACCCAGGACTTTGGCAGGACTCACACTTCCTAAAGACTACTTTAAAGCTTGCTTACAACAGCAGTGAAACATCACCCAGAATGATTTTGTGTCTGTGGAATACTAATTTGACAGTTTCCTTGTGAATGCACTATATTTCAACAAATCCAGAGGAGATAATGTTTTCTGAGTGTTTTCCTTGTGATCAGTTTAATCCCTGGAATTGTCAGTAGCTCAAAACTGTGAGTTGCTCAAAAGTATCAGCCGCACTTTACATGAAAGATCCTCTTTCAGTAAGCAACACACAATCAAGAACCAATCCTCCCTCTCCCTTTAAACAAAACCACTCTAACTTCAGTTTGGGAATAGAGGCTTTACTGAAAAGCCAAAACTAGTTAATAAATACAATCGTGGAAGTTATATAATGCTGCTTGGCATTATATATGCTGCTTGGCAGTTTGAGTACATCACTGTATCATTCTTGTAGGGTTTATGTTATGTTATCTATTCCCCTCCAACCCTAGTTAACCAATAAAAAAAGAAGCAAATATTGCAAACAATACATTAAGACAGCAATGTACTTCCACCTCTCTTCTCCTTAGTAGTGAAGTAGCACTCTTTGGCTTGTATAAGTATTGTGAGAGTTACTTTTTCTTCTGTCAAAGCAACAGGAGTTTTATCAGATATCTTCATAATTTTGTATCATCTAATTTGATATCAGGCACCTCCTGCCCTCCCATCCAACCTGAATGCTGGTACAGGGGAGTCCAGCTGATCCTTGTGAATGGGAAAGAGCGAGGAGGATGGATGCAGTCACCACTGTCAGCAGGGAAAAAATGCATTCATTTTTCTAAGATGGAAAAGCACCTAATGTTTGCAGTACTGCAATGAACTACAATGACATGTTACCCAGAGACTCAATACTCTATCTATGCTGGTTTTATATGGCCAGCATGGAAGCACAGCTCAGACTCCGAGGAGTTCTGAATACTACCTACAGAAACAGCTCAAAAAGACCCTGTTTAGCTCTTGTTAAAGTTAATTGTTAAATTGTGGCCTCACTTATCAAACAGAGAGATTTCCTGAAGAATTGGTAGCTAAAATCAGGGATTATTTGACTGTAATAAAAGTCATATTTACCCCATATTTGATGCAATCTTAATGAAATATAAAATGGTAGAAATAAAGGCTGGTTACTTTATTTAAGTGTAAAATATTTTGTACTGTAGACAAACCCCCCACTACTGGGTGTGCTACATTAAAAGACAGAGGCTTGAATGTATCCCATTAGACATAGGGCTTTTAATTAAGATTCATTTATAAAAGACAGAGGCTTGAATGTATCCCATTAGACATAGGGCTTTTAATTAAGATTCATTTACTGAAATTTTAGTAATCCTATACACTGCCAGTGGAGGAAAAGAAGAAATTCAGCTCATGTCAGATTTGTATGATAAAAAGTTTTGGATTAATATTCAGATAACTAAGATATTTGCATTCCAAAAGACTAATAATTGAAATGATGGACACCTCTAACTGCTAGGGATAATGCTGTCTTGTATCAGCACACTGATGCATCCTGCAGTTTTGCATAAAACCTTTATGCAATTCACTTTCCTGGATCCCTGCTGAAGGCCATTTTTTCCCCTGATGATGCAGAAGTACTTTGGGCCCTGAGTTCACTGCATGGCTAGGGCAGCAGTACCTTTCTTCCTCACTCAGTGGGTATTGGAGGCAGTCTGAGTATTCCCCAACCTGTATGACTGTGCAGCTTCTCTTTTTCTGGTGAAGGCAGCCAGTCCTGCTGGAATGCCTGGCAGGAGAGCCAGGTGTCACAGTTTAATCTCTGCCAGCAACTAAGCCCCAGACAGCTGCTCGCTCACTCTCCCACAGCAGGATGAGGAAGAGAATCAGAAGAGTAAAAGTGAGAAAACTAGTGGGTTGAGATAAAGACAGTTTAATAAGGAAAGGAAAAGCTGCACATACAAGCAAAGCAAAGCAAGGAATTCATTCACCACTTCCCATGGGCAGGCAGATGTTCAGCGTCTCCGGGAAAACAGGGCTCATGACTTGGTAAGACAAATGTCATCCTTCCAAACATCCTCCCTTCTTTCTCCTTCACCCAGCTTTTTATGCTGAGCATGACACACTATGGAATATCCCTTTTGCCAACTGGGGTCAGCTGTCCTTGCTGTGTCCCCTCCCAAGTCCTTGTGCACCTCTACCCTGCTCACTGGTGGGTGGAGTGAGAAGCAATAACTAAAACATCCCTGAATTACCAACAGAGTTTTTAGCATAAATGCAAAACATAGCCCCATACCAGCTACTGTGAAGAATATTAACTCTACCCTAGCCAAAACCAGCTCACCAGGACTGGCCTGCCTCTCTCTCTTTTTGTTTCTGCTTTGGGGTGTTTGAAATTCACAGGCAGCAATAGCCAGGTAGGAAAAGAGCAGAGGCAGGGAAGATCCTTGAAGTACTGCAAACAATGACAAAGCTGGTTCTTGAAACAGAAAAACAATTTATCATTTAAAATGAAAATATTTATTGTCAAAATAAATTTACTACAACAAAAAGAAGAAAAAAAAGGCAAACTTGCACAGCTATATGACCACAAAATCTTTGCTTACGTTTTTTAACAGTAAGAGAAGGGATGTTTGTTCTTTCCCAAACCACCTTCAGCCCCTGACCTCATTGCTCCCATGTCACATCACAGCTACGCCCACAGGCACAGCTGCTGTGTAACAGCCCAGGACTTTTCCAATACCACTAGCACAGTATTTCACTTCACTTGGCATAACATCGACCTTGAGAAAGACAGTACTAAGTTAACATCTCTTTCCAAAGCCAAGAATGCTTTGCATGCTGATTTCTAAAATTCAAACCTCCAAACTTTCTAAAACTAGACTTCCAAAATTTACCCTCTACTTCTGACTTTTGTCAATATTACATCTATGAACACAACTAAGTGCAGTTCCCAATATTTGCTTTCTGAGCTTTGCCAGCTTTGGTGGAGTTTGATCAATTATCTCTGGGACAAGAAAATTCATATAATCTATAGTGATTATCTTATCTGGGATTGCATAAGTTTATACAGACATTATGTATCTCATTTCTGACCTTCCCTGACTGAAATGTTGTATTCACTACCTCCGTTGAGCATTTTTTCTATGGAACTAGATAATCAACTTCTATAAAAATATGCTAGTTTGCATTTACTACCTTTTAGCTGTGGGCTATTTCCTAATTATTCTACATATGCAAGTGGGTTAGGGATTTCAGACTGCTTAACTTACACTGATTGGTAAGGAAATTCCTCTTGAACAAGTATACAATAACGAATGGCGGGGCCTACATATGAGGATCAATAATTGCAATCACTTTCACAGGTTTCATCCTGCAGGAGCAATGGAGATTTTAGATTTATGTGGCTCTCTCTCCTCTCTTTTCTGATAATTTGCATATGTATGTGCTGCCCAGGGTATAAGACATATACTGTATACTCAAGTACAGATAAAACAAATGAAATTCAGTTAACAACTCCAAGTTTCAGAAAGGCTATAGGGAGATGGTATTTTGAAGCTTGCTGACAATCTCATGATGCTATGGTAATCAAGGCCCTTTGTGAAAGGATTGCTTCTGAAACTGCACAGTCTGTTTAGTATTTCCAAGATATTTTCACAGCCCTCCTAGGAGAGATGCATAATTTCTAGATTAGTAAGAATTAATATAAAATATTGAGTTTCCTGGTTTTATCTATCTTTTCCCTGTGCCATTTGGATTGACTTCAAATGTTAAGGCACTAATAAGTCTGTTTATTTTTTAATGTGGGAGGATTGTCTAATGGACAAAATGTGGAAGTAGGTTTCCCTTTTCCAAGTCATTTATGCCCTTGTTAATTTAAAAAGTGAACAAATGTTCAGTTCCTTTAACAAACTTGCTCAAGTATATGCATTGAAAAGAAGGTCATCTGTCCCCTTTCTCCTCAGAGCTCCCCTCAACACACAGCTACATGAATTAATCTATAAGACTGGCACTATTACATCCATAGACTATCACAGGTACAGCCACAGTATAATCAGGATTATACTCTTAATCATCCAGACGATGGCAGTATTTTCACAATTTAGTTACACAGTAGGAGAATATTGCTGGAAAAAAGCATTTCCTGGTTGAAGCTTAGGGGCTTTGTCTTTCTTTTGCTCTAATCTTCAATTATTTTTGTATTACCCATTCTTTTCCTTGTACTTCTTTACTTAACAAAAAGAGCTTTACTTAAGATCTTCATACCAGAAGATCTTCATACCCAGAGTAACTCTGAGTTTACTGCAGTTGTCTTTCAGCCAGTGTCACCTTGCTAGTATCACTTTGCAAAACAAATATTTCAGAAGATATAACGCCTGCTCTGCACAAATGTGCATGAAAAGGAAAGGTGACAGAGGAGTACTCTGCCACCCATCAGCTATCACCCTGCCCTTTGAGAGCTCTGCAAGTGCAGACAGAGGAATGTCTGCCCATGTCTGAAGCATGGGCTAGTCCTGCCCTGCAGCACCCAAGACACTGAGGTACCTGCAATAGCCTCTTTACTCTGCTGAGAGCTTTGACCGCCTGTGCCTAGGGCCAGCCCTGGTACATAGGACCATGGTTCAGCCACGGGATGAGGGGCCTCTGCTGGTTTCTTCTCACCTTGCTCGGGAGCTGCATTTACCATTATGCCTTTGCTCTTGCCCCACATATCCTGCCACCCTGTTGGTGCCCTGAGAGCCTGTCCATCCCTGTAGCTGCCAGCTACCTACCTCATGGCAGGTAGCCCCCTCCCACCACTTCTGACATCTATTCTTACAATTAAGAAGCTCAGGCTGGGCTGACATCTAAGGTGAGCATCCAGGTGAGCTCTGGAAGCAGGCACTCGTCCACCACATCTCCCCATGGGCTCAGCTGGAGCCCACTCAGCTGCAGAGAAGCGGGTGAAGGCAGGTCTCATCCTTTATCAGCCTTCAAGAGACTGAGCAGCTCTCAGAGGATGGACAGGGACCCAGCTTCCTCTCACCATCACTGGCAGATGGATATCCTGGTTGCAAAGCACAGTGAGCCTTGAAATCCATGCTCACTTATCGGTAAGGATGGACAGTGGCTCCCTAGTCCTCAATTCCTTACCATCCTGTTCCTCTGCTAGGTGCTGAAGGAACTCACCAGAAAGTTGGAAACACTTATTAACTACATGTCAAAAATGGAAATGGATGCACATTTCCTTTCACAAAATTTGCAGGTGTTGGGGAAGAGAGGGGAAATTAGGAGATGAAAGACTGAAAATTCATTAGCAACCAGGCTACATGCTCACTTGGTTTCAAAGCAAATTCATTTAACAGAGACACAAAAAGTCTCGCCTGTGATAGCACTAGTTATGTTCCCCTTTTTCAGATCAGTGTCCTTTACACAGGCTGAGAACACTCAGATATTCTCATGTCTGTGAGGCAAGAGGCCCTTTGCATGAAGTTCAAAACTAAATCCCGCTGTACATGGTGATTATTGCCTTGTCATGGGACTCCATTACTAGTTTATACTTGTTCATTGAAGTAATAAAACAATAATCCACGTCATGAGATGAATATGAATACTTGCACCATATAGTTTTACTATTGCATGATGTCTGCAAAGTGTCTGCAAGACAGACACTTTCTTTGCAGCACAGTGATCCCATATTACAAGTTTCCCTTTCCTGAAACACAGTATTAGCCACTGCCAGAGACAGAATATTTGACTAGCAGTGGCACTGCATCTCCCCTATCTCTATGCCCAAACTATGTATGTTCTTGCCTACAGGGTAGGGCAGCTCAAGTCACTTTTCCCATCAGCTACTGGTCACTCATGTCTCTATCATATTTAATGGGCTCATGAAACCACTCTTGTGCAGCAGCCCATTCCCCACCACACAGTTATATCAGAGTTAAACGTGCTGTTTTTTCTGTTACCATGACAGAAGGCTTAAAATAAGTTCAATGGCTAGACTACAATTTTCACACGTTTCTCTATCTAATCATTATCCACAGATCTTGGATGCAAACTTCATACTCACACTAAAACCTCCACAAATAAAAACAATGGGTTGTAAGTACTTTAGATCAATTTAAACCAACATTTAATTAAAATGATCATTACAGCTAGTACTGTTTAAATAAGGATACTGATTGTTATTTACTTGTCTTAAACCAAAACCTACCTTAAATTAACTTCTTGCTATTTTTAATCTAGTTTTTTGTTTGTTTGTCTGTTTGTTTTTATGAGTAAAAAGATGTCATGAAGAATGTATCTTGCAGTTCATTACTGTGAGCCTCTCATTACTGAGATACATCCACATCTTGTACTTTTCCATAATAAGTGCTGGTGCCTTGTTCTTAGAGGTGTGAAGATGAACCTTTCTGGCAGCCTGCAGTGCTGCAAAAGATGGGACAGGAGCTCTGCTGTGGCTTGGGTTGCTTTTGCAGATGCCCTAAACACACCTCTTCCCTTCAGAGATTTTGAGCTTGTTTTCTTTTAACGTAGACTTTGCATAAAAAAATAATTTTTTTCATCTATGAAACCACTTCAGTTAAAGACCAATAACCAAAATTAGATAAATTTTCAGTTGAGGATGTTATATTTATAGTCAATTTGTCACGTTAGCAATGATATGTTACAAAAAATGACAGTTGGTCACAGCCCAGGCACTTCTGGAGGAATCCCAGCCATGTCAGGGAAATGCAGGTCACACTCCTTAAAAAAAAAAATAAAAAAATGTAGAGATTGGTGTTTGTGAAGGACAAAGAGAAATAAAGAGGAAACAAAAGCCTTGGCTACAAGTCCTTTCCAGTAGCAGCCTGACTCCTTTTCTGCTCTCTTGCTTCTTTCATAAGGCATGAGTCTGGGGAAAGCCTGACCAGTGGCAGTATGCCCATGGCAGGGAAAGGGGCTGGGTGAGGCTGTTGGACTGTCACGCATGGCAGTGGGGCTGGCAGAGGGGGTGGCAGCTGCCGGGAGTCCACACAGAGCTCTAAGGCTGCTGGTGGCTGCCCCAGATTAGGGCTGCTGAATGTCTAGAAGATGTAGTAATCCCAGCCCTGCCAAAATCGACTGCAGTTTTTTCCTTAAAGGGGGTATATATTAAATAAGAAAAATAAGAAATTGCGTTCTTTTCCACCACTCACTTCACAGAATCACAGAATCTGGAGGAATCACAGAAAGGTTCGGAGTGGGTCTTCAGGTCCAACCTCCCTGCTCAGGTAGGGTCATCCTAGGCCATACAGCACAAGATTGCGTACAGGTGGTTCTTTTATATCTCCAGTGAGGGAGAATCCACAACCTCTCTGGGCAGCCTGTTCCAGTGTGCAGTCATCCACACAGTAAAGACGTTCTTCCTTATGTTTAGGTGGAACTTCTTTCTTTTCATTTTCCAGATAAAAGCCCTCCAATGTTAATATAAACTTTCTACATTCACATATCTAACACAGTGTATTTTAAAACTATGATCAGAGACACATACTTTACACAGACTGAGATGCAAATGGCCTTTGCTACTATGACTGGTTCACCTGAGAATTCACTCCACTTCATGTTCTAGACAGGACCATTGCCATCGAGGCAGGTAAAGGTGACCCAGAAGAGTAAAACAATTTGAGATCTTCATTTCATCTCTACCAGGAAATAATCAGAGGCCTCTTTTAAAAATTCTTGCTCAGGAGAATAAGAGGAGATACTCCAAGGAAAGAAGAAAGAGGCTAAGCAACTGAGATATACGACAAGATTCAAGTTTAATGAGTGTTTAGAGCTGACTGTACGAAATAAGTACACAGAATTTTAATCACTTATGCATCCAAAGAAAG
Source organism: Dendrocincla tyrannina (assembly GCA_035047865.1). NCBI lineage: Eukaryota > Metazoa > Chordata > Aves > Passeriformes > Dendrocolaptidae > Dendrocincla > Dendrocincla tyrannina. The sequence continues at coordinate 118,358,836 of JAWWMP010000081.1, forward strand.
ACTTGTAGGTTTTTCCATATGCCATATTTACAATGCACATAACTATGTTGCTGAGTAATGTTAGGGTCTTGTGCCAGAATCAACAACAGGCTTCTTTTTCATCTGCTGCCAAATAAATGCTTAGAACAGTTTATCATCCATAAATAATTATGTGATGTATGTAAGAATTTGTTAACTATCAGTCAATATTTTTTTTCATTTATGCATTGTGGACATCTTCTTTATCTCTTGAGTGATCCTTAGTTAATACTGTTAGTTTTTTCCTTTCATCTATTTCCAAAATAAAGATTACTACAAACAAATTTATGGTACTATTACAAGATCTATGGCCATGAAAATTAGTGTTGCAACATCATCTTCTTTTCTTGTTCCTGAATTTATAGTTCTATGTTATTTCAAATCATAAAAACATCACTGTCGTTATACATACTTGTCCAAAAGAATAGAAACTTCTGATATTTGCCAGTTTTCAAGTATTCAACAAAACAGATGCGCTTAATACACATAAGTTGAAAAGAAATCATCAGCAAAGAAATGAGTGGGAATGAAAACAGGAAAACATGCAGTGGTGTTTCAAGTTTTAAAATCTACTGAGAGTCTGTAGATTTTACCAAATATATAATAAAATAATCTGAGATTGCAATCACAAGTATATGACTTAGTTTTACACTATTTCTGTGTGTGTGTTGCAGAGATAAAAAGGTGGAGGTCTGTTGGAGCACAGTGACTGGAACATCTTCACAGGATCAGGGGCACTGACAGCACAGACCCCTAGTATGCCATCTGCTGTTGCTTCATGAAGGTGTGCTCAACATGAACACTTCATGCCACTGATGTGCAACTGCTGAGGGCTGCTTTCAGATGGTATTGTGACTGAAACAAGCTCATGAAACATTGTGGACCTCTTCTGGTGGTAGGTTGTCCACAGTCGGCAGTGTAGTGACTGCTAACCCTTATCATGATACTCATCATGCTGCTTTTGTTAGGGGCTGGGAGAAACGTTTCTTTCCCTTAAGGAGAAAGATACATTCTTCAGCTACAAGGATATACTGGCACCAATGTCTGCCAGTTAGATGTCTTATCTGAATATCTGACTTTTTAGAAATTGAGAAGTCATTCAATAATCTCTCATTTGTTATCCAATTGACTAGCTGAGCTGACAAAACAACCCCAAAAATGACTCTCTATGAAATCAAAAGAAGCCAGATATTCCTCTAAGGCCAACTGAGGAAACTGAGGAAGATGAATTAAGTTGTTCTGGCAGTAGACATGATTACATCTTTTGCTGACATTTGCTAATCAGATGGTGTTCTTTCTTTCTTCCTTTCCTCCTAGAAATGCATTACTTTAAAAACAGCAGGAAAAAGGAAGAATGGACCAAAACCATATCTATAATTTAAACTAATTTCTAAATCAAAACAGATGGCAACAGAGACTCTGGAAGAGCTGATTCATCAGCTGAGCTGTATTTAAAAGAGAAAAGACAGAGCAGGGATCATCAGATTATATCTCAAGAAACTCTGTATCTCTCTGGAAGAATATTTGCAATATGATCAAACCTGGCTTCCCCACTAAAAAGACTTTTATCTTCCTGATGGAGATCATTCATTGCAAATTGTCACTTTTCCCTATATATTAGGTCTTAAATCCAAATAAAGAAATTCTTGAATTAAAAAATGGGTGAAAAAATCTGCCTATTTTAGGAACCAAGACAGGAGAGTGTCCCTTGGCTTTCACAGAGACATCTACCAGCCTCAGAACCTTAGTGATAACCCAGTTGTTACTACATTGGTAGTAATATTTATATACATTCCCTGATTTTACTGCAGGTATAAGTGGTCACCGAAGAATATTTTCTGCAAAACACATTTAAATTATAAAAAGATTAAGTTCATCTTGCAGAATTCTTTTGGATGATTCGGTATAAACTGTGGGGAGTTTATGGCATGTCTTTTCTTTACAGTAATCCTTGAACTGGCACTGTCAGTCATGTTTTATATTTCAGGTGAGGTTTTTTCTTTTTTGAAGCTATACACATGGAAACACCCAGAACTATGCAACAGGCTAACTGTAAGGAGAATTCATGCCAAATTATTACAGAGTGATTGTAACAGTGGGATATAGGCTCAGTTCTCCATTGGGCTCCATGTTCTAGAGTCATGACCATCATGAAAGATGTAAGTTTGTTGTTTTTTTCTTAACATAAACAACTATGATCTCTCTTGGACAGTGAAAAATTAGCCTGTGCCTGGGTAATACATTTTTGTCTATTGATAAGTTGAATATTTAGGAAATAATACATAACAGCTTCACACCAGCAAGTCACCAGTGATATACCTGATTTCCAGGTAACTGTTTCAACTTTGATAGAAACAAGAAGTCATGCTTCATCAATCTGATAAGCTTCTTCAATGAAATCACTGGCCTGGTAAATGAGAAGACAGCAGTGGATACTGTCTCCCTAAACTTCAGGAAGGTCTTTGACACTGCCTCCCATAAGATCCCATAAGATCATTATAGAGTAGACGCTGATGTATGGGCTGGATAAGCAGACAGTGAAGTGGATTGAAAACTGTCCGAACAGTTGGGCCCAGAGGGTGGTGATCATTGGAACAAGGTTTGTTGGAGGCCAGTAACTACTGATGTGCTCTGCAGGGGACAGAGCACTACACTGAAAACCTTGAGTGAAGGATTCTGGATTATTTGGACCTTCTCTTGTGTATTTAATTCCTGAGACCATGTGGAGATATGAAAAAATTCTTATCATATTTTCAAACACAAGGTACTATTTAATTGGAGGGTGAGTAGGATCATTACGTATTCCTGTTTTAGCCTTTTGTCCTGCAGTGTAGTCTTGTCTGATTAATCAGTGCACTAAATGGAAGCCAAAACATATTTTGCTTTTACTTCCAAATGTTGCTCAATCCCTCTACCTTTCTTTATCCCTCTCCCCAGCATGCTCATTCTGGATGACAGCCTAGCAGATGCTTTTCACCAGTACCATATTCTCTACACTCAGGCTTCTTCTTTCTTCTGACTACTTTCTGAAATTAAGCTTTTAATTTCAATCCTCAATTTTAAACCCATTATTCTCAGCCCATTCAGCCTCTACAGAGCAGTCCATGTTCAGTGGCTCTCCAGAGAGCCTGCACTGTTCCTTAGCAATTACTTGAGGTAATTGATCTTTTTTGTTAGTCACATCTTTCAATGCCTCCATTTTAATTGCTTTATAAATTTTAATAAAAATTAAATAAAAAATAATATATGTGAATGTGTCATTCAACACAAGCCTGTGTCTACTGATTTTCTAAAATACAAGCATAAATGGTAGTGGGTTTTGTTATCTAGATAAATGTCTATTCCCCCTTGAATCCTGCTAAATTCATTGCCTGTTCTGTTGATTCTCTTTAGGAATGGACTTCGGACTCCTAAGGTTTTCTGCTTTCTATAATTCTGGGCTCTTTGGTAATGAATCACTCAGGTTTTATTATGCATCTAGTCCATTCACTTTTTCTAAAATTTTAAATATGCTACCTTTCACTTGGAAAATCCTCCCATTTCTCATGAATAGAAGAAGATAAATCAGAACTAGTCAGCCTTCTTCAAAATATTGCCTTTTCAACATATGTGTCTTTTCACTATATTAGTATCATCTTCATACTGACTGCTTGCACCTTTCTATCCTCTAAACATGTATTTAATGTCTACGTCTCCTACTGCACTCATTAACTGTTAAAATGTTCTGTATTATAAGTAAGATTTTATCATATGAGTTAGAAAGAAAAGATGAATGTGAGCATGTAAACCACTATTTATAAGAGTATGTGTAAAGGAGTAGATTAGAAAGAAGTTTTTCCACCTTTTAAAGTCATGTGAGATCAGAACCTCTGTCTGTGCTCTTAAGAAAATGACTAGTTTTTTTCACATGCAGATACATGCCTCTTATCAATGCAGGTCAGCCAGTGTTTGTCTGACCTATAGACAACATATGCAGCAGATTCAAGGGGCATTTCTTGTTACATCCTTTTGGATTTTAACGCTGGATATAGGCCTGGCATGGCATGGGAACCAAGGTAAGACAACATAAATAACAATGGCCATAGAGTTCCAACTTGCTTTCGTTTAGGCTTTGTTCTTCTTCATAGCATATTTAAATTTATGCATAGCATATGTATGCACACATATATGGACAGATGGATACATAGATTAAAAAATGTACGCAATCCTGCTAAATTTGAACTATACCATAAAAATGTACCAACTTATAACCCTTAACAAGTGAGGAATAGTCAGTGCTTCAGGTATTACAGGTATATATGTGCCTTACTCTCAGAAATAAAACTTCTGTAAAAACCTGAGTTCTGAAACATATTTGCCTATTTAGCTTCAGGATTTTAAGCATGAACCTCATTGTTCCATTATTTAATTCACCAGCTGCACTGCTGAGAAAACAATGTACTTTTCTGGAACAGTATGAGGAGTGTTCTCTTGTATCTTGCTTTTTCTTTTGAGTCCATGCTTGGAAGGCAGCACTCATATGGTCTCAGGACATGACAATGCAAAGTCACTTATAGACAGTCCATCTCATCCATCCAGCACTGCTTGAGGCAATTCTTGTGCTAACAGCAGGGTAAACCTGAGTTTGCAGAAACAAAATAAATTTTGCTAAAATTTTCTCAGACACAAAATTAAATGAGCTGTACCTCCATCTGGACCACCTAATTTTATTTGCCAGCAAACAGAGCAGGATGACTTTTGCAGCTACCCGTAGGAAAAAAAAAATAGGCAATTATTACTAACTGTTTTTGGGAAGTCATTAGGCCTTGTAAATTTGTTTCCACATGTTGGAAATGTGATTCTAAGGATCAAATTTAGTCAATATGACAGATATCAGAAACTACAACTGCAAACACTTTTCTTGTTCAAACTAGACAATACATATCATATATAATACAAATAACTATTTTCAAAAACTCTACAAATCAGTGCAGCTGATTTCCTAAGGATCTATTTTTTTGCACATATGAACGTAAAAATGGCTGTGTGAAATAAAATATTACTATATGATTTAGTTAACCAGATCTCAACCAATGCCTTTAAAAGTCATTCTTGTATCACTAGGAGAATAACTTAATTAGAATCAGAGGTACATAATTTTCCTTTGGTTTTCTTTACATCATCCTTTTTCAGACTACATATAAATAGGAAATTTTTAGCTGAGTCTGTGTGGTGCCTACATAAAGTATAAATCTGCATGATACTAAGAACTTCTTTTTTCCTCTGTCTAATATCTTGTAAGTTTAACTGCTCTGAGTTCCATGTGTAGCAAAATTTCACCACTTGTCATTTCACTGTATTTGGCAGAAAATGTGGAAATAATGAAAAAGGTGTCTTACCATTGAATGGTATTAATGTACTCCACCAGAACAAAAGTGACAAGTAGAAATGTCTTTCTGCTGCTTTTCAAAAGAGCTTTTACAATCTGAAAATATGAATCTTATCACCCCTATAGTGAGTAAAGTTCTTCTGCTCTTAAAATTATGTAAGGCAATACAAACAAAAACTGAGGATAAGCATTTGAGAAGCATTGTTTGTCACCATAATGAGAGTGACAGGAGATTGGGAAAAAAAGGTAAGATTAATCACAAGGAACAGGTACCTGCAGGAAAAAAAAATCCAGAAACTCTTCAAAAACATAAGCAGCATCAGCATTGACTTAACAGAATTCAGATGCTGAACAAAATATTGTGATAATTCAGAAAAATCATTGACCTAGTTACAGTGCTGGGTAGCATTTATCTATAACATTTGCCTGCAAATATTGCAGAATCATAGAATGGAACCATAAATATCATCTAGTTCCAACCCCTCTGCCATGGGCAAGGGCACCTTCCGCTAGACCAGGTTGCTCAAAGCCCTGTCCAGCCTAGCTTGAGCATTCCCAGGGATGGGGCATCCACAATTTCCCTGGACAGCCTGTACCAGTGCTTCACCATCCTCAAAGTGAAGAAATTCTTCCTAATATCTAATGCAAACCTATTCCTGCTCATTTTAAAGCCATTGTCCTGTCACTATGTGCCTTTGCAAAAAGTACCTCTCCTTCTTTCTTGTAGGCCCCTTCAGGTACTGGAAGGCTGTTGGAAGGTCTTCCTGGAGCCTTCTCTTCAGGCTGAACAACCCCAAGTCTCTCAGCCTGTCTTAATAGGACAGGTGCTCCAGCCCTCTGATCATCTTGGTGGCCTCCTCTGGACTCGTCCCAGTAGGTCCACAGCCTTCTTATGTTGGGGACCCAAGAGCTGTGCACAGTACTCCATGTGGGGGTCTCATGAGAGAGGAATAGAGGTGGAGAGTTACACCCCTTGGCCTGCTGGTCACACTGCCTTTTGATGCAGCCCAAGACATGGTTGGCTTTCTTGGCTGCAAGCACACATTGCTGGCTTAAGTTGAGCTTCAGGCCAATCAACACCCCCAAGTCTTGTGCTTGGCCTAGAAAGTGAAAGTTAGAGTAAATAAATGGCTTAGCTTACAATAGCAGTTATTTATAGTCACTGTGGTTGGAGTGCAAGATGTGCACTTTCATCAAAATCACTCAATATTCCAAAGAAAAGCTACCACACAAGATTTCATTGCATTTTGAATAAACCTTTGTTAATTTTGGTTGATCGTGTAACTTCAATTCTTTTGGTTTATCAAACCATGATGCAGTGAAATGCCTCCTTAAACCACTTGATGGCAACAAAGCAATTCAGTTACTAAAGGAGTTTCTGGTTTATGCATAAAGGTCTTCCTGTTCAAACAATTTGAAACATTTAAACTAACATGTAAGTACTCGAAAAAGCCTGGACGACAGGCTTTGTCTTTTAGTTATGTTATTATATTTCTTTGATTACTATATCAACTCAGAAACAGAGACAGATGAATAAAAAGTTACTTCAAAGGCTCTTCCTGCAAGGCTTTGAGACAGAGATGCAAAATGATACACCTCGCAAGATGTCAGCTTTCTATACAAAAGGGAGAAATGCCTTAGAAGCTGTTTGTTTTCCAGCCATGGCAGCCACAACAGGAGCACAGGAACTGCTCAGTAGCTGACAGTGCACTGCAAGGAGAATCATAAATTAACACACCCACCTCTGGTCTGCTCTGCATATGACAGTCTGGGTATGAAGTCAGCTACTGTTTCCTGGATTAGCTAGGACTGCCAAAGGAAGACACTGTGGTGTGAAGGTCTGATAGCAGCACTTAGACCAGAGAAATGGAGAAAAAAATACAAATGAGAGACTCTATCTATATAATTTATTACCTCTCCGGACATGAGAAACCAAATAGAAAGGTGTCGTATTCCTTGAAAAAAACCCCACAAACACCTTCCGCTTCTCTCCTATTTCAAATCTATACCCAAAATACATTAGAGCAATCTCAGAATTGGTGAAGTGATACATATATCATGAGGGGATAAAGTATATCTCTTCTTAAGCCTTATATAGATACAATCCATATCAAATAGAGATATAGCGATGTTTATAGATGAATTTATTATGTGACTAATGATAACCAAGGTTAGCTAAAAATAATAAGACTCAAGAGGAAAATAAGTGCCTTGCTTAATCTGATTTCTTTTTTTTCCACAAGAACTATTTATCCTTTTAAACTGCAATTCTGCTACTCTGCAGAGCTGCAGGCTTCATACACTTGAGAACCCCTGGTAACTACACCTTCTGCTTTGCAAAAACACTTGTATATGCCTTCTCCATAGCACAGCTGTGCTCACCACATCTCTGATGTCTCTGCAAACAGGATGGTAGGTTTTATTCAATTTTTTAATGTGCCATATTTTTTTTTAATCTATAAATTACGCCTCTGATATAAAAAGACTTCAAAAGATCCTAGCATTAAGACGCTGGAAATCTCACTGGAGTGGAATATTGGCTCAGTTGACCATGTGGTTTTTGGTGCACAGTAAAAGTCTGAAGAGGTCCTGAAGGTACAGGTGCTGTACAGCCTATAGTGTCTTTGTCTGTACAATGACCACTTAGATATTACAGCTGCCCTATGTTATATGAAGGGCTACGTCAGCATACAGACATCCCCTCTGAATATAGGCAGGAAGTCTTTTCACAGCCCCCCACCTCCTCCTCTGCATCTGGTATCAGTTTAAACTTGTCCTTGGGCTGAAAACTAGATACTGCCTTCATATACACTTTGGCAAAGAAAGCCCATGGTTTCTGTCTCAATGTGTACTGACTATTCCACAGTCTGATGATTCACTCTGAAACTGAGTTTCACTGCCTTTTACCAAGCCCACTGACCTTCCATATTGTAGCTGCTTTCCTCTTGCAGCTTTCTCCCCATCATGTATATCAACCTTGAAGCAAGAGCCTCTGTGACTTAAATTCCTATAAAAGCCTCTTTAGATAACTTACTGTTACATAGATTAGTTTTAGTGTTTCATTAACTGATCTAATGGCATCTGATTCAATCATCAGTGGTCAAAACAGGCTAAAAATAATAGAGATTCTGCAATGATTATTGCTGATGTAATGAGATATCTGCAAATTATAGGCAGTGAATTTGAAATTATCTAGCAAAGTACTGCAAATACAAGACTAGAGAACAGCAAACTTTTCATGCGTAAGTATATGAGACAAAGACAATCTGTTTCGCTTCAGTAATTGAGCCACTGAGGCTGTCATTCACCACTTTCAAAAAAAACCAAACCGGTAACTTCTTGGGATTGGATGGCAGCAGAGCTGGATGCCCACATTTGTGTAACTCCTGGATTGCCCCTGATGCTCCTGTAGGCAACTGGTATGAACCAGTCCAAAAGTCTATGCAGGTCTATGCAAGTCAGCTCCTTGTTATTCATTCTGCCATCCTTTAGAGAGTAGCAACTTTTAGTACCTGCCTGTCTGATAGACATCAGTGCATACAGAATGTTCTAACTTTTTGAGTGACAGTATTTTTATAGTTGATATTTATCATGTGATTTTGGTATACACCAAGCTATCTAAGAGAGACATGAGTATTTATAAAGGCTCCAGTCTATGAACTTGGATAAATGCATGTTTGAAGGAAAAGTCCTATAGAGCAAAACACAATACAGCAAAAAGTTCTTCCTTAGAGACCAGAAGAGAAAAGTAGAACTGCATGTAATCACCAGTGGCTATACCAAAAGGTATGCTTTTGTTGGTCAGACATAGTGCTGATAAGTGTAGTATGAGAGATAGAATAAAATAGAATAGACTATGTTTACCACTACAAGTTCCAACCCCCCCCACACCCTCACTGAAAGTAGAAATAATCAAGGCAGGAGGGACTGAAACTCTATTAACTTTCCTGGTCTAACTGATAGAAATATCTTTCTTTTTCACCTGTACAAATCTGCCACTTCTACACATTCAACATTCAAGATCCAAAACTCAACAAGAATTTCATAAATGCTCTGCTTCTGTTTCCACATTGAACTGTCTAAGAACTGAAGTTTCCCATGTCCCAGTGAGTGCTCCCATGGACAGAAGGCTGACATCATGCAAAAGGCTGCCACAACTGATGTCTGACAGAGCCTAGCAAATTCGTCTTAGACACCAGACTGATCCTTCATTACCTAGCACTTTTATGGGACTTGAATGAATTTGGCAGGCATTTCTAGGAATGTTGGAAGTATTCCCTGAGGATAAAAACTTTGAAACTTTTACTACATACAGTCTTTCTGTATATAACTGTGCATGTTAGTATGTGAGGAACCTTCTTTCTCCAGTGAACACAGAGCATGTCTCTTCCTCACAGCAACGTTTAAGCTTGCACATCTTACTTTGTTGGAAGTTAGGGCCTTAGATGCGGTCAGCTACTAGAGCTGAGCTCACACATGAGAGCTCTGTAAACCAAATTGAGCTGATCATGTCTTTGAGCCTGGAGGATTGTTCCACATAAAGGCAGTGCTATTTTCCTGATGTTATTTTTCTGACATAAGGTGTATTGTTGGATGATGTGAGGCTCAGCACACTGAAAATGCTGAGTCTCAATGGTTAGCTCATATAAAGGGTAGAGCGATAGATAAGGAAAAAGTGCAAGGTAATAAAAAATCAACTGCATTTCTGTTAAATCAACTAGGCCAGTTTAGATATATTTGAATCTGCTTCCACTTTCCTTCTTACTGATATTCTAACTGTGCATATTTTCAAATCTCTCAGACCACAGAAGAGACTGCATTTTACAGATGTCTCCATCTTTCAAGTAATCTGTTAAACAATTATTATTTTCTCATGATGGCTTAATACTTTTTAAATTTACAAAACCAACTCACATATTTTGCTTTGTTTTTATCACAAAAAAATAAATAAATAAAATATTTTGCATGTTGCTAGCTCCCACATTAGCAAGAAACTTCAGTCCATTTCAGTAAAGCAGACAGAGCATTCCAGGTATATAACATAGCAGTCATACTGCTAAGGGTATGCAGCACATACTGGGTTTTGGATGTCTTTATTTTGGCTGTTACTATCTTTCATCTAAGGATGCCACCCACTAAGTCATGGTTTGACTTTCTCAGAGCTGCTGTGTCGATAGCAAATATAGCACCCAGACATCGTGAACAAATATATTTGTTACTGTTGTTCTTTCATTTCATTTAGATGTATTCATATTAGTGAAGAAGATGATACTGAGCTGAAATACTGAGTATGTAATTGCACTCTATGCTCAAAGCATTCCTAAGGCAAAAATATTATTAGAAGATCAATAGTTTCCATTTCCTTTCCAAATGTAATGCCCTATCTAAATTAGCATTTCTGACCATTCATTTATTTATTTATTTATTTATTTATTTATTTCTTGTGTTGCAGAAATAAGAATGTGTTCTGCTGTTTCTGCGGCTTGGCTCTATATTCAAATTGGATTACTTAAAATTTTAAACCCCTAATTTCCAATCTCCCTCTTTAAGAATTCATCTCACTCTTCTCACACAGCTGTAAAAGAGCAGATGCTAGAACTGAAGGTAATACTAATGTGGCAGGATTGCACAGTTAGAAGCTAATAGATAGTGCTTTGACTCCAGCTTGTTCATACAGATTAATTAGAAAGAAAAATGGGTTGAGTAGGATATTTATCTAGTTTCAGACATCAGCGTCCTCAGACTCTAGGTAAAATAGAATCACAAAGGAAATATCTGGAAAAAAAGCTCAGCAAAAAGATAATGTAATTTACTCTCATGGCACTAATTTATATTTGTTAATAAGGCTTGTTGCTGTAAACACTGCTAGGCCAAAGTTTCTGTGGCTCTGTGCTTTTCTTGCACAGCTCTCACGCCCGGTTTCGCAATTTAGCTGTTTGGTTACACTGACCAAAGTGTTGCAAAACAAAGGCAGAGAGGCAAAGTGAGGCTTGATCAGCAGATGTCAAAAACCATCTGCAATCATGTTATCATCTTGTTTATAAGCAGAAATAAAGAAGCAAAAATCAAGTGAACTTTGCTACAAATTTTAAAAGGAAGGAGCTCTTGTTAGTGGATCAAGACCCGTTTGAGCTGTACTCTGAAGAGGGGGATTGCACTGTATTGTATGTTATGAGTTGGCAACTGCAGAAGTAACCTTTCAGTTTGGAAGCTGTGGGTGGCACAGTGTGACCAAAGAGCTGCAAGAATAACTGGCACAGAGTCTGAAATGGGTCACAGGGCATCCTGTTCACAGCTCCTGAACGTCACTGTGAGTCCTGTTAAAAGATACTATATCTGTGTGTAATTTTAAGGTATGTTTTTTAAAGTTTTGTCATACAAACTTATTTTTTAATTGAAAAAAGAAGATGTATTTCCAAGATTTGTGTCTTCAAAGAGAGATAGATGGTGAAAGTTAGATAATGATAACATGAGTAACTGGTTAGACCTGGCCTGACACTGCAAATGGCACATACATCAAACTCACAGAAAGTATGTATGTACTTCAATAAATCTTTCCTAGTGTAAGTTCTTCACTGAGTGAGGACAATTCTTAATCTGATAAAAGTGCCTAAACCTTTGAAGGTCAAAAATTGCTATTAGATATGTTGGGATCATGCAGAGAAAGCAGTTGTTGTGATGTGCATGTCAGCATGTTTAAATTCTTCCTTACCTACGTCTTTATGAACACAAAAATAGCTGTGTTCCCATGTTTATGCAGGGGGGGGAGAATTAGCATGGGAAGAAGAAGGCACCATTTTAAAGTTCAGTGGTATAGAAGGTCCCAGACCAGGCAAAAGAATGTGAATGAAATCTCACATGCAGAACAATCCTTTCATTCGTGAGGGAATTTAGAGGTTCCAGTCTTATCTGTTTTTTTCCTCTATCTGGAAAAAAATCAGGTACTGGCTACTGAAGTCTGAGAGGTACTTTCTGTTCACTTTTTCCCCTCTAGATTTCTGACTAGAAAAGCAGGTTGTAACTACTCTCAGGTTTTGAATCACGTGAGTAAAGGCTATGATGCTTTTACTAATGTAAAGCCAATAGGCAGTACAAACCCATTCTGCACCATATTCCAGTATTATTGATATCCTCTCTTGGGCAGGACAGGTTATGTTTGCAGGCGGGATTGCAGCTATCATGACAATGTGAACAAGAGGGGCAGGAGAAGAGGTGCAGAAGCACCACAGTATTGGTGGTGGTGTTGATACAGAAATGTATCTCTGGTGCAATTTTTGAGCAATTGCTCCTCATTTTGTCTGTATGTTTGGACCCCCTTCAAGGAGCTTTTCCTGCAGAAGGAGCAGGGCTCCTCACACTGCACTGTTTCTCTGCCAGCCCCCACCCTGCAGGGCCTGGGCTGTCACATCAAGAGCCATGCACAAGCTCTTAGCCAAACTGTCTCACACTCCTCATAGTTTTCAACATACCCATGAATCCACTTTTTTAAGGCTTGAAGGAAATAATACATCAATTCTACTAATTCCTTTATTCTACGTTCAATAACGATGGCTAAAAAGCTGTAAAAATTCAGAAGTGCTCCTTACTCAGCAGTCCCACACATTTTCACAGAGTGAACAGAACTGACAGTAAGCAAAATGAGACTGTTTGTAAACACATCACCCCAAACCAGGGCAGATTTCATTGAGGTAAGAGGTACAGTTGTAGCCAAAAGACATCAGTGGAAATCTGCAAAGAGCCTAGTGAAAAACAGATTGGCTGCATCTGTAGGAGGCTAAGGAACTATTTATGTTCCCCTTTAATCAAGAACTTTGTCAGGGTACAATTAACCTTGGTTGGAAGGTGTGACTAACTAACTGTTCACAGACTTAAAAAAAATAAAAGTCTTATGTAAATAAACCAGAAACTGATTTTTACAATCTCTGGAAGCAGGAATTTTGCCTATTTTTTTTCCAGAGGTCTTTTTGTCTCTGACAAACTATGATTGCAAACTTTGAACCTAGAGCTCAAAAAGACAAAACTTACAATAAAAACAAGAGCTCACTCCAGCTTTGCAATAGAGCAGTAAAACTGTCCTGGCATGGTCCAAAGTGATCTGTTTATATCTGCTGACCAGTGCTTTACTTTTGCTTCCTAACCTCATATGGTTGCACTTCTCCAAAAGCATTTTAGATATCTGAGCTGAGGCTTTTGTTTCAGTAACTAAATACTTACAACATTTCCAGTGGTAAGTAATTTCAAAGTCCTGCCAGGGATCTATCTTGGAACATATTTCTTCTGTAGTTATACGCTTTCATCCGGAAGTATTATGCATTCAGTCGTGTCTGATATCATCCAGAGATACCTGCTGGCAATTTCAGACCTCATGAGCTGTTATTTGCATGCTTGCATATGCCAGAAACTATGTCCTAATGGCCTTCTGACTCTCCTTCCTTTCTGGGGTAAAAATTACTTTGGACATGATTTGAGATGAGAGTTTTGTTATTTCTTTGGAAAGATCTATTGATTATTGTCAGTGTTGCATTTTCATTCTTTAGTAAGTTGTAAATTTCCTGTTAGAATGAGAATGGGATTTAAAAAAAAAAAAAAGAACATTAAAAGGAAGTTTTGGAAATGTTGTTTGTGGATAGTCCAGATTGCGCTGACCCATTTGGAAATCAACTCAGAAGTTAGCAATTCCTCACCACTGCCTCTGTCCCACACATACTGCTCTGTCTGTGATTTTCTGCACTGTGTGTCCTCTACTGTCACAAGGTGATGGAAGTGTCTGGGCTGTTTGTAGAAGGAAATTAAATCCTTAACATAACAGTTTTGTTACTAGTCATTACGCGTGAAATTCAGCTAAGACTGGAGGAAGAGCCTGGGGAAGAAAGACCACACTGAGTAAGGATGACTGAAGCCCAGGAGAACCCAAGGAAAGCTCCAAAAGCCTCACAATGTGCTCCTTCAGGCTCAGGGGCTGTCCCAAGACCTGCCAGAGATACCATGGGTCTGCTCTAGAAGACTCTCTAGCTGCTCAGCTCCAGAGTTATGTCTTTCTGTCCTTCTGACTTCTGCTCAGTAATTTCTATTGCCTGCCACTGTTGCGGCAATGATATATTTTTTCATGGGGTTGTTTCAATTATGCTTTCTAATGCAACTTTCTCAGATTTCTCTTGGATCCTGCATTAAAAAAGAGGATTTTTCGGTTTTCAAAATGCTGTCTCTGCTCTCAGGGCTGGTCACATACTCACTATGACCAGCTAACTGACAGATTTAACACTTCTTTGTTCACAAATTGTTCCTGATCCTGCTTTATACTCATATATTTGTTACTTAGAAGTGTTAGACCAATCATATTAATGATTCTCTTTGATCCCTGGATTATTCATAAGTTGATCATAGTGACTATTCAAGTGGTTAATCAAAGCACGATTTAATCAAAACACTTTTGCTTTGTCATTAGTCACTTAAAAAGTCACTTGATGCTGCCTTATCACTAGAGAGATGACTGCATTTCATCTGGCAATGCTGGAAAGCAGCTTCCCATTTCTGGATGGATCTTATGCGAATTGAAAGAAAAGATAAAGCTTCTGACAAAGACAGTGCTTTGGCACCTGCAGCAGTAGGTATTGTTACAGAAACCTGTTGTTAAAAAACAACTTACTTCTGCTTCAACAAAAGATGAATGACAGAATAATTCCTTGGTATTAGTAGTCATGAGTAAAAGCCTGAAATTTGCTTTCTTAAAATATTTATATGCATGACATTTTCAGTTGTTGGAGCATATATAAGCAATGAATAATAAGAGAACAGGTATAGCCTAATCAGGTTCTTGTTCAGTGAACAGTCTCCCAAGTAATTTTCTTCATTTATTTATCAATTCTGCTTAATGTGGTGTATGCAACTCATCATATATTGAAATTCCTGACAGAATGGCAACTGGATAAATGGGAGCTAAAAGGAGGCCAGCAGCTGATTATTTAAAGAACATGAATGGCAACATAGCTAAGAATGTGCCATCAGACTTGAAGACCCATCACAGTTCACATCGAGATCGTTCTTCAGCACTGTCACACACTGTCCTGACACCCATCCCAGGCACACAGGGCCTTTTGTGTGAGGACAGAGAAACAATTCTGTCTGTGTTCACTCTGTGACTATCCATGTATATATGTATATGTGTGATGTGTACATGTGTTCTCTGTGTGCCTACTAACGTGCTCATCCCTGTTACTGGCTGCATGGAGCTGTGCCAACTTCACTTCTGACAGTTTGCCAGGTTCAGCAACCCCCTAACATGTGCACCATGAGAAGCATACAGCAAGCAGTGCAAAGAACCAAAGAAATCATTAATACCTTCTTCATCATCATTGAAGAGCAGGTCTTTAGACAAAATCCACTTATACAAATGATGTGTCACATTTGGTAATATATGTAGTATAAATGTGATGTACAGAGAAAGCAGTGTGTCCTGTGTGTTCTCATACAGCTATAATTTAATCACCGAGGGAAGCAGGTATCTAGCATACCTACATTTAAATGTGTTACAGTTAGCACCTTGTTTTTCTCTTTGCTCTGAAGTACCTCAAATGATTGTTTCCAGTGAATTCATAAACAGAACAGTGTGAAAGGACTTTTTAAGGAAAGAGAACACCACCTTATTGGAAATAGAGGGGTAGTAATTTGAGTATTTTTCTACCATTTAGAAATCAACATCAACATCTGGCTTCAGCCACTGAAAATACACTGAATATTCAGAAAACTTTTACTGGTATTCCCACTGGCAATAGCGCCTTAGGTTTTATAACCAGGTTGGCCTCCAAATGCTTGAAGTGACATCTCTTGGAAAGAGTACCTAAATTGCTGGCAATGGAGAGCCTGGCAAGGGAGAGAGACAAGTATTTCTGCAGGGCGTTGAGACATGAAGACCAGTGTGACCGCCTGTGATTGTTCCTCTCCACTGGTTCTACATGAAGTACAAAGCAATTGCTAGTGACCTTCATGTTTCAAGGACGTACCTAACTTGAGATGGAATATGCCATGTTTTATTTGTGTAGATGATGCAGAAGAGTTTGCGCTCACCCGATGCACAGGTTTACAGTTACACTTTCTCCATTACTAGTGAATGAGCTGGAATCACAGATGGACCATTTGAACAGCAGAACAAAGTGGACATTGGTGGAAGGTAAGGAATGTAGGTAAGCACTGATCTGTTTTCAGACTTGAGAAACAGTGCGAAGTGTCATGTTGCTTTAGGTCGTGGTTCCACATACGCACCTTGGCCTGATATCAATACTTAAATGAGATCCAGGTATTTTACAGTAACACCCACTGATTGTGGAGCACACATGCTACAGGAAAATATTTTTTCCCTGTAGTCTTTTTATTTTCCCTTAGAAATAGGTTTCCACAGCTAACAGCCCATGTGTGTGAGCTAAACAGCATCCTATGCTCTGTAGTCTTAAAAAATGGATTTGTACTGACCTTTCCAAATACCATAAAGACATCGAGACATTTGCAAAGCATCCAGCTGCACTACGTCTGTGCTGAAGAAGAAAAAAAGGCAAATGTGCAACCAACCAAACAAAAACAAATCCCAAAAACTAAACCACCAAATATATTTCCAAAATATTTTAGAATTTGCCCATCTGAAGTGCTGGATTACAGCCTTGTGATGGAGGTGACCTTTTAAATTTAATTAATTTCCAAAACTGAGACAGAAGCAATTCAAGCTACCTGAAAATTAACACTGGAAGGCAAAACCTTCATATATTAAAATCCTTACAAAACATTTACTTAACACAAAAACTGCTGTATTCAGAAGGGAAAATCTCCTCAGTATAGTTTTTGTCCCTGAAATGAGCAGAGCTGTAGAGCACCCAAACAATGTGAGAAGTGATGTAAAAGAAAAGCCTTTTATTTATTAATTTTATGAAGAGTTTTCTTTCCAAACTTACCCCAAGTTAAGTCGTTGTCAGTGATGTGCAAATGGCTCACACATTTACACCTGCATTTAACTCTCACACAAAGGTGTCCCCACCTGTATTTCCCATTGTCCTGGTCTTGGTTGGGATAGAGTTAATTTTCTCCTTAGTAGCTGGTAGAGTGCTGTGTTTTGGATTTAGTATGAGAATAATGTTGATAACACAGAAATGTTTCAGTTGTTCCTCAGTCGTCAAAGACTTTTCGGGTTCCCATGCTCTGCCGGTGAGCAAGTGCACAAAAAGCAGGGAGGAGATGCAGCTAGGGCTGACCATAACTGGCCAAAGGGTTATTTCATACCATAGAACATCATGCTAAGTATATAACTGAGGGAGTTGCCTGGGAGCCACAGACTGCTGCTCAGGAAAAGGCTGGGTATCAGTCAGCAGGTGGTGAAGCAGTTGTATTGTACATCACTTCTCTTTCTTGAGCTTTACTCCTCTCTCTCCCCTCTTCCTTTTCATTGTATTTTATTATTGTTACTGTTTTCACTTTATTATATTTTTTGCTTCATTTCAATTAATATGGTTTTGCATCAATCCATGAGTTTTCCCACCTTCACCCTTCAAATTCAGTTAGATATTGGGAATAAATATTTTGTTGTGAGGGTGATAAGACATTGGAACAAGTTGCCCAGGATGTTTGTGGATGCCCCAACCCTGGCAATGTTCAAAGGCTGGGTAAGGCTTTGAGCAACCTGGTCTTGAGGGAGGTCGCTCTGCCCATGGCAGGGAGGTTGGGACTAGATGATCTTTAAGGTCCTTCCAACCCCTTAATAGTCTATGACTCTGATTCTCTTACCCACCCCACCAGGGGAAAGGGAATGGGTGGCCATATAGTACTTCGTTGCAAACAAGAACTCTGTGTAGGAGACAGACTCCCTAGGATGACCAAGACAGAAATAGACAGATAATTTTTCTGGACTACTGTATGACAGCTCAGCACTACAGCCTGAAAAAATGTCACTTCCCTCCTGCCATGACTTTGAATCAGTAACGAATTTCTAAAGCACAGGTTTTACAATGCTTTGTGCATACCAGCAGTAAATTTTTTTATATGACAGTGTTTCAGTTTTCAATCTCCTTGGGTAGATTCTTTTCACGGGTTCTCAGATCAGCACAAAGCATCTGCTGTCTTTTAGGCAGTACGGCTCTGATGGACAGTTCCCAAGTGGAAGTCAATAAAGTAATAAAATTAGAAACATAACTCACAATCCTTTAAGCCTCTTTCAGCTGGAAGTACAGAGCTTTTTCTGGTGAGATATGCAGATGTCTCTTATGTGCTGGTTTGCCCGTGCAGCTACCTGGCTTGCACACATAAGGTCATTTAGATGCACAAGGATGGGTAGCAGCTACTTAGACAATAGATGTAGAAAATTAAACAGTATGAAAGACTTCCCCAGAAGAACACAGAAGTTTTGTATTTTTTAAAATACTCATGAGAAATGGCCACAGGTGTATGTTGATACAAAAAGAGAAAAGCTATTTGTTATTTTAAATTTGTTTCATTACATCTAGATAATTCTACTAGTAGCTGTCTCCTGGTTGGTAAAATGATTTTGACTATTTCAATGCTCAAGTATAAAATTACATATGAAATTTCACTTGCTAGGGCCATCCAGGTTCACACAGGGCTCCAGTCATGCCGAACCTCATGAGAGGAGTAAGGAACACTTAAACAAAATTACAGGGGGAAAAATCAAACCTGTGAAATGATTATCCAGCTTAATTAGAAGAGCTAAATTTGCTCCAAAAATTTTCTGCTAAGTTTATCTGTACACTTTCTCTTTCCCTAAATACAGGTTGGAGACATGTTTATTCCCATTGATTTGCTTCTCCTGGAAGGGCTCTTTTAGCATGTCAGCTTCCTCCCTAAGCACCTTCCCCCAGGATAATATGCTGTAGCTATTGGGTGGTTTAGTCTCCTCTTCTTGTTCTGTTATTGCTTTGCCCTTCTTGTATCTTCAGTCACATCTTGCAGAACAGCAGGACTTGCTGCTCAGTGAGGGGCAATTTCTCATGGCAAATGTATCTCACAGAGTTATTTGGGAACAGGGTACTCACTGACAGTCAAGTGCCTTTCTCAAAAACTGAAAGCACCTAAGAGCATGAAGACAAAACTTCAAAAACATGGATCAAAGCAACAAACTGGATGCACATCAATTATTTAAGTAAATTAAAATAGCAGGAGTCAAACACTAATAATGCAGGGGAATGGGGTGTCTTAAAATACTTCCAAACTGATTCTCTTCCTCCTATTTTTGTCCCATTGAACTATATTTATCTGAAGTACAGGAGAACTTTCCTTTGGTTATTTAAGAAGGACAAATAGTTTTCTGCCTTGATAGCATATCAGCTTAAACAGAGCAATACAACATCTTTTATGAAAGGTCAAATAGAAGACTACAAAATTTACTAAATTAATAGTGAAGATCAAAATTCTGCTTTCAGACATTAAAACAAGAAGCCCGTTCATAATATGGTGAGACATTTACTGGGTAGCACCTTTGTTTTTCTAGTCAATTTTTCACTGGACTCATTGAGGACAGTCCCTGGCCTACAAGTGAACTGAACATCTATGCAAAAAGGCTGAATGAGGTGGTCTAAATAAACACTGCGTCCTGCACTAGACTTCTGTATGGCAAGAATCTAATCTGTCTAGCCATCACGCAACATCACGTATGTACTAAATACTGTGATTACATCCATTTAAATTTAGTACATTTGGAAATAGATACGTAGTTAGCTAGACCATCAGCGCCGTTGTCATCTTGAATGGGATGTTATGAATCATTTTCCTATTTGGCTTTAAGAAATGCAATCCCTTTTACAGAAGCACTGTGTGTGGGTCAAGTACATTTCAGAAAACAGTTTGAAGACTAGAGAAGGACGGAACAACTTTCTCTCTGTTTTAGACATACTGGTATATTAACTTTACTTTCATATATGTTTTTTTTCTTTCTTTTTAAAATGCCTAAGTAAAACCTCTAATTTGTTTCAAAAACCATAAAAAGATTTTGGTTTGGAAGCTGAAATGTGCCTCTAAGCACTGAGGAAGTACAGAGTGAGCCTTTGTAATATAAATGATCTCTTAAGAATCTGAGTTCTGTGCCAGTGCTCAAAATAGTTATTACCTAAAGTAGGAACATTTTCTTCCCCAAACAGGAGCACTGAAAGAAAGAAAAGGACTCACACCCAACCTATGCATATTATCATACACCAGTTGAGTTGATAAAGTGAAAGACCTAATTCTATAATTTTTTGCTTCTATTTCGTTGATATCCAAAGGGCTTGAGAAGACAAATATAGCAACTGGAGATGAAAAGAGAACTCTCAAGACACAGCTCCTTTGTATACTTTGACGGTGAATTCTCAAAAGGATTCTTTCTTATTGAAAGGGAACTGCTGTCATTAGTGTGTGATGTAGATTTCTCAGAAAATACAAGAAGTGAGAAAAACATAGGAATGAGAATAACAAAAGTAGTAAATGCTGTGTAATCCTATCAACAATTGAACTATTCAAGAGAAGACAAGAAATAAAACCTTGAAACACTAAAAGCCTGACCTAGTGTTTTAACTGATGGCATAGAATTAATTTTATATATCACCACATCAAGATATATGCTGTTTGTTGTGCAAGTCTGTGAGATTTGCTTTTGAGCGATAGATAATGCTGTATTACTGAGGGAAGAATGAGGCTCTGGTGCTTATTATCCATGTTCTTTTTGCTGAAATCTGGTATTCAAGCAACTGATGTTCTTTCCTCCTTTGCCTAAGACATGTATCTGTTCCCTGTATTGATCTTTCAGACTGCAAAACCATTTTAACAAAGATTTATTAAAGTCACGGAAATCAAGTCCTCAAAGATTACAACATTCTGCTTGAGGACAAAATCCACTTATAGACACAGCATTAAATTTGCTTCAGAGGACAAAATACTGATTTTGAATGAGTGTATTTTTTACTGTTAAGAGGTAAAGAGGTGCTGGGTGGGAAGAGCTGGGAACTAGACGTCATTAAAACGGTACAACGCTACACTACACTTCTGTATCATATACCATAAAATTTCTCCTTTGGAAAACATAACTAAAAAGGGGAAAAGTTAGTATTGGGACAGAAAAAAAAACCCAAGCCAATATGCATTTTCATAGCATACCCAGTGAGGTGAGACAAGTATATCCAATAGCAAAGCAGTAATGGCTCTCTTCAGTTACAATGAAAATGTTCTGACAGCCAACTCTGAGTACCTTCTCCAGAGTTTCCAGTCACTAACAGAAAATGGGCCAGATGGTATAACATGGTGATCCTGCATGCCAGCTGTCACAGAAGAATAGCCTGACCCTAATGTCACCCAGGTTTACTAAAGAGAGAGATTAGAAATAGCAGATTTCTGCGATCTCTGTCCAATGGGGTAAAAGGAAATAACCTTTGAAACAAACCCTTCTCCTATTCCATAAGAAGACTATCTCTCCAGCTATTTCAGTATTTATTATGTTAAAAAATGACGGTAGGTAATTCAATAAAAGTGAAAATCTGAAGTGAAAGATTATCTTTCACAAGTGAAAATTATAACTCTCTGGGTACATTACTCTCCCTTCCCCATAGCTGCAGCCAACTTTCCTAACCCTGCAGGGCATGTGGCACCATAATGTGGGCGACAACTGGACAGGAGCTACCCAAAGGGCAGAGGATGGTCTGATGAGGGATAGTGATGAAGGATCACATTCCGCCTGCAGCCAGGCTGGTGTGCATTGCCCCACAGGCAAGGCTCAGAGCAGGGCAGCATCTTTGCACAAGCATGGACAAGCAGCCCAGCCGTAGCACCAGATTTGTATGGGAAATGTTTCCAAGATGCACACACCAGAGCTACAGGTTGGCTGTCTTTGCAGCAGGTCTCCACCTGTTGCCAATTTCAGAAAATATATTTGGAATGTGTGTAAACTGCAGTGACGGAGATCCCCTGTACCACCTGCAGCATCACAGTGACTCACGGAGCTGACAGCAGCTACAGCACCAAGCAGTAGCCATGACTCTACAGAGATGTCATAACCCAAAAAATCCTGCCACCATTATGATACTGCTGAGTAGCATCTGGGCTAGGTAATTTATGTTTTCAGACTCATTCATTGTGTGCCTTTCAAGACTGGTAAAAGTAAAAACAACCGAAAATAGATTTATACTGGGAAACACCATCTGGAACTAGGACAGAAGCTAGAGTCCGGATATGGGTCTGGCATTTCAAGAAAGACTTCTACAGGCAGCTACTTAGCATTTTAACTTAGATACAGTTTCAAGTCTGCAGACTTCGCTTAGGTACAGGGAATATACCATGCTTTGCAGCGTATCCAGGAACATTGGACTTCTTGTTTTCCTAGGAAAAAGCAAAACCAAGAAATTGCTAGTAACAAGTAATTACTACTAGAAGATGTTTGAGTACTGGAACAGACTCTTCAGGGAACTTGCCCCAGCACCAAGCCTGCTGGAGTTCAAGAAGTGTTTGGAC
>JAWWMP010000081.1:118381787-118416464 GCA_035047865.1 Dendrocincla tyrannina
TGTTTGAGTACTGGAACAGACTCTTCAGGGAACTTGCCCCAGCACCAAGCCTGCTGGAGTTCAAGAAGTGTTTGGACAATGCTCTCAGGCTCATGGTGCGATTCTTGGGGCTGCCCTGTACAGGGCCAGGAGTTGGACTTTGATGATCTGTATGAGTCCCTTCCAACTCAGGATATTCTATGCTTCCTCTTGGTACAGTGACGAGAACAGCATAGTAGTGAGAAGCCAAAAAAATAGCAAAGTATTGTATTTTAAAGGCTTTGGAGCCTTCTGAAGCTTGAAAATGTTGACTAAGTAGATTTCTTTCCTAAGCAAGGGTAACGTCCTTTTCTTTGGTCTTGTCTTGTTATCTGAAGTCATTAGTTTTCCTATGGTAAAGAAACAAAATTTTTAAAACCAAAACCTGACTGCTGGCAAACTGTCGCGTCAGTCAGAAATGTAGCCCTTCTGCTTTGGGCAAATGTAAGGTATTCAAGCCCCAATAGAACATCCATCACTAGCTGCAAGCCTAATGTTGCTATGCACAATGAGCAGTCTTGCATGGGAACAGTACTGACCAGCCATGTGTATTGAGGTGGATAAATCTGAAAGAACATTAGCTGAATCAAGAAGTAGGTCTTTTTCTCTTTAGGCCCGTGGATTGAGAGTCCCCATGTTCTGTTCTGAAAGCAGATTCAAAATTGTGAACAGCCATTTGCAGCCACAAGTTTGAACAGCCCTTTTCCAAACTTGTCTGACATTTTTCTTAAATTACCAAGCAGCCATTTTTTGTATGATTCTCTTTTGTCTGTTCTGAACATTAGGGTTCCCAGCAGCTAGTAATGGAGGGAGTTGACCCAGGCAGCTCTCAAGGAAGTCAGAAAATTATATATATTCATCACACTCAGGGCAAGGGTCCCACTTTTAGGCAGCTGAAGATGAGAAGCTAAAGAAGAGAATAACCAATCTCCACTCCTCACCTTTTCTCTCAAGAATAGGTTCCCCTTGTGTTTCTTTCCCTTTTCCTCCCTCATCTGAGCACTCTTCAGTTTGTTCCTCTATTTATTCTATTGCGAATCCGAGAATCCTTTTCTCCCTCACTTTCTTATGTATGTCTTTCTAACTCAGATTCACCAGTAAAAATCATGATTTACATATATATGTTTGTGTGCACACACAGAGGTGGGTCAGCAAAATGGGATAGGGGGGTTAGTCGAGGATTTTCAGCCTTACTTCTAAAAACTCCTTTGCTCACATTTTGGCAGCTAGGAGTTTCTGTGATAACCATGTCCCTTATACATAATTAAACAAATGTGCTAATGACATTTTTAAGTAACAGCAATTGACATTTTTCCCACTTTAGAATCTGACAGACAAGTCTGGACTTCATTAACCTTTTTCAGTTTAATAGTGGTTTTGTGATTTAGGAGAGCTGATAAAAAGGCAAGAACCATCTTCTTTCCACATAAATTCTGCATTCCAAAATAAGTTGCATAATATATCGGGATAAACAGTTTTGTGTGACCATGTATAGGTGAAGAGATATTCTCACTAAGTTTCATTAAAGTGACCAAAAAAAAGCAAGTTAGATCATTTATAACAGAGTACCCAAATATTTCTGTAAGGTGACCTTTGAAAAACAAGAAGTATGAAGACTAAAAAGTTTTGAGAAAAAAAATGGAATCCTTTTGTGAATACCTCAGGAAGCAAAAATTCAGTTTGATCAAAACTGATTCCTTCTATAAAAGTAATCTCCAAATATATTATTTGCATAAGACTCAGTGACTTGCTCTCTGGGGGAAGATGTGGCAAGGCACAGAGGATTTCCTAGTGCAGGCCAGCACTGAGTGCCCACTGACATCGCAGAATATGCCACTCAAGAGCCGAGCTGGGCAGGCTCTATAGCATCTGGGGATTTACTCTCAGCTGCAAGCAGCAAGCAGGGCTGTCGAGCACCAGAGTGTTTGCTGGCTCACCAAAGAATGTTGACAGATCCTGCAATGTCCTGTCACTTCCTAGTGTATCAAAAACGGCAATCACCTTTTGCCTTTGTGTTTGTGCACAGCTATGCCTCTGGCTAGGGTACTTCATAGGCTCAGATAAATGGGAAAGCTGCCTTTGGGATTCAGAGGAATGTGTATGCCTTGTTCTTGGCTTTTTGACCATGCAACACACATGTACTAAATAATTCCTTTTTTAGCACCAAAATCTTGGACAGAGCTCAGACATCTCCTAAAAACGTCCATTTCAAAGAAAATCTGAAAAATTCACAGTTTACACACAGGTCTTCTGTAAGAACAATTAAGTACCTGTGTCTTTTGCATGTGAACACTGATGCTATCTATGATAATCTATAAAGCAACATGCATGAGTAGGTCGGGAACACACAAACCCAACAGTGGGTTTGATTATACTAATCCTTAGCTTAATATACTCCGTTTGTTTAGACTGTCATAGCTCTGAACTGTCCATTTAAAAGACAGAAATATACCAAGACATAGCATTTCTCTATTGCTTTCTTTAGGTTTGGGGCAGTTTTCACCATTGCCTTGGTTACTTTGTGGGTCCTATTTAAGTTATTAAATTCTTCAGGTTGTGAAACTTAGTATCTTCATTTTGAATATACATTTACAACAAGAAAAAAACAAATACTGACCAAAGCACTTTATCTGGCTTCCTGTAACTCCAACTCAAGCCCTGTGATTTAAACCAAAAAGTTCTATGCAGGCCATTCCTTCTTGTAAAGTATTTATTATATTCATTCCAGCCAAACACAAACCAGCTAAAAACTGACAATGAAAGAATTCTACCTGTAGTTTCCATTTGTGTAATATTAGTGCTTTTCCTCCCATGAATTATTAAAACAGGTATGAAAGCAGATGCTGTAATACAATCAAATCAGGGTTGTGCAACCAGAACTCAGCAGGGGGAAAAAAACCCACATGAAAAAAGGGTTTTGTTAAGTAAAGTCACAGTAGTTGTTAAGGTTTGTATTGTCAAAGGAAGGTGCTTTCAATGGCAGTGTGACACCAGGCTTAATGCTTTGAAATTCCCTGACTAAATTTGTAACATAATCAGCTCTGTGCAAAGGGAAAGTCTGTACAGGTTGGATTGCAGTGCCTTTTGCACTGCAGTAATATTTCTCATTTCCTTCTGAATTCATCAGTCTTGTGCTGGGTATATCTGGTGACCTTGTCTGAAATCCAATACACTATAATTTATATAAGCTCCCTGACTATACAGCTGCTCATAGTACAGTAAGTGCCTATTTTGCTGTGTAATTCTTTCCTTCTCACCTGATTCACTTCACACATACCATTCATTACAGGATAATAAAGGTGTTTTGATGTATTTGGCAGTTCGAGGTGAACTCTTTCCTGCTCTGAGGAGATGTCCATCTGAGACAAATGTCTACTAACCAGCACTTGGAGGTTTTATATAAAACCAATGTAGAAAGAATCATTGAGGATATACCCCACTCCTAGATCA
The DNA here is from genome assembly GCA_035047865.1 of Dendrocincla tyrannina. NCBI lineage: Eukaryota > Metazoa > Chordata > Aves > Passeriformes > Dendrocolaptidae > Dendrocincla > Dendrocincla tyrannina. Next base: position 118,385,256 of record JAWWMP010000081.1, read on the forward strand.
TTTATTAACAGATGTGTCTCCTACCAGAGATTCTAGTTGATATTTTCTTTTTTTGGCAGGGGGATGTAAAGGTCTAATTCTTAGATACTTTCTGATCACGTGCAAATTATTTCTACTGCCACATAAGTCACTTTTTGTCATGAGAAATCCAAAGTGTCTTTTGTCTGGAACAGGTTGCACATACAAAAAGATCTTGTTTCTCTATCCTACTAGCAAGTTTTTGATGGATGGTTGCTGCCTCCAGTGTGCCTATAACTACAGCTCCTAATAACAAGTATCCTCCTCTTTCTCCATGATTTCTTCAGCTCCTCCTCTCATAGTTATTGATTACTTTCAAAAGGCTCCCTTCTTCTTAGCTTTGAGCTGTCACAGCTGTAGCTTTCCCTGCTTCAATACAGTAACCGTTTAACCTAAACCTACTCACGACATTGCTGTTTAGCTTCTGTTCCATTCAGACAGTTCTTTAATGTTCTTACCAGTTTTTAATCAATTATTTCTTACATATGGATATAGGTGAAGAGAGAACATAAAGTCTCATTGGATAAAGTGTCAAGAAGGAACCTGAGGAAGGTAGAAGTAGGAAAGGGGTGAAATATTGCAACCTCTGGGCAACTGTAGGCATCAGCATTCAAAACTGTCTTTGCACTTTTCTTTAGAAATAAATTCATGGCTTCTTCACCCACTGGACAGATATCCATTTTATCTCCATAATCTTCCAGCAGGACAATTAATGTTGAATGCACAAGTGAAGCATCTCTTCTGACACATTAGATTGCTACCAGTCTTAGAATTAGGTTATTAAACTGGAAGGAATTAGAAATAAAAATCTGAGACCTAGACTTGTTTTGGGATCTTATACTGACTAAACTTCAAGTACCTAGCACCAGAAGCATTAATTCAGCCCTAAAGGTAATGGGTTTCTTTTCTGAATGGGTGATTTGCAGCTTGTCTATCAAGGAGTCGCTGTATGTTATGCTGCAACCAGAAAATTATGCCATATCCTATAAAGAAGACAAATGTTTAATGTGCTGGGCATGAAGAGGGGAAAAAAAATGCATGTGTTTGGATTGTAAGGGGAAACAGAGAAATTTCAAGTCTTAATAGATAGAAAATGTGCTGCTTATTCGAGAACTATGTTCTTGGATAGACCATCCATTTTCAGGATGTGAATCTTAAAGACAGAGAAAACAGCCCAACACCTTTATAACTGTACTTACTTCATCTGGAGTATTTCATGCAGTTCTAGCTCTGTTCCATCAATATGAAATACTGAAAGTATATTATTTTCCATAAATGTCAACCATCTGAAATTTATTTTATTAGCTGAAGTTCCCACAAATTACTTTAAAGGCTGGAATGGCTGAGAAAGTGGTCTGGTAGTGACTTTCACACAGCAAAAACCTATTCAGCAACTTGTTCATGAATGTGATGTGCTTCACTATTTTCAAAGCCAATATATTTGATATGTGAGGCAGTCAGCTAAGCTCTGGCTGTTTTCTGGGAATGAACTTAGAACATACTTCATTGGTTTTGAACCTAAGGATTTTAATACAGTGCATGCTTAATTACTTTTATCACTGGAAAATTCAAACAGCTCTCACATTTAGAGCATCACAATCACAAGAAGATATAAGATATGCCACTAGGCTGAAAGCTTTTATAGTCTTCTCTGTCATCTTCGTCACTACTTTTTCCTACCTTTTCTTCTTCCATTCAGCATTTTTTTTTCTTTCTTTCACAAAGATGACTCCATTGTTGGCTGTCTGTTCCAGCACAAGAGAAAGTGGACCTCAAGTGGTGTTAGAAGCAGCCAGGTCCCTAATGAGACTGTCCTTCACACAATGGAATGCACATAAGCTGGGTATCTCCTTGTTTCTGGAAATTGAAAGTTTTTAAAGTTTACACAGGTCTGAAGGCAACTTCTTGGTAGAAGATTCCACTGAAGGCTCTGAATATGCAAAACCCACATCTTCCTAATAGAAGTCTGTAGGCCTCGGCTGCTGAGAGATGGAGTCTGTGAGGGTCCTGGGAGAAACATACACTGTCCTGTTTTCTCCAGGCACCCACTTTAGTCCAGTCTAAAACGGGCTGCTGGAGTTTACAAACTGGGCACATATTTAATATTTTGGGTATTTTTTTTCCTTTGTTAATTCCCTTATGATGGGGTGTACTTAGAACAAGCTTATATCTGTACATACAGTTTAAATCTCAGGTAAAAAAAAAAAGACAACCAACCAACCAAAAAAAAAAAAAAAAAAAAACAACAAAAAATACTGGGAGAAGGTGCAATGTTCATTTCCACATCTAACAGCATTTTTCTCTATTTTTCAGTCCTGCTAAGGCAGTGTCCAGTCCATCTGGACTGATATCTGAGTCCTACACATTAATTCCCTTCAATGTTATTAGGGCAGGCTCTGCATTCAAGTGCTTTTAATTGTCTTTCTGCTTTTGCTATAAAGAAAGAGGACATTGTAGCTTGAATAGATCTGTCCTGTTACATCACCCCAAAAAAGGTTATTGGTCATACATGCACCTACAGCACTTGAAAATATCACCCTGAGTTGTGGAAGTTTTACCTTTTTGCCTTTTACTGCTGTCTGCCCTTTCAGGTGAAAAACCAGACAATAGCAAGACAGTGTATTCCTCCAAGTAAAAAAGCTGCTTTGAAAATTTGCCCTGCTCTAGCTGCAGCTTAGAAAACCTTAAAAACAGAATATAAATTGTAGCAATAATAGAAAAATCATCAGTGCATACATTTATGAATGTATTCATTATATTCTCAGCTTAGAAAATCTCTACCCTATACACTATCATTTTTTTTTCTAAGAAAAGAATATTCTGATATTTTTGAGCTAGGTTTTGGAAGGTTGCTCTGGAGGTTTTGTGACAGCCTCATAGGAACCTTCTGAAGGCTTTTATATTTCTTATTTTTAAGTGTTTTTCTGTACTTTTGAATTGTTGCCTGGATAACAATATAGATGGCAGGGCGTGTTTAGAGGATCCACTGGGTGTTAACAATGTCACACCTTAAAAATACACATTGTTGCAGTTCCAGCCTTCTCTTGGAATAGTATAATTGGAATTTCCCTTCTTCAGAAATTTTTCTTTGCACAGCACATGAAAAGCGAAAAAATGTCAAGCAAGTGTGTTTTATTAGTATTCCTATTAATTTTGTAACATACAGCAGAGTTTGTCTTGCCACATCCTTGTTAAAAATGATAGGTAATGTCATTAACACTCTGGTTCTACACAAACCAGCTACTGTATAGATGACTCCATAGAAATAAAATGCTGTAGTAACTGATCTAGTTGAATGGACCAATGAAAGCTAATTTCCTCTGAATGTTTTATAATTCATTTCAGGCCTTGTAACTGGCCATTTCATCATGGAGACAACTGCCAATGAAAGCATCATATTAGGGTGTTTCTGTTTATAAATAGAGCTGAATCCCAGTTGATTTTGTGCTCTAAACTCTGCTTCCTTTTTCTCTCCTCCTTTTGCATTAAGACTCGTGCCTGGAATCACTGTAAATCAGATTACAAAAAGCTGCCTTCTGAAAACAGTAAAGCTGTTTTAAAGTTGAAACACATTGAGCAATAACACACAAAATTATTGTTATTTCTGGCATGGTCAGGAAAATCACAGCTACTGTCTACTGCAATAAAAGAAGTGGTGTTACCTGGAATACCTTTTCAAAATTCAGCTCTACATAGAAAGCAAATATTATTATATGTAAGGACAAATTCATCCTTAAGCGAAGCCACCAAAATGAGTGGAATTACAGCAGGAATAAATATGATTGATCCATTAAGTTGAATTCTGTCCTGCTTTACACTAATATAACTTGAAAGATCCCACTGAATACAAAAATAAACAAACAAAAACAAAACAAAAATATTGAAGGTGTAAAAGAAAGGCAGAGTCAGTCTCTCTAGCAGATATAACATATATAATAACACTTTTTATGGCATGAGAACATTATCAAAATAAATTTACATGGTAGCAAAATATTCAGTTCTTAATAAAAATTAGAAAATCTGAAATAGCAGAATCATACTTTCCAAACACAGGGAAGAGTTTTCAGTTTAGCAAGGTAGAAGTCCTGTTGGGAAAATCTTTGAAAACTCAAAAAAATCAACTTGAATCAACAGTTGGAAATCATCAAAAGAAAACATTTTGTTTCAAAGATGACATTTTGATCATTTATTAGCTTACTTGTTTCATTTTCACTCAATATGTCAGTGCAAAAGAGGGGGTCATCTATTCAAATAGCTTTGTATCAGCTGGTAGGATCATGATACCAAATAAAGAGACTGTGGGTATGGGCACGATACCTACAGATTTCTAAGTACCAAAAAGTATAATTTGATAAAACTTCCTACTTTTCCTACTGCTTTTATCTCTGATAATGCTATCATGTCAATTATACAGATGAGATGCACAATATGCAGTGCATTGGTCTCTTCACATGATATAGCACTTAAGGCAAGCTGTACCTCAGAGGTTATTGACTATGTTGTTCACTGTTGCAGACCAGAGTTCTCTTCTAAACCTCTGCTTTCACTCCACTATCAACAAAACCTCCTTGCAAGTCAAGGACAGCAGCCCCTCCTCCTGAGACTGCCTGCTGTCTTTGTCACAACTAGTTGTCCTGTCCTTGAAGCTCTTCCTCCTTGTGCTCCATCAGATCTAATATCTCTGTCTTCTGTCTCAGCGCGCCATCCCAGGCTCCATTATCTGCTTGTGTTTTATATTTCTTCTTGGACTTATTCAGAAATTCAAAGTCAGCTGCATCCTCTACAGCAGCAACTCAGAAGAGAATCTTTTGTTTTGTTTTGTTTGGGGTTATTTACATTTAGTTTTAAAGTATTGTCTCTTCAAATAGCTCTGTCAATCAGTCTGGAATGAAAAATTGAGCTTTAACCTAAAAATCCCTGAAAAGTGATGCCCAGTGATAGTTCACGGTTTTCTTTAACATGCCCAGAAAACAAGACAGTGTCTTTGGGACTTAAAAAATATAGAACATCTTGTTCTTTAGCTTGATGTTTTCTGCGGCCTGTTTCTTCCCCTTCCATTTGTCTAGAATGATGAGTAGTCTTTACCGGGGACCACAAAAAACCCCACTAAAATATGTGTTTTTTCTTACAGTGTTTTGCAATAGCATCCCTTTGTTAGAGAACTATTCAAAAGCTGTAACAAATTACAAAGAGCAATGGCATGTTGAGGCACAATAACTTTTTAAAAAACGTATATTTTTCTAACATTCGATTAAAATATCATGCACTTTTCTGCATTGCCTCTTCCATTGCTGGTGATGTTCACCACAGAGTTATATTAAGCTTCCCTTTGTTTAATCAGCTCATTCATCTTTGTCAACTATTTTAGGTATTCAAGAACCTGAATGTGTTCAAGATATCATTATAATAATATAATACATTAGAGTTCTATAATATTTCCTTGCCAGAATCTGAAGGCTACTTTATAGACAGTAATGAGTTTCTGCACCTACCAAAATCGTAATGGTCTGGGTGAGTTTACTCCTATTTAATACCCAGATTTAAAAGGTTAAAGTCTTGTCCTAAAGTCAAATATTCACTTTCAGTGCCAGCAGTCAACACCAGCTTTTCTGATTTATGGCCATCTGGAGTGTTTTAAGGATTTTCCAACGTAACATTACAATTTATTATTGTGCATGCAGTCGAGATCAATTATGGAAGAATATCTGCATGTTCAGAAGCTTGAGGCACCATTAAAAAGATCTATAAGGAGTGTTTTTAGATCTACAAAACAATTTATATCAGGTCAGGCCCTTACTTAAGTTCCATATCCAAACTGATCTGAACTTTTCCAATTCCAGACAGAGTTGGATTTGGTTATGCAGTCCTCTAGGACAAAAGTTGGCACAAATATCTATATAATAATCAGAAATATTGTTTTTGCAGAGCAGTAGCAGCTTTGGACCTTTAGTAACTGAACTGTACACAGAGATTATGGTGGGACAGCAATGAACAGGAGGCTGTACCTATCATGGTAATACCTAGGGACACAACTGGCAAAAGAAAAAGAGTCTACAATATTTGTAAATTCTCCATGAGGTAACCCTAGTTTGAAGGCTAGCCTGTGTGCGTCCTTGAAAAGGGGAAGAATATTTTCTGTAAGAAATCAGTGTGAGTTTTTAGCTAGTATTAAGACATCAGTTTGTTTAAGAATGTGATTGAGGCCACATCAAAGCCAAAGAAAGCTACGACTCGAAGGCATAACCTTTAAATGCAGCTCAATTATAGTTTCACGCTGGTGCAGCCTCTCTGCTATCATATAGTCCAAATCTCTCACTTATTTTTTGTCTGATCAGGAAGTTCCACGCAACCTGACAAACACACACACGAGAAGGGCAGTTTCCCTGTGTGTGCACCTCGGAGCTGCTCACTGTGGGCACTGCAGACCCTGCCTGGGAATTCCAGATGCCAAACAGAGCACTGCCCACTGCAGTACTTGGTGTACTTGCCACTAGAAGCTGTGGTTTATTTTGGTAAGGTGAGTGAACCCCTGTGTAGATAAAGCATAGTATTTCATGTGCCCAAAATCATATGGTATGAAATCAGCTTTCCTTTGCAGAAGGGAACTCAACCAGAAATTGCTTGGTAAGGTCCTGTAACCCAAACAGGATAGCAAAATAGAAACAGAGAGTAAAGCTGTGAATGAATAATCTTTATGAATATATAACACAGTGTGTCAGAAAATGTTTTCAGTTTCATGGTATTCTGTAACTGGAGATACGCCAATTAGTCTGAATTCTACATGATTTTCACACCTTCCTCTAAACTGCTGAAATGTTATTTTCTGTCCAGTTCTTCCACTGTGTTGTGGTTTAACCCCATCTGAAACCAGCACACGCTCCATCCTGCAACCTAGACCAATTAAAAAACTATCTAGAAATAGAATAGTTTAGAAACTATTTAAAAATGTCATGTTATAAAATTAAGTTGCAAGCACTTGCACACATGAAAAAAGATTTATTCAGAAAAATTTAACAGTATGCTATGTGCTGAATCACAGAAATATTCTCAGCTTTGCCTTATGTATTAAAACATGTAGTAGACAAATTTCAGTTTCAGTACTTTATAAGGGTGATCTTAATTGTGAGTATAAAGTTATTTTTCTTACTGAAAAAGCAATAAGAAAAATCAAACAAAAAAATATGCAATTGCTGTCAGGAACTGGGGAGCATCAAAACCATGTTGAGAATTCCAGAACTGAAGCCTCTGAAGTCTCATCTGGAAAATTGTATGGAATTTAGCTGATCTAACCTGGAAAGATAAAAGGTCTGTGCTTAATTTGCTAGTGCTTGAGTCTACAGTTATAGGGAGTTCAAACCTGTGTAACACTCTAACTTACATTCCAGCATCATACTTTCACATAAATTTATCATTTAAGTAGCTATAAATAAGTTTTTATTTCAATACAGCTTGAAATGGCAACATTTTCTCCTTTCCAAATTATTCCATAGAGCTCTTCTGAACTATTAAAATGACCTTTTTAAATGGATTATTTATTCATTCACTTCCTTGCCTTATTTGTTCACATTTAATTTCAGTATTAATAATGCACTCCACTGCACAATTTTATTTTACTGGAGATTTTTTTCCATATGTCACATCGAATACTATGTTGAAGCCTTAGGAGACAGTTCCCATTTTCTTTTATGGCATGTGTAAAGGTCTGATTTTGTTTAATGTTGTCTAAGGCATGCCTTTCTAATATCATGCTTAAAATAGATATTCATATAAAATAGGCAGTTTATGGAGGTTAAAAGAGGCTTATCTATGTCCTACTAGTTGAAAGGTAACCCCACTATGGCACCTGTAGGGATCACAGCCTGGTTCATGAGAAATTCCATTTTCATGCACTTTGTGAAGGTACATCCCGCTCTAGAGAACTAGAATCTGAATATCCAACACTGCCGCTATGTTTCTAAATACTAATTTTTCTGTAGTGTGTCTGGAGCCTGATCAGGTGGAATCTGCTCAAGAAGGCTAAAACTACAGGTGGTTATGGAATATTCAACAAAATCAAACCTGAAACCTCTGTGAACTGACTAGTTTGGATTCTTACCCATGTGTTTGGATTCTTACCCGTTTCTCTTACCCATCAAACCAATAGCAATGAAATGTGTCCTGAATATCAGCATTCCCTAAAGCCCTTCAATGAACAGAATGGAAATAAATGGAATAGACTATTTCTGTTGGAAGAGGCTTACAGTGATCATCTCGTTCAAGTCTTGAATGGCTTTAGACTGTTTCAGGGTTGACCTGCTATCAAAGCCATTGTCTAAACACCTCTTGAACAGTGACAGGCCTAGGGCATTGACCACCTCTCTAGCAAGGCTGGTTCCAGTGTTTGTCCACCCTGTTGGTAATGAAATACTCCCTAATGTCCATTCTGAAACTCCCCTGGTGCAACTTTGAGCCATTAAACCATTCAGAACCTTAAGACTTCCTCCCCACTTCCTGGAGATGCCACCTGCCTCCTTGCTGCACCAAGGATCATGGACATGCACAGAAGCTCTGGAACTCCAGTAGCTATCCTAAGCACTGAACTGGTGCTCTTCGCCACTTGTGTCCTATTTGCAGGCTTTGCTTTTTGAATAGTGGAAAACAAATTGTTGAAAACAATTTTACTGCAGGGGAAATTCTGGTACAAGTTCACAGCACATAATGAATGCTAACCGAGGCCAAAATGCAGCTTTGCAGCAAAACCAGAATAGGTTCAAGTGTCTAGTTCTAACTTTTCAGGACTGTTGAAGCAAAATGATTCCTCAGAGACTGTCTGTGAGATCATTCATCATTTAATAGCATTGAATTTATAGTACTTACCATATCTGTCATCTATAGCATTGAACTTCATAGTACTGAATTTGAACATAAGGCAACTGCTCTTGCACAAAGATTTATTCAGGATTCTGATGTACATAACTTCCAAGTCATATTTTTCCAGACTGGCTATCCTAGAACAATAGCTTTTGAATTGTTTTGCAAAACACAACAACAACACTAACAATAACAATACTGTTGCCAAACTGGGGAGTTAACTCTGCAGCTTTTGGGCTTAACCTGATTTCAACAGTTCTGAATAATTCATGTCTTTGTACATACATGATGAAGTTGTATTCAAATTAAAAAGAAAATATATTCTTCTTTATATTTGTAGAGAGTTAACTGAAGGCAGATGAACACATGACAGCAAATGATAATTATCAGAAGTGAGACTTCTGGCATGATTTCAGCTATGGGAAATTTTGTAATATTTTTTAAATTCACAGCATTATTTATCCACGAATGAAAAAAAAATAAGGAATGATTCTTTTAGGAACAGTATTTGCTGAAAATTATTTCTGTCACATCACATGGAAATAAACTGACTTGCTCATTATGAAATCAGATATCCATACAAAAATAACACTGAATATATGACAACACTGCTCCATAAATACTAGAGATAAAACTTCATTAAATTTGATGAATACTATTGGCATTGATCTATCTATCAGTTAAGTCAGGAAAAAAGAAACATGGAATTGTTCAAAAATAAATAATTTTAAAAGCTCCTTAACATCAAATTAGTAAAATGCATGTGTTACATACACCTAGCCATATGATGATTTTTTGTAATGCAAAGTTTAAACTCTCTGTCATCCCTCCAGTAAATATTAATGGTAACTGCAACAGTAGGTGATATTGGATCTAAGTTGAAAATCATAGTGTTGAGCAGAAGTATTTAATATGTCATGAATGACAGACAGGACATAATTAACTCTTATATTTTTCTCTGATTACTGTTTCCAAATGTGAGAGTCTGGGGATATAAATACATATGAGCCAGAAAAATCATTAACCTACACTCAGGAACAGCTTTCAAACAATATATGTTGAGGCACTTTAGAAAGACTTTAGAAAAGTTCTTTTGTCCTTAAAAACAATCACATCGCTAAACTGTTCTTTTCACAATTAGATGCTAATCAGTCATGACCCTTACATAAGAACATACATCAATGCAGACAGCCACACAAATAGAACGCAAATGCATTTTAACACGACAAGAACATGCTGTGGTTTATCAGTATGTAAAGCTGTGCTCCCCTGTTCCAGTCCGTGACATTCCAAGTTTTTGTAATAGGTCAGGTTAACCTAAAGGCTTGGTCACCCGAGGAGCATATTGTCACAATTTGAAAATGAGTCAGAAACAGTAGAATTGGATATCCATATGAATAAAAAGGGACATAATTTTTGTAGGTGGTCTCAGCTGAAGGATCAAAATTCCATATTGCTAACAACAGACCACGAAAATGCTCATGCTCTCAGTACGCTATTCCAGAGTCATTTGGAGTGGGTTATCCTGGTCAGTGTCAAAGGGAGTGTAACAAAGTCCTGGTACCGTTGATCTGGTTTAAATTACAAACCTCATGTCCTACCACATTACCAACACATTTCTGCCTAAGTTACCAAAGTAATTGAAGAGACATTCAGAATGATTTTGGAGAAATACATGTAGCACTCTGTGCCTATGCTTGCCACTACCAATTTTGTGCGTTTATATCTCAGTTGTTCTGATATTATGCATTACTCTCTTCCCCCATGAAAATCTGCACTTGAAATCATCTCCATATCCAAGCCATTAAGAGAAGTAAATATATCATTAGGAGAGAGATAGGCAGTGGAGAATGCTGTAATCTGCTCATGGGCATGCCATTGTCAGAATTTATTCTAATACAATCTATCAGATCAGTTGATAAATACTGCTACAACTGAGCTATACAACCTGAGGGGTTTATGCATCTAAACCCTCTATTTTTCTTAGGGTTTGCTTTTATAACTGGCTATTCTTGCTGCCTGTGTAACCATCTACTACATTTTTTAAGCTTGCCAAGTCTTTGCCTTCAGTGCTGCTTCAGTTGTTATTTAGAAGTGTGAGCTGTAGAAACGATAAAATAAACTGACGTATGTGCCTAAGTCTCCTGTGCCAGAGGGCATGAAAGGAAACACATAACCAGCAAATTTCCATAAATGATTGTGTGTGTCCACATGCTCTTGTCCCACGTCTAAGATGTCAAGCCTTTAAAATCACTTTGCCTGAGAAATTGCAATTACATTGATAACCCAAAGGAAATCTTACATTTAGTTTTCAATGCTTTTAATGGCCCTCTAGAAACTATGATTTTTGTGGGACAGAAGAGAAGACCTGATCCAGGGTAATTATTTCTTCCATGTGTCTTGTTCATCCACAAGGCAATAGAAAGGCACGAAAGGGCGGTTTTATCGGCAGTCAGATGTTCATGACTTTTTTCTATTGCACACTGAGATCACAGATGAAACAAAAAGAATCAGGGGGCTTCAGAAGTGAACCACAACAGAAATTGCCTGAGAAGCTGATAAATAATTCTTGTGCTAACACCTTCTGCCTTCTCAACTGCTGCGAGGTTGATGCCATAAACATCCAGTAAGGCTCTCATTAACACTCACTACTGGCTAGGGTTTCTCATGACCTCAGCCGAAATTCAGCTCGCAGAGAGAGTAGCCAGCCTTCAGCTCTCGCTGCAGTCTGTAATGAACTGACTCCTTTAGTTTCTGACTTCAAAAACTATCACTAAATGCTGATAATAGCAACCTGCCATTAAATAAAAATTATAAAAGTAGCTCTTTCTTTTGCCCAGATAGTTTAGATTCTTTGATTCCTACTTTTCATCATCATGTGCAAGCATATGCACGCACACACACATACACATGCATGTAGGCATACATCCAACTCCTCTAATGCTTGAAATTTGTTAGATTCTTTTCTCTTTATAGTTAGACATTAAAAATTGTATCTGGCGAACTTCTCACAGAACATACTCAGCCTCCCGGAAGGCAGGACTGTACATACATAAAATAATGGCAAGCCCAGCTTTACTTAACTGGTAGGTATTTAAAAAATAAAAATGTACATATCGATTTCTGCTTTTTTTACTCCTTTACTTTTCATTCACATTTTGTCATTAAAATTAAGTAAATTATTTTAATTCTGTACAGCCATGTTAACTGTCCTACTGGCAGCCCTATAATTCTTGGTTGGAACTATAGCAGGAAAGTGATTTATCTTCATAGCCACATTATTTTGTGGGAATACCTTTTTGCTTCTGCATCTAGGTGTATTTATACACATAAGACACATACGCATTCACAATATATACATATACACACATGTATATGTATATTAATATATATATAAACACTAAACATTTAAACTGACATATATATTTCTGTATATGTATCTACATTTTCATTTATTAAATTTCACTGCTGATACAATTTTCAATTGATAGTGCCCACTGCTCAAAGGAATGAGCTATTTTTCCAATGGATTAGCAAGCTTAAAAGAGTCCTCTGGCTGTAAGTGGCAGATCCATTTCAAGCTTTAGAGTATTCACTGTGTCTACAGCATGAGTTGTAGTGAGAGACAGACTGAGATGAGAAAGTGAAGTAATTCACGTGCCATTTTGCAACATCATACGGCATTTTCCTTTTTTGGCTTGTTTGTAAGGACAGGCAGGCATTCCCTGTCAATCTCATGCAAATAACTCCAATGCATACATACATGAGCAATAATCTTGCTATTTTTGTCACTTGAGTAATGCCATCGATGTAACTGAGAACTGAAGTGAAGATGACACATTGCTAGAAACAAATCCCTATCACCAAAGGCTCCAGGGGAAGTTCCGTGTCTGGTGTCCTCATTAGCAAAAAATATTAAGGAACACCACTCCTGTAACATGCAATGACCAAAACACCCCCCTGTGCTAAAATCAGAGTCAATCTATAGTAAGAATTAATATTCCATGGTAAAGCTGTAACAGTTTCCTGAAATAATGTTGGGAACATGTTTAGAAACTGCTGTGCTGCATGCACATAAATCTTCCTTGTACAGTTACCAGGTTGAGATCTCTGCCTACAGATTCCACGCAAAAAAGGTTTTGCAAATATTCTTCGCTTATTTTTTGTTGGACTGCCATCATGGTATTAGTCAAACATATCTAGCACAAAAAACTGGTGCTGACCTTCCAAATGTTTGTTGAAAAACAACACCTATTTTTTTTTCTTCTGCTTGTTTTTATATGCTTTTCCAATAGCAGACTCCATCTTTTGGCAGTTCTGTGATTCGGGCCTCCCTCCTGAATTCAGAGGACAGAGAGTATTTCACCCAGTAAAAGGGCTTGACATAGACACAGACTTGATTTCAAGTGCCTAGGTATTATCAAACAAGTCCTAGAAAGGCATTTAGTTGATCACTTATGTGCCTGAGGTGCCATCCAGGCCTAAACACAAGAAAATCTAGTAACAGAACCAGTAACACACGTGTTCAAGAGAGGACCCTTGAACACCAGTGTCAGGGAAGCCTGGACAGAAGTGCTCCTTGAGCATGGGGAGGCTGGAAGGGAGGCATGAAGAGACAGCAGAAGTGGTTGGTGGAATTTTTTCTTGTAAATTGCAGCCCTGCAGCCTCTCTCACTCTGCATAGCCTATCCGGAGGTTCAGTTTAACAGTATGAAACCCATTCCCAGGTTGGGGCTGTAGCTCCATTAGTAAAGCAGGGCCAGATGGCATGAGCCCTGTGCCTCTGGTGAATGCCTACTGCGTTCTTGAGGAAGGATATGAGCACATAGCTAAGTACTTTACAGAAATTTGTGTATGATTAGATTTCAGATACTGAATAATTTATTCCTCATCTTTGCATGTAAACATTCTTAAAAGCTTTTTGATTAGTTATTTGGGATATATTTAATAAATGGGACAGACTGAAAATCTGGAAAGTAACTGAAGAACAGATAGATACGCATCTTAACGAAGTCAGCTGCTCTGACTGTGGTTTGAATGAGTACAAACTGTGCTCCTATGGCCTTATGAGAGAAGCAGAAAACATCCATTGTGTAGACACATTTCCTTGGGGAACGGGCACTGTTTTTTCTTCCAGGCTTTGGCCTTTTTCAAATTACCACTAATTGCGCTAGTGATCCGATTTTGTGCCTTCTCTGCTAACAGCTGGACTTCATTCTTTTTTCTGAATTCTGAAGTTTCATAGATGAAATCAAAGCATTGCTAAGCCAGCTATTTGCAGCACATTCTCCAGCAAGAAAGATAATCTGAAATCTAGCAGAGAACCTGGGATGAACTGGATTCTGCAGCTCCTATGAAAATTCAGAGTATGCCATTGGGTATAGGCTTAAAAAATGAGCTATATGAGTCCAGAACTGTGTGTCACTTCTGTAAAGGTATGGCAGACTGTCTGGCACTTGTTTTTTCCTTCACCTAGGCCTTTGACATTTCTACTCCCAACATTAGTCTAAAGTGATGCAACATAAGGCATCAGCCAAGAATAGCTTCAGAAAACCAGCCAGTTTTGGAAGCTATTTTAAAGTTGCTTTGCAAACCCAAACACTTCAAAGGCAGCATAAACTGTGGCTGTCCTGTATATCACTAGGAAATAAAAAACATACACTGATGTCTCCTTAAATAGAAATAATTTTATGATGCTCCAATATTTTATTTGCTATCTACATAATTTTCATTTCTGCTTAATTTCTAGGATATTTTGACAATCCTTTTAAAAAATTCTAAAGAAAAACTTTTCTTTGGAAAAATTGTTTGCTTTTCCTGTTTTCAAAGAAAACAATCTATTTGGACACTAAAGCCATACCTCAAGCTTTTACTGTAGCTTTAGAATATGACCTCTGGTGAAACCCTCTGTGTCAGAGCTCTCAGATTGCCTCTCCCAACTGAAAGAAATGCCTTGTGTTTTTGAGATGATGAATTTTCAGCTTGATGAATTTTTGAGGAAAGGCCAAAGCAAAGAAACAAATCTTTGAACTAACTGAAAGAAAATAAATTCTGATGTCTCCAAGAAATAGTCCTCTGTTTTGGCCAACAAAGCAGACAGAGTGTTTCCAGTCACTCAGTAAACTTAGACTGTGACCAGAGACTCCTGTGATGCTGCAGTTCATTTTTCCAAGCTTGTTTCATTGGACAAAGGTGGTACTTTTTTCTTCCCTGTTTCGGGGAAATTTTGTCCCCCATGGACAAAAGTGACACTTGCAGTCCCTTCTGATACCACAGACTATGAATGTCCTCTGTCTTCATAGGAGCATGCAAAAGGAAACTCGAGTTTTCTTCTTCCATGGATTTCTACTAGGTCATGATGATTTTTTCTTTTGATGTGGCAAAATCCATTGTGACCATCTCTATATCTGCTAGGAGCTGATCTGGCATATGTTCACTTGCTTTTGCCACTTCCCTCTCCAACATGCCATCCATTTGGTTACCAGGTAACACGCATTGCTAGGCATTTGCATTAAGCATCGATGCTTGTCATGTTTTTTAAACTGAGTTTTTAAAAATAACCAAGGTTAAAATAGGATTGTGTTATGTCTGGGGAATCTTCAGATTCATTCTAGTGACTTGTCAGGATATCAGCAGTATAAGATCCATCTGTTGACAAAGATATTACTGTTAAATAAGCACAGGGCCAAATCCCTCTGGTTGCAAATGATTTTGATGTTGATAGCTAGAAAGAATTTGATAAAGTGCCATACGACAACATAAGGCCTTATTCTCCTCTTCACTTGAAAAGAATAATGGGCCAAATTCAAGTCTGGTTTCAGCAAGTGAAAACCTGAAGTTATTGGAATGCATTTGCTGTATTTTACAGATGCATTATGTCCATTAGGAAAAAAATTAATTGCTTGCCATGGAGTAAGTAGCACACATCAAGTTCTCTACCAAAGTGTGATTCATGATGATGACAATGCTGAGGTCAACTGGAAATGTTCATCTGCAGTTTTAGGGAAAATCTTTTTTTCTGAACATCAGCTTTCACACTTTTGTGTGGAAAATTATGACTTTCAGACAAAACCAGAAAATAAAGAAAGCAATGGAAAACCATACTTATGAGACCCCAAATGCCTGCTTTGTTGGAAAGTGGAGCAGCCCAGGTCCCACGATGCACTGTGAAAGCTAATTCACTTGAATAGTTCAGCAAGACAGAAGGTTGGAGACATTTTATGGGAAGTGGCATCCATCTAGACAGTCCTCTTTGCTAGGACTGAAAGTATAGGTGTGAATAGTACATTTGAAGCAAAACTTCCATATGGCTTTGTGGTAACATTTTCAAAATTTTGTGTCCACATCAAAAAACTTCAAAATGCAAACATAAAACATAAATTCTGATATTGCTCCCCAAACTTTTTAAAAGTCTTCCATATATTTGAGTTCATAGGTTCTTTAAGGTTATCATGCAGAAAATTTACCATCTCTTATAATGTATATATAATTTTTGGTGCAAAAGTCTTACTGATTTTGAAGGGAGAAAACAACAAATGGGTTTTTTTGGCTGAGCTTTAGCAAGGACACAGATGAGCTGATTCCCAGTAATGCCAAACGACATTGCTAAAGTCTGCTCACTAATGATGAGAAAGGGAATTAATATTTTTATGTGAATTATCAGTTGATGCAGAATCACACCTCCAAAAACACCTAGTGTTTTAGCCTTAACTTTTGAGATCTGGCATTAAATAAAGCACATTCAGAAGCATAATGCTTCATAAAATACTTCTGCATCTTACATATGCGTGATAGTTTATATCTTCAGTTTGCTATTCAAATATGTTAGTTCTCAGTCTCTTTTGATTTTTTTTTCTGGGATTTTATTGTATATCATAAAGAATCAGCCATCTTCAATATATGTTAATCACTAGCACATCTGTCATTTCTTCTTCTAGTGCCAATTGGAGTCATTTTATGTAACTAATATACAAGTTTTTCCCTTCCAAAAGTAATATTTGCATCTCCCAGATGATATTTTGAAGTGTTGGTTTACTCACTCAGTGTTAGTAGATATATTTGCAATGACTCCATCACAAACCAGATGAAGCCCAGAAAAATATGAACTACAATGAGTGGTTGATGATGTTTTTCTACTGCCATGGTATCTCGTGGTGATGAAACTACATGAGCGTACAGTTCATTTTCATATTTGGTCCCTGACTGTGCCGTCAAAATGCTTCAGTACATTAAAGCATGTATGTGTTAAAATAAGAAAGCTATTTGTGGAAGTGACAATCATGAAAAGAAGAAGCAGGTGTAAATAAATTATTCTTTAAACTCATGGCCTTCTTGAGTAACAATAAGATGGAGCTATTTGTTGCTAACCACAATGTGTGTGTGGACATGGAGAAAAAGCTGGGGAGTCACTGAAGAAAATAGTTAAAATGCAAATTCCTCCAAAGCTGGGAATGGCCTTCCATGGCTTGTATGTAATCTGCAGGGTCCAGTACTGAGGAATGATTCTGAATGGGTTGTGTAATGACATTCCCATTCTGTGGTTTTATCAATGGTGTCTCTTCAGCTGCATGTGGAAAGCAGTGTGGTTATTCCAGTTCATGAGCTGCTCAAGGGAACATCAGAATTCACTGGGTCTTAACTACTGTGCCGCTTCCCTACAGGTTGCTCTTGCTATTGGTTCATTTAGGTTGCAGTATCTCCCATGGCACTTCTTGTACTTCACTATTACCAAGCACCAGAGGTGATGTATCAAAGACAGGTGCTAGGAAACAGTATTTGTATCCAGACAAATATTGCTGTGCAAACATTTGCATTTCCAGTTTGCAAGAAGAAATAGAGTATTTTGAAGACCTCTAAGATCTTCCTTAGCAAAGTGCTCTTCAAATTATGCTAATAAATAGAAGCATTTATTCTTAGTAAACTATTCAAATGAGATAATGATAGAGAGTGACATTACTTGGGCACTGTCAAGGATATGGAGTATTCCTAGAAATTAAAAGTATAGTCAAAGTACTAATTATGATACCATCAGAGAAATTTGGTGCTTAGCACTTCTATGAAGGGACGGTTTCATTTTCTAAACAGTTTTACAACAGCTTTTTAACAACAGAATCCTGTGCGTAGCTTACTTCTCCCACTAAATTTAAGTTTTATTTTGTCTATCACGTATTTCAATTAGTAGAACATTTGGACTCTCCGCAAAGTATTTGCAGGCAAAAAAATGAAAGTTCCTACTTGGAGCAACTTTCAATTCAGTGACTCTAAGAGGGTAATAGCGTGTCTTTCCTGTACAAAGAAGACATTATTTCCTTTGGTTTGTAATATGTTTTTCCCCAAAGGATTATAAATTCTTTGAAGAAGCAGAGTTGTATTTAATGGCAGTATTCTTCCCCAAGAGAAGTAAATTGCTTCTGAAAGTTACAAAAACTTACAAAAGCCTCAAAACAGTATCTGTTTATGAAAATAATTAACAGTTATAAAAATGTGTGTCAGGTGTATCTAATTTGCGCCCCAACTAACAAAACCAGACATATAAAAAGCATTGTGACTAAATTTGGTCTTACGGTGTGGCAATCCTACAATCTCTGCTTGCGAACCGTACTATGTATTAGAAATGCATTAAACAAAAGAAGGGTCCAATATGATAATCACCGGAGTCATGGCAAAATTACACTTGTTCCAGACATAAAACCAGGGGTGGGGAGAAATCCCTTCTGGCTGGTTTAGAAGATTATGAGAACACTGAGGGATGGTATATCTGTTGTGGGTTGCTTTTCTTGATATAATATTTAATTGACACTCCGATGGTTCTCACCTTTAGAAGCATCACTGATTAGGTTTCTGCAAAGCTTGAAAACAAAATAAAAGACTCTAGAGATCAGAATTACTCTGGATATTTTAAAGTTAACATCTATTCAATTTCAGATCTAGTGTACTTTCTTCAATAAAAAAGTGGATATGGATCACTAAGAAAACTGTCCATTTGTGTCTATGTCTTCCCAGAAGGCTTTGATCACTGCATGATATCA
Source organism: Dendrocincla tyrannina (assembly GCA_035047865.1). Lineage (NCBI taxonomy): Eukaryota > Metazoa > Chordata > Aves > Passeriformes > Dendrocolaptidae > Dendrocincla > Dendrocincla tyrannina. Next base: position 118,404,152 of record JAWWMP010000081.1, read on the forward strand.
TGAACCATTAATGTCACTGTGGCATGAGTTAAGGACATTTATCTTGAGCTCAGTTGCTACTACCAGCAAGTTTTGCAATTTCAACAGTGATTCCTAGTCCAGTGTCACAAGGGTATATTTGATGTCTTGACTTAATGGGTAGCTTCAATCGATGTTGTGCCATGTTTCACTAAACAACAAGTCATTCACTTGATGTACTGAATTTTATTACAGGGATAACAGTCCAATAATCTCTTACAATCTGAAAACACAGCTTCCTTGGGCATCACCACCTAACTTTGTAAAGGACCAAATACTCCCAGCAAATAGGAAAATGCATAACTTATGCAACCTTTGAAGTTCAACTTTTTTTCAAAGGAAATAGGAAAAATGTCCATACCTCTTTTTTTGTAGCCTCTGTCCTAGGAATTACATAATATACCATGCTGGGGATTTTTTTGGTACTGGTGTGTTTTGGTTTTTCCATTTTGTTTCATTGGTTGGTTTTGATTTTTATATTAGTTTGGTTTCGTTGCATTTTCTGATCCACAGAACCTGATTTGGAGGCATGCACCAGTAATTCCAATCAATTCATGATGTGATGAGACTAACAAAATGAGCACATTTGCATGTTGATCTCCTTATGCCTTAGATTGAGACAGAATTGTGAGTGCTATAAAGTGAACCCAAAAGGGACTTTTCCACATTTAGGAGAAAATCATCCATGAGCACATATGTACACCACAATAGTCTCTGCAAATTCAGCTGACTGTCTGCAACCTAATTTTAGGACTTTAAAATAAGAGAGAGAGAAAATGTGTATAACTCTTCCCATGAAACTGCAATAAAATGGTAAACACTACGCAGCTACGTCTAAGCTTTAGGTCTGCAACAATGGCCAAGACATTAAGATAAGAGACTAATGTAACAAGAACAGCACCAAGAAGGGTACATATGTAACAGGTTCTGCCTTAGGTAAAACAGCAATACATTCTCCCATGCCAAATCAAGCCAAAAAGAGCAAGGTGCTCCTCATCAGTGCCTATTTATATATGTGAATAGGATGAGGAGGTGTTTCTTACTGAGAATCAGTGGGAAGAAATAGAACTTTGGTGATGCTTGAAGGATTATTTTTGTGACCTCTTTTGTTTGTTGGTTTGTTTGTTTCAAAAAGAGTCTTGTTTATTGATAAATTTCAAGCAGATATGAAGAATGATGGTAAAAATGATTCGTTACCAACCCTGAACTCTCAGAGTGTTTGACTAATGAAGGTGACATCTTTATCAGTACCTGTCATTTCACAGAATGCAACTACATTTGCATGTAGATTGCACATGTAAAGGCACAGTATTGATAGTGGAATCAATCAAATAATTCCGCTTTCAGACCAGAAAGATTTATTCAGCAAATTAAACTCTCTTTAACTGAGCCTTTTTCTCCTTATACTTTCCATCCATTCTTCAGCTAAATGAGTGCAATAGGAGGGACAAAGATGCAGGTCTTAAAAGAAGTCCAAAAGTCTGAAGTGGTGCTCAGATATCACTTTCCTGAACACAAAAGGAATTTTTATCTCTAACAGCTTTTGAGGACACTCACTAAAAGCTTAGAAAAATCAAAGGCCTGATTTAATTTCTTTCTCTGATATCCAGACATTTTACATATTGTAAACAATATCATACATCATAAATTCTTATTAATATATCTCAACTGCTTCACATATCATTAAAAACTTCCTGAAAATAAGTTTCAAATGGGCACTTTCTTCTATTCTGCTATTCACAAAAGTTTAATGTTTATGTGTGTAGATGCACAGCTAAACATATTGAGCTCATTTCCCAGTTATGCCCAAGGAGTGCACTGCATGATTCTAGCAAAACCAAGACCCTGCCAGTGTGAATTTTAGCAGCTGAAACCTCCATGCTTCCAGATTCTCCTGTTAGAGTTGTTAAGGCATACATTCATTTATATGGCTAATCAAAAGCTTCCAGACAGCTGTGACTCATCATGCTACACACGTGTTCCCTGTCCTTCCATGGTGTGACTAATGCATGTCACAGTGCCCTAAGAGCCAGCACAACAGTCTTCCCTCCCTGAAAGCTGTCTGCAGCTGGTAGCACAGCATGATATAACTCAGATGAAGTACAGCCACTGGCTCGGTCCCCAACTAACCAATTCTTGCACTGACTTAATGTCACGTTAAACCAATGTACTAGTGCAGTCAATTAGACTGATAATGTAATAAGGAAGATCAAAGGAGTCACAATGTATGTAATCTAGTAGCAATCTGTAATATGCAATTTGTGCAGAATTGCTTATCTAATTACAGAAAAGCATAACCCTTTTCTGTAGGTTGAAGTGCAGTAATGACTCCAGGCCAACTCAAGAAGCCTAAAACACTAAGCACACTACAACAATATTTACTACTGCAGCATAAGGAGGCTTTTTCTGTAGGAAGAGAGATATATATGTGCAACCTTTAATCTTTAAACAACTTGACAAAATACATACATTCTTAATAATGGGATACTTCCAATGAACACCTGCAAATATAGCATATTCAAAAAAATCTTCTGGATTTAATACATGGTTATTCGGGGACTCTCAAAAGCTTAGAGAACCATTAATCACAATGATAACTTTAAACACATTTAGTTAATGTATTCATTTTTCCCCCCTTTACATGCTTTGTCCTGCTCATATAGTTCTCACTTATAGCCACCTTTCTAAAATCAAATCAGTTTAGCCAAGAACCATTGAGAAAAATGACATGCTTTCATCCTGTTGAAAACATTTAATTTGCAAAACTTGTGTTAGAAGGAAGGTAGGCAACAATGTTTCATACTCAGGAGTTCAGTTGTGGTGTGATAAATGGTTTGATAGCTCTAGTCTACCAGCACTGGTGGCAGTCTCATTTACAGTGTGACAGGAGCCTTGGTACATAGGCAGCAGTGTATTATACTGAGGACATCCTTGTTGACTGAAAATCAATTTAAATACCATCCCTTGAACTATGATTTGGTAAGATTTCGCCTTTGAGTTTCATAGTTATCCTGAAATAGGATGGAACCACATTATAGATTATAGCTGTGTGGTATACAAAATACCACTACTAGGCCCTGTACTGAAAGCTGTCCAGCTATGCTAATGCACCTCAGCACCATGACTACAGTGATCCCAGTGCTTTCACTGTGCTATATAGGCGTACTCCTTCTGGAAATGGGATGGTCTATTCAGTAAGAGAAAGAAAATCAGTGCAGCCCCATCTCAGGTGATACAGGTGCTGTGAGGGATGTGAAGGTTTCCTCATCCTGGACTCTGTCCTTACAACAGCCAAGTCCCAGATGTTTTGTAGTTCTCCATGCAAAATCCCCGCACACCAGGAAAATTGGATACATAACTGCTCTGCTAGAGAAAACTGTAGGCATTTCTGCTTTGTATCAGAAAGAAAACCATGAATGGCATTCAGCATATATTTTACTTAGAGAAAACACAGCAATTCTTTGAACACCAGAACCAATGAAGTCAAATTTCCTAAAAATCCATGTGTTATTACTAAACTAAATTTTAATATTCACAAGAAGTCTTTTCTGCAACTTAGATATTTATAAGGGCTTCTCTAGGGTGAATTCTCTGATGCCTAATAGCTCACACCATAGCTTTTTCCATAGTTACAGATATTTTTTTCCATTACCTGATGAAAACCACAAGATTTTCTTATAAAATTGGAACCAGCTCCTGCCTTAGGGCTTTTCACTCACTAAAGGATCATTCTGCTAAAAGGAGCCAAACAGCATAATGCAGATCTACAGTACTATGGGCAAACCTGCTTAAAATATTCAGATGGTGAAAACCATTAGACACTTCCAATAGTAATAACTAAGAATGATAAAGTATTTTCTGGGAAGCATTCTCTAATAAAGCAGTTCAAATGTTGCTCCTAGTCATACTAAATAATCAGGACATTAGGGGAGAAAAGGACTATGTACTTATTGAGGTATCCAACCACAAGTCCAGTATTGCAGATTTTGACTTTTTCTAATCCACCCATTTTCAACAAGTGTGGACTTTAAAATTACCTCTGGCTCACAGAATTAGAAAGAGATCTTATTCCTCTGTTTCTCAGTCTGCCTGAGTTTACTCTTTTTTTCACAGAGTCAGTCTTCACATGAGAAAAGAAACATGAAAGTACTTTCCTACATCAGAATTCACAAAAATATTCAGTTCATCTTCAGTTTGTAGAATAGAAGGTTATGTCTTAAATGATGGAAGAATTTCTTTGTATAGTGGTCTAATTCTCTAAGTAAGTGGTTCTTTCTGAGGCAGAAATGTCCCTTTGAGAATTTACACTGGGGGCTCACTCTGAACACCCAAACTTAATTGAACAAGCTCATGACCTAACGGTTTCTTGCTTGGAGGGTCACAGGGTCTGAAGATCATGTATATCCATTTGGCAGTACACACAGAAAACCCCATTATTGTAAGAATCTCATGTTTGTCCACAAAAATTGAAATCCAAGAGGTTCTTCTAACAGACTAGCCATGCTTTCTGTAACACACCTTATGTTAATGTTTGTCTTTAAGAACTAAAAAGAGTATTTGCTATAACAGCCAGCAAAGAAAAATAATGATAAAAAGAACTATAACCTGCTATTGGCTTGCTTCTGACTCCCCACATCACATTCTGTGGGTGGATAAAACTATCAGTGACTTGTCAGATCTCCTTCTGCACAGCTGTGGTCTCCTTCTGCCACAAATGGACACACATGCTTTTAGCCTTTTCTCTCGTGAAGGACTGAACTACTAGCATGGTTTTCTTATTTGGATCTTGAATCCAGACCGAATGTAAATTAGATCTATCACAGGGCTTCTCTGCCCCATAATCGGCTTTGGCAGCAAAGCATGCCAGGTTTGGTACTCTTACGAAGCCAGCTCTCACTCTTATAACGAGTGAACACAACAGTGTTGGTCCAACACAAATCCCATGCTCATTATCAATAAACATAGCACACCTAACAACTTTTAGAGTCATTTTATATAGCCTTTTATCAAAAGATTTGCTAGAATCATCTAAGGAATGCTTTGAACTTGCAATATGACTTATTTGCACAGATGCTTTCTAACTTAAAATTACAGTGATAGTGGAAGGGAGTTCCCAATTGTGTGAATGCAGAGCAAAGGCAAGAGGGTTGCTGCTCCATAGCTACTCATAGTATGCCCTGTGCATTTCTACTAGCATGTGTGACATCTAAGTACTGTGACTTATTATTGAAGGGTCAAAAATATGGCACTGCAGACTACCGTATTTGCATATACAGCAGCTATTTTTACATAAATATTATAGTGAAAGAACACATTAACTTGCCAAAATACATGAAAAAGGACATAAACATGCAGATATTCATGTGGTATCCATGAATTAAAGCAGTTCCTTGATGTCACACTTCAATATGAAGGTGAGTTTTTGATGGACAATGGTGGAAAACCAAAGGACGGAAAACTAAGGTAATAGCAACAGATAGCATAGTAGTCTATTGAATGAGCAACAACAGAACATCAAAATGACAGGCAGAAAAGTGGCAGAAAGCAGCATGTTACAGTGCAGGGATCATATTGTCACCCTGAGTCCCCAGCACATTTGAGAATTGCCTAGTGAAGGAGTGAAACTACATGAGACCCAAAATGCATTGCCATGATCCCAGAACACCACCCAAAAGGCAAATAAGAATAATGAACATTTAAAGTAGGAACTATGCACCACACAAACAATTAATAAACTGAAATATTTGTCTACATTTGCAAGTAAATTCCACTAATAAGCAAATTAATGATAATCACAGAAATATATACATAAGCCACTACCAAAGCATGAGGCCCATTCTCCTGCTATTTGCATCTTCAATAGTTATCTCCATCCATGCAAAATGAATGTAATATTTTTCAGATCATATTTTGTAGGATTTCCCACCTTCTTCAAAGTCACTGCAATGATACAACCAAGCATTCAGAGGCACTAAGAGGGTCCACTGACCACTTCTGCCTGCTCAGCTCAGCATGTGACAGCTCAGCCTGGCTTCCTGGGGACAAATCTATGCCTTTGTCGTTCAGGTCCATTTTCTCTCCACAATCTCCCATCACTTCTAAATCCATTAGCCCATTTCAAAATATGTTATCAACTTTCAAGGAGAGGAAAGGAACTCACATTAGTCTCTCTGCTGAGGCTGCAATGCACCTTTTCTGCTATTTGCTTAATTCAGTGGAAACACTGGCCTTTCAGCGGATAGAGTTCAGAATCACCCACAGCATATGTCACTAGCAGATAGGGAATGGGACACAGTGGATGGAGGAGTGTACCTGTGCAAGATAAGGAGTATTTTGGGAGTGTGAGGTAACAAAGTTTGTGGGAACAAATTTCAAGTACAATTAAAGGTAGTTAGAGATAAAGGTCACTAAAACAAGAGCCACTTCAGAAACAAACTGTTTAACCTACAGTAAGATTACGAAGTTTCATTACTCCGCTTCCAGTCCTAATCAGCTTCCACATTTGAATCACCGTGTTAGTTCACATTCCACAAAAATGTGGTTCATTGTTGAATCTATGCAGTATTTTTTGCATTCTTTCACTGATTTGCAAACATAATAAGCAAATTAAGAATAAAAGTTTCAGTTTCTTGTTGTTTCTTGTTTTGTTTGGATTTGGGGGGTTGTTTGTTTGTTTTGTTGGGGTTTTTTAATGGAAACAATGAGAAATGCATTCTAGCCAAGTTAAGAAAATGTGGTTATGTAAATTTACACCTCCAAGGTGGGTTTCTTAAACGTAATGCTGTTCCATTTATCCTGTGCTAGAGGAGATTAAAAAGCAACTGCAGTAGGTATAAAAAATGTTTAATGAAATATTTCAGAAGAGATTATGGAATGTAACCTATGTAAAGGAAACCTGAGGACTTGGCATGTAATTTTTTTAAAAAAAAGTTAGATTTTCTTGACTTAAATAACACCTCATGGTATTACCCAAACCCCCAAGAGACAGCATCTTATGGTATGCAGAATCCAAAGCAGAGCAGCAGCAGATACCTATGAAATCAGAAACTGCATGACTTGGGAAATTGCTTCAAAAAGTTGATCTCTTACTGGTTGTTATTTCTGAAGCTAGTTATGAACACAGACCTGCTTGAAATGTTCTGGCAAAGTCATTGTGTTAGTACCAAAATATTTATTTAAATGGTTTGTTCAACTTCTATCATCCCAGAGCTAAGCTTCAAATCAACTCGCTAATAGGCTGTCTTGGAACCAGGAACCTTGTTGTTCTTCACGAATCACTCCATCAAAGATCATCAAACCTGCTCAGGAGCCTAGTTTGCCATGCCACAACCAACCTACTCTGTACCTCTCTGGAGTGTCCCATGCTACTGTTGACCCCCATATACTGGTCTGCGTTCAGATGTCACTGAGTCAGGACACTGGAAATTTGGGAACCACCCACTCAAACAGGACTTTCCTCCATTTTTGCAGTAGTGAGGTGGAAGCCAGCAAAAGCACCCACTCTCCAAATTTTCAAGCTCGTGCACCTTGAGTTTGAAGCCTGAAAAAACAGATATGGGCTCACTGTGTAAGTATACCCCAGGCAGGGCTTACCTTCCACCACTGAATTAATCTGCAGCTTGTCCAGGAAGCTGCACTTTGTTAGCTGAGCTTCTGACACTCCAGTTGGAAAAAGCAAGAGTTCTCATGAGCTTTTCACATAGCTTTAAGAAAAAATGTGGTTCTTCCCCAATAGTAGTTTACAAATTAAAACCATTACACGGCAACAACTTCATTATTCTTTGTCTTCAAGGAAGTTCCACTTGGGTTCAGTGCCCCATTTGCATATCACGGCAGTACTCTCTTCCAGACATTACAAAGGATAAAAAGACTGTAGGGAACACTTGGGGGGGAATGCTAAAGAAAAAAGCAATTAAGTTAACGTATTACTCTAGCTAGATTCATCTACAATCCCATAAGAAAAAAAAAACCAAAACCCAAACCAAAAAAAAAAACTGGTCTCCCCTAACGACTGAATAATGGCTGAAAGTAATTTGTGGAGTTTTTTAACTTGCTGGTTGTTTTGTGCTACAAGCCCGGAGCAGAATATAGTTATATACAATGTGTTATTCACAGCTGGAGAAACATGGGCTTATTATTTGGTCAGGGTTTGCCTGTGATATCAAGGTATTTCATTAAAAGAGGAAATGTCCACAGATTTTCTGCATTTCAGTCCTGAGATTTAATACATGGGGGAAAAGTTGAAAATAAAAAATAATTACGTGAATGAGAGCTCCAAGGTCTAACACTTCACTTGTGAATACAGTAAGTTTTAAACAAATTACTCACATGTAATTTATCATATTTAACTGCAGCACAAGTTTATCACATGTTGACAGCATCTTCAGTCTAACCTCTGAGAAGTTTACTCCCCAATTTCCATCCTGATGTCAGAGCAGCACTAGGCTGCCTGAACACAGCTCAGTGCCCAGTACCTGCAGAACTGCCTTGCTCAGGGAAAGCCCCAAACTGCATTCCAGGAAAATTAATCTCCCTGTAGCTCTTCCAAGAGCCTGTTAATGTACAAGATATGGAGGATGCTCTCCTCCCACACGCCCTGCCTTATCTCTCCACTCCCAGCCTCTATCCTCTTCTACCTAGCTGCAGGGGAGGAGCAAGGGATCGCTTTTATAACTAGAAGCTTCATACTTACCACAGTCTGATCCAACTTTCTCTGCAATTGGCATCTTCCTATTGCAGAGTTCTCTGCTCCTAGATGTTGCATTCTCCCTTACTAATAAAGAGAGGCATTTAGCTGACAATTCTGAGCAGTGGCTGAACATCCCTTGCTGTTTTCCTTCAGTTTTGACCTGTGCAGACAATGCCTCCTGCTTATGCCTAAACTATTGTGGCAGACTATTTTTAATTAATTCATTATTAAATCATTTTTTACATAGAGCAGAAATAATCCAAAACAAAACACCTGAAAATTCTGACTCCAATTTCACCAGATTAGGGAAAGGCAGACAAATTACTGCCTGCTACATAAACCCCAGGCAGGTACTGCAGATCTTCAAAGTAGCTTGAAAAGGATGTCTTCCATAACAGCCTTTCTGAGAATGGAGAACCACACCTGTGTGGCTCTTTCTCCACAGGGAAGGGAAAGAAGCTGTGCATTGCAGCAGCGAGGGACTGTGGAAGACATGAAAGCCATCTCCTCGGGGATGGTATTTAGGGAAACACATTCTTTCATTGCAGAGCTTCTGGAGTTCTAAGTTAGAAGGGAATACAGGATCACCTAGACAAGCATAATACTAAGTACACCTTTGGCTATAAGCACCCCATGGCTTCACATATATAATATCATCAGGAAATACCAGGTCATTGGAGTGACAGGATTGGGTTTTATAGACTGTTTTATTGTCATAAACTTGGACCAAGCTACTGCAACTTCTAGAAAGAGATAGCAGATTAAGTTTAAACCTGGGACAGATCCTCCCGGAGACCCATGAGCAAAGCTCAATCATTTATAAGGTAGTGACCTGGCATAGGGTCAAAATAAGAGATATGAGTTTAAAGGTCTGTAAATAACACCAGATAATATTTTAATTGTCAGAGAGGATTAACAATCAGCTCATGCCAAAAAAATAGTACAATACGAAGATTACATTACAAAATATGATTTTTTTAAAAAATCAAAATGCAAGCTACAATAACCTACTACAGAAGGTTAAAGAAAGACATCTGAGTTTGTGGAAATCATCACTATCTTTGCACAAAGGAAAGCTCTTTAACCAAACATTACAGGCTGGAGCTCCAGGACCCACTCAGCAGGCCTTCTGTTTGCTTCACATAAACCCCACAAATTTGAAACAAGTCAGTCTGCACAAGTCTAACTCTAGCAATTCAACTGTAATCATAATGATATGCCTTTGTTTAGTTCACGTTTGATATCTGTTTGTGTTATGATGTGTCTACAAGTGATTTTAGCCCTGATGTCAATTACTATTTGCTTGTGCAGGTTAGTCCAGAATTAAAAAAAAAAAAAAAAATAAAAAAAATCCACCCAGAGAAGAAAGGAACAATGAGACAGTTTTTACAAACAGGCAAAAACCAACCCTCAAACCCCATCCAAGTTGTGGCTAACCTGACAATGGCATATTGCCCATGATCTGTCCCTCCTGGCTATGCTCTTGGTCATCTCTGTTGCTGGTTTTGTGATACCCAGCTCTGTAAGTTTTCACTTAATACACGAGAGAGGGAAAGCTGCCACTATTATCTCTTCATGCAGCAACATATTACTCCTAGATGTGTCCACATGACAGCCTTTAAACAATAGTGAGACAATGGTGTCCCATTGCATCCTGCGGAAGAACTGAAAAAACTTCCAGGAGCTGCTCTAGAGCCCAAAATGGGGAAAAAGTGTGTTGGAGCCTGATCTGTGGCAATAAGAATAGAAAACACATTATTCTGAGTTGTAGAAATATAAGAGCAAACCAAAACCTGAAAACAAAGCAAAACAAACCCCCAGTCACACATTAGGAAGCATGGAATGCTATTCCAATAACCAGGAAGTCCTTAATCCAGACCAGACATGGTCTGAAACTGTGGTGGGCTATGCTATTGCCAGATGCTATTTTCAATGTGATCTATTTTAAGAAAATATTAGACTTGGCCAAGAAGCTGCCTTTGTTTGACTTGTTTTCATACACAGGTCTTGGGTGATAGAAAGGGCATTGGGATGGGGTTCACTCTTGTAGAACTGAACCTTCTTCTTTTTGCCATTTGTTAGAATTTGTTGTTTGGAAATCAGGATGCATTTCAAAACCATCTGATGTTACATTTTGGCATTGAGATAACTAAGATGATTACACTGAGGAAAATGATCAACTATTTATTTAGACAGGCTGGTTTTGATGCTGCTTACAGCAGTCCTCCTGCTGGTGTTTATTGTAATATCTGCTCCTACAAGGGAAGAATAGCCATTAAACCAGTCTGTGAGAGAATCATTCTCTTCTCCCCAGGGGAATGTCCCTAGTGTTCCTCAGGCAGGGACTAAAAGCTCTGGGCTGACCTGAAATGGGCTCCTGGGCTATGGGCAGGGGTTAGGGGAGTCTCCAGGGGAGGCTGGGCAGGGCCAGTATCCCTGGTAAGCCTTCAGGGCTTGACAAACACAAAGCCAGTTTTCTTTCTTCAAAAGGAAGCAAATGTGTGGGTCACATGAGTTCACTGGTGTGGTCAAAATGATCAGCAATGGAGAACATAATTATTTCGTACAACAGTTATACTGTGATTTTGAATTATTCTCCTATACCTTTCCAAATGTCTGCCATTTTCCTCCATCCACGCTTTCATCTATCCATGTTCTCCTGTCACTCCAGGGAGGTGTTTGGGAAGTTCTGCTTCACACAGACCTAATGGGCTTGTCTAGGCAAAGCAGGCTTTAAGGGAGAAGGAAGAGGTAAAGCATGTTTATGAGGATGGCTTTGATGGATGAAAGGTGCTCTGAAGAACACTGCTATAATGAGGAAGAAAAATCCTGCAGCAGAAACCTTGGTAGGAGATTTCTCTTTCATTCAGGCTATTTCTTTCTTCCCCTTATCTGATCGACTGAAACAAAACTCCTGTGAAGGAAATCTTTCCCACACAGTCTGCAAGATACTGGTCATCAGCATGGCCATACATTTTGCATTTTATTTTTGGTAAATATAGAAACCACAAGGGCTTTCCTTCAATTCCTAAACAAGCAAGAAACAAGCTCTGTAAGAGCAGAAGACGAATGTTTATGAACATAAACCCCCTAAACCTAGAAAAGGAGAAAGCCAAAAACAGTTACCATTTGTTTATGAAAGAAAACTGAGTAACATAGACCTAGTGATGTAAACATGTATCTAGGTATGATAATGTACCTCTGTGCAAAACTAATTTCCTAGAATTAAGTTACTTTAGCTGTACACTTACTAGCACAGGAAAGAGTTTTTTATTCCAGAACAATTTTCATTTTTGAAAGCTGAACAATTTCTTATTCTGGAGCAGCGTCTACACAGCATGCACACTGGTGTAGCTGAAAAACCGTGGGAACTTGCCTATCAATTGCTTTTTCTGTCTGTTTTTTTCCAAAAAGCAAGTCCTATTAGTGTCTGGAGGTGCCTGTATAAGAGGGAGATAAGACAGTCTCCCTTTATCAAAAATACCAAAAAGTCAAATATTAAAATCTCAAGAAAGCATGGTCTGCCTCAAAATCACTCACTGCATGATGAAAAGCAGTAGATGAGAACTCAGGCTCCTCAGAACCTATTATTTAATGAGAATCTGA
>JAWWMP010000081.1:118424904-118448347 GCA_035047865.1 Dendrocincla tyrannina
CCGTGAGTTCATCCTAGCACCAGTCTTTTCTATCTGTTACTTGTCAACACGTGTTGTACTCTTTTATACTTTTTATAGTTTATATTCTCTTTTATACTCCTTTATATTCTGTACCCCAAAACCCCATAAGTAAAAGAACTCTTCTCTACTTTACCCACCTAAAGTTGTCTTGGAAAGTTTTTTCCCCCTTTCCTTGAGGCAACAGTTTGGACAGTAAGTAAGGACTGTGGTTTACATACCTTTTGTAAGAGGAGGTTTCCAAACTTAGAATATCGTGTGAGCAGGTTGTGTCCCTTTTGATCCTGCTTATGCATTGGGCCTGGTTAGTAGTTGAGAGCATCTTCTTCCTGACCATAAAGTATTATGTTGAGCCTGCCTTAGAGGTTCCTGCACCCTTCTTTGAACTTGGGTCTTGCATGTTTAATATTAGAAACTCTGAACTAATGGCTCTGATGAAGCACATTTTTAAGAGGATGCTGTGGCTTTTAAAAATACACTTTGGCTTGATAGAGGTAAATAAATTAACTTATAGTGGCAGTTTTAGAAAAGTGTTCCTTTTAGCCTGTCTTGATTTCAGAATTATAACAACAGTAGCATGGGACTGTGCATGATAGTGAGTCCTCACTTTTTTCTATTGTCAGATCAATTTGAGAATCAAAAATATCAATACTCCTGGTATCATGTAGGTCTGAAAGTCAGTATAGCTTCTTCTCTACAGTGTTAAACTGGAATTCCCAAGAACAGCTTTCCCTTACTGACCCCAGACCGACTGTATCTTTACGTAGTATGTGGAACAAAAATATTTAGGTAAGTGTGGGAAGCAAAGTTTTCTGCTTTCTGGAGGACCGCTTCTCTCACATGGGCAAAGTAAGATGTTGGCTTGTCCTAGAACCTGCACAACAATTTCTAGTAGTATTTTGTGTTGTTTTTCCAAGGCATTCTGTAAGATTGAAGACATCAAAATGTTGAAGGGATGGATTCTTCAGAATTGAGACTGGACTGAAATCTGTCGTAATTTTTTATGATAAATGGTTTTTGTAAAGACTTGCTGATGCTGTGACCTCAGGGATATGTACAAAGGCACTTGTCAAAACTGAGTCACCCAAAAATCGATTCATTCCTTCATTCCAGCTTCAGGGCTTCTGTGAAGCACCAGCAATAGGAACGTGGGCTGGGCTCCTGTTGTGTTGAGACAAATGTATCTTAAGTAAATCTGCCCCCCTCAAACAGGAGTCTTTGGCCATGGCTCTTCCTATCTGTTGTCCAGGTAGATCTAGGCCTACCATTTACCTTAACTGAATAAGGGAACAGTCCAGTTAGAAATGCTTCAAAATTAAATTTTTTACAAAGGCGATAATTGAACACAAATGTTTTAATTTCCAAAGAAGTCACTTAAGAATACTTTCCTTAATTGCAGATTTAGCATGGTGGCATTGCATGGTTTTGCTTTATTAGAAAACTCGAACATATTTATTCAGGGTTCTAGACAAAGTGCAACATCTAGAGTTTTGGGTGCAGTTTCATTCAAAGAGGGATAAAATCTGACTCTTGTCAGATGTGCCTCATTGCTGCAGACATCATTCTCTGTGTATATGGGATAATATATGTTGTGCAATATTTCCCTGCCAAGAAACCTAGAATCATCATTCAGTACTACACTGTGCAAGCTTTTCTTCAGGAGAACAAAAAGACATCTGTGAAGTTCTTCAGTGCTTTCAGCTACTTGGCAGCACTGTTAGTGGTAGGAAGCAGTGGAAAATTGAAAGGTTAGAGAAGAAGACATATTTAGAATAGCCCTGAAACTAATTGTTTTAGGACAACTGGTTACACAGTGCTTCCTCAAAGAACAAATGATGTGTTGACAATCTTCTCCATCATCTTAATGCACTACAATACAATTAGAAGGAAAAAATCAAGTAGTGGATAAATAAATTGCAATTCAAAGCTCTAATTTATTAATATTAATAAGTTTATTATTATTAGTGTATCCTGTATATCTAACATCTGTACACTCTCAAAGAATTGTATGGAAGTACCAATCAAATGTGTGAATCCGGAGTGCTAGTTGGGATATAAATACATAGTCTGATTTAGACCTGAAATGAGGACCTTACATAATCGCATTTCTGTAATATCTGGTTGTTTGAAATTAAAGAAAATTATCTGCCATTCGGCCTTGTGCTTCTCTGTGACAGCTCATCTCCTCTGAAATTTCCGGGGAAGGCTAAATAAGCAGTGAAAGACAGTATCTTTGGCGAAAGCAATAACTCAGCTCCTAGCAACCAATTGTAAACATAAATAGTAAAGTGCAGATATGACCAACAATTACATCCTAAACAAGAGATGTTTCAACCTGCAATGGAAATGCAACTGTTTTTGTAAGCTGAGTAGGAATGCATCAGGATTATTTGTAAGGATCGTATAGCCATGCTTGTCGCAAGCACCAAGAGCAGAGCATGGCTAGTAAGGAAAGACAGAGAACCAGAGCTGATCTGGAATAAAGGTTGGTAGGGATCTTGATTCAGCACTGGGATGGGCTGCAGAGCCATGTTCATTGCTCTCTTGAGACCTCAGTGCAAGCTGAAAGGGTGCTCCAAACCCAGTGTCTCAGCTCCAGACTTGTGATGAGGTCCTACTCAAAAAGGCCACTTGAGTCCTAAATTCCATACAAGTCTTGAGGTAAAATTATCCTGACTGCTCTCAAGAGCATTCAGCTTTTTTAGTTTGAAGCAGTCTGCATCACCTGTAGTGTGTCCAGAGCACACTCACATGGCTTTACCTTGTGTAGGAGCTTCAGTAAGTGATTATAAGAGCTATTGGGGTAGTTCAGATTAGCTGAAACTGCCAAGCTTGTGTGACTGCAAGATTTTACAAATATTTTACCAGTTATACTCTCCCCCTTTTTCTGTCTTCTGTCACCTTACCTATTTCTGTCTGAATTTTCTTATCCAAGGCTCTTAGAGAATATATAAAGTCTCAGAGTCTGCTGCTCCTTCGTGGAGTTCAGCTCATCCATCTAAAAGACACTTCTGTGCTCAAGATGGTGAGAACAGAGAGTTATCAGACAGACTGATTTAGTTGATCTAAAAAGTTCATCTATAACAGGCCCCATTTTTTTTGAGTGTTTCCTGCAGATCTGAGACACTGTGCAGCCAACATTTAAATTTTCGCATACCAGAAATAAATAATTTGTGAGGTCTCTTATGAAGTGGAAATAATTGTTGTTTCAGACCAGTTACCCATAGCCCCAAGAGCTGATTTTTTGGGATTTACTCTCCGAGCAAGATCTTTCCAAGGACCAACCCATGTGTAATTGTAAGCAGAGCTCTCAAGGCTACAGGTGTGATTTGGTTGTAGCTCATGGGGGGACTCAGCTCTCCAGTAATGGCTCTGACCATGCTTGTAGTCTGGCAAGGGCCAACAGTTGCTTACAGGGAAGACCTCTCACAGGGGAGACAGGCTAAGCGTCCATCATTTCCCCCTCAAACCATGTAGTTTTAGGTGATTTCACCCACTGAAGACTCTGAGGACTTGAGCCCAAGTGCTGTCACCAGTAGTTTGAACAATCAAAGCTCATCTACTTCTCTCCTGTGCATGCATGCATGTGTTCCTGCATATGGATATGAAACCGAGACATACACATGACACTCAGGAATACTTCGACATGTTTCCTGACACTTCCTGCGTTCAGCTTGCCAATCCTTAACTATATGAGATGTGACTTCTGTAAAGGCGGGAAATGGAAATAAAGAACAACTCATTTGAGTGGGATGCTTTTATGCAGAGTTTTAGCTATCACCTCAGCCATTTTTTCAAAGACTGAAAGTAAGGGAAAATTCTAGTAATAAAGATTCCACAGCATAGCATTAAGAAACTGCAGGTCTTCATATTTTGATAGCTGAGATGTGACAGCAGAGAGAGATCACGGAATCACAGAATATGCTGAGTTGGAAGGGACCCACAAGGATCATGGAGTCCAACTCTCAGCCCTGCACAGGACCATCACCAAGAGTCACACCATGTGCCTGAGAGTATTTTCCAAACACTTCTTGAGCTCCAGCAGGTTTGGTGGTGTGACCACTTCCCTGGGGAGCCTGTTCCAGCACCTAGCCACCCTCTAAGTGAAGAACCTTTTTCTAAAAGGTTTCTAAACCTCCCCTGACACAACTTCAGGTCATTCCCTTGGGTCCTGTCACTGGTCACCACAGAGAAGAGATCAGTGTCTGCTCCTCCTCTTCCCCGTATGAGGAAGTTGTAGACTGCAATGAGGTCTCCCCTCAGTCTCCTCTTCTGCAGGCTGAACAGACCAAACAGCCTCAGTGGCTCCTAATACAATTTTCCTTCAAGGCCCTTCTTTGCCCCCGTTTGGACAGTCTTCAATAGCTTAATATCTTTCTTGTATTGTGGTGCCCAAAAGTGCACACAGTGTTCAAGATGAGGCTGCATCAGTGCAGAGCAGAGCAGGACAATCCCCTCCCTTGACCAGCTGGCGATGCTTTGCCTGATGCTCCCAGGACAAGGTTGGCCCTCCTGACTGTCAAGGCACTGCTGACTCATATTCACCTTGCCCTCAACCAGGACCCCCAGGTCACTTTCCATGGTGCTGCTCTCCAGCCTCTTGTTCCCCAGATATTGCAGCAAAGCAGAAGTTGAAATAAAGGAGAATCATACAGTCAAAAACCTGGCATATAAAGCTCTAACAATGTGTTTTCTCAGTAGAAATGTGTATTATTTTGTCCCAACTAACTTGCCCTGTCTTTTCTTGGCTAACTTGATAGATCCCAGGATGTAGGCTCTAGGAGCCAGACCCTGAGATGGGCACAGACTTCCTAAGGCTTTTTAGAATCATAGAGTATCTCCAGTTCTCAGTTGGAAGGGACCCATAAGGATCTTGGAGTTCAATGTCCTGCTCCTCACAGGACTACCTAAAACTAAAACTTAAACCATATCACTAAAAGCATTGACCTGATACTTCTTGAACTCTGACAGTCTTGGTGCTGTGATCACTTCCCTGGGGCTCCTGTTCCGGTGACCAACCATGCTCTCAGTGAAGAACCTTTTCGTAATGTTCCTTCTGAACTTCCCCTGACATTACGCTTACAAAACCTAATGATTTTTTTTTTCCAGAAAGCGTGACATATCCACATTATATATAAGCTGAAGATCTGATAAGTCAGTTTTAATAGCCAAACTAGTAAATGCAACAATTCCCAGATATTTCTTGATTTCAGTGAGCATTTTTGTATGTGAAGAAAAAACAACACATTGATCTTAGATTCTCCAGACCTGGAAAAAAAATTGCATTGAATCTAGTTGCCCAAATTAATTTGTTAGTAGTTTCAAAATACCTCATTTTGATCCAGAGCTTTCTTAACCTTTAAAAAAAGTAATTAAATGAGTACATTCAGAACCAGATTTTGTTTAAAAACATTGAACACACTTTCAACAAATTGTGAAAAACTCCTCTATTTATTTTCAAATCAAGGAAATTAATTGATAAAATCTTTTCTTGCAAACAACTTGACAAGTTTTGACAAAAAGACATCTTCTAACAGAAATGGTAAAAGTTTGTCTGTTAAAAGTCAGAAGAAAGCAAATTTGTTCCCTTTTCCTGCGACTCTTATGATACAGCCTTTTCTTACATACCATGAACTTTTTTCCTTACTGCTTTAAATGCAGGACGTGCTCTAACAGTGAAGCATGCTTATGCAGTGTAGCTTCTCCACCTTCTTTAGCAAAATTTGTATGGCAAATGTTGGGAGAGATGTTTATGACTGAGGCATGCAAAAGCAGCTTGGACGTGAATCATTTTGGAACAGAGGTCTTGCACACAGAGACCACGGAAGAGGCTGGCGCTGCTCAGACCAGCTGTCACAGTGACCCCCATGTGTGCAGTTACACTCACCTAGACTCCAAAGCAGATGGCTGCAAACAAACCACTTATTAGAAGCAGACCTTGACTCACGCTGACTCTCCAGCCATCCCTGCAAATTATTTGGAAGAGTCCTAACTGTGCTGTGGCAGGCAGTGCTACGACAATGTGACAGCACAGACAACTGAGTTCTTCAGCCTCAGGGTTTAATGTGTTCACGTAGGCATGCCCATCAAATATGCTGAAAATGCTAAGGACTCTGTAAAAAGCATCTATCTCCATTTGAGCAGCCAAAATTGTTGGATACTCTAGGCATCTATGACCTTCATTTCTCCATTATAAAGCATTGGTAATGATGGCCTCCTACTGAAGGGGAAACTGGAATACCCTAGAAGCACTTGGGTAGAACAGTGAGAGCTCCCTGAGGGAAATCCAGCACTTTGCCTGTAATGTAGGCCTTGCAGCAGGAAATGCTGAATAACATCAGAGGCAAAGTACTGAATGAGAAAGATGAAAAGAAATGGTAAATAATTACCCATCCATGTAAAGCAGAAAGGGAATCACACCATTAAAAGCTGCACGCCTGTGATGCGGGATAAGGCACTTAACCTCCCTTCTGGCTTTCCCTAGCTTTTTGAGTAATAGCCTTTGAAGTTTTCACTTTTATTTAATGCAAAGGATTGGCTTTGATTTGAAGAGGTTTATGCAGTATTACAGGTATTTTGCTACAAAATAATTTTATTATTGCACAGAAAGAATATGGAGTTTATCTGGAGTTGCACATATATATATAGGGTGGTAGAATTTGTGTTTTTCTCTACTGGTTGCTAAGAGTGCTGGTGAGCAGCAGGCTGGCTTTGCCTACTTGCCAGGGGGTAGTCTCATTTCTCACTAGCCCATGGTGGACAGGGTGCATGGTGGAGTTGCATACAGCCAAAAGGCTAAGGCAATGAACTAAGCTGAAAAATATTTTGAGCCTTCTCAGGAAAAAAAATAAAATAATAGTGTTCTGAGATAGTTGCAGTAACTAAAACCCAGAAAGGTAATTTAAGGAATTATAAAGGTAACCTCACTTGTATCATTTTGTAGTAACGAATGAACTGGTGATTTTGTATTAAATTTATAATATGGACTTTAAAATTAAAAATGCTATGTAGTTAAACTACTTAAATATGATTTCCTTTTGTGACTAAGTAATCCAGCTGATCAAGGGATGTAAGCTTTCTGTATTTAAGCAAAGGTTTTGATACTGTTTCTCACAGTATCCTTCTGGACAAAATGTCCAGCATACAGGTGGATAAACATGTCATGTGATGGCTGAGCAACTGGCTCATGGGTTGGGCACAAACGGTTCTAATGTGGGGTAACATCCAACTAGAGAGACCGGTCACTAGTGGGGTTCCACAGGGGTCTGTCTTAGAGTCAGTTCTCTTAATCATCTTCATAAATTACTGGAATGCGGGACTAAGTTTGCAGATGATACAAAACTGGGAGGAGCTGTTGACTCCCTTGAAGGCGGGGAAGCCCTGCAGAGAGACCATGACAAATTCAAGGACAGGACAATCACCAACAGCATGAACTTCAACAAGGGGAAGTGCTGGATTCTGAACCTGGCATGGGACAACCCCAGATGTTTGTACAGACCAGGTAACGAGAGGCTGGAGAGCAGCACCATGGAAAGTGACCTGGGGGTCCTGGTTGAGGGCAAGTTGAATATGAGTCAGCAGTGCCCTGACAGCCAGGAGGGCCAACCTTGTCCTGGGGGGCATCAGGCAAAGCATCACCAGCCAGTCAAGGGACGGGATTGTCCTGCTCTGCTCTGCACTGTGGTGGCCTCACCTTGGATATTGTGTGCAGTTTTGGGCACCACAATATAAGAAGGATGTAAAGCTATTAGAGAGTGTCCAAAAGAGCACTACAAAGATGGTAAAAGGTCCAGAGGGGAAAGCCATAAGAGGAGCAACTGAAGTCATTTGGCTCGTTCAGCCTGGAGGAGACTGAGGGGAGCCCTTACAGCATCTACAACTTCTTTGTGAGGGGAAGAGGAGGGGCAGGCACTGGTCTCTTCTCTGTGGTGACCAGTGACACAACCTGAAGGAATGGTCTAAAGCTGTGTTGGGAGGTTTAGGCTGGATATTAGAAAAAGAAAGTTTTTCACCCAGAGGGTGGTTGGGCGCTGGAACAGACTCCCCAGGGAAGTGGTCACAGTACCAAGGCTGACAGAGTTGAAAAAGCACTTGGACAATACTCTCAGGCATATGATGTGGTTCTTGGGGCTGTCCTGTGCAAGGCCAGGAATTAGACTTTGATAATCCCTTTGGGTCCTTTTCAGCTCAGGAGATTCTACATTTTTGTTAAAGGCACAGTTAAATACAGGCTTTGTAGTCCAAGTTTTGGGGAAAAGCTGTGCAGGAAGAAATTTTAAAAAAAAATGTGGTCAGAGAACAAAAGAAGGTGTGAAGAACAAATGAAGGTGGAAAGAAAAGCACTTAGGAAGAGAACTAAAAATAAATTATTTGTTTTTAAGTTATATACTCTGCTTCTTGTGTATATTTCAATGACAGGAGCTCTGTAAAAAAGGCAAAAATCACTCTTATGGTCAAGATCCTTCATTTGGGAAAATTCTTTTTATTTTTTATCTTTTCAGAGTGCTACATGTTCATCCCTTGGACATACATACATAGCACCTTCTCAGCACTTATCTTCATAGTGTTCCACTGCTGACTTCAGTGTGGCCACCAAGATTTTTAAAGCTTTTTAGAAAAGTCACATTTCCTCAAGTAGAAAGCTGCAACCAATAATTATACTGACAAACCAGAAAATGTTTTATCAGCCTTACACCAATCTTTGTGACACTATAATTTTTGCATTGTTTAACAAGTAGGTGTGGTAACTACACTGCAGAAAACTAAAACAATGCATAGTCTTGTGTATCTTTAGTTTCTGCAATCAGAAAAATAAATCAGAATATGGTTAACCTAAGATTAATCAGATCAGCTGCTTGATTTCTATTGTTTTTTATTCAATATTGCTAATATTAGAGTACGCATTTTCATTTGGGAAAAAAAAAGAGTAATTCCCTGAGATACAGTAATGAATAAACTAGTGAACCTCTCTAGAAATTGCCTGAAGACTTGACTGATTTCATGTGGAATGACAGAACTTCTCTACAAATTTCTTAAATTTTTTTGTTTTCTTATGTAAGACAACTTTAAAGGAGAAACATCACTGTGCATTACAGTCTAAAAGGATTTTTTTAAAAAAATTTTGCAAATATTTCCTCTGTAGACATGTAACCTCTCATTAATGCTTACTCTTTGTGTGGCTGTCTGTATGCCAGAAGGCTGATAAATGCATCACAGACCACTAGGAGATGCTTACATGAGGAGATCTTGAGAAGATTTTAGTTCCCCCCTTCTCAGAAGTCTCACCGTCATCCCCTTACATATAAGGCAATGAGGAGGAGGGTAATAGCAGAGGAAAAAAAGCAGCCGGAGTTCAGGAGGAAATAAGCAAAGCACAAAACAAACACAATAGAAAGGTAGATATACATATGTTATGTAAACCAACTGATACCAGGGCTTTGATTTTGATAGGACATTTATCTTTACAAGTGAAGTTACCAGATTATCTTTTTTGTGGATGAAGGTAAATGTTAAAGGTTTAAGCCCTTATGTAATTACGCATAGAAGTGTTGTGGGTTGCAGTGGGAGATGGGAAGGGATCTTCACAGTGCAGTGCTGGATGCAGGATGGGAAGAGGCAGAATATTTTGGCCCTTGTGACTTTGAAGTAGGTTCAGCTTGACAGTGAAATTGCTAATAAAATAGTGGTGCTCTGGGCTGTTGCCATCATTTGGCTTATGCACTTACTAAAATAAAAAAAATCTGTAAATTTAAATACTACTCTGATGAGTATTTTTCCTCTTTCATGATGTTTTTAGACATGGTAGTCTGTTAATATCTGTATTATACATGTCTGAGTCTTATTGTTAGTTTGTCTGTTGGTGGAGGAGTGTTTAAAGGTTAGATATTATATGGTTTAGCAATTTTAATTTTACAGCAACATAGTCAATATTGTCATAAGCAAGTCAGATGACACGCTGACATAATTATTTGGTTCTCCTGATACTTTTAGTGAAGGATTATTTTACGTCCTCACTGCTCTGGTGACAATCAGGTGTTTGTGACCTTCTAATTCTCTTTCAAATTTCTACCTTTTTTCATGGTGAATTTGTATCCACTTGTTCTTGTGCCATCATTGTTCTTTAGTACAAATAGTTCTCCCTCCCAGGTGTTTACTCCTGATGTATTTATAGGTAACAATCCCTCCCATCGTAACCTTCATGCTTACTCTGCAAAGAGGATCGTATTCTTGTATGCATCAAATGCTTTTTTAAAGTTGGACTTATTTCGCTTCATTTCAAACAAAACAAAAGAAAACAGACAAACAAAATCCCCCAGATTGTCAAATTGTTGATTTGCAGAGAACAGGGGGAGGAAATGTCAACTCTGGGAAATTACTAAGAAAGACTTTCCAAGTTTGGAACAGGAGCTTGTCTAAATATTCTTAATATTCTCACTTTGGGCCATGATACCATTGCTAGATTATTATTTAAGTACTGTGTCTGACAATTGACCATAGTAGAGCTGGTGGGTGAGTTTCTTTCCTATTTGATACTGATATTCCAAATTTAGTGAGAAACAGCTGCACTTCAGAGTTCACTGAAGCACTAGGCACAGTGAGTGAGGATGTACTTATGGATTATTAAAATTGAGGTTGCTGATTGCTGTCATGCAATCATATCTGCAGCAATTTAACAGGTGAAAAGTGGGGCAGAGAAGAGCCTTTCAGAGGATCCAGAGAACAGTATACACAGCCCTTGCCTATATCACATGTATCATCGGTCAGTTGGATGCAGAAGAGTTAGGATTCTTTTGACCTTTTGTAAAGAAATAAGCATTGTCTGGTGCTAAAAAATTTGACTTGTCAGGATGACAATCGAATTGTAACATTTACCCATGAAATAATACAGCAAGTCAAGATTTGAATTGGAAGAGGGAGGGAAGCAGTTTAGTTTGGAGATTTTGATATACTGTGATTGCTTTATTCAGGTTCAGTATCTCCCAAAACTGAATTTTTCAATGAAAGACTAGCTTCTCTCTTACTTTTTCCTTGCAGATATCACTACAGTCTTTCCATTTGCACACCTCTTACATTAACTAGTAGGTAATCAAATTAAGCTAACATAGCTGCATCACTAACTGATTTAGGGGAAAAAAAAAGGGAAAAAAGGTCCTTTGTGCAAATTATCACAGTTGATTTTCACAAATGCAGAAATTCAAGTGAGTTTTTCCTTTAAACGTAGTGCCCTTAGCTGTTCCAGTTGTTCCTGTGGTTCTGCCCATGACCAGAAAAGAGTATCACTACAGAGAGAGCAAATTGCTATCATCTGCATATGAAAGTGTGGAAAGAGAGAGAGAGATTGTGGGGGGATATATTGCACATAGCAATATCCTAACTTTTTGTCTTTTTTAGCTTCAGGAATGGAGCTGTCTGTCTGAAGAGGACTCGGACCAAGTACTTGTGGTCTCCAAGCTCATTCTTCTAAGGACTCTGGTGTTACAACTTCATCTTTTTCAGAATGGCTGAGAAGGCCCCACCAGGGATCACGAAAAAGTCTTCAAGGTCTACGCTTTCTCTTCCTCCAGAACCAGTGGAGATCATTAGGAGCAAAGCTTGCTCACGGAGAGTTAAAATAAATGTTGGTGGGCTCAACCATGAAGTGTTGTGGAGGACTTTGGACAGACTTCCAAGGACACGATTAGGAAAGCTCAGAGACTGCAATACCCATGAATCTCTGCTAGAAGTATGTGATGACTATAATCTAAATGAAAATGAGTATTTTTTTGATAGGCATCCAGGGGCTTTCACTTCCATTTTGAATTTCTACAGGACAGGGAAACTACATATGATGGAAGAAATGTGTGCTCTTTCTTTTGGCCAGGAACTTGATTATTGGGGGATTGATGAGATATATTTAGAATCTTGCTGCCAGGCAAGATACCATCAAAAGAAAGAGCAGATGAATGAGGAACTGAGGAGAGAGGCAGAGACAATGCGAGAGAGAGAAGGGGAAGAATTTGATAATAGCTGCTGCCCAGAGAAAAGGAAGAAGCTTTGGGACTTGCTGGAGAAACCCAACTCATCTGTGGCAGCAAAGGTAGGCTAAACAGTATGCTTAATGAAAAAAAACGTAGAAAATGGTTTCTTGATCAGTGCATCTGACTTGCAGTAATCAATAACTTTCACTAAAATATTCAGAGAAAAGAAGACTCTAAAAATACACATATCATAAAGTGAATACACCCAAATCTGTCTTATAACACACTGAAATCAGGGAGTTCAGTTGTTTTTAGGCAACTACTGTACTTGGCTTTTGCTGTAATGTGATCAGAAACATCTGTGTGATTCTTAATGGGCTTCATCTTAAACACTTCAATGAAAATACATTCAGAGAACACTTGTTTATTAGAAGAACATTTCGTTATGAGAAACATACATTTCAGTATTGTTTGTTTTGTTGCGGGCACTGCATAGGGGTGGTGTCAGTGTTTCATAAGTTATGCTGGATAGGTTATCAAAGTATTAACAGCTGATCCTCCATGATTTTATATTGGGCAAGGATTGCAGTACATTTGCTCCTATACTACATTTCTGCAGTCAACAATTAGAGTGTTCTGTATAAAAATATCAAATATGTATGTATAGATGTGCGTGTATGCATGCATGTATTTATGAGTATGCATGTATATAAACAAGAATATATTTTCTATATGTATATATACACACTTATACACGCAAACATAGACACATGTGCATGTAAAATTTACCTATATTCAGTCAGAAGTGAGAACACATTCAGGTGAAGCCTTGTCCAAGTACTGCTGTGTTCCAACAGGCAAGCTGGCTAAATTCTCATTGATACAGTGGAAAAGTTGACCCTTGTTGTGGAAGTGGGACTGCACGCACAGATGTCAGTACTGCTATTTAAAAGAAAGATTTTCTTGCATTTTGAGGAACTTAGTTGTTCTATTTGTGATGTGAGGCACTAATTAATTGAGATAAATTGTGTAAGCTTGTCTCCAGTTTGAACAACTCAAAGTGAAAATGTTCAATGTTTAGATGTTCATGTTAAGCTTGACTGTGGTTTCATTTTCCTCTGTTGTTGTTTTTTGGATGCAATGCTCTTGGATTAAGGTAAGTATTAAAATATGATGGTGCAATAGACAAAAAACGGAGTCCTGGCAAAAATCTTTCTTGCAATAGCAACTTCTTACTATGGAGTACAATACACATTATTTTTGGTTTAATTTTAATTTTTCACTGTTGATTACCTAAGCAAGGGCTTAGTTTTGTAAAAGAAATATTTATTGTGCCAGAATAAGGTTCATAATGAATAAAAGCTTACAGAAGAAAAATGAAAGTATTCAGACTATTTTAGAAAACTACTTCAATACATTTTCTGCTCTGAGATACATATTCTGGGCCATATGTTCCTCTCCAGGAAAAGGAGCAGAGGGGAAGCAGATGGGCATAAGTTGTGCCAAAGAGAGTTCAGGGAAGCCGTGTTACACGCTGCGATCCCCTGGTACAAGCTAACATCCATCAGTCCCCCCCAGCACTTCTGTGACACATCTGCTACACTGCCTGCAGGACTCAGGGACCAGCTTCTCAGCCCTGCATGGCTTGAAACATCAGCAATGTGTTCTGTAACAGACCTGTGCTCCTGAATGCAGGCCGGAGGATCTCATTTCTGAGCCACGCAGCTGAAACACACTGTGTGTGACCTCAGAGATCACCTGGTCATGGATGCTGCCTCTGTGACACCCACCAGGCAAATTTTTTTGTGAAATAGTTTTTTTCTTTTAATATGTGTGTATATATATATATATATATGTATGTATGAAGGCAGTTGCCTCTAGGTCTTGAGACATATGCTTAATTAGTGTTTTCCTAAGTCTAGGTAGGAGTCAACACAGTAAAATGAACCAGATGAATAAAATGAAACCAATATACTGATTTTTAGGTTCTTTGTATGTGACTTGCTTTCATTCTTCTGCATGAAATATATAATGTTTAAATGCAGAAATATTAGGATGCTTAAACTTGCATGAGTGCTTGCCTTTGACCAAATTCTTACAACTTAACAGTGCCCCATCATGAATTTGCTTAAAAGCAGCTAGCCCAAATCTGAGCTTTTAAAAAAATTCCCCTTTGGGCACTCAAACCAAATTTCTTCTCAGAATTTGCAGATTTAATTTCCCAAGATGTCTAAATAATTATTTTTTACCATTTTATTTCCCTTCTCCCTCATCTCCTGGTTTAATTGAATGTTATAGATCTATGCTTCCTTCCTACAGGGAGTTTCACATTGCACTCATGTATATGTTGTAATGGTTTTCATTATTTCAATTGCCTTCTGTTTAAATTAATGCCATTTGATGTGGTTTCTGTGCTTCTGGTAGCTAGAAGTCACCATAATGCTTGCACTTGGTTTCTCTTTCTCATGACCTTCAATCTGTAAATACATATATGAGCCAAAATTATGGTCAGATACACCCATGGCATTTCAGACAGCTGTAGAAACTTGGCTGAATGACATAAAGAAGAGCAAAAACTATCACAACACATTCAACCTTGAATAACATAAAACAAGATATGCTGGAATTAGTTGGATCTACTTTGGTCTGGAGCCATCACAGACTGTTTTAGGTTAGGCTCTATGGCAAAGTTATATATGAAGTGTTTGGATAGCATCACTTTCATATTTATTGTCTTTTGTTCAATCAAATAAGTTGCTAGTTTGCCCTGAAATAAGAGGCACAACCATCTTATTCCCTCTGTAGGAGCAGAAAGGGTGGTGGCATTTTGACAGTGGGAAGTTGGGAACCAAATGAGAAAATATTACCATAGGCCTTGAATTCAAATACTAGCTCCCTTTCAAACTTCTGTAGAAAGAAATGAAAGCATATCAATACACACAGCTATGCTACAGATGCCTCTTCAGTCATTCAGATCCTGTGTAGTATACAAGCAGTTGACAGGAACAGCTTGCTTTTTAATCCCTTTCACATCAAAGATTAGGAATGTGAGATAAACACTCGGATGTGGTTTTGATATGTGACTGTGTCTTGCCACTTCTTGACTCTGCTAAGATCCCTTCTAGGTCTGATCCAAAGCTTACTGAATTAACCAGGAGTCCTGCTTTGGATTAGGCATCTCAGGACAAATCCTGCGCCTTTTGAGGTCAGCAAAGGTTTGCCATTGACTTCACTTAGAGCAAGGTGAGACAGAACAAGGTGACAGTGAATGAACAGCAGGTATTTTACAGGATTTGTAACAGTAAATAGGACAAAGCAAGAAGGATGCTGTGGCAAGAAATGAAAACTGTGGTTAGCTAGAAAAAACGGAATATTCAAGTACTGTTGCACAACATAGGCACACTTTAGTGTATGAGTTTTTTAAATTTTAGTAAATGCAGATGTGCACCTCATCTCAGTCACCAATTAATATATTAGAAGCACAGCAGTTCTTGCTTAGTCCTCACCACAGCAAAACTCACTGTGCATTCAGCAGATGTTTTAGCTGAGGAATACAGGGATCTCCTCTATTTTCCTATGTTGTCATTCATAAGCTTTTTAAGTAGCATAAAGATAAAGATGTCCAGAAGTCCAGCCATTTCAGACATATACAGTGCTGTGAAATGAGAAGCAGTGCTGGAATTTAGCAAGAACAAGAATTTTGCATATACAACATCCCAGAGAATCCCAAAGCCTGGTCCCTAAACCAGAGAGTTTTGTGTGAGTCTGACATTCTTTGATCTACAGTAAAATCTGAGGTTTTAGACCAGGCATTTATTTATACTTTTTGTCTAACCAGTAATTTGTAAAAACTCTGTTAAAAAAAAAAAATCTTGCGGTCAGCCATCTTTTGGTCTTCTGTTTGCCATTGCTGGACCTATAACATCCTCCATAGTGCAGCGACAGCTTTGATCAACCTGTCAGTAGTATGAAAGTCCTCAACAGATACCAAAATGAGCATCAGTGGGTGGCAGCTGAGTGCAGTAGGATTCCAAAGGTGTTTATGGGTCAGCATCTTGCTGGGCTGGGATATTAAAAATGAATCTACCTGAGCTGATGCCTTTTTAACTATTCTATGTTATATTGTTCTGTGCAGTGCGCTTAAAATCAGAGAAACCTTACTTTGTAATGACTGAATCAAATGAACTCATGAATTTAATGTTTCTTTCAAAGTGTTAATGCATGAGCTCTTTCTGTCATTCTTTTTTATAGAGTCCAAAATCCTGGTTCTTTTCTCACAGGTTTTTTATATTGATGAAACTCATTTCAGCTAAATTCTAAATTAATATGGAATATTTCTAGTGCAGATGATTTACTATAAATATGTAGTGAGTGAAGTTGGAAATAAGTGGAATATCTAGAATAAATGGAGAGCCTCTGTTTGCTGAAAGATACCTGATACTGATTCAATCACCTTTCATCTGCAAGAGTATTTTAATTACCTTATAGTCACATTATCAGTAAATATCACTCAAATATTCCAACTAGTATTTTATATCACGGGTTGGCCATTTGAATACAACTAGAGCCTAATTGCTTGTGATTGATTCTATAGTTCTTTCTTGTTCAAGTCACTCTTTCTCATACGAATATTTCCTTCAAGCTCAGTATGACTATTAACTGATCAAGTATAAAATGTAGTACAACTAAGTTTAGTAATTTAAAAAATTACTAGTCACTCACATTCTGTCCTTGAGTTTTTGCATAACCCCTGTTGATGTACATACACAGAAGGGTAAAATATTGGCCTTTGTGTGTTTACAGCATGGGGTATGCTTTTTTAATATTTGTGTGAAACCTGATGCGGTTGAAAGTGTTCTCTGCTAATTATGTTTGTTTCACTGTGTGGCTGATTTGTGCTTATTTTATTTTGTTGATTTCTTTATTCTTCGGGTTAGTTTTCTTGAGAGTTTTTTTTCAGTTTGCATTGCAAAGTATTCCTCTTTTGTAAAAAGCACGCTAATTTGTCAGCTAACTAGTGGATTGTGGGTTATAGAAGGTATAATTATACCAAGCCTGACTGGAAGCCATGAGGACTTTGTACACTGTACTCAGTAACTAATCTCTTATGTGAAAAAAATTCCTTTTGGGATGAAATTAAAAAAAAAAAAAAAAGGTGCTTGAAAGGGGAGATTCAGCCCACTGATACTTATTTAGCTACAAGTGCATTATGGCTAGGCTTGCCACAATGACTTGCCAAGAGAGGGCACACCTATTTTACATTAGGGGTCTGATTCTTATTTTCCATGAGTCTGTCTTATATATAATTTGCACTGACTTTCATGCATATTCTTTGTAGAGCAGCAAAAGAGTGGTCTTGGGGTAAGTGCAAATTAGCAGAGTCATTATGCATGAATTCAGAAGAGAGTTGAGTATCATATAGGGCATTACAGTATTCTTTTGCCAGTCCTTATAAACTGTCTCCTAGATTGTCACACAGTGTTCATTTAGGGGTGAACCCTAATTAATGGTACACTTCTGGTTCTTTTTGGGTTGAAGGTAACATCACATTTGCTCAGAGGACTTTAGGGAAACTTTTAGCAGATCGGTATATTGTGAAGAAGAGCTATCACACATCAGCAAAGTGTCAACAGCTGGATGTTTGTACTAAGATATTAAAATGTTCAAGGGATAGAAATGCTTTTTTGTGTTTGCATGCTTTGTTATAAGAACAAAACACTTTTCTTGCTTATGTCCTCTTTTCAGTTTAGTTTACATGTTCTGTGTCATCCTGGTTTTGTCAATATTTCTCCCTATGAAAGCTTATGCTTTCCCATCTAACTTAGACCAAAGATGAAGATAACACAGAGTTAAGACCTTCTCTATTTTAAAGTGTGAGGAATGGCTTTTTTATTAGTTTAATACCCATAATTTTTGTATTGTATATAATATACCTCAGGGCATGATAGCATTCACTGAAGATAAGTGGTGTTTTCTAGCTGATGTGTGCGTTGAACTTCTGTTTGACCTCTGGTTTCAATTTATTTTTTGGGGGAATGCTGTCACAAACCTTTATCTGAATGTACTACCAGGAATGTTATTTGCGTTGTCACTCCCAGTACTTTATAGAAATTTGTCTATTGGATCTAAGTTATGGTAAAGTGCAGAGGATGGTCACTGGTGATAAATACGTATCTTCATCTCACCAATGTTTCTGGTGAGGACACTTAATACCACTCTGTGCTTTTAAGGTGAAGTTATTTCTTGTGCCAAATGATAAAGTCAGTCAATGTGACTGTAAGACAAGGAGATTATATTTGATCCTAGTCATTCATATTTAATAACTCAAGTGTTTTAATGTCTTGAAAGATAAGTGAATATATTGTTTTTTCAATAGATATTATATCAAGAAACAAAGAAGACTGACAGTAGTTAATTGATTTTGTTTTAAGAACTTACGTATGCTCACTGCTGAGCTGGTCATTAAAAGATTATTTACCTTTTTTATTCTTCTTATATGGAGTATCATGTAACCCATGATTCAGCATTTTTGGTCATCTTAAAGTATCATGGGAGTAGAGCTACCATCTGATCTGTCATGTTGAATACCTGAGTAACATATGAGTTCCCTCTAGCCTTGAGGTCTTATCAATAGTGTGCTGAAAGGTCTTGCTGCAAACTTATTAAAAGAACTTACTAAAAATTACTACTGCAATAAAATAAGCAAAATGTCCTTTTTATTATTGACACTGTTTGTTATTGGCACTTAATTCTCAGTAAAACAGTTGCTGAAATTTTGGAAACAGTGCCAAGGGCAAAGATGCAGTGACTCATATTCAGACAGTCCATCACTGGCTTCAAGCACTGGCACCAGGGAATATCCCTGTTTGCTGTATGGAGAGAAGGGAACTTTTCTTCCTGGAGTGTGATAAGGGGCTTCACTGACTGGTTTATGGACACATTAAGGAAAATTAAAAAAAAAGATTAATGATTAGTCTTGCTAAAGGAGGAAAAAAGACAAGAATAGTTATTTTAAAATTTGGGCAAATCAATTTTCCATATTTGGTAATAAGATCTAATTGGTAATTGCAAACCAAAGTTTTAAAGGAGTAAGTAGAGTGTGCCTCCACTTGTGACACAATTCGCAGAATCCCACAGTAGCTCTTGCATAGGGAACCCTACTAGGATTTAGAATATATGATATTACAGTGAATTACCAGCAGGGACAATCTGCATGAGAACAGCTATCCTTTGCCATAATGGATAGAAAGTAGTATTCCAATTTACCCCAGTGCCATCTGTCCATAATTCAGGAGAGCAATTTAACTCTACGATGACTCCTTTTTTTGCCACTGCTCATATCCTTTTTCTTAGAATTGTTACCATAAATTGGGTGTAGACCAGCATCACTCGCATATACCTTTTAAAATGTGTACTGCAGTATTTCTGGTTAGGATGGTGATGCTTTGGGCATTACAGCATGCCCCTCCATAACGTCAGAGGCATCTCACAAGCTGGATTTTCAGCTGTGACATGTCACTTGAGCTGTGTCATGCCTGACAGGCTTTTGTGCCTTTCCCTTCACCCAGAGACAGATCATATGTCCTAAAAATGTTGCATTTCCGTTCTGTGTTTTCATAAGCAGCTGCCAGTGCATTGTCTTCTCTCATGTAAGATATTTGGAAGCAATCAAATGTCAGGGAGATACATTTAATGAGGAAGCATTATCCAGACTAAATCTGTGAGAAACAAAGGGCTGCACTTTTTGTCTGGGTGAACAGGCTCCGTCATGCTTTTGTAAAGCTGAGAGCAAAAATAATCTGTATGATCACCTGCAAACTGGCCTTTGTTTGGGTCTCTGATTTTGTTGCAAGATGTAGAACAAAAGGCTGCTCTCAAATGACCAGGAGGCCAAACAGATTTTTGCATGTTATTTATTTCAGAGAAGAAACATGGTATTTATCATGACATATGGCAGACTCATGACTTTTCTATTTGATGAAGATATGTGAATATTTGACGCATAGTACTGAACCCCAGGTCCTTTGAGGGAATATTGAAAACAAGCATGAGACACTAGCACAGCTGTTTCAAAGTGACTTTGAGATCAAAAAAGTATCCCAGTAGAGTCTTTATATGAAGCCCCCCCAGTCTCTTCTTTACATGCCTTAGTCACTCTCTCTTTGGAGAAGCAAAATAAGGCCAGGGTTTCAGGTGGCATGAGTAAGTGTGTTTGATTTGCACTGGTTGGGACCCAGAAAACAGTTTTACATTTGAAATAACTTTGTAAGTGTGCAGTATCCTTTACACATGAAAGTTATAGCATTATGAGCGAGTGAATATCTCATACCTGAGACAGGCCTTCTGGCGTTTTTCAAGCAGCAATGGAAAGGGGCAAGTTGTCTCTGAAAAGCGTCCTTACTTTGGCACTGTAACCATTAAGTCTACATATTAACAAACTAGCCTCTGTTTCCAAAACAAGTGTTTGGGTTTGTTGCAGCTTATCCTATGCCTATACTATGTGTAGGTATATACAATATTGATAGCTGAGCCTTTTCTTTTTTTAAACTCACAATATTGCACAAAGAGAAGATGTGTGAGATGGTTGAAGCAATCAAAGCAGTGGTTTTCTCTCAATATTTAAGTTCCTACAAAATGCTTGAATCATATTTGCTGAATTTTCAAGTCATCTTGTTATGAATATTCATACAGGAATTCTTCTAAAATGCAGGGAAGGACAGGAGCCAGAACACAGGATGCAGACCTGAAGCCTGAGGAAATTTTTATCTGAATGGCAGGTTGAACTCCTGAATTTGGTTGAGTCTTACCAGACCTCTGAGGCTCAAGTTTATTCCTCACTGAGAACATTTTTATGCCTGCTGCTTGTGGGAAATGGTGTTGTGTTCCCTTAAGCTCCTGCCTAAAAACTAACACTTCACTGAACTAATAAAAAACCTTCTAGGATTATCCAAGCTTTTCTGTTCTAACTTCCAAAACCTAAGGTAATTAAAAGTCGAAAAGGAAGAAAGTTCTTCACAAAACAGCTCTTAAAGTGAGCTCCACTGCAAAAAGTTGGGGTGCATTTGTTACCTAGAGTTCAGTGCCTTCACTCACTATTCATTAGGTCCTTCCTGATGCAACCACAAAGGTTAGATATTGCTTTAAATAGCTCAGGTAAAGCACAGGCCAGAGCTAGCCCAAGGACAGCCAAGTTGCAGTGGCAGTTTCAGGTGTCACTGTCCACTTGCACAATGTCTCATTGGAAGGGGTGGCTTTGTCACAATCTAGCTTGCCGGGATTTCATTCTTAGGGATGGTATTTTTGGTGAACTCCTGAGATGGTCTCATTTTTTGTAATCTTTCACTAAGCTGCATTTCTGTGAGAGACAAAAATGGCATCAAGCTTTCTTTACAAACTCACATTCTCACAGTTTCTTTCCTGAGCACTGTAGTCTTCTTTTGGATTACTCACTGAAGGCTCCTTGGATGACCTGACTATTCTGTTTTACTGAAGCATCTACCACTGTGTTTGGCTTTGAGGAACGTTTTTATGGATAACGGTGGATAATGCTAAAATAAAGTGGGTAAGCTAGTTCTTTTGCAAACTGCAAGACATCATCTCAGTGTGTTACAGCCTTGTTCTGAGAAGAATTGGGAACTCATTTCCATTTCTATTATTTTCAAAAAGCCCTTGTATTTTTATATAGTATCTTTTAAAAATGTTGTTATAACTTCTTTTGTGGAGTTAAATGCCATTTGAAAAAACTGTACCAGAAGTATTTTGGTCTGTGTTCTATGTATATGTGCATGCAAAGACATTTTGTGAGATTATAGCACAGAAAAATTTGGCTAATGACTCTGAATTTGGTCATAAGGCTAACATTGACTTCAAAGCACTTCTGGCCCTTCCTGCCAGCATTTGGCACAAGAGGCAAAACATCTAATAGGAAAAGAGTACATAGATATGAGGCCAGTCCTGTTTCACTGAACCATACAGCCTTTTTTTAGAATTGAAGCAGGATGGACAGATGACTTAGAAATAATTTAGACCTGAGGCTCTAAGTTTGGGAGGTATCTGATCCCAAGTCTGTTCTGTACTTAGCAGCCCTTCAGACCAGCATGGTACAGTTTAGTCTCTTTACTGACGATACATAAATTAGCTGCAGGAATGGTGAGCGCTTACAGTTCCATGGCAGGAATTGTAACTAGCCACTTCTGCATCTCCAACTCAGATGGCTGGAAACCCACTTAAAGCTCTTGGAATGGGCAGGCCATGCTCATGAATTCAAAATGAGGATCAAAAGCCTGGAGTAATTTTGAGATGCTTCTACTGCTTTCCTCTGTGTCCTGGCAGAACATTTGATAACCCTTCACACTGAGCACAGGTGGCTTCTCATGCCTTTCCTTTGGCCCATGGCTTGCATATGGAAAATTTTTTTTTCCTTATGCATCAACATTTTCTATGCTGTTTAACAGTGTTTTACTTAACTGCAGGTCCATGCCGTGTCATTTACTGTGTTTCAGGGTGTTTAGAAGAGGTCAGGAGAGTGGCACTAGGTCTGTGAGAGACCTGGTTCTATGTCCACATTCCATGAGGTTGAAGGTCATGTGGATCACTCTGATGAGCAACTTGTGTGTTGGGAAGAAAGATAACCTTCTCTAGGCAGGGTTAGAAATCTAGATTTAGTAAACGATACATGAAATCTTGAAGATGAAGACAGAAGTAGGGTGTGGTTTCATGCTAGAGTAGCATTTATTGTGAAAGATTTTATAATCTGAGAGAATTCGTGGTTATTTTTTGCAAGAAATAGAATAAGAAGTCCCTTCACTTCTACTGTTTATTCTGTCAAAGATCAATAAATGATATGGGAAACAAAGCTGTACAGAGTTGCCCACTTATTTTAGAAGGTATACAAGCTAAAGTCTCTGGACTGAATGCTAAATAACAGAGTTTCTCTGTGTCTTTAATGTGTTTTTTAACTTAACTTAGAAGTGGATTTTTCAAATTAGTGAAAAAAGGGAAAAAAAAACCTTTTCAAGTTGATTTATAAGGCACCAGAGTAGCCTGTTAGGAAACTGCAGAGAGAGTGATGTAAATGCTTGCCCTTCCTTTTTATGAATCTGTTAATAGGCATAGAGATTAGTGATGGATAAGACTCAGTTATTGGTGAAAAAGTTCCCCTCTCCCCTTATCTGAATATTAGGACATCCTAGTGAGCACTCAAAAATCAAATATTTTCACCAGAAATATTTTCACTTTGCCAGCTCTGGTAGTGGATGTGTGTCTTGATCCCATTTTAGCCTTATGCACTAAGTTTCCTGCCTATCCTCATGACTGTATTTTCATAAGACAAGGTTGGGTGAACCATGAAAAATGAACTAAGAAAGAGAGAGAGAGAGAGAAAGAAAAAGAAAGGAAGGAAGGAAGGAAGGAAGGAAGGAAGGAAGGAAGGAAGGAAGGAAGGAAGGAAGGAAGGAAGGGAGGGAGGG
>JAWWMP010000081.1:118448447-118565139 GCA_035047865.1 Dendrocincla tyrannina
AAAGAAAGAAAGAAAGAAAGAAAGAAAGAAAGAAAGAAAGAAAGAAAGAAAGAAAGAAAGAAAGAGAAAGAAAGAAATTTGCACAGCAAATCCCAGCCAACCTGAAGTCTGCTCCAATGGTCAATTTGTTCACATTTGTTACAGTTCTATTTTGCTATTTTTAAAAGAATTCAGCCCAATATCACAGACATAAGAGCCAGGCAATTTCTTAACTTCTAGTTGCATTTAATTTCTTATGGTAAATATTATATTTTATGAATATTTTTCCTAGCCAGCCTTTGACCCTTGGGTAATTCCTTATACATGCTTCAATGAACCTGATTTATTGTAATTGGAATTTTAGATTGATGTGTTCTTCTGCCTGATGGTGTGCATAGATTTAATTCTAAACTACATATGAAAAATTTACTCAAAATGCTGTAGCTGCTCCAATATAGTAGCTTCTTCAGTCTGTTGAATTCAGGAAGAATCAATGCCGTTTGTTACGTATTTGTATGTGTAGTTTTGGATGAAATAAGTAGGTTGAAGAGCGAGTCTTATAATTAGAGTAGCTGGTGGAGATGAGAGATCTTGGACTGAAAGATAATCTGCTTGATGAGTATATTACAGAGAGAATAGATGAAGGCTAGATGTGCTCTTTAGGAAGCATTCTTAGTACTTGTTATCATGGAACAGCAGGACAAGTCTTATTAAAATATTGTGTCACTGATGTTAATAATGTCTGTATGAAGAATAAGCTCTTCTGAAATATTTCTCTTTTCTGAAAGCAATTTCCTTTGATGATGATGAGATGCTTTGATAATGCGAGCTGGTGTGTCTGACTCACAGGTGTCTCCTCTCAGGCTGATTTCTGTTGTTATTTGAAAATAAATTTTTTAGTTTAGGCGTGTGTGAAATTGAAAGGAAAAGCCTAATCTTAGAAATATCCATTATTGCAGTGAATCCCTGATAACGTGTCTGATGCGTTTCAGCAGTAGTGCATTCACATTAATGTAATTTCAGCATATATAACTCCAGCATCATCTGTTTCCTGCCTAATTTTATTTAAAAGCAATCCCCAGCCCTTTCCTAAACCCATGTGCCAGAGAAGGAGGCTGTGTGTGACAGAGAAGTGGTTAACAGAGTGCAGTTGCTAGCAGGGTTTTACTGCTGCCAATCTTTCCTGGAGGCGTCCTCCCTCAGGGCTTCACTGTGAAGGAACAGTGCAGCTGCGAAGGGCACGGTGCAGGCACCGATGTCTTCTGCTTGTGAAGTCAAGCTGAAAGCCGGCATGCGAGCTGCAGGAGAGCCTGTGTCAGTCACTGCGAACAGGAGGCACAACTGCAAATCCCTTTGATGCCTTTCCCCCTTCCTTCTTTAAAAAGGAAGATGGGAGGAAAACCTTTGAAAGATCTGAACTTTTCCTCATATTCCAGTTGTGTGAAAAGGAGTGTTATGCCTTGGGAACTATGCTGAACTCGAGTGGTCCTGTCAGGAGGAACAATGCTTCAAAGGCATGTGCTAATCATGGATCACTGTGGCAGATCAATAAGCAGGAGCACACATGGTGATGGTTCTTCATTCCAACCGGGTGACAATAGACAGTCCTTCAGTGCTGTCCCATAGGCAAATAGCACCTCTGGGCACAGAAATAACTTTGAACCTCCATAAAGGTACATGATTAAAACTCATAAGAATGGAGGTTTTCAACTGGATTTCCCTTTTTCCTTTCCCATGCCTCTACCCCTGTGGTTTTCTTTTCCCTATTATACATGCATGAAGCAGTCAATTAAAGCCAGGCAAGTCTTTCTGCTTTCTTTAGGTCTAAACAGAAGAATCACACAACCTTTTTAATTCCATTTTTGCTAAAATGCTTTTTTTTTTAATGTGACCATAATTATTGTATTGAAACTTCTCTACAGTGAAACCTCCCTTCCAGAAAAGATGTTCACCTAAGTCTTCTGAGATCTCTGTGTTTGTAACAGAAGATCAGCCAACCATTGGCTGTGGTGTGCATTGCTGTAACATTGATCTAGCTTGTAAGAAAGAAGAAGATGCATTTTTCAGTGGATGAAAAACCCTGATAAATTTATTCAGTGATGTCAAATACTTTGGCATTCATTGTTTGGTGAGTTGTCACAGATAAGGGAGATATCTTAGGCTTAAGGGTGCTATTTTGAAACACAGTTGTTAAAGGAGATTTACAGTACTCTCAAAAAATGGGAGTGAGATAATAGATCAAAATGAAGTTATAAAACACAGAGCCAAGTTGTGTCTGAGCAGCAAAAGCAGTCTCTTCTTCCTCTTCCACAGAAAATCTGCGTTCACAGTTGTGTCAGCGAACGCTGTTTCTTTAGCACACTAGTGTATATCTCAGTATATATGGGTGAGCGGAGCGCTCTGCACCAGGCCTTGCTTCAGGGGCAGCTGGGCAGCCTGCCTTCAGGACAAGCTGTCCTGGGGACAGAGTGGGGTATCAGAGCTCTGGCTGGCTTGTCATCTGTCAAAGGCAGTAGACCTGTGTCAGCAGCAAGATGCATGTTAATTGGAATAATGTGATTTAGATAACTAAATTACATTCTGTTCAAGTAACAGAATCACAGAGTCAACGTAATATTTCAGCTGTAGAACTGACACTGTTTCATATGGCAAGAATGCAAAGAAAATAATTTCCCTATGGTTAGAAGAGATCATTGAAAAAGAAGATCAAGGACAAGGTAGGGAGTAAGACAAGTACAGCCACCAAGTATCTCAGTGTGTTGAAATGCTAGTGCATGTTAGGGTTTTGGTTCCTAAAAGCTATGACATTATTACTCAAGTCTTTTTAAAAATCCCTAGCTTGATATCTCACATAACTTTTATTTCTATTGTCAGACCTTTTTGTCAAAGGTAGTGGCCATATGAATTCATACAAATGTTCTCCAGTTTCTCACTCATAGCAGGGAACTTCAACATAGTGACAGCCATCTCTTGAGAGAGGAGGTCTGATGACTAACCTTCTTGTGAGTGAGATTATTCCTTCTGTGAAAGCAAAGCAGGGTTTTCTCCAACTGTGTAGACCAGAATTTTAAACTAAGCTGGGGACAGCTGTTCCCTCGTGTTTACTGACAGCTCATGCATATGTGTTAGGCATGTGCATGTAGAAGCTACTGTGCAAAGTGAGGTGCTTTGCAGCTGTGCTGTCACACGAGCATGTCACCACACCAGCCTGAAAACAAGGTGTGCCAGAGGGGGGTATATACTGTGCTTGAGAATACATTATATTCTCAGCTTTTTTGTTCTATAATTCACTCCTAGTGCCACAGGCTTACCTCTGTGGTGAAAACACATGCATTAAAGAAATCATGAGAATTTTGTTGTATTTGGGGAGTAAACTTAATGAGCCTTGCTTACAAACTAAAGGCAGACAAGTAGACAAGTATGTTCTCATCCATCTCTAATGTCATTGTTCTAGTACTGAGTTCCGTGTAATATTGAGTGATAGAAGATTTACAGTCATTTGACAGAGCAGAGAAGCCCTATTGTACAAATGTGGATACTGTATCTACTTTAAGGTCACACATAAAGTCTGTGTCAAAGCAGCAAGCTGGATCCAGATCTTACATGTCCTACAAAGCCCCCTACATCTGGAACATCTTTTCTTTCTGTGAAAATTTTGTCTTACATATTTTAGACTTAAAGCAGTTAGAGTTTATCCACCTGTACCATTACTAACTAAATAATGTTCTCATTTAATAATGCTCGCAGAGATTTACAAGCTTATAAGCCTAAGGGACTCAGATGTCTTCTTTCTATTCCTTTTAATGGGAAATAAGCTATTTTCACCAATATGTTGTGTGTGTATCTGTGTAATGGTGTACATGTCTGTTGGTCCCAGAGTCTTTTGACATGTTTAGTTCAATGCTATTTTTTAAAAGAAAATTTATAGATTACACTATTCTTATGGAATTTAGCAACTACTTATTATAATAACCATTTGCCTTTGATCAGATTTCTACAGAGTAGCTTGAAAAGCAAATGAATATTTAATTTAACTCAATAAAAAAGACTTTGTGGGTGTAAAAACAAAAATAAGTGCTAAGAGCAGAGATAAAAGAGTAAGAAAGTCTTCAAATGCATCCAGATCTTGCTTTAGATGTTTATCCATAGTCATTGATTCTTAATTCCATCTGGGTCTTTTGGCTTGAAAATTTCTTTTTGTTCATTAAGTAGATGTGAAGCATCTCCTCTGAGGTGCTGCAACCTGCCTACTCTTCGTTACACTTCAGACAAGCTGAGTTTATAATGGGTGCAGTCAGCTTCCTCTAGATTCTGAAATGGGTTGCAGGGGCAAAAATTACTAAGTTAATTCCAGACGCTCAAGGCCAAGACTGGCAGCTGAATTGTTCCATCACCCTTTGATGCTACCCTCAAATTAACTCACCTTGGTAAGAGGCAAGGCTTATTAACTTGGATGTGGGGCCATGCTGACAGCCTCAGTGTTGCTGTGCACTGTGGAGGGACCAGCATGCACAGTGATACTTGATTTCAGCATGGAGTTCCATCATATCAGATCTGTGTCTTCCAAATTTTTTGTAAAGGAAAAGAAACAAAGTTTACTGCAGGAGGACAAGGGAAGGGCTGAGGCTATTGTGTCGTAAGTCAAGACAACAATTTTGACATGCAGAACAGTGAGTAATTTGTCAGACCTGTCCTGCAACTGCTATCTGGATGGAGACATTTGTTTCCTGTCCATTGTGAATTGTGGTCATGGTTCACCTTCATTACAGTAGGCACCAGCCAGTAGAGAATCTCTGTGTGCAGAGACTCAAATACCTTTTAGGAGGAGCAGGTGAT
The DNA here is from genome assembly GCA_035047865.1 of Dendrocincla tyrannina. Taxonomy (NCBI): domain Eukaryota; kingdom Metazoa; phylum Chordata; class Aves; order Passeriformes; family Dendrocolaptidae; genus Dendrocincla; species Dendrocincla tyrannina. Next base: position 118,453,263 of record JAWWMP010000081.1, read on the forward strand.
GAGTGGGATAGAGGAAGAACATGTGAATGTGGCAAACAGCACTGAGCAGGGCCATGGTGACAATAGTCAGTGCCTTTAGAGCACACCAGCTGAGTTGCTGGAAGTTCCACAACACCTGACATTTTCTTAGACCATATGTATAAATCTTCTATATAATTCCAATTTCTCACTCTTCCATGGCTCAGAAAATGTCCAAAGTAGGCATTCTAGAAAACAATTGATGCAGGACATAAGCTTGGATAAAGTTTTCACCTAACATTGTTTTTAGTTATTTCTCTATCACAAATGCGTGAACTGAAGAAAGTATAGAAATTGTTTTCAAACAAGAAGTAGGGGAAATACATCATGTGAAGGAGAAAAAATTTGGGTGATCATCCACTTGAGAGAAAATTAAAAAAAAAATAAATTAAAAAAAGATCATTTAAAAACAGTCCTAGCAAAGTCCTAACTAAGCCAAATAAATAAAAAACAGACAGATCAATATATTTTAAGGTGCTGTGTAAATCATGTAGCTCTAAAAACAAATAAGGCAAATGGAGTGAAATGCCTAGTTTTATTTGAGTGTATTAGCCAAGTAAGTATTTCAGAGCTTTGATGGAAGAAAACCCATCAACCGGTAATATAAAGCTACAAAGTATGTATGAATGGCAGAATGAGTCCCCCACTGGAGTAAAGTTACTATACATTAGGAGTGAAGAGCTCACACTGTCGGGAGGAACCCACAGTCACCAATCTAAACAGAAAGAATGAAAACCTGCAGCTGTTCTAACCCCTGCTCCATCTGGGTTTGGACAGGAATTGTGAAAAACTGAAGAAAACCAAAGATATTGCAAAGGCAAAAAACCACATGATAAGGTGTGATATAAAGAGGAGATGTTTACACCTTGTGAAGGTATGTTTCAACAATATGACCACAGAAAAACTATTAAAAATGAGAATATTGTTTGGACATTTGCCATCATTTAAAAATCAAAAATAAAAAGGACCCCCTATGGAAGTACTTAATGTCAAAATAAAAGATTCCACAAAGCTGAGGAAATTTGCTGGAACTAACTTTAAAGCAGCAGATATGATAAGGGGGAAAAAAAAAAAAAGGCAAACCAAGCAAAAAGTGAAAACAAACCCAGCACAACTATATTAGCACTTGTTTAAAAAATCAGTTAAAATGTTAAAAAAATCTTACAAGCGGGCATGGTAACACAGCTAATCAGAGTTTTATTGCAAATTAATAAACCTTCAGAAAGTGTAACTTAAGTCCAAACAAGGGAAACAGAAAACATAAGCACAAGGAAAGATCCCTGAATTATGCGATAGGCAGTGAGATGGGTTTGGCTTCAGCTCTGGAAGTCCTCAACTGCAGATTGCTGAGGCTGGAACCTAACTGAGGAAAATTGCCCCCTGAGATCTTCCCTTTTGCACTCTTTCTCTGTCACTAGGTACTTTCAGATGTGTGATAAAGAGCTAGGTGGGCTATTGCTGTGCCCTGGCATGGGCATTTTCACCTATGGTATGGGAAAGCTCACAGTCCTTTCTCACGTCCGCACCACTGCAGTGTGCTGGGAGTTTTCTGAGTGAGAGGGCACTGCTGGGTGCATTTTGGGTATTTGAAGGTCAAATGGCCCCTGAGCTGAGTTTTGTGTTTGCTTGTTTCTCATTAACAGTGCTATTTCGGTTGCTTGGGTTTGTTTAGTCAGTCTGTGTGTCCTTGTGCTGTTCATACCCAGTTGATCAAACAAGGTGTGACTATAGGGGCTTCTTGTCACTGCAGCCTGAAGGGGAAGCAGTTGCCCTGCCCAGCTCTGAGGTGAAGTTAATTAGTGGAAATGTAGTTATAAAAAGACACCCAAGGGAAATGTCAAGAAAAATGCAACATCTGTCCACCCCTGCCTCCCACGTCACAGCAGCTCCCCTTGTTATGAGGCCAGTGACAAAGCACAGCTGAGACCCATGTCCAACAGTGCAGAAGCTGATGCTGTGCTGCTCCTGGACAGCTGGTTAGCATCTCCCCTGCACTGCTGGACCCACACAAGATAACATTGTTTTTCTCCCATAAAGCCAGGTTTTGTTTCTTTTGAGTCTGTTGCGTTTTCAGGGTTTGTTTTTTGGTTGAATGGGGTTTTGGGGGTCTTTTGGTTTGTTTTTTTTTTGCTAGCTTCAAAGCATTTAGTTACTAGGCTTTCTCAAGGTCATAAAATGTTGGCCTTGAGAAACAAAGGAGAATGTTTTTTCTTTTGAGTGCTAGTGTGAATCACTGACAAATAGCAAAGAAATTAGTCTTCATTAATCATAGTCCTTGTGGAAAGCGAATAGTGAGCAGGCACATGTTAGGGAACGTCTTAGGTCTACTTTCAGACAAGGCAGATGTGGAAGCCTTTCCTGCACTGTGCAGTAGTGCTCGTTCTGCCCTATGGAGGCTGATTTCATTAGGGGTTAGCTAAACACCAGGATTCATTTGGAAGGCAATTACCCCTTCGCTTCCATCCATGTAGTTTCTCAGACAGATGGATACAGGTTGGCAACCATGAAGAACAAGTTGAAAACTGGAGAGAATATGTCAGTCCAGTAATTTCCACCCTCTCTCCCTGTACCAGGAGGTACATCTCACATTTTTCAGAATCATTTAATCAATAAAATTTGTATTTTTTGTACTTGATTTAGAATAAAATAAGTCCATTAAGTAGAAATATGGCAACACTTGAAATACTGTAAGGGGAGTTTAAGTTTTTTGTATCTGAAGTCTTGTGTTTCTTTCTTGCTACTGATGTCATAAAAATTCTGTTACAGAAGTCTAGAGATACTGAAATATGGCAATTGTTAGAGGATTTCATTATATACTGAGCTAGTGAAGCAAAGGCAGAATATGATTAGGAATTCTGCTAAAGAAAAATAATCTTAGTTGTTTGCTCTTTATAATCAAATGTCTTTGGAGCGTATTTTAGTCCCCGTGTAGAGATTTTTAAGGGGTTAGTAAGGGAATATTTACTACCCAGCAGACTTCAGTATTTTGATGCAATGAAACAAAAACCAAGGTATCAATTCAGAAAATGAAAGAAATGTTTTTTCTTGTATCCTATGGCATTCAAGAAATGTCACTTGACAAAATATGTGGTGGTTTGGTTTGTCTAACAACAGGAAATAAAATCATCTCTGTGAGGGAAAATGATATGGTATGTGGCTCTTTAACAACTTGTGGAAATAAAAGGGGAATCAGAAGAACATTTCAAGTGTCAGCAGATAGGGAGTGATCCCAATCACCAGTATTTTGTAATTTTACAATGCCTACAGACATTGCATAAATCAAAAAAAAAAAAAACAACCTCAATGAGATCTTGCATATAATTTCTGGAGACAAAAGAGCTGTAGAAGGCATGAGAGGTTTCCTACAGCAGCCCCCGAAGGAGAGTAGTAACATGGTCTCAGGCCTGCAGCAGTGCTGTGGGGTGGGGGACCCGACCAACACTCTGATCCACTCCTCACTGGTGGCCCCCAGAGCCACAGCCCTGCCCTGACATAAGCCCTGTGTTCCCATCGAGTCTAGCTTTCAAACCACGAGTTCTGTCTTTCTACACATATGCATACATACATATATATATATAGTGTTTGTATGTATGTATATGTATATATTCAGATATAATCCTTGTCAGCAGTTTTCAACACTTATCTTACAGAGAGGAAGAAAAAACATAAGCAATTCCTTCAGAAATGTTTTTGATATAAATCCCAAGGTGTCCCACTTTGTAATGTTTTTCCCATAAGTGCTTGGTAGCTGAACTCCTGTTAGTCTAGCTTTTTGAGTTACTGCTGAAAGAGAATTCCATAGAAGGAGTGGGGGTTTTTCCAGGATTTGGTTTTTTTCATTTGTAAAAAAGCGTGAAGAGTGTAAGAATAAGAGGTGAACCACCTAAACTAACCCTGAACTGGTTTACATTAATTGAATTTTACTTCGGTGTCTAAATCATTTAGATACTGATTTTGAGACATTCCATGCATTTTAAAAAAGCTGTTGTAGTTGAATTTACTCTGTAACATTTCTAAATACAAAATCTGCAACAGCCTAAGATTGAACTCAGCCCTCCTTCATGTCAGTAGAGTCCTGGTACTTGAAGCTGTACTGGGTCTCCAGACCCAATACTGTTGCAAAAGAGCTAAGGATTCATCCCTTTTACCTCCAGCACCCAAACCATGGTGCCTGAGTCAGTAGTCTGGTTGTCTCCAGCTCCATCCCATAGCCAGGAAAAATACGCTCAGTGGGACTGAGCACAGCCTTAGGTAACTTATCCTCCACTGACTGCAGGAGTTAAAAGACTCAGGTAGGCGCCTTTGTTCAGCACTATGGATCGCGGACAGAGCACCTGCATGGCACGGGTAAGGACCTGTGAAGTAATCTCTCAGTGCAGCATCACCAAATACAGCTCTCAAAAGCTTAAAAGCAGCAGGCCTGATTTCACCAGAGGGAGGAGGAAGGAAAGACAAAACAGATTTTATTGTCCTGCTCCACATTTACTGCATTAGAGTTAGAGCAACCTCTCAATTTCCTCACCCTGTGAGACAGCAAGGTCAGTTTGTCTGCATAGCCAAATTCAGGCACACAACTTTGAGGGTTCTTTACAAACAGCATCTTCAGTTTGCGCTGAAAAGAAATGAGAGTTCAGTTTTTCTCAGTAGGTACCCATCATCTAATGTGCTACAGTGACTTAAGTGCCCAGTAGCAAGCAAATTGTGTTCCAAAGAAACTTAGCCAGGTATCAGAAGACAGCAAAAGAAATATTTATGTTTTGCCTTGGTTTTTTTGTTTGTGTTTTTTTTTTTATTTTAAACTGTTCTTAGCTTCTGAAGAAAAAGTTTGCAGCTAGTCACACAAAGTTCCTTCCCAAGAGCTGCAGCATTATACTGCTAAAGCAATAAATGTGGTGTCATATACACAATATGCCACGTCTTAGAAACTGTCATAGTTGGTCTCTTTGAAACCATGACAAGCAATATAAAAATTCATTATCACATTATGTACAGAATAAGTAGGAAATATACCTTGTTATTTTCATCACATTGTGTTACTTGTGGATTATATTTTGTGCATATTATTTGGTTATATTCTGTGTACATATTATTTGATCTGAACTTAAGTATGTACGTAACTGCAAGTCATATCTTAAAATTTAGCATTTTACTACAATGATTGGTTTGGTGAAATAGAGGTGAGATGTGGCACCTTTTTTGATCAACCTTTTGTAAAATAAGCAAGCTGTGAACCACCTTTTTCCTAAATTCTTGAAATCTCAATCAGATTGAACTCCATTCTGTTGATAGTTTCATACAGATGCGATAGATTTTGTAATTCATCTGTTTTTACGATAAAATTCCAGTTTCAAACAGTTAAAACATGTTGAATTCAAATCAAGAGAGTAAGGCTGTTAAATGGTCTTCATAGGCACAGAAACAGAAAATAAGTTTTCACCACACCGTGTGGAAAATTAGAACAGAGTCAGAGACATTATGGCAATGTCATGCCTAAGGGAAAAAATGCTGAAATGCATCCTTATATATATTTATATGAAGGGTCTCTGGTAAGACAAGTGACCTTAGAGCCTAGTCATTTTTGCAGTGCTTTATTTGTATCAGTAGTGTAATATTCAAGCTTTATACTCTATGGCCACCTTAGGAAATGAAGTAGTTAGTAGGGTATTTTTATAGATCAAAGCACGTATTGGCAATAGAAGTAGTATTTTCTTCTCAGTTACTGCTCAACAGTTACATTGCACATGCATCACATAAGCAGCACACCCGCACTATGCTGTTGCTGATCATGGCTTTTCTGAAAGCTCCTTGTCCCAGCTAATGCTGTACTTTAAATACTGAGAGTACAGCCAGGTCCTCCATCCCCTGAGGTGATTGACTTTGATTCAGTGACACAGAATCTGAAATTAAATTGATTTTTGGGGGTCAGTTTTGTTTTGTCTGAGTAGCTCACTAATGGTTGCTGCATTGTTGGGAAGGGAGCAGAAGCTTCTGGCATTGGCCATCTGAGAGTTTGCTGACAGGAATAAAAAGGTAGCTCAGAGCCTGCTGAAATACTGGTGGGATAGGCAGCAAATCACTTATGAGTGCTTCGAGCTGGAGCCAAGTGTTTCATATTTACATCATATTCATCTGTGGAGAATTAATCTGGTACTCCAGAAGGGTGGAAACTGCTTAAGAATCTGTTGCACTGGGTCCCAAACTGCCAATACTGTGGATGTCACGCTTCCAGGAATGAAAACATATGTGCTCATTTTTAATTCAGAGTCTCTAAATGTGTCTTCTGCTTTGAGAATAATTTGCTAGTCTGCATAAACTTTTCTGTTGCTGTCTCTGTTGAACAACATAGGGGCAGACAGTGTTCTATATTTTTCTCAAGTGAATCACATTCGTATAACTTTATTAACCATGAGATAGTTCAGATCAGATGTAGTCTCAGGACTTAAACACTTTTTGTATATTGAACTGGCAGTATAAGGCATGTGAAGGAAAAGGTTTTACTCCAAGTGAAAACCTTGGTCTGCTTCTCTTTTTTACATCTAACCTGAGAAAAAAAAATACTGTGCTAGGGGAAGCAACAGAATGGTGGACAGAGGTTAAAGGATTTCTGACAGAAGGAAAGGATGGCAATTGGTTTCACAGCAGAAGAATCCCAGCAGTTGTATTTTTTTCTAATTCTAGACAAAACCTGCCATTTACTACATTTTGCAAGTTGTCATGTTCGTGGTTGTTCTGACTAGGTCAGGACGGGCCAGTGAACTCAAACATATTATTCTGACCGTGCACAGTAAAACATGGGTGCAATGCACTGAATCACTGAATCAGACATGTACTCTCACAGAATTAGAGATATACTCTTAGTCTGAACTAACATTCCCATTGTGGCCAAAAGCAGTTAAGCTAGATTTTGACTTGGACAGAAATGGAACCAAACTGTTAAATGGGAGGAAATGCAAACTTCTTGCCAAGGTTTTGTACAAGAAAAACTAATTAGTCCTTCAGGGCTTGCCTTGTTAATTTTACTGAAAAGCTGTTGTCATGAGCTTAGACATGAACACACATAGATGTGTACAGAAATGATGCACAACTGTTGTCTTACCTACTTAGTTAATAGTTAAATGAGACAAAAGAGTAACCACTCTATCTGGTCTATTCTGACTTTACATTGGCTGAAAGTTAATGGAGAAATGATATAGAATAAGGAGAAATTAGGGCTTTACTAATGCAAAATTGGCTTCATAGTGGAGTCGTGCTGTATTCTGGCTTTTAGATGAATGGTTTCTGTTTATATGCACTCTGGGATAATAGTTGCTTTTTCTTTTGTAAGATGTCATCCAGCATCTCTGGAATTTCCGAAAACTTTCTTACCTCCTTGAAATACTCATTTAAGAATTTAGCACAGATGTTTGAGCAAATGAAAAGAGCAAGCAGTTTTCAGTAGGCTTATGAGTTAACTCTTAGGCTGTTTAAGGGATACCTTCATCGTCATGGATTTGTGTGACGGTCCAAACCAGCATGCTTAGGAGAGATCTGAAACACAGGTTATGAGGTTTGCAGATAGACAGACATGTGAGGTGAGTGAGAAGGTGCTTTAATTTTTCAGGTTGATGGGAAATAGGCATCCGAAGGAACAGACAATATTTTGCATTAGAATTTAATATTGCTTTGCACCAGTTTTTATAACATAAACTTACTCTAAGAGCTCAGTTCTGAAAAGATACAGTGTAGCTGATAGCAATGAGATAGAACCCAAGTAAAATAACAGTGGCAATGGGTTTGGATTAAGTATTTACTTCCTGCCCCTCTGAATTTACAGCCTATTATAGGAAGTAGAAATAGTATGCAATATACTACAGTATGGAAAGCTGCCACAGAAAGGCAGGTCTGAGGGCTAGAACTGGAAATTGTCATTGCCTGACAAATCCCTACAACTAATGTACTGAGAACTGATGTTACTTACTGGGAGTTGCTGCTGCCTCGCCCCATACAGTTTGCTGGTGGCAGCCTGCAAAGGATCTGGGCTCTGAGCTTACTTTAAAAAAAACTTGTCAACACAGTGAAGCAAAAGTTGTCAGCAGAAGTTCTGGAAAATGAAAAAGTCTATCAAGTGCTGTTACACCTGGCAGTGTTTTGTTATCTGTTAAGTAGCTGGTCATCTGTAAGTATAACTAGCAGGAGCTAAAGGAGCATCCACTTGGTGCTGCAGTGTGCAGTGTAAACTCGAGTGCCAGGGCTTACCACCACAGCGTGTTTCATAGCCCATCAGTGACGTCCGATAAGCACAGTCACACGTCTGTGTCAGCTAATACTATTACAAGACTCCAGAATGGTTAAACAGCAGGCTGCCAGATACATTAAGTACCCATATGGTATGCTTGGTTACTTGTCCTTCCTCTCCCCTCCACTTTTGCTTTCCAGCACCTATACTTTAAGTAAGTTCATTAAAAAAAGTGAATCGAATGCTACAACCTGAATTTCCAACGCTGTTGCATTTTTTCATAATAGTTGTCAGCCATTCCCTGTGTATGCAGAGATTATAGATTTAAACTCCCACATCCTTCCCAGGATAATGACATAAACTCAGAGCGTGTGGACTATCTAATTTTAGTCAGGTGGCAGTAAATTTTCCTACATAAATTCATCATGTCATCTTTCTTTGAGGATAAAACAAAACAACTAAATATACTGCTCACAGCAACCTCTTTGCAAAATCAGAACATCAACTGCTACTTAAAAAAGTTTTAATTTTCTTTAGCTTCAGGGTTTTTTTCACGAGTATAAATTTGTGGTTACATATTATGCATCTAGAACAAAGATATGTCCAGGCAAAAGGGCTGAAAAAATTATTTCTTGTATTTTCCCCCAATCAATCGATCAATCATATATTGTAAAATAATACTTGGCAGTGGTAGAGCACTGACTTGGCTATCATCTTAACATATATATTTATTCCTTTTAATTTTTCTTCACTCGAGAATGGGCAACAACAGAGGATGGGAATGCACCAACAGCTCTCAGCAAATCCTGCTGTAATCGCCTTTCCAATTAAAAGTGAAGTGGCTGTCGAAAGCAAGACAAACACATTTCTATTCATCACAGCAAATTTTATCCCAGGTATAAGCAGGCAAATCTATCAAGAATTATGCCAGAGAAATATGAGTGACCTGCGGTGCCAGGGCTCAGTTTCTGTGCATTTTTAGGTTGTTTTTCTTTGGAGTAATTTTACAAGAACTATAGAACTCAAAGTGCTAGTCTGCCGTCTGCATTCATGCCTTACACTTGACTTCAGTGAACTGCTCACAGAACAGAATAAGAAAGAAGTAAAACCTAGACCTTTCTGTCTGTCAGAATGAAAAGGATGTTCAAAACAGATTGTGTAATTATCTTTGAAAAGGGATCCTTTCTTAGTCCAACTGAAGGATTATGATGTATTTTAGAGAGATTTTGGGGTACAGTGAATATCTGAAAGATAAGGTGATTTCCTTGCTGTATTAAGCTGAGAAGAGGACTCAGAAGACATGAACACTATAAGTGGCTGTAATCTGCTTTGATGGGTTTAGAAAGTCAACAGACAAAAATAATACAAGAGGTCATTAAACAGCAGTGTGCAAGGTTTGGTGTCATCAAGATGTCTGATGCCATGTGCTGGATGTCCTGAAGTATTCACTGAACCTAGGTCATGAAACCTGAGGCAGGATATTGACAACAGAGCAAAGCTTGTAAGATCTCTGTGGAGAGGCTTAGACACACTATGAGATTATGTTTGCCGGTTGAAAGAGCAATGTCACACAAGCATAACTGAACATTTTGAAGCACTATAGTAATTTCTCAGACTCTCAAAATGGAATATTGAAGACTGTGTTGACTTCTTTATCCTACAGAATATTTTAAAGACAGTTCTAGAACACCTTCAAAATCTGTACTTGAAACTGAGCTGGAAATTTTATTGGAAAATAAAAAGTTTTTGCAGATTTTTGTCCAGTTTGTGCTTTCAAATAAGTAACGTAAGCACAAATAGAATATTAGAAAGAACACCAAACTTTGGTGATTATTTTCAAATTATTATGTTTCCTCCTGTGGTTAAGTATCTTAAGATAAGTGGAGGATGATTTGGCTCTGAACTTGTCAACTCTGATCTAAGTTTTCTAAGCAGATGTATTTAATGTGCACTTTGACACAGACTTTCTGTAGGAAAGGCAAAGTCTTCATGTCTTCCCTTTTTTCAGTCACAGAACAAAGACCAAGTACTGGACAGGTGATGTTCAGAAGGTGCCATCTCATGCACCAGCACTTAAGTATGGCATAGAGCAAATCACCATCCATTTCAGGGTCCTGAGAAAGCTGCCAGTTCAATAGAAGTTTCACATTTATACTCCAGGGACATGTATTATGTATTTATAAAATAAGACATGTTAAGATCACAGAAAAGTGCAGTTCTCCATATAAAGAAGACACATAGCTTTTTCTGCATTGAAGAAGAGTGTGTATAGGGGAACAACACAGGAAAGCTAAGAAGTGAAAGCCCAGGACTAAAACCAGTCCTGCCACAGATTGTCTGACCATGTCAAGGTCAGATCCAAACACATCATTACAGAATGTTCTATTAACTGCACTACGTTTTAATTTTTTTTTTTTTGACAACCAATTATCAACTGGAAATTAAATTTTTTTCTATTTCTATGAAAGCATGGTTTATGTATGAGTTACTCAGCAGCTATCAGGAGCTCAGAGACTTGCGTGACAGAAGCCATGTGAGAAGATAATAAGCAGATAAATCACACACCAATGTTGCAAGGAGGAGGAACAGGTGACTGAGGTTTTTCTGTCCCTGTCATTTTGCCCGCTTGCTTGAGATTAGTTATATGACCACATTTCATCCACTGTGGAGACTTCTTTCATAATTTTTCTTTGTGTGTATTGAAGACTTCTACATACAAGCAGGCATAATAGAAAGAAAACTATATCAAAAAGAAACAAACATGGCACAGTGAAGTTAATCACAAACTTGGGCAGAACAGAATAATTAAGAAACTTTACAGGCAGAAGGCAAGAAGTGTGGTGAGACTAATAGAGGTTTTAAGTAAATTTTAAACTACTAGGTGAATATTAAATTGCAAATTTCTTACTCAAGATCCACTTGTGCACAGCATAGTCTGAGGGTTTCCTCTCTTTGCCTGTGTATCCATACAGCATGGCACCCCTGAGAGAAGTTAGTGGAAGTCTTCTCTGAGTAGGGACTTGAAGGTATTTTTTGATATGTTGCAATGAATTCCTCTTGCCTCTCTTTTTCCTCTTCTTTTTACAAGCTTTAATGAAACCAAAAATTCATAGACGGCTCCTTGCAACAAAGTCTGTGATGCTAACACAAAACTCACATCCATTGTTTTTACTTATAAAGATGGTTTCTGAGGATATAGACCTGCTGCTGTGTGGTATGGCTGGAAGCTGGCATTAGAGTTGCTGACCTAAGGATGCTAACCCCAGAGAAGAAAAAAAACCTACCTTTTCTTTCCATGACTGCAATGGGGTGAGCCATTTGACAGTAGAATCATTCCTGGTGGCCTACAATGCTATATCACACTTTGGTGGCTGTTGCTGTGATTTTACAAATATTCTTCAAGCTTTTCTCAGTTGCTCAGAGCAGTGTCTTAGGAAAAAGGTTAGCCTGTGTTCACGGAAACACTTCTTTTCCAAACCCATCCAGAGCTGCCTTTTACTTCCTTGGTTCTTGTTCAGTTACCACTGCTTTGTGGGCAATGAGGATACACCAAAGGCAGAAAAGCGATGAATTTAGGATCTCTGTGTGCCTACTGAATTTGCACTCATGGGGTACATCTTGGTCAGATTCTGCAGATGTTAACTGATCCAGGAAAATATTTGCCTACATATTTCCATCTCTGAGAAATACACTTCTAATGAAAAATCACTCCCTTCTGTGACCCGAACTGTATGCTTCAAATCCACCACCAGGAAACAGAGGCTTGAATACCTAAATTTTACTCTCAACATTCATATATTTTGTGTATAAATTCTGCCTGCAGAGATGCTCGTCTTCTCTGAATTAAGCAGTATTTCAGGCTTCTAGAGCACTCTTTCACAAGCACCACAGATTTTATGCATGTTAGTTTTTGTTTACCCACTCTAAATGACAGATTAGCATTTAAATGCTTTTGTCGCAGTTTTATCTGTTTCGGATGTCAAACCAAACAAGCCATTATGTCTCCCTCAAAATAACACTTGCTGTTGTTGGAAATTATTTCCTGCCATTTCCTCACTCTGGCTGAGCAGGGAACATTTCACAGTACATATTGAATTCTAAAGTTCTTCTGAAATCTATCATTCATGGCAAATTAAGTCTAGCACGCACTGAGAAAGCAGTTGCATTCACTGAGGAGTCACAAAGGCATACTCTGAGCCTAAGGGATTTGTCAGTATAGTTCTTCCCTATTTTTCTTCTTTTTTCTTTTTTATCCTGGCTCCTGATGCTTCACTTTTTTCCTGTTTCTTCAGATTGTATTGTATTCCATCAGCCCAGTTTCTTGTCTTTCCCCCATCGCTACAAGTGCTTCTCAGCTTATCTTTCTCCAAGAGTTTCCATATCCTTCTGGTTTTCCCTCCTGACCCTCTGCTGGATTTATTCTTTACATAACGTATTGCTTATATCTTGCACCCCATCTGCTTCTAATTTATTTTCCTCCTGTTTCTACAACATCTCTATCAGATCAATAGATACAGTCCCAGACTGTCCAGTCTTCTGATTTCTAGACTTTCCCCTGGTGTCGAGCAAAGATTGGGTTGACTGTCTGAGGGTGACAGGAGTCCTCAGAAGGATCCCTATGTGATCTGTCTCCATCATGAAAGTACATGAACAGTCTGACCTTGCCGGCTATCTTTATATGCAGAAGGCAATTGTACAAATTTTTCTGTTTACCTTGTACTCAGCACATGTAGTTCTTGATCATTTCTAGTTTTGCATGAAGGAAGCTGCTGTCTCATCATGGAGCCATTCTTCTGGCAGCATCATGCAATTTTAAAACAACTACATGACATTTTTAATCAGTTCACAGCACTTTAGATCAAACCTCCAGTAGGAGTCTGAGAAACACTTGCTTAAAAAGAGTGTGTGCTGGAGATGTGCATTTAAAATTGGGAACAGCAGTACTGTGAGAAAGCCTTTTCACGAGCAGCACCACCTCACAAGGACCTCTGTAAAATCTGTGTGTGGTTCTGGTTCCTGTGAGTGTGTTGGCTCTCTACCATTATGTGGGTTTGAAGGAACTATGTAAATAAGTGACATCAAAGTTGGAACTCTCCCAACTGTGCTCAAGTCTAGGTTGGTTTAGTGGAAGGTGTCACTGCCCGCAGCAGCGGAGTTGGAATTAGATGATCCCTTCCAACCTAAACCATTTTATGATTCTATGATTGATTTGGCACCAAATAAGGTAGTGGTGTGCATTTCTTGTTATGTTTAACTGTCTTCAGAAAGAGCTTTCAGAGTCAGAGTGAGTCAGAAAATTACTTTATAAATGCACAGTATTACATTATTATTATTAGATACAATACCAGGTCTTTATTAGATTAGAGATTGATATACCATCCTAAGCTCATTTTTAAATGCAGTTGCCCTCATTCTTCGGTAGGTGCTATTCAGTTGCTCAGTGCTAAGCCCCAGTCTCTGAAACGCAAGTTTGCTGAGTTGTTTCCATTTTTCCAAACATGGCTCAGGTTTGCCTTTACAAGCAGACTACTGTAGCCGGAGAGTATTCAACAGACAGTCACTGCATCATATCTTCATCCCTACATCCCCCAGGTAAAGGCTGTGCCCTGCGCAGTGGGTTCAGCATCACCACTGGCCACCCCTACCCTCAGCTGGGGTGCCTGTCAGTCCTGTGGATGGGGGAATGCCGCAATACATCCAAACAAGGCAATTCCAGTGCGTGGGCAGGAGAGAGGATGCCACACATAAAAGAGTAATGACAGCGCCAGCCTAGTTGTGGCACAATGCATTAGACACTCTGCTTTGACAGCCTGAAAGTGTTTCTGATGACTGTAACTTCCCTCTGAAGGAGTGGCAGGCATACACATCCTCCAGACACAGGGTTTCCCCACTTCCTCTCTATCCCTTCTCGCATGGAGTAAAAGTGTGTTCTCATTGAAATCTGTCACCTTTTTCAGATCGAGATGTTTTAAATCCCATTGGTGGTAATGGAGAGATAACAGATCCAGCTGATCCCATTCTACCAGCTACTAACAGCCCACCCAGCAATATTGCACTATGAATGTGCAGTACTCCCAAGAGCAAGCCCAGAAAAGAGCCCTGCTTTTCAAAAATGTAGCAGTAAGATGATGGGATTGCAAGAACGCAGGCCTTTTGCTCTGTTTTAAAATACTTTAATCTGTTTAAGTCTCATATAATAAAGAAAAATATGTAAAAATATGATCTGTGCCTGACAGGCTTTGGGCTGTGACTTATGTGTACATTTTCAGGAAAAAGTTTAAATTGCTTTTTGGCTTTGAAGAAACATTGATAGGTTCCTGCTCTTAAGCAGATGTATTACTGTCTGCTTCATATATAAATTTACATAAATTCTTGATATAACAGGTCACAGTCTGAAGTAATTAGACTTGAAAGTATCGTACACTAGAAGCTTAGAGGATAAAAAACCCTAGCTTCCTGGGAAGAAATCTTAGCCAAAATAAGAGAAAAATAGCATCATTGCTTGTGCACTGCCAGATCTTGCTCAAACTCACAATCCTCGTATTTGTGTGGTGACTAGAGCACCACAGAGCCTTCAAATGTAGTACAGTGAGAGATGCAGCCTGTCAGGTATACATACTTTATTAGAGATTAGAAGAATCCTAGCAAAATATTCAATAGCTTTTCTCTGGTCAGGGAAGCAATATGAAGAATACACATCCCTAGGAATGCCTGTAGGTAGACGTATGTATTTAATATATAAATCCATATATTCTATTTTTTAAATATCTATCTATTTAGAATGTATAAATATTTACTCTAGAAACACATTTTTGTCTTTACCGAGGAGGCAACGTATCCAACACACACAGGTAGAAATACTCATTATCTCTGCTTTGGGATTGATGTAGCAAACGTAGAGCATTTATTTTAGAGGCAAAAAGGGGAAGTTTCCTTTCTGGGGTGCCTAGAACACTGAGGCTTCAGCAAACACCTGGCCCAGGGAGCCCTTAAACTTACCAGCAGCTCCCCAGTTCATGCTGGGGAGTCTTTGGGTGCCTTCCTGGAGTCCTCAGTATGGCAAAAGTTGCAGCATTAGCATTACCCCAGAAGTTTTGCTTAGTTAGGCAGTTTCCTTGGTAACATGGTTTACATTATGTTATAAGCCTAATGATTTAATTAAATGCCCACTGTTTGCAGCACTCATCATGACAGCGAGGTGACATGGACCCTGAATCCTGGCACTATCAGTCACCCTGTTGGGGCAAAAGAGATATTTCAGGCATTGCAGTACCCAGCTGAAGGCACTTCAGTACAGGCTGAGCCCATCCAGCCCCGGGTTTTCTGAATGCATTGTTACGATCAGGTTCTTTAAAATTATTAGAGGCCTTTGCCTGAATTAAGGTGCAAACGAGACCATATGCCAAAGTCACTAGTACTGATTTTTATTTAATAGCAAATGTGAGAGAGAGACAGAAAGAAATAGGAAAAAGGAGAGGGAGAGAGAAAGAGTGACAGGGAGACAGATTAAGCAGAAAAAACTATTACCACTCCATGAATTCTCACTGCGGACCATTGATCCTCTTTTTGTGGTCTTCTCAGTTATGACTCCCAGTCCTTTTGAAGTCATGGTTGCAGTCTGGATCCATCAGGGGAAGCCCAGAGTGGTGAGGGAAGACTGTGGTGTTGAAGAAAGTCCTATGTGGTGAAAGAAGAAGTCCGTGGTGGTAAGGGAAGTCCTGTGTGGTGAGGGAAGAAATAAGTTGGTGAGCGAAGTGCAGGGTGGTGAGGGAAGACCTTGTGTTGAGCGAAGTCCATGCTGTCTTTTATTAGGCTTAGGTGGGAACTCCCTGGTACTCTCTGGGGCAGGGAGTTTTACAGTGAATGATGTAATGCTAGATCACAGGACATTTCATGAGTCTTTGACACCTTCTAAGACCTTGTAGCTGCCTACAGTGTCCATTATTGCCGCTCAGCAGAGAGGAATATCTTCAGGGTATGTGTGAATCCTCCCAATGCTCCCCTGCAGGGGAGTTATCACAGCCGGGTCATTTGTTTAAGGACAAAGAAACACTACCCCACCTTGCAGGATTGGCCTCTTTCCTTTTCTTACCCAGCTTGCAGCCTAAGGTGTTGGTTGTGCGTGCCCTCAGTACCTGGGCAGTTACTTTGCCCATCATCAGCTTGTTCCATGATTGTCTGAGCCATTAGCATTCCAGACTTTCACACCTGTGGATACCTGCTTCTCTTGAAATAGTTGGACAATAGCGTTATCCCCATCTTGTCTCAAATTCCTGTCGCAGTCCAAATTAGTAGGCAGAATTGGGGAGGAATTGGCTTTGGTGAGCAGTTGCCTCTCTGCATACTTTGTTATAGCAGACAAAAGTAATTCAGTGATTTTAACAATGTTTAAGCCATAAACCATTTCAGTGTCTCACACACATGGACTTCAGGGACTTCTTAGAGGAGGGGAAACCTCTGTCTTTACCACTAGCAAACTGTGATGTTACAGCAAAATTAAATTTGTGAGTTTTAAATATAATCCACGTAGAAAGAGATTTCAGAGTTTGCAACCAGCTTGGTAAATAATGCAGGAAAAGTGAAAGATATGTTTTAGGACAGTAATTGTGTAATGCCCATAAAAAAATTGTGATTTACAGCATTTTTAAGTATCACGTACTTCTCTAGTCATAACTGAAGGATCTTTTCAGTAACTATCAACTCAATTCTTTTGCTAAACTAAAGCTCTGTCAAGTATTTTCTGTCTCCCTTAGCCACTTTCCAACCTGCCTTGCAAATGTGCTCATTTTCTTTTCATATGCCACAGATGACTGCAATCCAATTCAGAAGGATATTTTCTATTAGGGAAAAAATAATCCAATCTACATTTATAAAAGGTCAGCAACCCAAGTGTATTTTTTCAGCCTAATCAAACCAAACATACACATGTTTGTATACATATACATATATTTAATTTACCAACTTCTGCTCAAAGTATATGCAACCCCTTTAAGGTAACTGTAAAATTCGCCTTTTTGCAGATTCATGAGGATCATTTAAAAGCAGAAGTAAAACAGGCAATATAAAAAACCTCAGACTTTACCTAGGGCATTGTTGTGAAATTTGTTTTTAATAAAAGTTTGAATTGCAACGTGCAGATATTCATCATTTTTTCATTATTCAAGATTCATGATATCAAGGACATTAAGACATGAGATTTATTTGAGTTCACTTAGATGTCTTTTAAGACAGGCATGGAAACAATTAGAATTGCAAAGTAAGCAAGCTATCACTAGTCAGTATTTTAACCAGCTGGAGAGCAGACAGTTGCATGAAGACTGACTCCAGCCAGCCTAGATTAGAGGAGCAAAGGGCATTCCTTCCTCACCTGCAGTCCCAGGTGGGGAGGTGAGTGCAGTGAGGTCCAAAGGGCCAGCCACTCCATCTGCAGATCAGGAGGTGGGCTCCTGAAAAAGTGGGTGTTTTTTCCCACTTCATGGCCCAAGGGACCTGTGTGGGATCACCACACAACCACAGTGTGTTTGACCACTCATGGAAGCTGAATATTTTGGCCTTCTTCCAACCATCTCTAAGCATCTCATCAAAACCTTGGTATTAAAAAGATTGAAACTCTTTCCTCCAGGCTTGTGCAGACAGAGCTAGAAAATGTGGACCTGACTCAGTTTCCATGGAAGGCATTTCATGACGTGTAGCATCTTCTGATACCACGTCACCAGATATCTGAGCAAGTACAGAGTTATATTTTTGAACAGTCCCTTCCTACTGTGAGAGATATATACAACATATGCAACAGGAAAGCTACAAGATTTAAGGAATTGAGGAGAAAAAGCATAGGGGAAAGAAAATAATTGATAAATTTTCTATATTACAATTGTTTGTATTCATCATTATTTTTTACAGCTAGCCATATTAAAACATCCGTTAATGAAACTTTACAGTGACTTGAGTGCTCTAGTATCATCAGAGCGAGCCAAAACATTTGAAAGGAAAAAAGGGGAAATACAAAATATCAGAGCTCTTTCAGATGTTGTTTTTAAGAGTTTTTAACATTTTTTCAGTAGAAATGTATTAAAAATGATCATTCATCTTTTAAATGCACCATTCAGATTCAATGGAAATGAGGAATTCTGTGAATTCTCTAAAAAATAAAAATTATTGAAGTGCCACAAAATTCTGCAAAAACTGTCAAAAAGTTTGAAAATTGTATAGTATGGCAGAAGCTGAAAATAGAAAAAAATAGACTAATTTGCTTCTTCCAGTTTTAAGAAAAGTAACATCAGTCTCCGAAGCTGCTTAGTAGTCTAAGGAAAATAACAAAATCCTTCCAGTATCACATTTATGTTTCTGTGATCTCACTGCCATTTCTGAGTGCAGAACTCCCACCTGCCATCTAAAAGTCAATGGATGGGTGGATGGTTTTGGATGACACTTTGATGTCAAGTCCAGCTGTTTTGTATTTTTAATTGGAAAGACAAATCAGTATTTATTTTTAAATTAGTTTTTTTTTTTTTTAATAAACTCTTACTATGGCTCCAGGAGATGAGAGTTGTCAGGGAAAAAAAGAAGAACCAAGTAGCATGTAAAGGGGAAAGTAAAACAAACAAACAAAAAAAGACAGATTGTGTCTTTCCCACTTAACACATTTCATGCTCTTCTTTTTAAAAGGTGGGATCCTATCCTTTTTCTAAAGTTGAAGGAAGTCTGCTTGCTGCAAGCTTGCCCAGCCAGGCAGTGTATGCATCACATCCAGTGCCATTGGCTTCTTTTGCTTGCACGTTTGTCTAAGGGTCTTCTCAGTGAATATAAACTCAACCCTGAAGAAGGAATTGTGGGGTATACTGGCACCATATGAGAGGTGAGACATTGAGTCCATACCTTCAGACAGCCCTGCATGTGGCACATGTGGGCCAGCTGTGCCATAGACACCACGTATTTCCTAATGCTTTCAGGCACTGCGGTATACCTGCCATTGGACAGATCAGTGGATTCTTTCCAGACAGCTCCAATACTATGGGTTTCCCAGCACAAGGGAAATAGGACTGCTTCGTGTATCCCTATAGCCACACACTGAACTTGCTGCAATGCTGAAGCAGAGGCTTGTATTGGTGAACACTATTCTGCAACTCCCGCTCAGCTTCTCACACTGAGAAACAGCAAGCATGCAGCAAAATCTGACCCAAAGCTCCCTCAAGACCTAGAAGTGTCTGCCCTTTATTCTGGTGGAATTTGAATCAAACCAGTTGTCTTCTATGACCTTATGTTGGCATTATATATTATTGTCTCTAATCATCAAGAAGTAATATGACTGAATCTGCAATGAAGCTCTATTCTTGGTGACTACTGTATTTCCCCAAATAGATGAATGGCAATTCTCCAAGTACACATAAAGAACTTAATTTTTTTAAAAAACTTGCTGTTTTTTTTTTTGCAATACATTATGATGGGCAAAAATATTTCAAGCCAGTCACTTTACCTTGTATTAGTGTAAACGGTCATATCATATGCTATGAAAGAAAGACATCGTCCCTGGACTGAAGTTATGATAGATAGCTAAATAAAGATCTGATTTCCATGTAAATTGTTCTAAAAAGCAAAGCTGTAGGCTTGGCTTTCCAGCTAAATTGGAGAGAATAGCAAGGCTAGTTACTATGATTATGCTGTAGGCATAATTGCTGCAAATGCAAATGACCAGTGAGAAGAATAATTAGCCACTTGATAATTCAGCTATTATTACTATATATGAAATTGCATCCATTACATTAAATTACACGTAAGTTTCTCATAGTTTAGCTTTTAATCCTACACATGCTCTCAGCTAATATTTCCTAGAATCATAGAATGGTTTGGGTTGGAAGGGACCTTAAAGATCCCCCTTTAAAGTTACCCCTCCCACTATGGGCAGGAACACCTTTCACTAGAACAGCTTACTTAGAGCTCCATCCAACCTGGCCCTGAATACTTCCTGTATGTGAAGTCTTTTTTGGTAAGTTTGTTTTTTACTTACAACCATTTAACTTTATCTTTAAATGATTAACATTGTTGGAAATGATGCTTTTGAAACACATACATTGTACTGCATAGTTTGCTAGGGGCACTGAACTGCCTCTCACAGCAAAAATGTTTTGAAGAGTACAGTCAACTAGCTGTAATCCACACACAGCTCCAGGGAACTCCAAGGGATTGAACCTCCAAGGGATGAACCAAAGAATCTGGAGACTCATGAGGGGAGTTCAGGGAAATCCAGAAGTTGTGCTCCATACAGAGTTACGACATCTTCACTGTTGTCTGCAAACCTTATGATATTCCATGTGAGAAACTCAGAAACAAGTGATGGTTAGAATCTTCGCTCTAATTTTTAAGTGATCTTCTAGCTGTCATGTTTGTGGGAAGAAACTTGAATGCATAGCCCAGATGCACAGAAGTTAGGAGGCTAGTCCATTTTCTTTAAATGTTGTCACTGTTTTCTTTTTAAGCTCATCTTATTTTCTGGGAGGGTTTAGGGTTGACTTGCAAGCTAATTTAATTAACTGGGGAAAAAAAAAAGCGTCCATTCTAAACCCACATACAGGCAGAAAAATATGATACTGATGATACCAGATGTGTTAAGTTCTGGTATTTGCCTTGCATCCTGCATTCTGAGTGGGGCTTGCCTGCTGCTTTAGATAGGTTTCCTTTTCTACTGACTTAGACTTGAGCATGGAATTACAACCATTAATGTCTGGACAATTATTACCCCAGTGGGTTCCAGGCTTCTTTTGAGTAACCTTCAGCAAAGGGAAAGTCTTTGGGAAGAGTTGGAGCTCTGTACAACTTCCCAGACAGGACCTGAGGGGCATCACTTCAGTTTTCATGTGGGAACGGTGGGAAGTGTACATAGGAAGAACGGAAACAAATGTGATTTAAGATCCACCTAATTTCTTTGAGTCATTCTCCTCTGGTTAATCATTTTAGAAGAAGTTTGAGAGGGTTGGAAACTTGGTTTTCTTTCCAGTGTTAACCTCACATTTTGCTGTCTCCATATTGAAGCTACCTTTTGTGGGCTGAGCTAATTGCTTACCTTCTTGTTTCCTCTGTCAGTGTGATGACAATACAGGATTGGCCTGAATGTCCTTAGCTCTCTCGTTTATTGTAAACCTTCCAGCTCAGGTTCCAGTGGCAGTACGGTGGCTCATGTTTCATAGTGCACAAGACTAATACATGTCTGAGAAACTTGGTTCTTGGAGAAAGCAAGTCTTCCTGCTCTTGCTTCTGCTGAGAGCTGAGAACTCCTGTGGACTGAAAAGTTACTGCTTCAGAGCTGTGGGGCCATGGGGGCACCTCCTGGGCATTCTGGGTGATGACTTTTTTTGAGAAGTGTTTCCCTCCTCCCATCACTCATGCCTGATATGTGTTACTTCTACTGATTTTGCACTGATTTTCTTCTTTGGAACAGAATCATTCAGAAGTGCCACACTGGGATATCCATGTGCTCCTTTCAATTTCACTAAATGAATCTTACTAGGAATTTACAAACATGGAGAAAGAAATTTGCATTTATATCAATACCTGGCATCCCTGTGATAAGGCAGCCTCACAGGTCCTGGAAACAGATAGATAGGAATCCTTAGTGCTGCCATAGTGGCATAAAGTGATGACAATTAGACTCACTTTGTTCAGATTGTGATCTTTTTGAAAAGAACTTTCTCTGAGCGTTGTTTCTCCTTTCAGTGATTTCCATTTCGTGTATAAACCACTTAAAGCTTATTATTGTTCTGAAAAGCACTTGAAGTCTTTCAAGAATAAATTTGTATAATATTAGCTCAGAATGATTTGCATAACAAAAAAAGTACTCATATGCAGTAAATTGTTTGTAGAAAAGCCATAGTAAAAAAAAAAAAAAGCTGATTAGTGCCATTAAATTAAATAGCAGTAACCTGCGCTTCCTTTCCTGTTTTTGTTTGTTTGTTTGTTTGCTTTTGCCAATAATAAGCTCCAGTTTATTGGAATCCTTCTTAATTAAAATGTAAATATTCCTTGCCTGAGTCTATTATGAATATTTTGGATACAAGATATAGCAAGCCTAAAACTGCTAACGTAATGGAAAACAAGTTCATGAATGAAGTATAAATGCAAACATTCCTCTTTTAAAGGCATTGCTGTTATGGTCAAGGATGTAGTTGAAAGAGCCACTGCCTTGGAGATATACAATATGAGTATATTAGGAGTCTTCTCATAGATAATGTTATTATATCATACTTTTTGGCTGCGGCTGTCTGATTGCAGCACATTTGCAACTGAAAGGTAACTTTGGGGGACACTCATCTGCAACACTGCACTGAAGTACCACAATGACCAGAAACATACGTTTTTAATCTGGTTTACTGCTTAAGGAAATAAAAAAAAAATTAAAAAAAAACAGATTACCTTATGAACCTTAGATTTGTGTAGTACTGAAATTCAAACCCAGGCTATCTTTAAATTAACCAGATTAGGAACAAGCATATCAGTGCTCAAATTCTCAGTACTTGAGTGTCATCCAGGTTCTTGAATAGCTTTTGCCCATTTTGTGCACAGTAGCAGGACCAGAGGCAATGGGAACACACTGGAACACAGGAGGCACTTTTTCACTGTGAGAGTCTCCATCCTTGGAGATGCTCAAAATCCATCTGGACATAGTCCTGGACAGCTGACTCTGGATGGCCCTGCTTGAACAGAGGGTTTGGATCATATCATCTCCAGAGTTCCTTTCCCACCTCAGCCATTCTGATACTTCCAGATATCTTCACAGATCTTTACAGATCTTGGTCTGTACAGTCAGGTCTGAAGGCAACTAACGTGTTTACTCCCTCTGTTAGATGGCAGGAGGAGAGAGAATGGTGGGCTCTTTGGCCTTTTTCCTTCTTCTTTTCTGATAGTTCATGACATTGGAAATAATTTTCCCTCTAAACAGCCATTGGATCCAAGACCCCACTCAGCCTAGTGAAACCCTTTGAAGTCACTGGCTCCAGGAGGCTTTGGATCTAGCTCAGGAAAGGCAAATGTATCTGTGGCATTAAGATAGCATTTTCAACATTGAGAGTGGAGAAAAGGGAGAGGGAAGAGGGCATGGAATCTGTATTTTGATGAAAGATGTCTCTCCTTTGATCATTCCTGTATTTGTCTTGTAGGTATCCTCTTGCAGTTCCCTATCCTCCAGCCAGCCAGTTAGGCCCTCAGGGAGGAGACTCCCACACAAAGCCCACATCTCAAGGGACTCTTTCTTTTTTCGTTTTCCATGTAGGCTTCTTCCAGTTACCATCATTCGCTTTTGCTGAGTGGGTTATTTTATTTTTCTCCCTCCTTCTTGTTGTGAGTAGTTTTACAGTCAGGGACAAGCTGGAGTGGCTGCCAATAGTGTAAGAAACTCCTCCAGAGACAATGAGACACCAGAATTATGAAAGGCCTGTAATGAAACTTCCCAAGCAACCAGCTGGATGGGAACTTTGAATTATCTGACCTAGGAGATAGTGGGAGATCATGATTAATAATACCTTTCTTTATTAAAAGGGAGATTCATGCTCTCTGAAGCAAGAGAAGGCACTTCAATCTTCCCTTTAATCCATATATAGGAGGGAGAATTTATGTGCCAGTTTGGTTTGGCTCTGCACTGTTGCAATACCCCAATGATTTTCATTCCCTGTTTTTTTTCATCCAGATGGGCTGCTGTTCAGAACATGGAGATGATCATTCATGACAGAAGTAGAGCTGCATATGGGAGCCTGTTGCAGTCCAAAGTCTCCTGGTGCTACTTTTGTTGCTCTAGCCAGCAGTGTTGCTGCCAGTCCCTTTGCATCAAAACATGCTATGGTCAAAGCTGAGAGTTTTTCTCTGGTCTTTCCCTGCACAGAGACTAGCACTATAGTTAGGGACGAACTACTTCACATTTTCTGGTGAGTGTCTTCATGCTTGAGTATGCAGACAGTTTAAAATAAGTAACAGATACAGCAATTTAGGGAGCTATGTGAATTGCATGATATTACTTCAGGAGTTTGCACTTAAAACTATTCCTTTCACTGTTAAATATACTAACTTCTTGGTTAATTTTGTCCGATTCTGGGCACCATACTTCATTTTCAGAAAGCACTTCTGAGGACCAGCCTCCCTTCATTACTTTTTGAAATTTATAGGAATCGATACCTAAAGCGTAGAAATAGCAAGTTCCATTCACGGAGTAAAATTAAAAATAAAACCTTGGAATGATTTGTCATTTTTCTGTCAGACGTGTGTCATGTAATCTCTCTTCCTTGTTGATTCTCAGAGGGTAGATTTTTCTTTAGATAAGATTCTCTGCAAACTGGCAGAATATATCATGTGTTGTTTTCTGTTATTGCTCAAACTAGTGCTCACTAAGTCGAAAACCTCACTTTAAAGTAAATGGCATTTTTCAAGAATGATAAGGCCTTTATTTCCATTTTCAGTCCAGCTATTTAAATTGCTTTTTGTGTGATTAGTGATAAATATGTCTGACTTGATTCTGCAGAAAAGCAAAAGTGTTCTGAAACAGTGCTGTTTGGGAAGCGTGGAAGTCAGCCACGCTTCACAGGAACCTCAGTGTAAATGATTTTAACATCCCATCCTTTCAGGTCTTTTTCTACAACACCCACTCATTTTGCACAGATGGAAAGATGTGACAGATCATGGAATTAAGAAACCAAAAGCTTTTTTGATAAATTTTTAATTCACTCCTCCCACACTTCCATAGTTCCTTGATTTACAGTTTAATTCAAAAAGAATGAACTACCAGTCTTTACTAGCAAGCGTCTGTTCATAGCATGTGCTAGCTACCAGCCACATGTCTGACCCTCTAATGTTTATTTTATTCCCTAAACAGACAGGCTAACAGCAAACAGTATTTATCACCAGGCCATTGTATCTTTTGGGCATTACTGTAGAGTCAGGTTTTGGTCAACAATACTCTTCTTTAAATCAGTGATAGCACCATCTTGAAATAGTCACTCTTTCCTAATAATCAAGAAGGAATGCTTCCTAACAGAATGTCTTCGATCATTTTGTGAAATGCCAAGAATAACAAAGACTGCCATAATAAATAAGATAAAACATACTAAAATCTAATTAAAAGACAATATGGACAGCTGTTTATAAGTAATAGGTGATAATGAACCATATGGAGTTCTCACAGTCTGCATACCTCACATCTCCTCTCTACCTATATCTGCTTTGCCCTACACAAGAAGAGGACTTAGAAGCATCTCTAGCTACTTCATTCACACTAAACCCAGTTACTGTCAGTTATTTCTTGCAGAAAGTAACATACTGACTAATCAGAACATTTCCATCATAAATGAAGTAGGGGAGCAGGGAGGATTTGGAGGGCAATTAAGTAACAGTATTCATGCTTTTAATAGGAAAATATGAAAAAAGCCTAATTTCCTGGCCAGTTGTCACCTCTGTTTAATGACTTGCAGAAGATGTTCTAGGGCTTTTAATTCTACATGCTGTTTCTCTCCTCTGCCCCAGCTGTGAAGATTCCCCACCAGCAGGAGCTGGAGCAGGAAAGCTTGGCCAAGTGTTTTACTGGTCCCTCAAACTCCTTTCAGCACTTTGGATACATTCATTTTGCAGAGCAAACCAGAAGTATCTGACTGTTTGGGTTTTCTTCTCTGGTTTATATTTCTCAATGGCAGGGACATGAAGTGCATACTTGAGATACTGACATACGTACTTCCTTCTGGGGATGATCCTTATTTTCTGACATACAAAGTAATGCTGAGACTTCTGTCATACACCTTTTCCTGAGTTATTTGCAACTTTTTTTTGGAGCCCTGTTGCAGTTGTGTAAGTTCACAATAATGTTTTTGAAGATACACCTAATACTGAAAACTAGTAAATAAGTTTTTCTGTTTTGCAAGTTTTAAACTTAAAGGCAATATCATTCTTCCTTGTAGAAATCCCTCTAAGACAATCCTGGGAGAATTTCAAAGCATACGTTGTTCTGATCTGTGATCCTAAAGGGTTCACTGCTGCCCAGAGAGTAGGACTTCAGTCATACAAGATCATGCATCTATTGAATGTGTCATATAAAACTATTTTTCTATTGTTTTTTCTGCTGGGAATTTTCCTGGCAATCCCTGTTGATGAACTTTAGGTGACACTTCAGCTAGTTCCTTGAAAAGACTGGACTAGACTTTGATTCCATTATGGTGTCATGAACTCTGATCCATCAGAACATATTTTGGCCCTTTTTCTCGAGTGGGCTAAGCTATGATGTGGCACAGGAATTTAACAAGCATGAGATAGATGCTTACAGGCAGGGCAGGATGAAGCTATGACAGCAAGAGAGTAAGGATTTAGAGGTGCCAGCGTGGAAGAGCATATTAATGTATGTCTAATCCAAGCAGGCTGCTCCTTTATTAGTAATTCTTTGAATTTCCACAGGACACCTGATATCTCCTTGTCCAACTCATTGTGGTGAATGTGACTGCACAGCTAAGAGGTATTAGATAAATTATCAGCAAGTAAAGTAGCTTGGTTGCATTTAATCTGTACAGAAATTAGAAACCTATTTTGAGAACAGTTTCCGTGCTGCATTGTGGAATATTAGCAAGACAAATTGAGCAAAGTGCCACTTTATCATGCAGGGAGGTGTAATCTCCTAATTTTGCATCTGCTGTAGCAGAGGGCTACCCACTCCCCCACTTTGTGTGTCTGCCCCGCGCTGAGGGCAAGGAGTGGCAGAAGCATGTTGTGCTCTTGTTTTATCTCTTGACAGTGATAACACTGTGTCAAGAGTCAGCGGGGGCTTTTCAGTTAAGAAACAATGGTGAGTGTCTAAACTTTGATCCCTTTCAATTTATTTGAGCATCGCAAAACTGTCTCCACACTAAGAATTTGACATTAAATAATGCAAGGCAAAGGGAATGAAACTCCTCTGCATGATGCTTGGCTGCAGGACTGTCCTCAGGAGTCCCTGTGCTACAGGAGAGGTCCAGGTACAGTATGGCCCTTCTGGGGAAGGGACTCCTCAGACTCTCAGTGTCTGCACAGCTCACTGAGACTTAAAGACTAATACTGTAGCATTGACCTCTTAAGGGTCAGAATCAAATATTATGCATTTCTGCTTTCTACTCGATGTGGGTTCTGCTATGAATTCACCTTCCCTTCAAGCCTGGAAAACCAGATTACATGATCTCCCACATATTAACTGAGTTTTCGTCTCTTCCTATTCCCTTTGGGTTTGCCAAGGCTAATGTTGTTCCTTGTCAGGAAGTTTTATCTGACTCCTACTCTGAATTTCCTTTCTTAGCTACATGATATGATTTCCAGTGTCAATCTGAGAAAATTCATCTCCAGAGTCATATATTTATAAAGTACTACAGAGTTCCCCACTCAGCCTGCTTTTAGCCAGCTACATGTTTAACTCCTCTGGTCTTTCCTTGTGAGTCAGCGCTTTCCACCACTTCTCTTCAAATGTCCCTCCACTGCACTGAGTATTTCTGACAGTGAGCAAATCTCAGTGCTGCCTTACTGGGACAGCCACGTTAGTTAGTTACGTAAAGGGAACAGCACAGGGAACACCAGGCCACCTCCCTTTCCCCTACTGTGAATCACATGCAACCTTAAACACAGTTTTGCTGCAATTTTGCATTGCAAAATCATGTCTGAGCTACCACTTATGGTGTTTGCAGGCCCCTTGCCATTTCTACCTTCCTGACTTTCTGTGCTTCTGGGTCTTCGGGGTTTTCTAAAGAAGTCCTGCCAGCATAACTAAGGAGAACGCAGAGCCCCCCAGAGTCTACCCTGCAGGGGTTCCTGGGCGACTGCAGCATCCTACTGATGGCAGAGCTGCTGTGTAACCCCATCCTTACTCAGCCCAGTGCACAGCATAGCTGCATCCAGTTACTTCAGCATTACTTCCCTTGGGAACAGATTTTCTGCAATAAAAGTGACTTGACCTGAGAGTAAATAAATCATTTTTATCCCAGACTGGAATGGCTGCACAAGGAGCATATCCTGGTAGTTTTACCAACGTAGCTGTTCTGTGCAGTTGTATGGGCAGCTTTTCACATATAGACAAGCCTTAAAGTGCATTCCTGTTCCTGTATGGCTCTACATTTTCCCAGAGTAAATCATAATTCACAATCAGTCTGTTCCTAATCTTTATAGACCCCTTTATGCTACTTTATTATCAACACTTGGATACTCAACTCATCTCTGTTTTGCATTATGTGCAAATTTCATTACTGTAAGTATTTCCTTCCTCTAATGGAGGTACTTAGCAAGAACCATGTCTTGCTCTGATTCCTGCCATCCTCAGTAAACACATTCTCACTACTGAAACACTGTCATTCATCATCACCTTTTGTTCATGTTTTTAGGCAGTTTTCAATCCTCCTGATAATGTTTATATCCAGGGTAGTTTGTATGAATTAGTAAATTAAGATTTGTTTTGAGAAACTCCAAAGTGCGTCACTGAAATTCAAATTGTATCTTCCATGGTCCCTCCATTCATTACTTTTATTAATCTACCTGACAAAATAATATGGTCTGCACAAGACTTTCTCTTCGTAGTTGCATACTGCATCTTTCTTCCTCCTCTAAATAAAGACTTCTTTTTCCTTGTAACATTACTTCTATTACTGTACAATCAGTTGATCTAATCTTAAGTAGCATAAGGAGTCATTTCTCAGGTAACGCTTGCTTCAACCAGTGTAATCCAGTATAATCCCTTCTGACAGGCTGTGTGCCTTAAAGGAGTCTGCTGTAGTGTTCAGCTTCAGATGCAGGTGCTTTTCACGTGTAAGATGCGAAAGAATGCCTAAAATTTGTACTCCTGTCAAACCAAACTGCCTTTACCGTTGCGTTTTTAAGGACTCTCAATTAATTGTCACCATTAGGGTGAATGACATGCTGAGAGAGTGTCTCTGAAATTGTCTCAGGGTCAGCCTTCTGTTCTGTCGAACATCCACTGATCCCTGATCTTCTGTAAGGAAAATGCTCTTTCAACATTAGCACAATTAAACTGAAAATCTGGAAAGATGGGCTTTAATTCCATTTTCCCAGAGAAGATTTTTTGCAGTCGTACAGAACACTGATATAAACTGGTTTGTGCTTTTTAACTAGCCTGGGAGTGGAAGTTATTTTCTTTCAAAAAAACACAACCAACCAAACAAAAAACCATCAACAACAAAAACAAACAAACAAACAAACAAAAAAAACCAACAAAACCCCCAAAAAAACCCCAAAAAAACCAAAACCAAACCAACAAAAAACCATCAACAACAAAGAAAAACCCCAAAACCAAACCAACCAACCAACCAAAAAAACCTCCCAAAAACCCACAAAAACGCCAACCAAACAAACAAACAAAAATACCCCCAAACCCCAAACAAACCCAAGGGAGAATGAAGCAGAAATCTTGAGACTGGTGTCTGTCTGTTTCTGTATGAAGCAGTAAGAGAATTTGTTGCCTCATAGTCAGAGATCCACTGTAAAGGATAGTTTTTTCCAATATAGGGATGAAATACCATTTGGAAGTATTACCACTAACTACAGAGAAGCCTTGACAAGTAGGTCCTTCCACTTCAGGCATATTATGTGAAATGGATTAACATAATTTTTCCTGAGCTCTGGCTCCTTTATCTGTTTATGTACTCATTGACCTGAAACACATTAGCAAGGAAAAATATGGGCAAACTCAAGACATACAGTTTGTTTCTAGATAAGATAGACTGACTTGGCAGTGCCACTATTTACAGGGTGATTACAAGTATTCTGAGATGGTAATGTCCATGAACAGTGCACTGAAAATTAGATCCAAAAGAGAGGTTATGGATATTTTCCTGTACAGGTGGTGAATAAAAAGTTGTGGCATTGGATAGGAGAAAGAACATGAAATACCGATTTCAGCCTTTTACAGCCTGGCACGTAATTCTTCCCTCATTTTTTGATCGTTCTTTCTGAGTGATCTACCCTCAGATTGGCCCTCAGTAACAGAGAAGTACTTGGCATGAAGTGGATGTTAATTGATACCAAAATATTGTAGGAACTTATAGGAAGAATAGTTACCTAAAAATCAAATTGAGCATGATTGTAGGCATTATGGTAGATATCAGGAGACATAATAGTCATTCACTGTCTTGAATACATTTTCTATTGCTGTGCAGAAAATTAGGAGTGCAAATCATTTAAGTGATTGCTAAAGGAATCTGTGTATTTAATTAATTCTTCAGGGTGTGCTATGAAAAATTGATTTAATTGTGTCATTGACTGCCATGCTTGTGTTTGAGTATCATTGTGCGCAGCACTTTGTTTTTAATGTCAGTCTGCCATTCTGATGATGTACAGAAATTTGCAGGAGCAGTAATTACCTTTGCAGAGGAGCTTACTCTGCAAAGGAGGTGTTTTATAGCTGTAGCCACTATATATCAGAGCACTCAAAATTGAAAAGTTGTCATTCATGACATCAGCACAATGTGGTCAACATGTGCTCCTAGCGTTATTGCCATAAGGATGCCCCCAACCTAGGAGGGGAACAAGAACACAATGAATAATGAAAATATGACTATTTGTTTTTGCTGGGAGGGTTTTCTGGTGGTGCTAGCAACGTATTCTGATAAAAAAACAAACCAAACCACAACTTTTTTTTTAATTCATCTCATTGCATAATTGAAATACATTCATTTTCCCTTTCTACAAAGGAAAAATTTTTGTCAGTTACCGTCAAATGTGGGAATCCTCATTAAAGAATTAACTCTTTATGTGTAGATCCTGGTTTAAATACATCTAACAGAACCCCAGCTCCAATATGGAAATAGGCAAACAGTTCACAAAGAGATGAAGCAGTGCGAGCCACTGAATCATCTGCAGTGCAAGAGATCACATTGTTCAAGAGAATGAAAGGACAGATTTTGGGTGTGGTACTGTTTAAAGTTGTCATTAACAGAATTTTTTTGCTTCTCCTTCCTAGAACATCTTCCTCATGGAAGTGTCGACATCTTAGCTGTTCTATAGGTTATTTTTGCTCAGTCTATTTCCATTAAATGTACGAAACAAAGCAGTGAAAAATCAAGACACTGAATGTAATGTTTGAGGCTAGTCTCATTCTTTTAAATGGACTGAGAGTATTGCTGTGGGAAAGAAAGGATTTCAAAGTAGTCAAAGAATTTGCAAAATAGTTTGCAATCTCTTTAGTTTTCTGTTTCTTCTTTTTCTTTTTTGTTTGTTGGAATTGCTTTCTTCCTGGTTTGGTTTTTTGTAGTTTTTTTGTTGTTGCTGTGGGGCTTTTTGTTTGTTTCAGTTTTTTTGTTAATGAAACTCCTGTTCAAATCTAACAAGACATTTTCAATCCTTGGATTAGAAGCAAATGAGACGAAAAAGGTGTGCGTAGGCTTTTTTCCTAGCTAGCTGTAAGATAAATGCCACTGGCCACCTTGCCCAGTTGGTGAGTGTATGCGTCAGCAAGAGCATCACATGCTGGGGCTGTTTCACAAATGACTTAGACACAGAAATAGCTGGTGGGTCACTGAAGGACTTCACCAGTGGCAGATCACTTAATCAGACTTTACAAGTCGGCTGCTGAACCAATCCCTTCCCTGCCGCCCCAGCAGCGCCTGCCTCCACAGGCACAGTCTTAGGGCTGTCTTATCCAAGGATTGAGCAACTCAGCCAACACATAACAAAGATTACCGGTGTGGAGGAGAACCCTCGTAGCTTACGAGGCTTTGGAGTTTGCACAGCTGTGATTTGCATGCCTTTCCACCATTCTTGTCTTCTTTGTGATTTTGTGGGGTTTTCCCCCATACAATCCAAACACTGTGCAACGTATTCTTCAGAAACGCCTAAGCAGAAACATGTGTCTTGTTTAACTCATTGGAGAAGCTCATTACAACAGGAAATGTAATGGAAAAATAGACTGCATGCCTGAATAATCCACAGGGCTATCCATAGTTTGACTGTGACCTACTGTAATTATACCTACCAGAGGCTTAGGAAGTCTTGTTCTTGTAAGATGCAGTTGAAAATCAGATGGACTGAGTCTGTCTGCTGCAATTTTGCACTTAAAAAAGTAATGTGGCAAGGTACAGTCATACCATAGCTAATTGTTGGGGTGATGTTTTATTTAGTTTGGTGGACATATGTATACTACCATAGCATTTCACTGTAGTGTGAAAGTATCCACATGCATTTGAAGATGCCCTATGTACAATAATTCCAAGAAATTTGGAAGTGGTCTTATTTCTACCAGACCAATAAAATGCTCTAAGTACAGGAGAAGGAACAATTTGATATGCACAGATTCAGAAGTTTGTTTGCAGTGAATTATTGTTGTACACAATAATGTTCTATTATCCACATTACATTTCACTTACATAATTCATATTTTTCTTGCATAGTAAATGTGTTTCATCCCATCCCAAATGAGCTCCCAGTTTTGTGATGTCTGCTATCCTAGCTAACACTGGGATCTGGAGACTCCAGATCTATTGGCCTTAGTCTTTGCAGCTGCCTATTACAGAGACAGGCATTGTGTCAGTCAATATATTCATATCTAGATCATAGCTATCACAAACTCAAATCTATTGTGTTCCAGAGCACAGAGGGACAAGTAATGATGAGTTGGCCACATACAGATCTCCTTCTGCATAAGGAGTAGTTCCACTGATAGACCTTTTCATCATGTCTTTTGGTTCTCTGCTTGGTAAATCAGAAATAACTCCGCTGCTGTACAGTTTGAAGAGACAATCAGGCAAATCAAGTGTAATTTCTGAAGTCCTGAACCAGGATGAAATGCACAAAGAAAAAAATTTCCAAACAAAAAATAAGAACAAGCAAGTGAATGAAAACAGCGATGTTGTACTGCTTTTTTATTATCTTGAAGCAGTGTAATATTGGTGAATCTATCATTATGAAAATTTACTCATTTACACATTGCTATAATTTGATGTTTTATAATTTATGTATCATTTATCATATAATACAATAAAATTTGATTATATTTTGATAGAATGAGAAAGTACATAAAATAATTGGGCTTGGATGGATTTGGAATGAAAGAGTTTAACCTCATCCACCTATTTTTATTCATGTAAGTATTAAAAATAAACATGATGCAAAGCAGTCAACATTTTACCGGCATTGATATAAACTTGCCAATTCATCCATGGAAATGAATTTCATAATAAAGACTGTGAGTTTTTGGACCCATCCAAATAAATATCCCCATATTCCCTGTCAAGTAGGGCATATAAACACTAGAAAACTCACTTTAAATATTCATTCAGAATAACCCTAAAAAAAAAAGCAAACTCTTTTCATGTTCTCCATTAACATTAACAATCTCGTTGTTTACTTTTTACCAGAAATCCTCTTGGTCAAAGGAGACCCATAGAATTAAAAAAAACCCTGACACAACAAAATGTAGCAAAGCAGTGTGCATATATTTTTGCATTGGTATTTTTTTAAAGGTAATTTGTCCTAGTGTTGATCTTGGATAGATATGTTTAGTTGTGCAATTAGAAGGAGAAACAATAGCTAATGACAGATGCCTGACTACAGCTTAGCTGCTGCTGGGGTGTTTGTCCTTGAGTTAGTGAAAACCGGTCACAGATGGAGTGATGCACTCCACTTGTAAGAGAGAAGTAGCAATATGTTTTTTGATAGAAACAATGATTCAACAAAGTTTGATAGTATATGTTACAGTGGTTTAATAAGATTCTGTGGCAAGGTATGCTTGATTGTTTGCTGCATAGAGGACAGGGTTAGACAAAGCTGTAAGGGGAGCTCTCCCATGTAGATACAAGGTTCAGAAAGGACTCTCTTTATCTCTAAACTTGCCCTCAGAGGGAAGTTCAGGTGCAGCTAGATCCAGAGTTAGTCTCAGACTTAGTCAATGATTTATGTCTAAAGGACGAGATGTGCACAATCAATCATATCTATCCCTTAGCTAAGATTTCAAAGTTCCAACACGCTTATTGCCTATTGACTGACTAAGTATCTGACGTGATAAGGGTTCTTTCAACCTCAAGAAGTAACCTTAAGAGCTGTCCCTGCTTAAGGGAAGATCATAGCACACAGCCCACTGCCATGCAGGAAAGCTCAATGAGCCCTGTGCACTATTTATGGAGTAATATGACTGAGTCAGTTCTATCTGCATACCAATTGCAGAAATTAGTTTCTTTCAAATTTGGCTTGTGTCAGACATTGACCAGCACTGTGGTGAGGTGGGTGCATTGCTTAAATTAGCCCTTGGCTATTACATTGTTATCTGTCTTCCCCAAAATCACCTTGAGCCAGATGCAGCCATCACGACGACATGCATCCAGTACGACTGCCACTGGTGGTTGCTACTTGAGCAGGGTTATGGGACATAATGGGGAGATCGTGGGGAACGGGGGAGAACACCATCACAAACCCCTTGCAGATACACAATTTAGTCTCCAAAAACATGCTTTCACCTATGTAAATTGATTCTGTATGCAGCTAATTGTATGACATGGAAACACTTAGAACTTGGATAGGACTTCAGCTGAGACATACTTGAACCACATACTTTGTAAGCTGTTTCTCACACAGCCCAATAATATTAATTTGGGCAGTTTGATGGTGAAACTTTAGTGTTCAACTCAGCATCCAATCCTTAATGCCAACTTTTTCCAAAATAATAAAGAAATACATATTGCACTAGAAATAGAGTACTAAATTTTCATTAATGAGAACATCTATCAACTGTTTATTGTCCCTCGTTAAGATGCCCTGATTTGAAGCAGCCATAGATGTCCAAAAGATGCCAAGTCATATAAATATTATGTCAGTTAGGAGGAGGGACTCAGTTGTGGCTTCCCTATGAGTCCTGTTCAAGAAACACAGTGTTGGTTCACTAATACAGATTCAGGAGTCACAGTTTTGCTTCCATCCTGATCCCTGTTCAGTGAATGTTCTGGCTTAGAGGCATGCTCAGGATTGGCTTTATACTGAGGACAGTGATACCTTGCAGCCAGGTGGGATGAGCCTGGAAGCACCTGTTGTTAATCCTCCTATATGTGCTCACCTGCAGAGGATGAGGAGAGGGGGAAGATGTGTGCACTCGCTGGTGTGGAGCCTAACCATTACATCAGTCACAATGTAGCAACAACCCCGAGTTAATATTAGAAACAGTTTTCTGTAAAATGCCTGCCACTGAAGTGTAAAACACAATGCCTCTTGCCTGCCAGTGCAGCTTTGCTCGTTTCTTGTAATGAGGGTTCTTGGCTAATGGGTTTACTGATGAGCATTCACTGAACTTTAAATCTTAAGCCAATATTGGAGAGCATCATCAGATAATTAAATTCATTCATCAGCTTTTCTCATTGTAAATGCAGTTCAGTATTGTGCCCATCCAGCCAAAGATCAGCAATCCACCGTGTGGTTTCTTTGTCCAGGTAAGGTCATTCACATGTAGGAAGGCTAAAAATGAACTGCATCAAATTAGCCTCAGCTATTTTACAGAACTGTCTATCAATTACTTCAATAACAGTTGAAAAATAGCAATCTGTTCAGGAAGGGTAAAAGTTATTTTTCTAAAGTGCCTTTTTTGTGTTTATGTAGTGCTCTAGTACTGTCTATAAACACAAGGCTTCAAATTTTATTCATCACAGTTCATTGCAGTTTCTTCTGTTAATTATTATTCAATAATTTCTTTATTAAGGAACACGGACTTAGAATTTCACACTTAGTTAAACACCAGTTAACCCCCTGACACAATCTGCATGTATCCCATTAAGGGAAATTTTTGCTAATACTATCCCAGTTAAACAGTTGTCATTACTATTCACTATCATTAAGCTAAAAAGGTTCTCTGGGATGGATCCTAATAAGGTGCCGTTCTAATTATGCACATCATAATTAAGAGAAGTATGTGCTATTACACTTATTTGTCTGTCTTGGAAGAAAAGGACCTTAAATTTCAGAATGCATCTGACCTTTCTTAATGTTAAATGCAAGGCATTCTTGGATCTGGTGGAGCTTTCCTGTGTAACAGCCCTTATTTCATGTCTTCATTATGGGAAGTCATTCTTGGAATTACCTTTCCCTAAAAAATATGCAGTTTGCTTCATTTGGACTTTGGCTCCCAGTTAAACAAGTGGAATTGTCCTTCTGAATAGAAATGATATCCTTAATGACACTTTAAAATTTTACCAATACCTTTAGCCAATTAATTATTATCTAAATATTGTTACTTTGTTGTAACTGGTTATAGGGCTTAATTTCCTCATTGTTAATGGATGAGTCAATAGCAAGGATGTTGTCCAATGGAAGTTGTGTAATGTCTCTGTTAGAGTATTTATGTTTGATAATGTTTGTGGTATGTAGCAAGGCCATAATTTCTTAAGTGGACCTTCCACTATGAAACAAAAAGCAGTGCAGTTATCTTTTCAGGCTGAGTATCTCTTCCTAATCTGAGATGATAAAATGGACTGTCTTGTATTCTAAGGAAACACCTGAAACAGGCATATGTATGCAGTGCACTCAAGTATCTCAGTGCTGATTTTGTTGCAAGAAGCAAATTAGGAGCACTCCACCCTGAACACCTCTAAGCCTGTGGGTGCACACAAATGGATGCATATAACTGGCATCCTGTGCAATCCTTAGAAATACCTGGAGGCAGTGCCATTTGCTTCACTACCTGCAGACTGGTAGATGACACAGCTTATTCATTCCATGTCAGGCTCTTTTGAAGCTCTGTTCTTTGAGTGCTCCTGTGGCATAAACCCTGGACTCAGTCGGTATGTCTTCCCTGGCCCCATAAAGCCACTGAGTGCTGTGCTTCAAGCCATTTTTATGAGGCTTTATCACTGTGTGCACAGTTTGGCTGTGAATTGCTTGTTTCAAGCAAGTCATGAAATAAGAAGTGGCAGTACTGAGAGTGCTGAATGCCAGAGCTGACTTTGCCTATGTGCCTTAGAGCCATGTGTGCTTGGATGCACAGTATACAGCATGTTTCCTACACTAAAACACCAACCTTTTTTGTCACACACATGCATAGCCACCTGAATTAGCAGAGATTCATCCCCCACCAGGACCCGGAAGCGGAGCCTTCTGCAGCGCCTGTTTCAGATATCTGTTCTTGGCCCTCTGCTCTAGAATTGCTGACACTTGAACTTCTGCCAGCAATTTAAGGTAGTTAGCTCTTCCCTGGTCAGTGGGAATACTTGAATCCAGTGACTGCTGCAGGTTTTCAGGCCAGCTGCAGGAACAGAGCTCTTGGCTGAAGAGACACTGAATGTGTAGCCAGAGATCTGGTGGCATCTGGTCTTACGGCTGGTTGCTGCTGAAAGGGGCAATCGTATTTCCCTGACCCTCTTCTCTTCCTCTTCCTAACCCTCCTTACAATCCTACTTTGTCTATTATAGCCCTTAACAGACCTTATAGAGAGCCAATTCAGCCACCCAGCCTGGAAGAAAACTTAATTTTCTTTTGCTGTGTTCTTTTCTCCAAAAATAATGAATGAAACTAGCTTATAGTGAGGTCAAGTGAGCACCAGTCCTTGTAAAGAGAAACAGCAGAAGCTTGCAATTAGGAGCAGAAGAGGTAGGAAAAGAGTGCATTTGGATTCCACTTTTGTGACAGCAAGTTGTTAGATCTGGCACGTCTCTGTCTGGGGAACTGCAGAAGTACAGATTGACAGTATCTATCTCTTTCCCTTGGGAAGCATCATCACATTCAGAAGTAGAGCTGGAGAGTATTTAGCTATCCCATGCTGCAAGGTTAGGTTGAGTTTACTACTTTGGAAGAATTACCAGTTGTTCTGGAAAAGAATGAGTGAGAGCAATATTTCATATTTTGTCCCACATAAGCCATTGACTCCTGTTTTGCAGAAACTTTTAAGAATTCAGTATTACTTACAAAAATTACTGGGTCATCTTTGGTTACTTTCCCTCAAAATGGCACATTGCCCGGTCATTAGTTTGCTCGCAGTGGCTAACTTTTTTTCAGCTTCTAATTAGAACAGTTATTTAATTGGTGAATTTTGTCCTAATCAACACATGCCAACTGAAAAGGGTCTGTTCCTCTACAGTAGTCAACTGGATTCTAATTAATCCTATTCCAGTTAAACTTCCATCATGATATACTGTACTGTATATTTAATATGAAACTGGTTACTGTAGTTTCTAATTCATACATGGTTGGGTAAGAAATATTTCACTCTGCAAATTATTGTCAATACTTTTTCTTCTGAGGATCTGGCTTTCTCCATAGAAAGCAAAAACCCATATATGTCCAACAGGTTAAAGTGAAAATGGTTCAGGTTACCTAATTCAGACAGGTTGGAAAATTTGAAAGTGCTTTCATGTATCTGGTAGCATGGCTGGCTAAAGCAGTGTGGGTTCCCCTTGAGGGGCTGGGTGAAGAGCAGACCTGGAGAACCTGAGGTGGAGATGTCTATGTGTTGTCTTACAAGACAGGGCCTCCCAGCATCCCTGTTTCCGGGGATCATGCAGTGGGAAATGAGTTAGAGTAGCACTATCAACTCTGGTGTCTTTGAACATGGAGCCTCTGTACAATGGCCAGGCATCCTGGCAGGGCTGTAGACCTCTTTACCCTCAGCCTGGTCCCCCTGGGCCAGCTGCTGACTCGACCACTCAGTTCTGCTGGAGCATCTGTGCCCTCAGGAGAAGGGAGGTGCTGATGTCTGTTGCCAGGGTAAGAGTTGCAGGTGTCACAAGTTTGGAGTGTTACTAAATAAGTGTTGCTAACTGAGTCAACTTGACCAGTGTGTTAAAAATCCTCTGAGGGTGTACAGCCTTCTTTCCTGTAGCACCAATTCTTCATTCCAGCTATTTCACTCCACCCTCAGGCTGCAGCAGCATCCCAGATTTTCAAATACTCTGCACCCTAATGCTCTGTGGCAAGCTGGTACATTTCCATTGCCGAACCTAATAAAAACAGTGGTTGTCATGGTTTGCTAGTAAAACTTTAGTGCTAACTCAGAATCCTGGCAAAGTGCCCAAATGGCCTACGCTCTGCATTCTGTACTGTCTCAGAGTAGTTACCGGTAATTGCATCTCCACCCACTCCCTGTACATACACTCCACATACCATCCAATTCTTCATATTTATTATTCAAGGCACCTTTTGTTGGAGATTATGGCAGGTAACTTACCAGGAAAAAGGACTGTCAATGGCTTTGAAAAAATAGTGTTTTCTCTTGTTTATCTTTCTGCAACCCTGCTTTGTAATGCTATTTCCTGAAATTGATTGCTACTTCCCCAATGCATGAGGGCTTCCAAAAGGTTAACTGATGTCACAGGGTCATATTTGTAGCCTGATCTTATTCCCAACTATTTCTTGGATAGATAACTTTCAAATTTTTATGTACCTTAGCTCTATTTTTGTGACAGGCAAATGCAACAATAAAATGCAGTTCTGCTTATATAACAAATCAGATTATTTTGCCTCTCAGACAAGCATTATATGGGAAACTGTATGTGACCTTTGTGTGAAAATGAACATCTGCGTCCACCAGCTTAGAATATTTATGACATGAGACTAGCAGAAACAGTTGGGGAGCAGGATCTTGTGATTCACAATGGTCATTCTGAAATCCAAAGCAAAAACGGTAGACTGATATTTACCTCTGAGTCAAGATATTCCTCCCTGCTTCTAAATGTTTCTTTTCCTTCTCCTAGAGTTCACATCTGCAATAGTTTAGTGCTAGGGCTTCTGTTTAATTCTCATTCAGCTTCCAATTGAGGGGATTGTAACTTAATACATAGTGAACATGTCTGTTTTGGAGCAACTTAGTGAAAGAAAGGGCAAGTATCTTCCTTTTTGGAAGTGTTCAAAAATTTGCATTTCACTTCAAGGGAAGTCAGAACGGTAAAGCTGTGAATGTGAAGGGGAATTTTGGCTTGAGGTGTTCAGCATCCAATACTAGTAGGTCCCTTTAATCCCCCGCTGTTAAAGATTCCTTAATGTTGTGATCCATAGCACCTTTGTGCCTGCTAAGTCAAGGAAGACAGCTCTGAGCCACACAAACCAGTAGTATTAAACCAGCAACCGCATGGTGCTTTGACAGGAGTATAAAAGCTGCACAGTGATTTGGCAGAACACATAAATGTTGCTTACATACACATTTGACTGGATACTTTTATCTCCAATTTTTAATGTCTGTGTTAGAGTGCCTCTAGTCAACTGGGTATCTGCATCTCGGCAGAACTGACCTCTGAATCTAATCTGATATGCTAAATTGTCAAAATTACCCTATTGAAAAGTGACATTCAAGGGCTAGTCACATGCACAGACTGGGCAGAAAAAGAATGCCTGGTGTAAAAACCTGCAAAGAGATTGTTAGTGCTTGGATCACAGGAAATGAACATATGAAAATTAGGTCTTTGTTAAATACAGTTGAAACCCATAAGGATAAACTGTCCCTTGCCTCAGAAAGCTGATAAAGTCTAAGTAACCCTGTCTTAGATTGGTGAGGAGTTTTATAGGCAGATTCTGTAAAGTCAGTGGTAAAGTACCACAGTTCACTCTTTTGAAGTCTCACAATATGGCACAAAATAGGTAAAGCAAAGAACAAGTAGGAGAAGAGAAATACATCTGATGTGTTTCCACATAGGAGAAACTGAGGCACTGAACAATTGCAGAACTTCTAGTGATGACCCATGAGCTCTGAAGCCTATTGAGTCCTCTAATGAGATTGTCTCTATAGCAGGTGCCGTGGCTGTCCATTTTCAGGAGGCTGAGCACCCAGCTTAGTGCACTGAGCAGACTACAAAACTTTGTCTCATCCCAAAAATCCTGAGCTCTGAAGAGTTTTGTCCCTGGTGTCCATGTGGACTTGGTGGAGAGAATGAGACATCTGGAAAAGCAATCCAAAATATCTCTATTTTGAACAGGGGATTATTTGGAGCTTGCTAGTGGGAAACCCTGGACATTGGCATCGGTCATGGTCCTCTCACAAGCCTCTGTCTGAGTAAGGACTGCCTCGCTATGAAGAAGCCAGAGTTCAAGCTTCTCACCTAAGGTGAGGGGTCTGTGTATGATCTTTGGGGAACAAACAAAAAAAGCCAAAAAAACCAAAACCAAACAAACAAAAAAGCCAAAACAACAAAACAAACAAACAAAAAGAAAGGAGTCTGTTTTGCATTTAAAAAACATTAGCTAAGTCTCCAAATGGCAGCCCAGCCTAGGCAATGGTCATAGAATCAGAGACTTAGGTCTCGTATCCTCTTCAGAAAGGACAAAGGGCACCACATCCATGTTAGCTGTTTGGCAGCACCTCAATCCCACAGGCGTGTGGAGTCCCAGAGGTTTTTGGGTGGGAGGCGCAGGTCTGAGCACTTTTCCTATGAGAAAACATTGTCAGTGTTGGGTGTTATATTCAGGAGTGCTGAGGCATGCTGATGTGCATTGCTTGTGTACATCACGGTGTGTCTGCACTGCTGCAGGGGTTGCTCAAAAAGGCGGAGTATTAGATACATGCACAAAGGAAGGGTACCTAGCAAGTAGTTTCCTGCAAAGCCTATGAAATGGAAATCTTTGCATTGATATTTTATACTTTGATAATTGGAATCTTCAAAATCCTCTTTAAGGCAGTTGTGTTCTCAAGATCTTGCTACTGAATTGCTGTGGCCGTGGCAGTGCTGTAGGATATGAAATGATACTAAGCTGAATGCCTCCTCTTGCTAAAAACAATATGAACTTCTACAAAAAAGAAAAGGCGGCCAAAACCCCGCCTTTTAATACTTCCTTTATTTTAATTTTCAGTTACATGAGCAAAACTAAAGCAAATATTAATTTTATTCTGCATTATAGTTTTATGGGGAAAATAACTGACCAGCAAAACCTAGACAATGTCTCTGGATTATTTTTCCTTTCATTGCTTTTGCTATTAGCTTTATAACCTTTACTTGATGGCATTTTATATAAGAGGAAGATTTTGGGTTATAAATTAGACTGAACTAGTAAAAGCCATGTCATGTCTTTTATTGCATTTTTCATTTGTTGTTATTTTTTTATGAGAATTCAGGCTGTGTTCAAGCTTCCAGCAACTGTAGATCTCCTCCTCACACTCACACATCCAGTGCTGTTAGGAAAGTGAGTAGGGATAGAAGTGAATTGTTGTCCATGTGGAAGCTACAGGAAAGTTCAGCAGGTCTCAGATCTTATAATTAAATGAAAAATCTTGAAGAAGAAGTACATCTGGGGCTGCTTTATATGGTAATTTCAAAACAAAACTGCAGTCATGGGAAGCAGGATTACCGCTGCTTTTTGCAAGTTAGCTAAAACACTTTTTATCAAAAGCAACCACTGAACTGGACAAACAAAATGGTTTCAGACAGGTCTGTGAGAACTGTTTAACTCTCAGCAGACACAGCCTCAAAATTAAACCTCTGTTGGGAGCAATCTCAACAGTCTTGAAATGTAACTTCATCTCCAGCAGCCCTTCTGTTTCAGATGGGCAAGTGCACAATAACACTTAGTGACAGTCAATGCCGAGCTTGTTCATTGGTACTTCCAATTTTCTTGAAGCAGAAGAACCCCAAAGAAGACAGCAAAATAATTATGAAAACCACTTCTGTAAAAGTACATCAAAGTATTAGAATCCAACAGGCAAGACCTGTTTATCCTTAAGAAAGTCACACCATGAACAGACTGATATACCTGTTGTCTTATGAAG
Organism: Dendrocincla tyrannina; assembly: GCA_035047865.1. Lineage (NCBI taxonomy): Eukaryota > Metazoa > Chordata > Aves > Passeriformes > Dendrocolaptidae > Dendrocincla > Dendrocincla tyrannina. Next base: position 118,496,138 of record JAWWMP010000081.1, read on the forward strand.
ATCTTCCTACATCATCATGTAGCATATAGTCTCACTAAGCTCCTGGGTAAACCATGGAAGGGGTTTTTAATTGCAGAGAAATGTTGCACAACAGAGCAGATAAAGATGAGGAGAGGACTTCAGTCAAGCAACTATGGAGAAATCTAGGATGAAATGACACATTTAACAAAGAGTTATTCAGTAAAGTTGTATGGAAATATGCCATTTTATTTATTTTTGTGAGTTCTTTCTCATCAGCAGACATCAAATGTATAACAAGACAGTATTGCATTGTCAGAGCTTGTTAGATCATGTCTGTGTTGCCAATATTCTAAGGCAGGGCTCATTGGAATAACATTTGGTTGGCTGGAAGACATAATTTCCTACTGAGTGTTGCCATCCTGAGTATTTTTTGTGCCTAAAAATGTAGCAAATGGTAGCAAAAGAGCAAGCACCAAATGTCACTGTCACCTTGCCAAGGTCTATCTTTGTCATTGCTAGACTTGGATCTTTCTGTATATATTAAAAGTAAATAGCTCTGAAGCTGAAAGTGCAGGATATTAGGGTAAAAGATAAAACACTTGAGCTTACAGCCCTGTAGTAGAGTTTCTTTGTCTTTTTTAAGCAATTATAAATGGCAGATGTCATCTTGGCATGAAGTATAAGGCTTCCTGTCTGCCAAGGAGAACCTCTTTGTTAATGCGGCAATCATTCAAGCTGCCAGTTTTGCTTACTAATACTTCAGGTAACCCCTTGGAGAGAGTAAGTATGTAGTGTAGATGTCGATATATATTTTCCAAAGAACTGATTTTACTGTCAGTCTGGAGAACTCTGCTATTCTAAGAGTTAAATAACCATTTATTAGTTTTTCTTTTCCTTGAGATAGCCATTTCATAAATTAATTATTGATTTGAGGTTCTTCAGAGTCAAAGATTTCAAAGGGCACATCAGTTTCTTTTAGGCTTGCATAAGTGCACCAGCCTACCCCTGCCCATAATAGAACAGTCATAGTATTGTTTATGTTCCTGTAAGGAAAAGCCGTTTGCAAGGCTTTTTTTAGGAGTTAATGAAGTCAATATTGGTGTGTGAAGACTGAAAAAAGCTTTATGTATGTATGTAGGTATTAACATATGTACAGGCTATTTCTGTATATGTATTAGAAACCTTTTGTTTAGCCTGCTCAGTCTCCATTGTGCTTGTAATTTTCTGCAGTTAAAAACTGGAGGTCAAACAAAAGGCATTATGTAGGTTTCAAAACTTCCACAGGCATTGATATGACATGGACAGAATTTCGCTTTTGTTCTTTCTGTTTCTCCAGTTTATGCAATATTATACCACTTATTACAGAAAAAGGCATTATTAGAGTATTGAGAGAAGCTCATTACCTGAAAGCAGCCTTTTCTTTGCAAAGATATTGTCCGTGATAGAATTCTGGTATTTTAGTCTCTGAATGCAGATATTCACAGAGAATCAATCAGATGCCATAGATGCTCTTTTTTTTTCCCCAACATACATATTTTAAGCAGTTCTTTACTTTTAAACCACAGATTGCACGAACTAAAATCAGTTGTTAATAATTCTCATTCATTTTCATAAAGTTGTGCTGATTTGAACTTCATGCAATTGGTAAAAACATTGTCATTTTACTCTTATACTGCTCTTAAAACTCCAGTCTTACTTATTATGTTGGCCTTGGGTTGTTACATTTCTTCTAAAGTCACCAACAGCAGAAGAAAATCCAACAGCTGTTAGTGCAATTGAAATGCCATATAATTTAGAGTCATGTCAGGGAAACCATTGAAAAACTACCCCCACTTTAATGGATCTTCATCCCCTCTTAAATGTTTACTTGCTTGTTCTGCTGTGCATCAAGTATTATTCATAATCTTTAGTCATGAGCTTTTAAAAATCCTCTTCCACGTTGTTATTCTCAAAGCCATCAGTATTTGTTTGTTGTTGCCATATTTTTTTTCCTAGGGAATATGTTTCTGAAGATTCACATAGCAGGAAGTATTTTTACTGATTGTATTGAGAATACTTGTATAAAACATTGCAGAATTAGATCTTGAGATGGAAACCTGAAAGCTCATGAGCACACACTTCATTCTAATCCTGAGAGCAGAGTCATTAAATATTTTTCTCTTGTGGAAGTGGTTGAAAGAAAAATAACTGAATCTATATTTGTCCAAGCTAGCCTTACACTCTCTTTTAAATTTTCCCTTATAAAATGATCCCTAAAGTTGTTTGAATTGTTTTGTAATTGAAATCCACAATAATTATGTTAAGGCCTTCAGGGGAGACTATATCTATTCCTTAATTTATAATGGGTTTTTCCATATAGTTGTGATTAGATTTATTCTCTAATTTAACTGGAATCTATTCTCTAATCAAACTAGAATGACAAAGTGGTGCAGAAAATACGTATTCAGAGGTGGAAACAAATTACAAAACCCCCTATTTTGATTCATTGATGTCTGGTTCCCAAATCAATGGCATCCAAATAAAAGATATACAAGGACTTCTGGGACCTTATGGTCAGATCAATATACACTTTCATGTCAGTGCGGGGTCTGGGTAAAATTCCTCTTCTCCTTTTTTCTTTTTTTTTTTTTTTTTTTAAATGAAGCTGTTTGTGGACATTCCATACCCAGGTCAAGTATTTCTTCTCAAATAGGCAATGGATAAGATGGTCTGGTACCTAAATATAAGGAATGAATGTTAATTTGGCCCTTGGCTATTTTGATGTGATGAGAAATTTTCTTCCCCTATAATACTCAGTTGAAATCTTATCTTTAATGTAGAAAGGTGTCTAAACTGTAAAGTATATCTGATGTACTCAATTCTGAGATTGAATAAAAGGAATTTAAGAAGGAAGAATTTCATAGAATTGTTTAGGTTGGAAAAGACACACAAGATCATTGAATCCAACTGTTAAGTCAGCACTGCCAAGTCCACCACTAAACCACACCCCTAATTGCCACATCTACCCATCTGTTAAATACCTTCAAGGATGGTGATTCAATCTCTTCCCTGTGCAGCCTGTTCCAATGTTTGACAGCCCTTTCACTGAAGAAATTTTTCCTAATATCCGATCTAAACCTTCCCTGGCACAACTTGAGGCCATTTCTTCTGGTCCTGTCACTTGATACATGGGAGAAGAAACTGACCTCCACCTCACTAGAGCCTCCTTTCAAATAGTTGCAGAGAGTGATAAGGCTTCCCTTGAACCTCCTTTTCTCCAAGATGAACAACTCCAGCTCCCTCAGCCGCTCCTTACAAGACTTGTGCTCCACTTCATTCCCCAGCTTTGTTGCCCTTCTCTGGACACACTACAGCAACCTCAATGTCCTTCTTGTAGTGAGGGGTCCAACACTGAAGACAGGATTCGAGGTGCAGCCTCAACAGTTCCAAATCCAGAGGGATTACATTATACTAGAGGCTGATAGGTAAGGAAAGATGAAAAGAAGAGTTGCAAAAATGATATTATATCTGAAGACAGCCAAACGCCAGCTGGGCATGGTCAAAGGCAACTTTCCTTAGCTGACTGATTTGAAACTGGATGGTGTTGGACAAGTTTATCTCAGAACATCCCTGTCAACCTCAGTGGTCCCATGATTCTGTGGAAAGAAATAAAATACCTGTTTGATCCAAATTTAGGAAAGAAATCTAAGGCAAGCATAAAAAAGCTCTAATCTTGACAGAGAAACTCCTCTGCAATATAGCAGCATTTTTTAAACTCATAAGAACATAACAATTTAGAAAAAAAAATGAGAAGACTTTGAATAAAATTCAGGTAAGGATTAGTCAAGAAGAGTATGTTTATCTCATTCAGCATATTCAATCCTTTCTGGTTTTAGTGTACATAGGGACATATTTGAATTTCTCTAATTTTGTGAGAAAACTAGACCATATGTCCTTTCCAGCAAGCCTCACTTAACACTGGTATATGATAATATGCTCTCTGGGTATGACGCTGTGGTCTGTTTTTTATTTACTTTATGTTGCTCTTGCTGGCATTAGCTGTATAAAATAAACAATGTAGAAAATTCCACAATTTTCAAATTCCAGTTGAATTTAACTGATTCTGTCACTACACAAACATTTGTTTGGTAAAAAAATAGTTAGGAAATAAAGCCCCTTGATCTCTCACATCTGTCATCAACTGTCAAGAAAAAAACAATAACTTTCCTCAGCCTTCCCTTCCTGCTGAGGTTTGGTGTTTAGCTATTTCAAATGATGAAGCTTTTCAAATATTGCAGCTGCTGTTCTCATACATTCTGATTTGCTTATCAGCTCATCATTTCCAGGGGACAGGCATCCAAAACACCACTATCAGTGTCCTTCAGTCTTTTAATTCCTATTCAGATTTTTGCTTTCTCATTTTTGCCTTCTTGGCGTTTGCTCTGAAACATGTTTTGACAGTTTTTCTATGGATAACATTAATTCAGTCCATTTATTTCCTAGACTGGGCAAAATCACAGCAAGCTCAAAACCATTATCTTCCAATTTGTATCCCTGTCTCAGACCTGAACATTGAGCATTTTAATGAAGTAGTCAATAGATAAGGCAAATTGAGAGTCTGTCTCATGGAGCTCAGTCTTCTGATGTCTGCGCTTTACAAGCATGTTCTCATTTTCCATGCTGACTCCTGCAGGTTTGTCAGTGTGGAGAAGAATAAGCCCATGCAGTGGATTGGTGCCAATCCTGGCTGGGTTCCCCTGGCTAGCTGGGGTCTCAGGCAAAGAAGCAGTGCCCATATGTGGCCATGTGTGTAATTTTGTCTGGATATGCTGCAGCTCACGACCAAAATTACCCTGTGACAGCTTTCATTCAGGTGCCCATCTCCCTTTTCTTAATGCTCACACACCCCACATTAATTACTTACTTAAACACAAGCTTTTAAGAAGCAAAATGAGTGATAAAACTCCTTCACTTAAACACAAGTATGCATAATGTGTTCATAAACCATATCAAACGAAGTATGGGAGGTATTCCATCACTAATGCCTGCTAGGGATGGCACTATCCATGCTTGCACAAACTTTGTTTCATGTAGCCCAGAAGTATGAGGTGCATTAGTGCCAGAACAGCGCTCTTCATGGTCTCTCTAATTTTCACAAAGATAGATCTGAATTGATGACTTTATCTGCACTGTAAAAGTATCACTATAGCATTTATAATTTTCACTCATTCAAGGTGCTGTGTCAGAGATGAGGGACAGACATGGAAAGTAAACACAGACAAGTGAAGGAAAACTCTCACTGGTAAATAACATTTCATCCCAGTAGACGTTGCTGGTTGGCAGACCAAGCCATCTTCTTCCAGATCAATTCATTACTACAAGAACAGGAATGGGTGGAAGAAACACCAGTAATATCAGAGGGTTGGATATTAGAAGTAGCAAAAGATTAGATAAGACAAGAGATGGATTTGGCTCAGTCCCATGAAGAGGAAGATCAGGATAAGCCCCACACTGGGTCTGTGGTCAGAGATCTGTTGCAGAGGGAGGCAATGCCTCAGACTCCGGACCACCTCCCCAGTACCAGTGAGCAGCTTGGTGCCTACAGGACTCCACTGCAGCGCTAAAGGTTGTGTGGCATCCTCTGACATTCATGTCAATTGAGGGTTGATTTAGTTTATTGTACCTGACCAGACAGCTTTCAGCAGAGCTTTGCCATGCAAAAAAAGCCTCAGTTGTTCCCAAATCCCAAGGCAGGAGGTCTAGAGCTTTTAGTGTTGTAAGAAATGTCAGTTAAGATCACTATTTGTGAGTGGTTCAGTTTGTTTTCTCTATACTAATATGAAAGATGCCTCAGAAAAAGCCCGTGTCCTGTTCTGAGTGGTAAAAACCTTTAAGTGAGTTGCAACATTTTTCTTCTTAACTCCTTTTTTGGTGTGTGTTTTGGTCATATGCTTGAAAAATAACAAAATTTAAGAATAGACAGAAGTACTAAGGAGACAAAATGTTGTACGTTGAACCTTGATGATCGTAGCTGGAAAAAATGGACATGCTTGAGTGTACAGTAGTCCTTCACTGCTACAGCACTGCTATTACTACTGCATTTTCAAATAAAAACCCCCTAAAAATAGGAAAAAAATGTAATTGCTTTTGCCTAAATTCCACCCAGATGTCTCATAGAATAGATAGCACAGCAACAAAACTTGAACTTAGGCATCATATTAGATAATGAAATTTTCTTTTCTCTAATGAAAAATTGAGAGACTATGAAAAAGAAAAATACAAAGAAGACCTTTGCTGCCATAAGCCAGGCTTGCAGGACAGCAAGCACTTCTGAGTTCATTTGGGGAGTGATTTGGAAAGAAGTGGTTTGGAAGTGACTTACTGCTTCCACATAATCTCTATCCTGCTTTAGGAAGAGTATGTGTCTGACTTCAGGGTGATCTACCATCCCACTCACAACTGTCTTTCTTGAATGCCATTTGTATTGCACAGTGCAGGTCTGAGGACTTTATGTTTATTAATGGGGTTGGTACAGTCAATGAGCTGATAAGAGAAAGGTGATCCACATGGTATGAGTTCATATGCCTGAACAGGTAGAATAAGAGAGCACAAATTAGGATAAGCACTTGTCCTTTTTACTCCTGGATTATGATGAATGAGGCTTGTATAGAGATATCTGAAGAAGCGCAATGAAGTTACTCAACAGATGTTTATCTCTGAGTCATAGAGTAATAAAGAATAGACATGAAGAGAGTGCTTAGCAAATCCTCTGGGCACAGAGTCAAATACACCTGCTTCTGATCTTTCCATAGACACCTTCAGTGATGGCATCTTCACAGCCATCCCAGGCAATCTGTTCTGGTTTTCCTGTGTGCTCCTTGTTGAAATTGAAGTCTGTTACATCTTGTCATTTCCATAATAGATGTAGATATCTGATTGTAGCAGTCGTGTTTCGATAATCTGACCTGAGCTGCATCCTGTTTTCCTTTAGCCTTCTCTCAGATGGAACAGCTAATACGTATTTCCTCATAGTTCAGGTTTTCTAGAACCTGATCATTTGTATTGCTCTGGCCTAGCACCCAAAACTGGATGCAGTAAGACTACTGGCTGAGGGTGTGGGAAATTTCAGCCTCCACAGAACTGAGGGTAATGGGAAGCAGTAGACGACTGAATGTGAAGAGGTGGGATGAAGGTGCCCCTTTGAAAGCCGACTGAATATGTTAGATATCATTGGCTCCACATGCATCAAAATTTGAAGCATATATATGAAAGGATAAGAAGTAGATGGAGAAGACTTCAAGCAGATTATGTTTCATGTTTTGGAGAAGGGGGAGTGAGAGAATATCTGTTAAGAGCAGATTAATCATACTTGAAGTGTTAAGAAAACCATTTCTTTGCAGTAGAGCTTGTGATGTCTACCAGAAAAGAAGAGACTTGTGAGGTCAAAAAGGCAAAAAAAAAATCTTGCCATGCTGAAATACGAGATGATGAATATATAAAGTATAGATTGGTATGCATGGATGAAGAAATATCAATGAATGTAGAGCTAAGTAAGGAGTAGCTTAGAAAAAATTAATCAAATACTTCCTGTCTGAGTTGCCTAAAGGCATTCACATTGTTTATTTGCCTTTTTCTGCATATATATTCTCCATCAGTCCCATTGTCTTCACTCTCACTGCAAAGAAATTCTGAACAAATTTGCCAAGGAAATATGAGTCCCTGGAAGTTTATGAAAATCAGTGGCTAGATAGAATGGCCCATGGGGAGTATCCCTCAGTGCCAGTTTTGGTTTTTTTGTAGCAGTGGGCTAGGAGGTGGCGGAGCTGCAGGTGGTAGAACTGTAACGGCTACAAATGGGATTTGCCTTCAGTTTGAGAGTTTGGATAGATTTGTCTCTCTTAAGATGGGCTGTTCCATGCTCCAGGAATACTTGTCTCCCCATCACTTATAGAGAGGGTGCGAACAACTAGTTCAGCTCAAACCTTTGCCTTTCAGCAGAGACCAGGTGAGACAAAGTCCAGCTCGGAGTCCCCCAAGAGTCATGACAAGTGAAAAAGAGCAGAGGGAGCAGATGGTGGTAGAGTGACCAAGTGGCCTTGAGGTGGGAAAAGGGTGGCAAAAAGGCAGGAACTGGAGGAAAGCACAGAATAAAAGCAGCCAAGAAAAGTGAAGACAGTATGGATGACAGCTGAAGGGAAAATGTTTTGTTCTCGTGTACTGGAGAGAAGTTGCAAGCTGAAAAAGGCCCCATTCACAGAGAAGAAACCTTCAGAAACTCACGTTATTTCTCCCCAGGTATTCTCATTGGTGATCAGTTTCCCAGAATGACTTCTCCAGCCCAAACTTTCTGCCTGCTGAGGCTTGTTTACAAACAATGCGGTACAGTATTTACAGTGCTTCTGAATTACATTTAACTGGTGTTTCTTCCATATCACTGCATGTTAGGAGCAGTGGTGCCAAGTTCTGTAAAGACTTGCTAGCTAGCACTATTGAGCTGCCACCCACACTGAAAAGCCTGCAAACATTTCAGTAAACATGGGAAGGTGTTGGCAGTCCTCTTTTAAAAGAAGCCTCAAAATGATCTCCTGCTTCTCTAAGGAGACAGTGTACCAAATATGTACAAAAGTATATATTATGTATGAGGGATGTCCAAACAGGACTCTTGACAGTTGGACTTAGAATTTCATTTCTGATTTTAGAAGAGTCTTTTCATTCTTTAACTAAACCCTTGGAAGCTCTGAACAGAAAGGCTTCATAACAGGATGGGACAGATCAGTTTGGAAGAAGTAAGAGGATGCGAACCAGTTCTTGAGCTATATTCTGTATTTAAAAGGGCCTACTTCCCATCTTCTGACTACTTATTAGTATTTTGCCTGTATTGATATCAACCAAATGACACCTGTTTGGACATTTGTTGGACTTAACAGAAGGTCCAGGTCATGAGAGCAGAAGTGGTAGCATCTGAGGCAAATGACCTAGAGTAAGTCATTTCACACAGGCAGGGATGGAGATTTCAGGGAAGTTTGAAGCCCTCTTAGACACGACTAGGGCTCAGAAGGAGAAAGAGAAATCCACAGAACCAGATGCAGTTCCAGTAGTTGGACCTTTATTGCAAATAAGCATTTAAAATGTTGCAAATTAATTTCTCTACCTATATTAATTTATTAACTTTCAGCCTCAGTAGGCCAAAATCACCTCATAAATATGTTGGAAGGCAAAATTTGAAGAAACTTCAATGGAGACAGAGAGTGCTGGATGAACACTGGTGTCCAAATCCTGCTCTAACATCTGCTTTGCCTGCATTAGGTACTTTAGTGCCAAAATATGTTCCTGATTATCTTCTTCCTGCACTTTTTATCCTCTATCTTTATTAATTTTTAAATCATTTGCATCAAAACAAGTGAGTCTTCCTGAATGGAAGCAAATTTTTTTACTGTGCTACAGACAGAAGCAACAGGAAATTATTAAATAATGTTAAGTCATTACAGGGCTCTGGTGTAATAATTCTGGCATTAAGCTTTGGAAGATTTAGAACATATATTTTTTTCAGTGGGATCTTTGCATTTTTAAGAAGAAAATGGCCACATTTATAAAATTCAGTTCATGTTTTGGAGAAGAAAATTGTTTTTGAAAAGTAATGAGTCTGGGATAGTTAGCATAATGTGATATTGCACATAGCATCTATTGTTTTTCTAAGAGAGAATGACAAATCTCTCAAAGTACCAGGCTAATAACTCATAAAGAATTGCAAAATGCAATATGCACAAATAACCAGTTGACTCCTAAAACATCTAGCTAGCTAGCTTCTCGCAGATGAACCCAATCTGTTATTGTGACAGTAGATTTCCAATAGGCAATAGAAGTTGTTTATCATTAAAAAAAAACCACCTCAACCTATCTCAGATTCAGACTATGCTTATTTGACGAGTTCCCTATGTGGATTCCTCTTGATTTGTGGAAGTTGAGCTTATTTCAGAATTTTCAGCTTAGTGTGGGAGGTTAGCTGAAATCCTCTGTAAAAGCCCTTTAATTTTACGTGAAGTACATGAGGAACACTCCTCTCCATGACAGCATCAGTCACACATGAGGCAGAAAAAGGTACGCGGAGGAAGCTGCCCTACTGCATTGCTCATCAGGGCACATGAGGGCCATTCATTCAAGTTGGAAGAATCATGACAGTTTCAGCTGCCTAAAAGTCATATGGACTATCAAAACATTTTAATGAAGGGGCCAAATATAGGTATTAAAGGGTTTTTAACCCTTGGCAGAAATTAATTATTCATGCCTATTTCAAGTTGGATGAGTGCAGGAATACAGATCCCAGCGTCTTTGGTGACAATACAGAACAGCATAGGAAGGCTGAACCATGAATGCTGGTTGAAAGGAAACCTTGCCTTACAGGTTTTCCTTAGAGAAATGCCTCAGCATTTTGATGACAAGTTGTCATGACCGTACTGGAGCCACAGAGTGCGGGAGGGTTTCCTCTGAGATATATCATTGGATGCCGTTGGAGGTTTAACACTGGTAATAGCACTGGAAAAGTGTAATAGAAAGCAGACCATCATAATGTTCTTCCTGCCTGTGTTTTTTTGCCTTTTTCTGCACTGTTATGTTTAGAACAGTTTCAAACTTGACCTACCATTTCCTCCAAGAAGGCGTTGTACAAGCTGTCTGTAGAGAGCTGTTGTCTCTGCGAAGTAAGCCCCTCTGTGACTTGAGTGTGACATTTGCTTCTATAAACCAGAAAGCAGTGAAGTAGTGATCACTTGATTTCTGTTACAATCAGGCTGTGCATTTGCTTTTTAAAGTCTTGACAGTTAACTAAAATTTAACCTTATAAAGCATCTGATGAAGAGATTCTGCATGAGTTTGCAGTATTTTGGGACTGATCTGCATTTGGTGTTCATACTGGGTGTTGCTGAATTATGTCTTCTAACGTAACCTGGTACTTGGCTTTGGTACACAGTTGTGCAGCTTCATCTGACCTCTGACCTTCTAAGTCTTTAGCAGCACCTAACACTTGGGTTTATATCCAAAACCCTGCAGCACCTCAGCACATGAAGTACAGCAAGTTCTGCCTGTGCTGCCCCTGAACAGCATTGCTGCCAGCTGGAGTAGTCATAGAGTTGGCAGTGCTCTCCTGTCTTGATACAATGGTAGGTATGCCTCCAAATTCCGTGATTAAATATGGTGGCTGTTCAGAAATAACTCCAGTTATTGTCCCTATCTGATAACCTGGTGCTTGTTTTGCACAATTACATACATCGCTGTGTTGGGAAGCAATGTGAGTTCCTTCAGCACGCTCTAGAATGGAAGACGTGGATTCTTGGCTGTCAAATCTTCTCTTAGCATTGTTAGAAATCATTAGAAATCATTGTTACTCTTAATGTAGCTTTTCTAGAACTTGGAGGAAAAAAGCCATCTTGCTGGAAAGCATCACATTAATCTTCTTTCCAGCTCCTAGTTTTGGCTGTGGCCAGTAATCTTTCTCACTACTCACAAACAGACAAAAGTTACCTGTCCCCTACTTTTATTTGTAGCTGAATAACAAGATCTTTCTTTCAGATTCCCACCTTATTACTAGTCGCTGAGTGTTGTGAATTTGTGTTTAGCATGAAAAAGCCCTGCTTTCAAGTCTATTTAAAAGACCATCTTTTCCTTGGAAAGTGAGGGAGATTGAATGGAGGAGTGTGTTTATTTCCATGTAACTTGCAGTCATAGTTTTTTTGCATATCTACAAGAATGAACCTATGGCACAGGTATACTCACATAAGCCTATTGCTTTCCTGCATCAAATCACTTCTTGTACTGCAACAGTACCCTGGGAAAAAATGGGCTTATCAATATGAAACGGGTACCTCTCATATTCTGGTCCATACCATCCCATCATTACTGGTTCTGTTCCCATCAGAGAATAAACTCTAGTCTTGGAGTCAAGCTGTGGAGCTCTGACTCAGGTAAAATTTCTTGTTGTTTCTATTATTTATTAATGATAATAAAATAATAATGCATCATTATTTATGTATTGGCTGATTTGTGTTTAGAGCATGAATATGAATCTGTAAGTCTCTTAAATGCTGAATAAGCAGAGGTGTGGTCTCTGCTAAGTTTTATAACCTGATTTAAATGTATCTAAGTCCCTTTCTAAAGAATATAGGGTAAGAGATGAGACAGCAAGCTGTTAGAAGATTGCTTAACTGGAGAAAGTTTGAATATTTGAATAATTTCTTTTAGTTTTATCCTTGTAGGAAAAGCCACCAAAGCATGTTACTTAGTGTAAAAATGTTAAAAAATAATCTGATAAAAAATTCTGGGTTTAATACATCGAGGTTATATTAAAAAATGTCAGAGAAAATGAAGACTAACAATGTGGTTTCTTTCTAATACTAACTGGAGGTGAAAGGTGCTTTGCCCCATAGCTCTGTTACTAAGTTTATGCAGGGCTAGAGAGTAAGAAGTCTGATTAGCAGTACCAGTTTCAGGGTCATAAAGATTATCTTACTGTCATTTGTGTGGGATTTCTGAATTTATGTTTGGATGTTCCATATCTGCCATCCTCAGATGATACAAATAGTAGCATATAATTTGTTTGCTCTCCTTCGTTGAATGGTTTTCCTACATTCTTCATCTAGCAAAAAGTTTTATTCGTTTATCTGCACCTGCCCATATTTGTTTTGTTTATGGCCACCAGTCAGCCACCAGCTTGTTCTGTATCCTGGGTTTCCAGTTAGCTCCAACAGTGCTGTAGCCCTGTTTCGGAAACAACCTTTTTTTTCTGGGTAAAAAGATGGATCAGTTTCAAATTTTTGGTTAACACCCAGTAAGAGGGCCTTGCAGTACTTCAACTGAGTCATTGTCCTTCATGGTGAGTCTTGGATCAGGTATGTTTGAGTTCTCACAAGGAGGACATCTACCTTTAGTCACCTTATTCGTCTATTTGATTTTTTTCCGGTTGTCATGCACTGTTGTTAGCTCATCTTTTGTCATCTCTTCCTTCTGAATGTACAGAGTGGCGTATCTTAATGTTTTCATAAGAAGGCATTAACTTTCAGTAAATAGTTTTGCCACTATAAAGCATTTGAGCACTCAGTTGACTGATGCATGGCCCACACATCATATGACCACTGCCTAGACTTCACTGACCTGAGAAGCCCGCTGGCCTGAAGAGGTCTGTTGAAACTAAACATGAGTCTCTTGCCTTGTTGTTGTAGTCTGCTTTCTATTCTCTGAGCAGCCTGGGTTTTCTGGTTATTTCTTTCTAGGCAGCGGTATCCATATACCAGACATTGTCCTTCTGCCATGATTTTAAGAAGCTGCTGTGCCCTTCTTCATAGCTGTGCAACAGATTTGATCAATACCAAGCACACAACAGTGGAGCAAGAACAAGCTACTTAATCTTGATGTTCTTTCTCAATTCTTTAAAGGAAAAAAATCTTTTAAAAATAAATAATATAGTCAAATACAGAAAACTAACCCCATGCTCTGTATACCTCAATAGCAATGGTAGAATTATTCTAGCTAACCATTTTTGTCCAATGAGTTGTGTATGTTGTCCTAAAGTCACCATTAAAATCTGTTACCTGTAAGCAGAAACTTACAGTGCTAGGTTTAGCATCCCTTAGACTTCTCTTAGTGAGAAGCCAGGCTATGGTTTTCATGATTTCTTCAGCCAAGAAGCGGAAGGGCAAGGCTGGAACAGAGTTCCACTGGCAAAATCCTGGGTGTCATTGCTCATTTATCTCATTTGAAGAAAAGAACCTCAAAGCACTGCAGTGCCTCCTCCATGTGTCATCCCTTTGGGAGGGAAATAATTAAGATGAGAAATTAGACCAAAACAAGATTCCCTTAAGCATAATTTAACCTCAAGTTGTTGCCAGGAATGTGACAAGGAAATGGTAAGCATACACTGATGTATATTTTTAATTTTTCTTAGGATGTCTTCTGATCTTATGAAGAAAATGGTTATTCACCATTTGTTTTTGCTGTTTGAACTCTGGGAATTCTTCAGTTTTTTGTTCTTCCCACTCTTTCATTTGCAGCAGCAGCACTGGCTAATCAAGATACAGTTGTCTGATTGCTGCATTTTGGTATTAGCCCTCATAACCAGTGGTGAGCTCCAGCTCACAAAAGCACCGGTGCTCATGCACAAGGCCAATTTCTATTGCCATGTGGTCTTAGTGTAGGTTTATTAACTTTAAGCATTGGGCTTAAACTCCTCTGAAACTAGAAAGACATACACACATGTTGAAATGCGTTACTAAACCAGAGCAGCCTGCTGAACTGGGTACTGTTTACAGACAGTTGGAACAGACTGTGCCTGGCTATTGAACATCACAAAAGGGGATATGCACAGACATAAACCCATCTGCAGAATTTGGAGGATGATTAAACATTGTCTTCCCATAATGAGCCAGACTTGTACTTAATGATCATGGTGGTAAAAACAAACCTAACACCATATCATCTGTTAGTTTTGCACAGCTCATTGTAATTGATTTTATGACCTTGTCATGTCTGACAAAAAAAAATATGTCCAAAATGCAAATTTGTGAATAAAAAATGTGAGTAGGACTGATGCAAAGAATTGACTGGTGAAAAAAATGGGTTTAGAGGTTACAGATTCTACGATGGGATCCAAAGAGAAAAGATAGCATATGGCACCTGAAACATATTTTATGTTATGGGTTGCTGAAAAGCACATACATATCCTCTTTGTGAGAGAAAGTTGGCTGAAAGTTCTCTGCTGAACGCCATGATTTTCATTATTATTCCTAATTACGCTATTTATCTGATGACCTAATCAAACAAAAAAAGTAAATCATACCTCTGACTTTAAGGAAAGTCATAAAGTGCCTGATTGTCCTTGAATTTAGTATTTTCTAATTAGCAGTTTTTCCCCAAAATAATTATATTGTAGATTTATTTTTATAGCCTGAAGTTCTGTTCTAGGACAATTTCACCTTTTGAATTTGATGTAGAATGTTTTAGGAGAATTTTTAAGAAGAGTGATTATTGTCAAATTATAATAGATTTCACAAGCTACAGTGGACCATTTTATTCTTTGATGCAACCCTGAGAAGACAAAGAAATTATAGAACAGATTAACTTGATTTAGGATGTTTGAATACTAAGATACTGGAATATCTAGGATGACCTTGTTTCTTTGGATATTTAGAAGAAGAATGTTATAAATATAGAAGAGTGTTATAAATAACATTAGTGGTATATACTAGATAACTGCATTTCTCCAGATGGTGGTATCCATGGGCCCTGCAGGTAGCCTTGAGTAAAAGAGGTCTCTGTACTTTTCACAGATCACATATGTTAAATGCTACACCAATCTGAAGTTTTAATAAATGAACTCATTGGTTACTCAATGCTTCGGGGTAGATTTCTTAAGTTCCTAGTAGTGCTCTGATTTGTTTGCATAAGTTATTTCATGATATCCAGGAGCCATCTTATTTTTTCCTTACATGAAGCTCTGATCTTTCTTCAGATAGCAGACTATTTTCTTTGTTCTATTCAGAGGTAGCTATCTTCTTTTTCTGTGCCTGGGGCTTGGGTAATGTTTAGTAACTTGTTGTATTATATGGCTTAAATACTTTAATCAGTTTTTTAGCTTAGATATGTGCAGTGAAACACCAGCTCTTAGAGCAGGATACCACAAGCACTGCCCAGAGGGGACTAAATACCCTATGACAAAAGTGGAAGCTCCTCTCTGGTCTCCCTGCAGCAATGCAGGACTGAGCCCTGGGAGTGAGAGAGTGGGTGAGTGAGGATGGTGGAGCTGGCTGCTTTGATGGCCAGTATGTCCCACCACCAGCCCCACTGGCCTTGGTTGCTCAACTTGTAGGCACCCAGCACACCACAACAGAAGGTTGGTAGGGCACTCACATGGCCATCATCTTCCAACAACGTATAGCATATTTTCATACAACTTTCACAAAAAATGAACCTTTTTGCTGATTTTAGCAGTATTTGCATCAGACCCAAAAATCCCACTTCTGTTGCTTCAGAAAAGTCTCAGCTGAGAAATCTATTCCAGAAAGAGCCTGAGCAAGCTACTGTACCCAAATTTTAACTATTTTGATGTGATTAAAGAGCTCGGCATATGTTTCTCTGCTGTGAGGGTTGTGAGACACTGGAACAGGTTACCCACAGAAATTGTGGATGCCCCATTCCTGGGAGCATTCAAGGTCAGGTTGGATGGAGCTTTGAGCAACCTGGTCTAGTGGAAAGTGTCTCTGCCCCTGGCAGGGGCTTTGGAATGAGATGATTGCTAAGGTCCCTCCAAGCCAAATCATTCTGTGATTCTATGTTGCTTTCGGTCAGAAGAAAACAAGGCAATGATTCCTCAGGGTCTGTACTTGTATGAAAGGGAGCTTCATCTATTTGTCTTGTAGTTCTTTGGAACACATCAGGACAATTTCTGAGGGGAACTACTGAGACCAGTTTCAATCCCTGTGTCCTTGTCCAGTAACATTAGGTAACATTAAAAAATACCCTGAACAACAACCAAACTCCTGCAACAGAGGAAGTGATCACTTCTGAATTATTTAAAACAGTGTATTTGCTAGTGAGCTTCGTGAGAAATGAACTACTGTAGGAGGTGCCTGGAGCTTTTTAGCAGATAACCTTGGAAAGAGCTTGGTATGAAAAGATGGCTAATCTGAATCATGGAATCTGAAAAGAAACCTTACAGCTTTAGTATACATAATTAGCACCCAGGTCCCTAATTATTAACAGTTTAATAGCATATATAAATGTTAGCCCAAGAAGTGGGAAGAACAGAACTGTGCTATATGAAGGATTGGTATATATAATCACATAATTCAAAAAAGCATATCCCCCAGTAGAATAAAGCGTAAGAATAAAAATGTTAGGAGTTGACTTAGAATGTTTCAGCAGTGGAGTTCAAAGTGCAATATTTCTTGGTTCTAGCTAATTACTACTCTTGAAAGCTCCTTATAATTAGGAAGGGGAAAACAAAAGGATTAGAGATCCAAGTTTGAACAAAAGACCTGTGGTTCATATGTTTATACAAAGATCAGGATTGAATTTCATAGATACGTCAAGACTGGAAGACCTGACCCGAAGTTAGCCATTATTTCTCATTTTCCTGCCATATATTTTTATTCCAGTGTTTGAGAACATGCTGACGGTCTTCATCTTGCACCTGATACTGAGTAGTGCCTTGACTAACTCTTGCATCTTGACTTGTTCGGAGTATTTTGACATCAGAAGTAATTTTGGGTAACTGTTAATCTGCTAGATCCATCTGTGTATACTGCAAGGCAGTATTTAATCTCATTCTTATGCAGAAGTACTTGATACTTATCCTTGTGGCCAGGTGATCCTAAGAATTTAATGTAATTTTCAGTATATCTTTGCACATTAAGTTATAGGACAGCAGAATGTAGCAGGAGATATTAATAATCAATATTATCATAATCTCACAAGCCGGGGAGAAACAATAAAGCACTTTCGTAAGTGAACTGAACTACTGCCCACCTAAAGTGAGTTTCAGCAAATCATTTCATTTTCTGGTCCCACATACTCTAAATGAAATATGAGCATTAATGCTGAAATGCTTTGTAAAGTAGTTTAAAAGTCACTCTAAAAGGTACTCTAAAATGTAGAATAGCTTTTTCAGTATATGATACTGCAGTAGACATGGGGGGATGATGCTTGTCTTTCCGAGGATTGAAGTTGCTTCAGACTTGAGGGTCTTTGCTTACTTCTTCTAAAACCATGGTTTAAAGTTAAATATTATATTGTCTCCTATACAGTGCATAGGCACATTCATATAATAATTTCATTTGCATCCTCATCCTTGGTGTTGTACAGAATAAAATGCTATTCTTTCAACATTATTTCCAACCCTGTTGGAATAACCCTGTTTCTGTTCCCTCTCCTCTTTTAAAAGCTCATACTCCATTCTACATGAAATTAATTTTAAGGCCCTGGATAATCAGTTCATCTCTTAGATATACTCCAAATAGATGACAAGAATGTTGCAGCGATTGGACTGTGTATTTCCTCAGTGTGGTCTCATCAAATATATCCTGAAGTTTACTGCTCAGAGGTCTTAAATGTCATAATGGTGTAATAAGAAAGATGAGGCCAGTGGAGTTGAGATCTGAGCAGACAAAGGGTCATTTAGAGATTGCATTGGAGAGGAATCTGTTCCCAATGGGTTATTGAAATTTAAGTTCCTCCTTGGTGAAGAACATAAAATGTGGAAGTCTAAGTTTCCTTCCTCATTTAATTTTAACTGAAATACATCTGGAGGCAAATGCTGAAATAAAAGCGTATCTGGGACACCTGGAGAGTAGTGAAAGGGAGCTTGACCAACTCATTCCCCTGCTGATCATGCTCCTAGGATAAGCAGGACTTGCCATAATGTCATCCTTTTTTTAAGGTTAGCATGAGCCCAATCATGTGCCAGCAGAGAAAGAGTTGGCATAAGTTACCAGAATTGCATGCTTAAAATAAGTAGACAGTATCAAGAATGCGTCACTGTACCAGGATCATTTGAACCCATCTGATTTTATTACACACACAGACAGAGATTAAGGTCAGATCTTGTGCATGGAAATAATCCAAGGGTTTGGGTAAGTATCATATTCTTTAGTCTCTGCAATCTGAAAGAACAAATAAAAAAGCAACTAAAGGGATTACAAATAAATCACACTGGCTTCTTCATCCTAAATCCCTTTTGGCTCGATATGTAGTAGTATTCAGAATTGCAGGAACAGTTCCTATCCTTATCTAGAAAACTATTTCACTTGACTGAATCAATGAATAAAGTTGATTAATTGCCAAAGCTGCTAAATTTAGCACAAGCCACATTTTACTTACTCTTTTTTGAGTATATCCTATGGCTGAAAGAGGATTTTGTAAATCCTACACTGAAGATTAATCATGTGTTGTGTTCAAAGACAAAACAGAGCCCTGAAATTACAGATTTGGAAAAAAATGTGCTTATTCAAAAAATTTTTTTGCTCTCTGATATTAGAAGTAGTCCACAACTAAATAAGTCTTGCTTCCATCGTAAGTAAGGGTGCTTTCTTCAACCTTATTTGAGGAGTTTGCATAAGGTGTTTATGTCTGAATCTAAACCAAGTTCTGTGTAGTAATACACATTGACTGAACTTTCAGGGGTGTGAACAGAAACATATAAAATGAAAACTCAATCTTACACAAATAAGACACATACGATGTTTACATGTAAAACTGTTTAGAGTTAAGATATTTTGGAGGACAGGGTATTTTTTGTTGGGTTTTTTTGTTTGTTTGTTTGGGGTTTTTTTTGTCAAAGCTTTATTCATCATACTCTCTTTTCTCTCCATTTTCAGGGAGTCACCTGTCTCTCTCTGTACCATGCATTCAGTAAGACACACATCTTACAGAGATAGTACATTTCCTGAGAAAGGGAGAGGATTTTTTTCTGTTCATATTATCCTCCAGTCTTCCCTGTTATCATATTCTAACCATTCCATTCATATTGGCCCTCCCCCAAGTAGCCCCATCTCTCCAAAGTATTAGATATTTTCTCAGATAAAAATAGCTTTGAAGTAGATGTAATTTTTTTCAACCAGTGCTGTGACTATTCTTCACTTCCCATTTACAATACAAATCACTAGTAAAACCCAACATTTTTGCAATTACAGACTTTTTGAAGTAGTTACGTAGTTCATTTTTTTTGTGAACACATTATATACTGTGTTCCATACAAATAAATAAATATGTTCAAGTGCATGCACACTGACACATGCACCTTTTTGTCTCTTTAAACAGGATGGTTAGAGATCATTTTCTATATAAGCTTGCATATATACCCCCAGCTACACATGGATGTATGCTAAATCAATTTCAATTTCATAAGTCTCTGAATAGTACAAACTGAATGATTTTCCAATATAGAGCCAGATGTTATCCAGTAATAACTTAACCAGTGTTAATATATAGTTTTGCAATGTAATAGAATGCAGCAACCAACAGGTTAATGCAATTGAATGCAGTGGAGAGAATTGTGGGCTAGGTTTTTATTTGTAACCCCTAGAACACCCAAGTTTATCATCTTCAGAAATACACAGTTTTCTGCACCCCAGATGACACTATGGCCCAGCTACTCCTCCCAAAAGCCTGCTGGCCACATCAGCAGCCAACAGTAACTGGCAGAAAAGAGTCTGAATCCTCTGCTTCCTTTGGCGCATCCTCAGATTGATGCATTCCTGGTGTTTTCCCAGACAACGAGTTGTTTGTTTTACCACTGAGTTCCTTCTCAGTGGTAAACAACCCTAGAAAGAGGGGATTAGAGTGGGGAATTGAGGTTCTCATTGTTATTAGCACTTATCTCCACCAGGGAGATATTATATGGAAACTTTACCCAATAATTTCTGTCCTATCTTCCCCAGCTGAGAAGAATGTTCTAATTAAACACTACTGCTATTATAGCTGCTGCAGTGAATCTGTCAACCTGAAATTAACAGATAGAAGAAAAAACATATTTCTGTTGCAAGATCCTGCAAAATCTAAGACAATAGATAAATAAATGGTAAGATAAAAGGATTAAAAGCAGTGTGACTAATGACTAATTAATGACTAATGATTAATTAATTTGATAAGGTTATTCCTGGTGTCTGTCTTTTGTTGATGGAGAGAATAAGTTAGCTATGATGGATAAGTTAGCTAAATGCATTGTACTATTTCTTTATCATCTTGGAACCACAAAGGAGAGAAAAGCAAAACTAAAACAAAATGTTTCTCAAATGGGAACCAAGAGGTATTTGTATTTAAAACATGCTAGTTAAAACAGTCCTAATAGGAAATGGTGTTACAACTCAACAGCAGAAATATTATTGTTTATTTCCAACCAGGAATAAAAAACCCAGAAGCAACTAATTTTGTCTGTAATAACTCTTCTTAGTACATAACCTTCTGAAAATTATGCTGCTTTTCCTCATATCCCTTTTTCTAGATATAATCATCTTTCAAGTGTGTGTTGACTTGTTTGTTTTCCTATTTCCTCCTATTACTTCAGCTGTATTTTAGACAGTGATGTTGTTTGGTTGTTTGGTTTGGTTTTGTTCTTTGGTTCAAGAAGAATTGATCTTCTTCAATTGAAGATCATTGGAAGTCTTATTTTTGGTTTATATAAGTTATTAAGTTAACTAGGAGGGCTAAAACCAGGGATAAAACTCACTCTCCAAGTACATTAAAATTCTGTAGGAGTTACACAATTCATATCCTGAAGTCTACAAGAGATTTGTCTCAGCTGACTTTAAGACTCAATATTTATTTAATAAGTGATAGCTCATGGCAGGAGGTAAATAACAGAAAAAATATCTTTGTTTCAAGAAAAGAACACAAACTATTTGCATCATGAATGGAAACAAAACAAACAAAAGCAAAACCAAAAAAACATAACAAACAAAAAAAGAAGTTGTTAGGGAACCAGGGAGTTCTGTTGGCTACCATATTTAATTATATCTTAGATAAATGCATTATTCAAGGCTGTTTGTAAAGGTCAGAATTAAATCATAGCACATAAAACATAGCACCAGTAGAATTAAAGAGACCAGAATGAAGAATCTCACAGAAAGGTAAGATTTCAGAAACCACACCAGTTGGTTTCATCAGTGGCAGGTATGCAAGGGGCAGTTTTGACCTGCCATACATCACCTTTTCCTGAGAGCCCCAAACATCTCTGCAATCCACTGCAGCCAGGTGGGTTCTCCCTTGAACGTGGTCCCAGGGGCCCTAGGTGCCTTTCCTAGGGACTGGCAGGGTGAGTGGCATATGCCTCTGGGGACCAGCATTGGATAGCCCCATGGGATGACAGAGAAGCCAAGCATGGACTAGTTTTTTCTTTTGCAGATATAGCCATATGGGTTGGTTCATTAGTCTCATCACAATTAGCATTTTCTCTTTGATGACACTGTGGCTCTGCTCAGGCTGGTAAAAATTTCAGGATGGATTTTTCTTTCGGGGTTCTGGTGTGATTTTCCAACTCTTCCTCTGCTGAGTGGTACTTCTCAGTATCCTGCACAAAAGTGGAAGGTGAGAATAACTCCACGAAGAGGAACATCCAATCACACAGGACTGCAGTTTGAACCTGTGAGAGCTGTAAGGTTTTATGTGTAAAGCCTGCTTTGTGTGGATGATATAAGTAACCTTCAATGTGCTTCTGTGCTAACTGACAGCAGCCTTGAGAGAGCAAAATGAAAATGCTCTCTGCAGTGCACACTCAATATTTGTATGACTTGACCCTGGCCTTTTGTTCTGAGTTTCTTTCTCTCTATTCAAAATAAGAGAGTAAAAAAGAAAGAGCAAGTACTACGCACTAGAAACCAATGGACATATAAATGAATTCAGTATGAAATCTGCTGATAGAAATTTGGAGATGGTGTATGTCATGATGACATGCAGCTATAAAAGCACTCGATGCAGCAGAGGCAATTTATATCATTAACATTCACAGACTTATTAAGGAGGATCCTTATTCCTGTGCCACTGTACATCGCAGATGTTATTGAAGGGCATGTTTGCTTTCTTCATTATTAAAGCAAACAAGAATTTTATATTCATAGTCTGTTCCATAATCTTTTTATATAGAGGTACACAAGTTTGTACATCCTTTTACATGTATGTAGCTGTCTTACTGATGAATAATGTTATATATAGCATATATAATAATTTTCAAAATAGATGCAATATTTATGTTGTAGTACTATTACATGAATAATATTTATAGGCACGTTGTTTACGTATTTCCCAGAATCATAGAATTATAGAATGTTAAGGGGTTGGAATGGACCTTAAAGATCATCTAGTCCCAACCCCCCTGCCATGTGCAGGGACACTTTCCGATAGACCAGATTGCTCAGATCTCCATCCAACCTGGCTTTCAATACTGCTGGAGTTGGGACATCCGCAACCTCCATAGGCAACCTGTTCCAGTGTCTCACCACCCTCAAAATAAAGAATTTCTTCCTAATATCTAACCTGTATTTCCCCTCTTTGATTTTGTACCCATTACTCCTTCTCCTGTCACTACAGTTCCTGACAGAGTCCCTCTCCAGCTTCCCTGTAGGCCCCGTTCAAATACTAAAGGTTGCTGTGATATCTCCACACAACCATCTATTCTCCAGGCTGAACAGCCCCAGCTTTCTCATCCTGTTTTTGTAGGAGAGGTGCTTCAGTCCTCTTATCAACTTCATGGCCCTCTAGACTTGCTCCAACAGTTCCATGCCCTTCTTCTGTTGGGGACACCAGAACTGTACACAGCAGTCCAGATGGGGTCTCACAAGAGCAGAGTAGGGGCGAAGAATCACCTCTTTGACCTGCTGGCCACATGCTGGCCAGACTTCTTTTGATGCAGCCTGGGATGCGGTTGGCCCGAATTTGTAATTTGGAAAATTATTTGTAATTCTTCCCAGTTATAGGAGATCTATCTAACAACTTCTAATGCTACATGGACTTAGTAAGTGCAGTATTGTTGCCTTTAATCAAGCTACTCTGTCAGTATATCTGCTTACACCAAAGATGACCCCTTGCTTTAGAATAGAGGGTGGTGGGTGCACAGTGACACTATTAAACAAGCAACGTTACAAGCCTCTAATGTTACTGGGGCCACAGTTTTCCTCTTCCTCCTGAAATAACCAAGTGCCAAAATAAGCTTGAGAAGAATGTGAAAACAATAGAATGCCGAACTCACAGGTCCTAAATAAGTGGTTGCAAACAATGACCTGACTTCAAAAGAAATTTGGAAAAAAATGCAAAACCTTTTTTGGAAAGATGAGAGCATGCCTGCATGCAGTTTGCAGTATAAAATGTCTATAAAATATCACCACATTGGTTGCACAAACCAGTGGCCAGATGTTATTTGTATATACCTGTACTGTAGAAGTATTTGAAGGAACAATATTGGTAAATGCAGTTCAGCTGGTTAGAAAAGTGGATAAGAGTTTTTGTTGCAAGAGCAACTAGCAGTCGATGATTCGAGGAAAGGATTTTGCCTGACATCTTTCTGCTGTCTGTAGCAGAAGGCCGTCCAAGAGCATTGGGTTCGCTGGCTCCCGGGAGGCCTGCAGAGAACAGGCTGCAAGCCCACAGCTGGAGCTGGCAGCCAGCTGCTGAGCTGAGTGAGAACTGCACTACAGCTACAGAGAGAGTTTGGGAAAATCTGGGAGAAACACCATCCATCCTGCATCCATCCTGCATCTCTTTAATCTTAGCAGCATCCAAGTTGGGGTAGATTCAACAGTGGGAAGGAACATTTGCACCCTTTGACCGTAGCACCACAGAGCACCCTGTGGCTCACAGCCTGCTGAGGGTGCTGAATACCCTCTTTCTCGCCCCATCTGCACTCTCACCGAGTTCTGTGCGGCAAATGGTCTGAAGGCTATCTGGGAAGGTATCCTTTAGCCCATCCTGCCTGCTGGAGTTAGCTGGAATTGTCCCCACAGCTGAGAGGCCAAGAATTACCATGGAAACACTTGCAGCAAACTCATGTCAAAGCAAATACTTCAGTGTTAGTTAACAGAGATTTAAAAAGATGCTTATTGAAAGAGCAGCATGCTTTGTTACCTTTATGAGGTCACTTAGCTAATCTGCCCACTAAATCTGTTTGCTGCACGTGTTACTCTCTGCTGACCTTAAAAGTTCTTGTAAAAGATGGATCAAACAGTTTAGAAATAACACAAAATAGTCTCAGCTGTTTTCCTTGACTACGTGATAGCTATGAAAAACAGGTGACCCTGGCAGAGATTTTCCTTTGCAAATTAATGTAAGATATTCCTGTCTAAGAACTGTTCCTGGGCAGGAAACTTATGACTGCATGTTACCATCTGCAAGAGAGCCTGTTTATCCTGTAACAGCAATGTGATCATCAGAAAAGTCACTATGTTGAGATTCGAGCACACTGGCCTTAAGCTGCATGGGTCTGTGTTTTTTGTGCTTTCTCTGGCTTAGGTGCAAGGGAGGATGTGTCACTTTATTGCTTTGTGTCATTACTTCTGCCCACTGTCTCTTTCTTGTCTGTATGTATCACAGGCTCTTCTACCTGCCCTTTCTTTTATCTGGCTGTATAGGCAACCTGTGAACATAACCTTCAGCTTTGCCATATTCTGTTTCGTCCAATCCCTGCTTTTTTTTAACAACGCTCAGTTATTTCTGGTGAGATATTTTAATTCTTACCTAATGGGAACTACCTCCTACTTTGGTGCAATTTTCATTAGTGTACTACTTGTGCTCTATTTATTAATGACAATTTTGCAAGATCTTTTGTTTTTAATTTGTGGACCATTCTTTCTTTTTTTTTCTTTTTTCTTTTTTTTTTTTTTCCTCAGATATATTGCATTTAACACTTTGGCAGTGTTAGTGCAGCATATGTTTTCACATGAATAATTTAATAGTTGTACAAGCCACTATCATCCTGGGTATATCATTCTGAATGTGCTGAATATACTGGGTACTGATTAGTATGGAAAACAGCACCGTGAGACTGAATTTAACACAGGAAATATTTCACATGCAAAATGCATTCAGTTTTCACAAAAATATGAATAAATATACTGCTTATTTTTTGAATGACTCCTTATAAATCATTGCTCTTGTAGAACAGCATAGCAAAACAGGATTCAAATTTACAAGTAGTACAAATAGAAACTTTGCCAAACCGTGGTTTCAGACAACTCAAAATCTACATGGATCAGAATTGCCAAGTACTTTCAGTTGCAAAGATGTTTAGGCTGTTGATGAAGAGTCATATCTGGATAGAGGGACAGTTAATGTCCTTTCTACTTATTCAGTGTCTGGTGATTAATGTTGTCAAGCAAAACATGTGAGAGCTGTGTTTAGTGCTGCCTGTATTGATTTGAAGTATAATTCTCTTGCCTCAACAGAGTGCCTTAACCATCGGGGTTAAAAAAAAAAAACAACAAACCAAACCAAACCAAAAACAAACTGTATGTGTTTCCTTGATATTTACAACTTTGAAAGACACTTTTATAAACACTAAAGCATCCACTGTCAAAGAGCAAGAGAATGGCATGCTACAGTGGCTAGCTCACTACAAGAAGGTGCAGATTGGAATCCTTTCAGTCAGGGCTGAGTCTGGAGCCTGGAGTTCAGGTCCCAAAAGTATTGCTATCACTGGCTGTTCTGGAAGAAGGAAGCAGTGGTAGACATGCAGCCAGTCCTTAATGCCCCGTTCTTTATTGTATGCCAGTTTCCCAGGGTCACCAGGTGGGATTTCAGCTCTTTCTCTTGACTGTCACTGTGCAGCATTCATTCTGAGGCCCAGGTGATAAGAGATTTACAGGCATGATCAATCTCTTCAGCTTCAGTGGGTCTCAAGGATGTATGCTTTGATAAGAGTAGGTCAACCTTGCCCCTAGAGACTACACAAAGGAAAATACACTAATTAAGTGTATGTGGGAGGCCATGTTTCATATTAGTGCTAAAGGGATTTTATTTATTATGAAGACTATTGTTTTAATTTCCTTTAAAAAAACCCGCCAGCAGTCTTAACATTGTTTGTCTTTGAAGAATTGTCATTTTTTTTTTCCTTGCTGTCTGTCTGTACTTAAAATTATGCCCACTTCTCTTTAAACTCTAAAAAAACCTGGTTCCCAGTAAATCAAAATAAATACTGTGCCTTTCATAAAACAGCAAACATGCAAAACAAGAAAAAACTCCACCCCTGCACAAACTCATCAAAAAGGAATTGCCAGAGTGATGGAGGAGGGTATTACCACTCCATCTGATGCTTTTAATTGCAATTCTTAGGAATGGTCTGAATCTCTCAAACCCGAGTTGCAGCACAGAGCAAGTTATTTTTAGCAGCTGTAGCCCAAAGCTACTGTTGCTACTCTACAGTGGTGTACACAGATACACTGTCATTCCTGTGGTTCCAGGCTCAGGAGGGAAATTAAATGCATTACCTGATACAGCATCTTTAGTAGCAATTAACAGATATTAGTCAAATATTAACTTAAAGGAGCCAGGAGGAAGATAAATGTAGCCTAATAAATTGCCTCCTCTTGTTCAAAGCCTCTGTAGATGCATAAAACCCAAAAAAGACTCTTTTAAAAGATGATATAGAGGAAAGCTCTTTGAGATTTACCCTTCTGCTAAATACACACACAAGGAACACCATTATTATTTATTTTTTTAAAGAAAGAGGAGGTTTTGCCATTTGAAAATAAAGGTTAAATGTTGTATGGAAAAAAAAAATAAAATCTGTTTCTGCTTGCACTGGGGATTTTTACAGTTTTCAGTACAAAGCAGTTGGTTGAAAAAATTAGTCTCTGCTGTAATGAATTAGACAGCTTCTCTGTTCCAGAGTGTGTTTTCATTAGGGTGAACAATGGAGACCGCTGGGTGGATTGCAATGAGTAGCTTTACAAAGAAGGACAAGCTGCATTTATCTGAAGACAGTTCATGGGTTTATAATGGACAGCCAGGCCTTTGTCTTTGCTAAGAATCTTCCTGTGAATAGCTCCATGATTCACAGTTAGCTTCAAATGCTAAGTAGCACTAGTGGGCTTGCACCCATTTTTTTTGCAGTTATTAGAATCAGATTAAATAAATAAGAAGTCACATTTTTTGGTCCTTGTAAGGATTTTTTTGTGAAAGATTTAAGATCAAAGTGTAAATATGATGTTTTGAATCTGTCTCATTTTTCTCTCAATTAACCAGTGATATATGCACTAGAAAATGAACCTAATCAAGGATAAAAGTCTCACAGAAGTGCTATTGCAGATAAGCAGTTAAAAACATGCAAAGGTTTCTGAAGAACACTTTTATAAGTATTTTGAGATCCTTCAATTCAAATGACTATATACTTTGTGCATGATAGCATCCTGTTGATGCTAATGGTTGATATTCCAGACCTCAGCTTCCTAACAGAGATGGCTTTGGGGTGAATCAAAATAAATAAATACATGCAAAATGTTATTCATAGTAGTAGTAAATGTTACCATGTATGGCATGAAAGGCCATATCAGAACTGAGATTCTTTTGAGTTATGCATCCACAGACAGGAAAAACCACACTCTGTGCCTAAGGTTATATAGTTTCTGTTTAATTAACCCACCGTTTTTTTAAGTTCATTTGTGCAGTTTCTTGATCAACATAACTTCTGACTAATAACTAGCTTCGTAAGTTATTTGCCTAAATTGTGTTTTAATTAAAAGTGAGCTCTGTTTGCCTTGGAAAATACAGAGGGCATGTGTGATGCTGCAGCCTAACTGTTCACCCAGCAGATTGGCAGAAACTTTAATCTTCCAGTCTACTTAGAGGTAAAGGGGATTATTGCTAGTATATACCATTAAATATATGTATTTTTTCTATGAGTGGATGAGTTTAGAGTGCAGAGACTTGAGCCTTTTTTAAGTCATGCTAGAAGAAAATGAGCAAGTTGAAATTTCTCAACCTCACTTTTTCTTTTTTTTTTTTTTTTTATTTCCCCACTGTGATCTACCCTGAAGGGCATAGACTTCATATGCTTGATTCTTATCCCAGACTTGCATACAATGGGGAGGTTTTGAGGTGAGAAGAACAGTCTTTAATTCGGATTTCGGTCAAATGAACACTGTGGGAAGTGGTTTTCTCCTTTTTCTTCTTTCTAAACTGCTTGGTAGTGGCCAAGGGCATTCTTATAGCACAAGGACAAGATGAGAAAACCCAACACCCCACTAGAGAGTTGCTGAATTGCCTCAGATGGAGAATTCATTTCAGGTGAATGATTCAGCCTGGCACTTGAGCATGTAGCTTTGCGGCAGCTTCAGACAGTAGTGTAATCTAATGCTCTGGTCCAAACAGTTTCTTGCATAATATGCATACGATAGTTTCCACCTTGTGCTTGTCCCCTGCATTGGGGTGGATTGTCCTTTTGAGCTGCTTCAGGGAATGGACACAGAGGGCCAAGGAAGTCCATAATGGAATGGAAATCTCTGCACTGCCTGAAAGAAGCACATTTGTCTTATATGCCAATGCTAGATATGCCAGAGGGGAAAAGCCTTGAACATTTCCAGATATGGGGCATCTACAACTTCTCTGGGCAACCTATTTCAGTACCTCACCACCTTCACAGTAAAGAATTTGTTCCTGATATCTAAACCTACTCTCTTTCAGTTTAAAGGCATTCTACCTGGTCCTATCACTACATGGCCTTGTAAAAAGTCTCCATCTTTCTTGTAGGCTTTCTTCTGGTACTGGAAGGCAGCGTTTAAGTCACCCAAAAGTCTTCTCTTCTCCAGGGTCAATAATCCTAAATCTCTCAGCCTTTTTCCTCATAGGAGAGATGTTTCATCGCTCTAATCATCTTGGTGCTCCTCTTCTCACTAATGAACAGTGAACCTTGGATATCAAACCTAGATGGGTTCTACCTGCATTAGGATCTGTTTGTTCTGAGACTGCAGACATTCCCATGCTCCTATGTCTGTGTCTCCAAGGGCAAAAAATGAACTACTACTTTCTTTTCTTAACTTCTCAGGCTCCACCTGGCAGCCAGATACTCTCACGCTACCCTGTGCCTCTACTTTACCATTTCTGTTCACTTTCTTGTAATCTCTGTCATTGATCCTTTCTTCTTCTTGCTTATGAGTCTTTCTAATTCACCACATCTTTTGGGGAAAAAAATATGGTTCTTTTCTTTCTGATTCTGTATCTTCTTCACCTACTTGTACCAAAGACTATGAAGATATCTTGTTATCCTATTAAAAACTACATTGTGAAGAAAAACGTTGTTTACCATGACAATGCTATAGTCTCATACTGCTGATAGTCACTAAGAACAAGAAAAATCAGACTTCAAGCAACGTAGAACTTGTCTTTTCTACATCAGTATCGTTGAAACAAATGTAGTTAAACAGCCCACATGCCAGATAAGAGCAGGTGCATTTAGATCCCTATTTTGAATTGGTGCCAACATAATCAGGCAATACAAGCTATTTACTTTTATTGACCTTTTGTCTATCAGGCACCTGGACTGTTTTTTACTAGTAATGCTTACTCATCATTTATCGTCATGCAGAACTGTAACCTTTTGGAAAGCAGAAGTCAGCATCACTTTGCCCATTTTCAGAATGTGGACAGAATCAATACCAGAACAACTGTCTGCTTCAAAGTTTCTGAAGAAGAGGCAAACTGGGCTGTTTAGCAGAGGCTGCTACATAATTTGTAAACTACCTGAGCTTCACCTGAGATTCTCATGAGTTGCCCCATGATTTTCTGCAAAAGGTGAAAATTTAACTGTTTCTGAACACTGGGAAGGAGTCTTTGACATACACTTTCAGACACCAAGACACCTTATGTAGCTTGTAGACAAAGATGGGGCACTTCCACTCATTCACTGCTGGGTATCAAGATTTAAAAACATTGATTTAAAAACATTCATAAAAATACTCATTTTGGGTAGTTCAAATACATAGTTTCTGAATCATGCTTGTTTTTATTTATAAGAACAATCAATAATGCTGTCCTTCGGTATTCTGGGGCAATGCCTCAGCAGCAATTACTCCCTTCTGAGTCTGTTTTGCACCAAGCCCCTTTCAATTTTTAAGGCCCATTCTGTTATATTCGTGCATGTGCAACTCTTAATCTGGAAATTATCTGCACACCACCAACTGCAGGTTTAGACTAAAGCATTAGGGCATCTCACTGAATAGTGAAAGCCCTATAAATCATTCCATGGACACACTTCATGGACTTAATGCAAACTAGAATAGTACTTGCGGGAGAACAGACCTAATTTCATCCTTCTACTTATACCGAAGCCCAGAAATGTTGAAGTCACTGGTTATTGACATCAGTGAATTTTGGAGCTCATTTATCATAACTTCTGTGTTCAGGGGAGACTTTTTCTGGGAGCAGAAGAACCATGCTTTGGCACAAACTAAAACAGAGGAGGTTCCCTCAGAACATCAGGAAATACTTTTTCACTGTGAGGCTGATTGAACGCTGGAAGAGGTTCCTTAAGGAGGTGGTGGAGTCTCCATCCTTGGAGATCTTCAAAAGCTGTCTGGACACAGTCCTGGGCAACCAGCTATAGGTGGCCCTGCTTGAGCAGTGGGTTTGGACCAGAGGTCGAGAGGGCAGAGATCTCTTCCATCTCTGTGACTTTGCAATTCAGATACCACATAGCAGGAGCCAAAGCATCAGAATCCGACCTTCAGTTGTTTTTTTGCAGAGGAAAATCATCCCATCTCTTAAAGTGTCCTGTCAAAAGGTACTCCTAATAAAATGCATGGAAATACATGGAAACACGAAATAGGGTTGAAATAAGCAATTTAGTTAACAACATTCAGAATGTAACATTTTGAACTCTTAATACAATTTCCTCAGCTCTCTGGAAATACCTGGTTTGACTGAAATGATTATTCTTCAGAAATAATGGAATATTTAATTTCAGGCACCATTTGAATTATACATCAGGATTTCTTTTTTTTGTATAATCTGGTTAAAAAAAAAAAAAAGCAATTGTCTTTTTCTTTTTAGGAACAATCTGGTATTTCTGCCTTCAAAGCTGTTATTTACATATCAACAGCTTTGTTCAGTTCCTCTGTTCTTTGGCCAAATTGAGATTACAATGAGTGGCAAAGAAAGAGGTGGCAACCCCATCAAGTCAGATCAAAAGAGGCAGAAAAAGAGTAAACAGGACTATTAGGAGGAATAAACAATTATAGTAAAAGAACAAACTTGCATATTTTTGTGTTTTATTTAATTTAATTTCCCATTTATTTAATTGTAAAATCTTGTCAGAAGTCTGAATATATTTTTTCCACTGTAACCAAGTTGGCACTTTTCCATTTGGCAAATATACCACTGGGTTTATTTTCCCTTCCATATGTTGAATGGTAGTAAAATAAAGATATTTTTATTAGGTTTTTTGTGTAGGAACAACTCTTTCTCTATGCTTTTCTCATAAAGTCTTTTGTTGTCCTATGGTGGCATCATGGGTAGTAATGGCATTTCTACTAAACTCCTAATGAAGTAAAAATTAAGTATGTCATGATTTACTAGCAGGCAGTCATACTAGAATAGAAATTGGCTCCATCTTGATACTGTTTTAAAGATGTTGAACCAGGTTCAGACATGAATTAGGATAAAAGAAAAAAGAAAGAAAACACTAAAAAGTGGAAGATGGTGATTTAAAGAAGAGAGTGGAGGAACGCGTCTTGTTTTAAAGGTAATGTCATCAGACACCAGTGCACACTGCTGCTACTTCCATGACAAAACAAAGTGCCCTTTTCCACACCTTATGGCTAAACACCTTCAGACACTTAATGGATTTAGAAGTACACCTCTCTTGGTAATGTAACCAAAAAAGAATATATACCATTGAGACAGAAAGGTGTGGCTGGAGAAGGAAAAAGGGAATGAGGATGACAAATCAAAGTGAAAGACATAGAAAAACAGAACAGTGATGAATGGTAAGATCAGGCTTGTTTCATACTTTTGTCTTACTCTTTGACTAGTTTTCTACACTTGTCTTACCCTCTGACTTTCCTCATATCCAGTTCTTGCAGGCACTCACACATTAGTGATGACATAGTTTGCCTAATGCAGGGATGGGCTGAGTAATAAGGATACCATGTAGTATTTACTCCAGGTAGAATACTTGGCATGAAAAAGGACTGAAGGAAATCTTTTGTCTTAGGGAACAATAATGTCTTTTAACGTTCTGTGCACATCTCAGTGACTGATGGCTGGGACAGATGTGAACTATTGCCTACTTTTCCAGACAGGCGTACAAAGGGGTGTTGTAGTGGTGCCTCTGGACACAGGAGCTGGCTGCTATGATCTCTTTTTCTCTCCCCTTATGCTTTCTCATTGCTTACTATTTGGAAGGACTATCTATTGTCTATGTGACTCACTTGCTCTTCTGTGCCTCTCAAAGCTGTTTGCAAAAGAGGGTGAGCACTTTAGCACAAGACATGCAATAGCAAGTCTGTTCTGTGAGCAGAGCAAAGTCTGAAAGAGAATATGAACTATGAGTACAAGGATTTTTTCAGCTATCAGTAAAGTACAGGTGTCTCCGAGGCTGGGTGTAGCTTTGAAATGATAGGCAACACCACTGTACAATGTGTCAGGATGAAGAGAGAATACATTGCTCCCTGAAAAGAGGAATTTGAGCTGAATGTAATTGCTCAAATGGACGTCAGCCAGTGCACCTGGGCTCAGTCACCATAGCAAACTCTAATTCCTAAATAGGAATTCAAGAGAAATGTTCTGTGGCACTGTATAAATTCTGAGAACTGTTTGTATAGTTTATATTTTCATTTTCACTTTCAAAAATGGCATTTGCTCCTATGTCTAGCACCTAATGATCAAAAAAGAATTTTTTCTTTAACTTTGTCAGGACTGTGCAGCTACTTGAGCTGAGATACCAAGATTGCAAATACTTTAATCCTTTTACTTTAGATATTTCAGTATTGGAAAATACAATGGATCACAGACTTAAGTGGTGTACATTGACCAAAAAATATCGGTTTGGTTTATGTTGCTTTTTACCAGCTGAGTACCCAATCCAGTAATCTGAAGCATATCAAATTCCTTCTTCTTGCAATTTGGGCAGAGTAGTCTCAGTCCCACAGACTGGTTACTCACTCACATTGGAGCCAAAATGTTCCTGCTCATCCTCCACAGTGGCTAAAAAGGAGCCAAGGCATCATTAGACCTGAAACTAGTTTAGAGTTGAGTTGTGCCTGGTAGTTCTTTACTGAGAAACTAGCAAACATCCCTTGGAAGGGGTTGTTTGTCCCTGTTGGCCATATTCTGCCACAAAAATACCAGGTCTTCATCTTCTGGACAAACAGTGGCACCCTGTGCTTTATCCATGACTACTCTCTTTCAGTGCTAGAAGGACCTCCCACGTGGACAGGATTGTCTCAGCTGCAGAAAGGAATGGGGATTGTAGAGATGCTCCAGCTGAGGTATAATGTCAGGCCCCAGCTCTGAAGTAGTCCCTTGGTCACATGAAGTTCCAGTACTCGTGCTGAAGTCAGTTCTTCCAGAGCTTCATTTTCAGGGTTGAGTATCACCATTCATTACCAATAAACTTATATGGCTAAGCCTCTAAAACGCAGAGTTTAAAATCAAGCAGAATAGCTTTGTCTGGATACGGTTTTAAGTGTGACTACAGTTGAGCATGCTACACAACAAAGGAAGGTTGAAAAGTAGATAGGTTTCTGAAATTTTCTTGTGAAGTTTGTCCCAAAACTTAGAGTAGCTATTTATTAGAAAATGTAGAAGTTCTTGTCCATGACAGTGATATGTGAGGTAAAGCACAGGATATTAACTCTTCTAAAAAAAATCTCAGTCCTAAAAGTCAAGTGAATACCTTTTCGAGGAAGTAGGCTGTGCTAGCCAGGGCAGCATTATCTCTACTGCACTCATTTTCTCCATAATTGAAGTTATTAAAGTATAAATATGGGGACATGTACTAGAGCATCAGATTGGATTTTTATCCTTTTGCCAGTATTCCCTTTATGTTCTTTCTTATGTTCCATCTGCAGTGACTGGCTTAGACTACAATACCTTGCTGTGACTTTTCCCCTGCACAGACCCTGTAAGCAGTGTCCCAGCAGTATTATATTTTCATTGTGTTTGCTATTTCTGTCCTCAGACTGATTATCGAAACAGGAAGAAAATTCAAACAACTGAGAAGATCTATCATGTTTAGCAAGACAAACAACACTGGGCTGAAAAAGTGAAAAAGTGTCTTACCACTGACAAGGTTTAACTAAATTTCTAATTTTTTTATATTTCATCAGTAGATACTCAGAACTAGCCTTTTTAGATGAATCATATAGAAATTCCTCATACTGGTATGTATAAAAGCAGTTGTATGTCTTGTCACTGTATTAAAGATAGGTGTCCCATCTACTGGGAACTGTAGCACATTAGCTGACACCAGTCTTTCTATAGTGAAGTGATATTTGGGTGTACTTTTCTGGCATATTATAATATCTGGCATATAATGAAGTGAGGCTACTATCTAGCCCAGAAAAATAAGGAAAATCAATGAATTTGGATCAAACTAATTCATTAAATTGGATGACTTAATGCATTTCTGTGACAATGAATCAATTCCCATATAGCGTTTTGTATTTTCACCTCAGTAGGTGGATGTGTGCAGCAGCAAACTGATTGTGATGGCCAGAAAAGGATGTCAATCACACCAGCCTTAGCCTGCCAAATTTCATTTACAATTTGTAGAGTTGCTCCATTTATAACCTGTGTATCCATAATACAATGGTCTTTGGTCTTGAGATTAATTCTTTATCCTTCTTTGACCCACTTCTGACCTCAGAGCAGTTATTCATTATATGTTACACTATTTATCTTTGGATTAACTTGATTTGCAGGAAAGGAAAATGGAAAGGATAAGAAAAGAACATTTTGTGAAGATGCCTTGACTCACACTGAGCTCAATCTGTATAATTTTACTGAATCTGGTCAGTTTAGTCCCAAATATGTTTTTGTAAAATGTGCCTGTTTACTTTTCTTTTAATACACAGAGCTTTTTATTTGGGAATAATAAAACCTGACTGCAATGTATTTAGCCTCACCACTATTATAGAACATAACCTCATGTTTTGGTATATTTATTAACAGGGCATCAACAATTCAGGCTCATGGTATAATGTTACGTCCTGTGTACTGTTTTCCATCTTAATCAAAGCATCTCTGAGTATTACTGAATCTTTGTGTTTTAGAGAAGTTTTCAACCTGTTTGGTTTCAAGAGCACCGTGAATGTGATTTCAACAAGTCCCTGTTGAAAATCATGTCTAATGTTTAAACTAACATATTTTCATGTTCTCAATCAACTATTTCCTCATCTCTGTTGTCTCTGAGTTATCCAGCATGACCTAGGCAACTATCTCAAGGCCCTCATATTATTACTGTTTCAATCTATTTGTATTCAAAATTGTGTTGCAAAGCATCAGATGAATATGAAGTATCCAGGTTGGAATGCATCCTACTGGCAATAAGGAAAATCAGTTGTTCACAGGTTGATAACTTTGTTCTCATGGCAGCCATTAGAACAACAAACTCAAAACGTGTTGGTGCCTCATGTTTTCAGCTTCCTTCAGGATAGTCAGTCATATCAACTGGTTGGTTTATATCTCACAAGGACGTTGTCCTGGTTGAGCTTAGTACCAGCCTAAATACCTGTAATGGATTCACCAAAAACAAAAGGCATCATGTAGCTGTCATCTGGGGGAAAGCTGAGTCTCAAATTTTAAAACCTTGTTTCGCCTCTGTCGTTAGTATTCTGAGAAAGAAATGCAGGATTCATCCCACCCTACTTCAGAAGGCTATGACCAAGTCTAAGCCAAATGTCTGCGGTCTCATAATAGTCAGCAGCAAGAGTGGTGAGGCTCTGAAGGGTCATGGACTCAATCCCACAACAGGTATC
This sequence comes from Dendrocincla tyrannina, assembly GCA_035047865.1. Classification (NCBI taxonomy): domain Eukaryota; kingdom Metazoa; phylum Chordata; class Aves; order Passeriformes; family Dendrocolaptidae; genus Dendrocincla; species Dendrocincla tyrannina. Next base: position 118,532,515 of record JAWWMP010000081.1, read on the forward strand.
TCAAAGAGAAGCCCTCTCCTCTGAGTGTAAGCATCACCTTGAGGATAGTACCATCTACCTAACCTCAGAAAGCTTACATTAGGTAGGTTGAATCCTGCACTTCATGATTAAGATGTCTCCTACATGGCTTGATAAAAGATGCGTAGATCTGATAAACAGAGCTCCCCTGTAGCAACTGGATCAATAATTTGAGTACCAGTCCCACATGCAGAATGTGAGACCGTGCTCCCTGTCATTGCATCAGAAAGTTTTCTTTTTCTAATGGATTTACTTCCTGAAGAAAATCATGGTACACTGGAAAGACTGTTTTGCATTTCTTGTCTATGAAAATTAAGTTACATGGGACATTTCAGGATTTACCATATAAAGTTTATGCCTCTTAATATGCTCATCTCAATAAAATGGCAGTGAAAGATGGCTCATGTAAGATATCGGGTAATTAGTCATTTATATAACTCACTATCCTACAATCCAAATCAGCTTCTATATAAATGTCTAGACAGCATATTAGTGCTTTGCCCAGCCAGCCTGAAAATATATAAGTGGGATAGATAAAAGAATCCCACTTCCTAAACTTCTTGAGAGTATTTACAACACTTCCCACTGTCATTTGTATTTTGGCAGATAAAACCAAAATTTGGGACCATGCAGGTCCCAAATACTCCAATCTGTCTGTTAAACAGAGTTCATATGAGGTTAGATTTCCATAAGTCCCATTGAAGTCAGTATTTGTTTGTTCAGTGTTAACCTCAGGGAGATTTCAGTTGTCACTCAGGACTGTAAAATCAGGATCTACTTACAGCATTGTTATTTCAAATACATTATCAACTAGTTCATAGTATACTTAACAGAAGACTGTTCAATGGGTAAGGTAATCTGTTCTTAGATTGAATATTGCATTTCATGATGTAAATGGACTGAGTCATGCAGGTTGAGCCAAAAGCTTTGCTCCAAACAATCAAATTCCTTCTTTAAGCAGCCCTCTCCTCCTATTAAAGGTAGAGTGCACAGGCTTGTCACTCACTGTGGTACACCTTATGAAGTTTATCATCTGGGCAGGAAAGTCCTAACTGAAGAGTATGTGCTAGTGAGTATCCAGATCCAGTCTGGAGGGATTCTCTGTGTGGCACAGCACTGACATTTTCACTTGGGGCCAGGATTAGATACCTGCATTAACAGGGCTCTTTACTTCTTCCTCGTAATATCATTTATTAGCACAAAAGCATTGGCTTGACTAGGTTAGCATTGACCAGAGCCTTACCTTAAATCACTGCCACCACCGTCAATACTGTGGCATTGAACAAAGTAAAAATTTCCTCAGTTGGATCTAATTCTTGTTCACTAAAGCAACGTAACGATGGAATTTGTTGGGTTTTTTCAGTGTCCAGATCAAAACCAAACATCAGGCAGATCAATATGACATACAGACAGTTCAGATCTTCTCACTCAGGCAGAGTTCTAGGATCCATTAATTTCTAGCTGCGGGAAACATACTTCAACTGAAAATGAAGCATGTTCTTTTTTGTGCTTTCCATAAAAACTTATGGAAAAGCAAGCTGAAGTCTCGTCTGAGTTCTAGAGAAAAAAAATATTGTTTTTACCCAAGAGCCTGTAATTAATGGTCCTTGCTTAGGATGAAGGAGACTACAGTTTTGTACTATACTCTCCCTCAAGCCCAATTTATGTCACTTCTGATTGTCCATCTGGTAAGCAGGATTTTTCCTAGTTTATTCTCTTAGAGAACATATTTACAGGATTAATAAAAAGTTTCACTGCACAGTATTTTTTCAGTGGCAAAACAAAGAGTACAAAAACTCAAGAAAAAGCCAGTAATTTGGGAAATGGTAAATATTGTCAAAATATGATTGCAACTCAGGAAAGGTTTAGCTGCACATTTGGAATTTTTCCTTACGAATTCTATATGTGTCTGTCATTTGCAGAACAGGGGTCTATCTTCATATGCCCTGATTTGAATAATTAAAATTAACATTAAATTATTTTTAAAATGCTTCTAAGACTCAGAGAAAATAGTTGCAGCTGTCTTAATCTCTGTCTGTAATGCCTGTACCTGGCTTTTGGGGTTTCAGAGGTCAGAAACAAACTGTGAGAATATCTTCATTCTGCTGGTGATTTGAAACTTGAGTCTGGATCCGAATTCTGTTGCTCAGTCCTGTCTCTGTTCTTTCTCTGCAGATAATTGGAGGGAAAAAACTTGGCTATTTATTGCACTGCTGCTATCCACACATCCTATTCCTGTTTTGGAAGGCTTCCTAAATTCATTACACAGGCAAAACTCCTACTTAAGTTATTTGTTTGCCTGTGCAGAGACCAAAAAACAGACCAGAGAACAGAACTGTCCATTGCTGTAAACATGTCAGTTATTGGCTTGCTGAGACTGTGTGCTTTTGCTCACTCCTTGGGCAGAGTCCAGACAGATCTGAAAATTCAGGGAGAAATTATAAGTCAAAGCCTTCTTGCATATTTACTGACCACATTAGAATAAGCAGTACTGCCAAGGGCCATCAGTTTTCTAGATTGAATGGGCCTTCAAAGGAAAAAGAAAATGTTTATAGTGAAAAAAAATTAATTTATCAGAAATTTAACCTTCAGCTGTCAGCACCAGAATGCATTGTCAATTGGAACAAGAGTTGCCCTTGACAAACCTCATCTGCTTTGATCAGCCCTGTTTGCAGTGCCTTATGCACAGATCTTTACAGGAACAGAGCAATGCTTACCAGCTGTGCAAGCTGCTGTGTTGATTTCAGAATACAGTGCTGCAGCAGAAGAGGAGTGATACTTTGGTATCTTTGCTGTTCACTATATAAGGTTTGGTATTTATTTACTTCCAAAGAAATAATCACCTCATAGGGTAAAATAAGCTCATTTACCTGATAAGTCTAACAATGTTCAACTGTATTTAAAAAAAACCCCAGTTCTCAGATATTACAGAAAATCAGCTAGACTGCAGTACCAAGGTTGTGACTGTGATTCTTGAGCTTGTAATTTGATTTTAAGCTGTTAAAACTAGGGAAGTATGAGGCTCAGGAAATAGTTCTGTTAATGATTTGTGAGACACAGGGAGCCAGTCTGGCAGCAGACTTCAACTCTCTAAGTTATTTGAAACAGAAAAAGATAACTTTAATCTTATACTGGGTTTGTAATAGAGAGATAGAATAAATATTTTGCTTTTTAATTAGTGAAATTTCTGAAAAGGAGAAATTTGGGAGTGAATATGTCACTCCAGATGCTCTAACTAATGAATCCACCTGGCCAAGACTTGCTTCTGTATGTATTGGAAATCATGCTTAGAAACTAAAGTTGCATGTCAAAATAGTTGTATGAATGCCACATCTTTGTTCAGTGTAGATGACAGCCACTTTGTTCCTTTCCTTCATGCACTGTGGACTATGCAAGGTCCTTTATGAATTATATTACAATACTTAGAATTCTTTGTTCAAATTATTTCCATTTTATATTTTTAATGAAAAACAGTTTTGTAGCTTTTGTCAAATTATTCCTGATAAATTCACAGTCTTTGGAAGGGGAATCTTCTTGGTCTTTCAAAAAGGACTGTTACTTTATGTTGCCATTCACTCACACAGAGAATTAAGTATGATTAGAAAGACTGCTGTTTGTATTCCCCTGCTTCCGTCTCAGTGAAAGCTGAGATGTGCAGTGCATGGGACAGGGGACTGGTAAAGAAGGTAGGATACTCATACAGTTGACATGACTCTGGTCCAAAAAAAGAGAAGTTTTTACTGCTTTCCTATGCTTTAGTGAGCAATCACATAAAGGAGACTCTCACATAAAGGAGAATAGCCTTTAACTGTAAGTTTCTCTCTACATCATCTGTGCCTTGCCTGAAAGCATCACAGTTCTAATTTGGAGAAATATGGGCAATGCCAGGCACAGCTTAACTTAAAAGAAGTGTTCTCAGAATATATTAACAATATAATATAATATAATATAATATAATATAATTAATATACAATAATAATGTATTATTATATATATGTACAAATGTTACCTGTGCTGAAAAGTCTGTCCCAGGGCATCTCAAAATAATTTTAAAACTAGTAGGTAGTCTTAATTTTAATCTCTATTTGATTTAGTACTGCATCTGTAAAACGGTGGTAGTATCTATTCCCTCACCTTACAAGTCAAGAAAATATATAAATAAAATTTGAAAACATCTGATGGTTCGGTGTGTACAACAAAACATTATTTGTTTTATTATTATATTTGTGAGAAGTGTACACAGTGCGTCGAGCAAGGAGATAACAGAACATCAAATGCAATTTAATGCATTCATTCAGTGAGATAGGAGGCATATGGAAAAGATCGTATGTGCTCAAGTCATTAAAAACCATTCTAATGCCTTGAAGAGGAAGGGTAAATAAGGACAATACAAACCACTAGTTCTAATATTCCCTAAGTTCTCGCTGCTTGATATCTTTACATATATGAAATACGTCCAATGAAGCAAGGAATGAGTGTGCAGGCATGCCTACTTTCCACATTTCATATTGCCTATTCTGCCACATATTCCTTGCTGACACTTCATGCTGAGATGTCTCCACCTCTCAACTTTAGGATACTCATATTGCAGCTTGAATGGAGCTTGGCAGTAATTACACCCAGACAGTACTTCTGCTCAGTCACTAAACCATGTTCTCTCTGCCTGCACCCAATTAACCTTTCCCCGTGAGTCCAGAAAGGAGAGTGGAAGCTGTATTACAATTTTTTTTTTGGCATTAAAAAGTCCCATTACATTTTTTGTAATTTTGTTAGTTCCCATGTTCTAAGTCCCATTTTTTTCTAATTACTTATTATTGTATTTTTATTACTTATAATTATCTGAGAATTGGAAAAAAATGTATTCATTGTAGGTTTTACTGAAAATGTCATGGAACACATTAAACAACATATTCAGAAATACATTTGTGAGTGATTAGGCCTCTAAACTGGTCATGTAATGACAAGAAGTTTTCAAAAGTATTTTGGAATTAATCAAAAAGGCCTTTTCTGCATCCCGTCTGTGAAATTCCCTCTGGAGTTTTATCAGAATAATTGAATATTTTTCTTGTTCTCTGACCAGTTCTGCAGTGTTGGTCAGGTTGTCCAAAATTGATATGATTGTCTACATTACTTATTCTTAGTGCTTCCTATAGCTATTTTATCAATTAACCACTTGGAGATACATAGCCACTTTTAGAATTCTTTTATAACATAGCATTTGCCAATCTTGAGTAGTAAATGCACTGTGTTATTCCATTTTTATGTTTCTATATATGCACTAGCAGACTGATTTTATAAATGAGGAAAAAATAAATAAAATATTGATCTGGGCAATTGCTTCCTATCGTCTTGTATCTTCTTTCAGCTAGCAGTCACAAAATGAGTTCTTCATCTCATTTGCTTACGGTGATGGTAGGCATAAATTACTAGAATTGACCGCTCTAAAATGAGTTTTGTAGGAGTCACTGTTCTGTGTAATTGCAGTGTCCCATGTAATGACATATTTAATAGCACTTCACTGACTTAGAGTAATAGTTCTAATCTTCAACTAATGTCTATATAGTAGCATAGTAACATTCAGAAGTATTTTTCTTCTCTTTTTTTTTTACAAAGTTTGTCTTTATCCTAAACAACAGCATTTTAAATGTGTTATCCTTATATAAATGTATTATCCATTACAACACTTTTACCTTTATGTGCTTTCCACTGCATAGTTATTTCTTCCTGAAGGGCCTGAGGTTTAGGCAGCCTGCTGTCCTTTTCAAGGTTAATGCAAAATCATTTTCGTTTTGATAAGGATTGTTATATGGAAATTAAAACATAATGTTTTTTCATGGAGTCTTCCTTGCTGTTCTTTCTCATTGTTGAAAGCAAAAAGAAATGTAACTTAAATTCTATTCTCTGAGTAGAAGCTATCCTTATTAGATGCTCTTTCATCAAATCAAGATTAAATTTTATTTTTTTTCTACTCTAAGAACAAAAGCAATGACACTTGATTTTGCATGGATGTATGCAAAATACAACTATGAGTTTATGTAGAAAAGTCATACTATCATTAATGTATATCAACAGGCTGTGTTGCTAAGAAGAGTTTCCCGTAATTGCCATGAAAAGGAGGCAATATAATTCCTTTAGGATTTGAGCATTAGAACTCAAGAGAAGTTTTATTTAACCAGACATGGGGCTTACACATTAAGATTTCCATATATTTTCCTTGAAAAGTGATGTGTGGTGGGTTATGGACAACATCCTCTCTGTGACTGTAAAACAGCTCTTTTACAAAAGAATGTGTCAACAGAGATAGTGGATGTACCACCGTCATGCAATTTTTAGAGATTTACCATCTTTGTGAGCAGGATTTTTCTAAGGTTTTCTTTTCTGTCAACATTTAAATGCTTCTGGTGTGCCTACGACCTTCATTAATGGTTGTTTCAGGTCACTGCTTAGCACAGCCTGTTCAGTGGGGAGCTCTTCTGACCTGATGGCATAGATTTATCCAGCCACAAAATTCAACTGCCTTTGAAGACTAAGCATGCTGACACTGAGTAAAAAACCCTGGGCCACAGGGAGAGGTCACATAGTAAAGTCTGTGTCTAAGGTGTGCTTGTTTCATCTTTGCTTTTGCCTCTGTCCTTTCCTGTATGTAGACATGGCAGAAGTCCAGACACTGTTTTTCCAGTTGTCCTGTAGCCTGCTGCCCTGGTGACAGCTGCCCTAGATTTGGCATTCAGGGACTGGCTTTTGTATCACTTTGGGAGTGTAGTCACAAGTCAGTGACATTAGCGGTTTAAGAAAGGAAGTAGAGAATCAGGTCTGCAGTTACTGAAATTAAACTTTCCTTATCAGGCCACAAATGAGACTCTGGAAGCCTTGATTCAGAGTGCTTCAAACTCAAATTGTATTTTACTGTCAAATTGCCAAGACATTTGACCCATATGAGAGCCTCTTCCAAGAGCTACATGAAAAAATGCATTCTTGTAAATACCATTGAAGTTGTTCTCAGGTTCTTCTCGTGCTCTCAGCCATTAGCCTCTTCCAGAAAATGGTTTTCATATTCCTTTTCATCCCTCCTACAGATATAACAGGTTTTCAGCCTCTGAAGATGTTATGAGCTGTCTTTATAAATCTCTTTAAAATAACTTGGCAAGCAATAATATGGCATTTCATATAGCTGAAGCAAAATATGCTAGACCATCCTGTATTAAAAAAATATGGGACTAAATGTGAAATATGTAGTGTCAGTTGCACCTAAGATTCCTTTCTTTACATACAGTATACACAGAGTGAAGTGTCTAAAAATACCCTAATACTTACTTCTTATGAACAATAAATATATCAATATTTACAGCCTCTAAAATGGATGGTGCTAGCAAGTCAAGCCATTAATGTTGCATGCAAAAGAAGTCTTCAGTGCTGATCCAGAGTTCCCTTAATGCTCACAACAGACCTGTGAAAGATTTCTTTCTATGAGAGCTTTTTGCCCATAGACTGATAAAGTGTTCTTTTATGCTGTAATCCTCAAGTACAGGGGAATTGAGAGCTGTTCCTCTGAAAAGAGCTTAACCAGATAAGAGTTTAGAAAAGTGGGTACTCCTTCCAAACCAGAAATCAAAAATACTCCATGCTGGGATTGCATTGAATGTGCTTTAGGCAAGGTAGAAAATGGAATGTGAGTAATGAGACAAGATCTGCATATTCCCCTTGCTAGAACTGGGATTGTGATATGTGTGTCTATTTATATGTACATACATACACAGACACCCAAAAGTCCATTTCTGCAACTCAGAATAATTTAACCAAAACTCTTATGTTTTCCTGAGGAGGCTTGCTGTTCTTCACCAGATGAATACCTTACAGGTGTTCAATTTGTAATTTACATTTTCCATTTTGCATGCATCTATCTGACAACTTCTCCCACAGAAGGGGCAGATGCAAGTGCAGAAGTTCCTATCTGTGCTCTCTATGGAATAGTCAGAAGATGTAGAAGGAAGGATGAACATTTTCTACAAAAAAAATCTTACTTTCCCATTACTTAATTAATTTTCACTAAAAACTTAGGAAAATGAATTTAAACATTTTAGATTTAGTGGGAAATGTGATGGACCTTCCTTATTAGCACATGAGCTACAGGCTCAACATTCTCTCTCTCCATGATAACTGTCAGTCAGTCTAACTTGATTTGCAATAATTTAGCAAAAATTAAGCAGCTTTGAGAAGAGAGACTAAGGGAGGTTCCTTATTGCCTATATTACACATACAGTCTGATGGCTAAAGTCCTGTCTTTGGAGAAGAGAGATACAAATTCCCATTGCTGTGCTGGATCAGTCAGACAGGAGGAGCAGGAGGAACAGTACGCTCCCATCTGCCTGGGAAGTGACCTGCTCATTGTTGGAGAGCTTGAGTTCCAGAGTATGGTGGTACTGCGCATGGTTTGCATAGATGCATCTTCCCTGGTGTTTGAAAGCCAATTGACTCTTGTTATGAAAGTAGTCCAGAATTTCGTCACTTTTCTTACTTTTACCATAAGTGCCCCAAAATTATTACAATTCTCAAATCTTCTTCTCAATTTACCATAGAAAAATTCTTGCCTGCACCAACTCAAATGAAGATTTTCAGTTGTGTATATTTTTGTTCAGCTATGTGGTTTTGACTCACACAGGCCTAGTTTCCATGGGTAACTAAGGATACTTGATGCCAAGAGCTCCTAAATATAAGATACCATTTTAGCCCTGAAGAAGTTGTGTAAATTGCTGCTTTTCCTTCTTTCGCACCCTGACACTTTTTTCAGACATTGAAGCTTTCCAGCAGCGACCATAGTACTATAGCCTAACAAAACAATGAGCTTTACTCTCCCCTTCAGTGACATCGGCTGCAGAAGACATGCCACATGGTACCTTCAGAAGGGCTTATACAACCTGCCAGCTACCAGGGTGCTAACAGGAACTAACACTGCCCAAGTGAGAGTTAATCCTATGGAGAACTTCAAGGGAGACATACAGTGGTGCAGCTTGATTTTTTTTTTTTCTGTAACAGTTTGGTTGTGTTATGAATCATAAATACAGGGGAGGGTTTAGGTAGAATCAGTGGAGAATGAGACATAGATGGTGGCAGAGCAAGAAGCACTGTTACTTTAGATGAATGTTTACAGTTGTAGTGGGATTTGGGCTGGTTTGAACCAAATCCCTGCATCAGCTCCATTTAGTGTTTTCTCGTTTAGTTAGGGACACAGTTTTGGATTTTAAATTTCTTTTGGAGGAAGCTAAATGTGGAAATTCCTTCCAAGTGCTCATGAATGCATGCCAGCTCTGAGGGGAGGGTCCAAAACAATGAATGGCCATGAACACCATTGAGCACCCAGCAGGTGGAGACTTTCAGTCTTAGGAACCAGACAAACTCCCCTTCAAAGTAAATTCCTTGAGCTACATCTGACAAAGATGTAGGAACCTCAGCACCAAGTTGTTTGATCGGATCTGCTCCTGTCATGCCAAATTGTTTGCTAATGAGATATGAACACTTTGTTAATTCAGAGTTGAGGTATTGACTAGCTGTAAATCTGCATTTTAAGCAAACTCTTAGGTCACTGAGTACTAACTGAATAAAAAATTTTGATCAAAGGCAGATGATCAAGCTTCTGTTCAAAAGCTTGACTGAGTTCCAGAAGAAATTGGATGTTCCGTGCAAATTTTTCAGGGCTGCAGCCTGAAAAGTATTTATCCCCTGTACTTGCTGTTTGATATCCTCTTTGAAAGTGCTAGAAAGTACTTCATCATGCTCTTAGAAACTTCATTCTTGTAAAAACAGAAGAAAAATAAACACTCTTGTCTGTGCATTATACAACATCTATGTAGAAAAGGATCTATGCTGGTGATAAATTTCTCACTCTCCTCTCTATGATTTGTAAGATGTTATCTATAGATTTTTTTCCATCTATTATAATAACCTACTCTATCAAGGTGGAATCCTGATTGGTTTTTTTCTTTCTGCCTTGTTTATTATTTTAAAAAGTTTTATTCAAACTGTTACCTGCATTTTGATGCTGAATTTTGGTGTGTTTTCAGCCAAAAATGTCCTTTTTTAGACCTTAAGTTTTCCTTTAGGTTAGGTCTGTTCCCCAGTGCTCAGCATCCAGAGTAACAAAGTTCTTATTACAGTCTTGCACACCAGCCAACAATTTAAGGGAAAGTTCAAGGATGAATATTTTGCATGTTGCATTTGGATATTCTGTTAAACATCATGTTCTCTGTGCAGGATGAAAGCTCAATTCTCAATAGTCAGAAGCAAGGAATTATATGATTTTTTAACTTTCTGAATGAATTCCTATTTTTACTGATCAGAGGATAGAAAAAGTTGGATGTGTTATTTTTCTTTTTGTGGGTTTTCGTGTTGAAAACTGTCTGAATAAACACCTCAGCCCTTTACAAAAATGTTCTTTTTCAGATGGTCTCTCCCTGCTGTTCAAAAAGGTGCACAGGAAACTGAAAATCTATCAAAAACTCATTGAATCAAGAAATTATTCTAATAATGAAAGTCACTGCTCAGAATTGTATACTTTTGATATGTCTATAGCATTGAAGCTGCAAAACAGGTCTTGCATTGGCAGAAGTATCACTTGGCCTTACCCCTCTCTATGGCTGATTCATCAGTCCAGAAGGCAACCAAAAATTTCACCAGTAAAACATGAACAAAATTGAAAGTAGAGGGGACCATGTATTTGAGAGGGTTAGACTGAGTGGGAGTGCTACCCTGACATCATGAGTGGCACCTGGCTGCACAGTGTCCCCTACCCTATCAGAAGATGACAACCAATTTTAACCTGAGCTGCTCTAGTATCTGTCCTGAGCTGCCTCCAGCATGTAGAAAATTAAGAAGTCAATGAAATCTTCCTTTACATCTGCATTCACAGTTTTGCCATGAAGCCATTAAATCAAAGAAGAACAGATGTGCAAGCTCATTAATATCTGTTAGCCATAGCAGATGTCACACACTTCATATGGGGCAATATATTCCCTTGCAGTCTATCATATACAGTAGAAAATATGCAGTGAACATCTATGTTTTAAGGAGACAAGTATCATGCTTTATTTCTCAATACCACATGTCAGTAGTCTAATATATGAGTTTAGCTAGTGTTTTTAAAGCTGGTTGTATATTGACAGAATAGCAACTATATTCACTTAAATAGTAAGAATTCACAGCTGCATAATAGACAAACTCAAATCAAAGACAGGAAAAGACATAATATCTATTAGAGTTGATAATCTTCAGATATTTTGTCAGTAATCATCTAATCACTCACAATACAACTGTCTTCCTAAATCAAAGTTAAATTCATACTGATGCAATTATTTTGAAGAGTCACCAAAGATTTTTATTAATCAAGAACCACATTTCTCACTTACTACTTGAAAATACCGAAATGTAGTTTCAAAATAGCTTTGACTGTCCAGTTCAAGGGCTATTCTTGGCCAAACTTAAAGCAGGCAGCTCCAGTTATGCCAAAGACTGACCTAGTTAAATATTCAGATTATTAAAAATGTCAAAATGACAAAATTAAGCCCAAAGAAAATACTTAAGCTTTGAAAATAGGCAATTGAGTAGCATTAAATGTAAATAGGTGGGTATAATAAATGCATATAGTTTTTAGTGCTTACCTGACACTCACTGATTTTTGCATTTCTTTAGCCTAGCATAAAGTTATCAAAATGATAAATAAGGTGAAATGGAGCAGGAAATGCAGGTTTTAACGCAATTTCTTCTAATTGAAGTAGGTTTTCCCCAGGGGAACACAGAGTCATTTAATCAGATTTTTCCTGACATTGCATTTTACAAGACTGGGGGTTTATGGAGATTCATGTAATGAATAACAAATGTGCTGTTTTGTACTTGTGTTTCCATGAAATGTAAAAAGTCTTACACTAGAGCTTATATAATTCAACCATTTTCAGCTACATTAATATCTTACCTAAAAACACTTCAAAGGGTATTGTTTTATGCACGATTTCTGTAGTGAAGGAACCTTTTCCTCCTTGTGCCTGTCTTGTGAGAGATTATTGCTTATGAGACCGGGAATGAGGGTTTAAAGGGGTTTAAAGTTTTGTAGGTATCAAGAGGTAAAAAATTCAGGTGAGTTCGAGTGAGGTTTTTTTTAAAAGACTGGTCCTAATATATTTTTATGCTACTGGTTCATCCACCAGTGTATTTTTCTGGAAGCTAATTGCAGCATGGCCTCATTAAAGACCCAGTTGCACCGTAGGTTCTTGTGTGATGGGTCATGCACACCACGCTGCAGGACTGTGGAGTGAGAGCAGGAGGGGGTGGTGGGGTGAGCTGGCTTCTTCACCCAGGGCTGAGGTCCAGCCAGCCCTACCTGTCTACAGAACACTTCGGACACGTGTACTTCACCCTCAGCCTCTTTCCAGCTTTCTGATTGTGTTCCTAAAATCCTCCAATAATCACTATTTGTCAACTAGCATCCTTTGAATTAGGATTTAAAAAACAAAACAAAACAAAACAAAACGAGCTCTCATCCATTTTCTGCCAAATATGTTGCAAGCTCCAGCTCTTCATAAGTAAGAGTAGGTTTAGCAGAGTAGAACTAAGTTGCTCAAGCTGTATTCCTCCTCACTCACTATGCCATCATCTCTCTGCTATTGCAGCATGGGCTCAGGGTCAGATAAAAGGCTCTGCCTGAGCTCGGAGCTCTGCAGCTCAGCTCTTCCACTGAAATGGTCTGCTAAATCCCACTACTAAATGTGTGCCTTGCTCATTTGGTGGAGGGTTCAATCACCTCGACTGGCTTCGTCTGCTTGCAGTGTCTCTTGGCAGTAGCTGCATACCCCTCTTGCTACTGAGCCTCATCTTTCCACTAGCAGAGCTGTTTCTGCTCCTTGATCCTTGCCCTGGCTCCTCCAGGGGACAGCAGGCCTCACCTCCTCCTGCCTTTCTGGCGTCTGGACCAATGCATCCCTCAGCATCTTTGGCTGCCAGCTCTGGCTGGCTTTGCGTTTGGCCTCTGGCTCTGGTCCCTATGCTTGATGGTGCATAGGCTGGAAGAGACTCACTGACAAGCTGGGTAGCTCAAAGAGCAAACTTCTCTTGTGCTCTCAGCTTGCAGGGCCTGATGCTGCTGAAGATGGATTCAGAGCTGTTGTGTACTGCCATTTTACAAAGGATTTCTTTATCTAATCTCTGGCATGTCCCTCTGATTTTCACAGCGGTGTTTTGGCATTCTGGCAGAGTCAGTGGTCAAAACAGATTGAGTCAGCCCTCTCTTTGTAACAAGCAGGATAGGATACAGGCATATACATTGCCACAGAACAGGGACAGCTATTGCTTTATAAAATGCTGACAAATAGCAGGCAACAGTATGCTGAGAAGGGATCACTCCATTCATATACTGGAATATATTCCTATTAAATAGTTTTCAAATTATGCTCACTGTCTGTATTGGATTCTGTTGTAGAAAGGCAAAGGAACTGAAATTACTCCAGTTAGGAGCTTGATCTTTTTTCCCTGAAATACAGAATGGAGCACAGCTGGCAGAAACAAATACCAGAACACATGTTGTAGTGCTATTTTGCCAAGTCTAACACTCAGCACTAGAGATGAGACCACAAGGTTGCCCTTTACCAGTTCAATATGCTTCAGTAGTTACTGATCTCACAGCACAGTTGCTTTTGGTTGCAAGGCTTTCTCCATTACAAGCCAAACTGGACAGTGAAGGGAGGTGCATCCCACAGACCTGAGGGGCTTTAGCTCTTTGAGGGCACTGCTGAGCAATGTCAGCATCTACTGCCTGTTGCCGCTCAGCCTGCCTTCCAATCCGCTCCTCCCAGTCCACATGTTTTTATAGGCTGGGTGCCGTTCAAAATCTGAGGATTAAGTTGCTTTCCACATATGACAGGTCAACCAGAGGACACCAGCTTATATGAATCTTGATTTGTTTGATTTCCATATGTCTTAGGACTAAAGTCTTACTTTGGATATTCACTTAGTGAAGAAGTAAGGGAAATCCATGGCTGCAAAAATAATCCCGGAAAAGATACGTCACTGTGCAGGGTAAGAGATTTATTTGAAAGACGACAGAAATCATACAATTTGCCTCCTGTACAAATCTTTTCCCATCTTTATTGCAGTACCAGGATATCTTACAGTGCTATTTCTGAGAGCCATGAGGAGGGTGCTCGCTGAGTCCTGTCGTTCTGTCCTGAAAACTAATGGCAGCAGCAGCAGTGGCTGAGAAGCTGCTGCAGTGTGGCTTTCAGGAGCTGGCCCTGTTCTCGCTGTGCCTGAAAGCACCCAGGTGGGGGGAAGGTATCCTACCTTGCCAAATGCACGTACTCTGCCTTTGGGCATCACATTTAGTTCTTCATGTGTAACGTGGCAGCAGCAGCAGGCGCTCAGAGCCTCATGAAACCCAGGCTTGTTCAAGTGAACAGCTGTTTCAGTATATTCTTTCTGCCTTACAGGTCCCTCACTTTTAACCTCTTCTGATACCTTATTACTGGGAACTCTTTCTGTAGGTCTCGTGGGCAAAGCTTCATCCCAATTATACTAATGGTAAGGGGAAAGAAATAGAGATAGGGAGATGAACTGTGTTTTTAAACCACATGGATTATGTTACTGTAGACAAAGAAACAGTAACTGGATCTAATGAAAAGAGGAGGATATTCATTATAGATGAATCAGAAAAGAAAAGGCAGTGATGGAAGGTAAATAAGATTTGGGAGTGCCTGAGTTTGCTTGTCTTGACTGTCACCTACACTGTTTTTGTTAGCTCCTGAGAAATCAGACAGGCAGCTGGTGATGCATGTGAAAACTATGTTAAGTTTTATTTCTCTGTTTTATGAAGGAAATCAGTGGGCACAGACATAAAATTGATATACAGTGCAAATATGTAATTTACAGTGTTTATATAAATTATTGCAGGATATCAGTTTGAACAAAGACATTATCTTAGCAGTAGTCAGAGCATTATTCATACTACAAAATCACTGAGGATCAGAAAGAAGAAATCACATCCAATTGCTGTGAATCAGTGCTTTTCATATAGGATGATTCTGTTCTGTCCATCCCTCTGCTCTTCTAAGTTTTTACAGATTTCAGGGGCCTGAGGAGTGGCCAGGCAGGTGCTGTCCCTTGTACCGGGGTTGGGAGTGGCTGCACTAATGGTCCCCAGCTCATGAGTACTGGACCAGCCCCATCCAGAGCTGCCACCGCTCCTCCAACCCTGAGAGCCATATGAAACCCATAACCTGCAGCTTTACCATCAGCAGGATGAAAGTCTGCCACAGGGAGGGAGCTTACACCACCAAACCTCCTAGCAGCCTCAGAAATACAGCTGCAGTTGTGTCATGAGCTGAAGGCAAATGCCTTTCCCTCAGTAACTATAGCTAAATTTCTGGGGAGTTGGTTTTGACTGCCAAGGGATTCTGTGCTGGGTTTCTAACAGGTGTGAAGCCACAAAGTTCCACTGACCTGCATGGAACTTGGCTGGACTTACGTCCTTTAAGGGGTCCCTTCCCCAACAGGAACATTGGGTTTAATACTTAGTTCCAAGGCATCTTTCTTTGTTGCTTGCCCTTCAGAGACTCTTTTTGAGTTGCTGAGAAAGTGAACCATAAGTAACAACTCTGAACTTTGCTTTTATACCTTATCATTTCAATAAAACTTCTGCACTTTCACAAAATAGCTGGTTTTCATGCGACATATTTATTGTAATGCCTGTAGCACTGTCAATTAGACTTTTGCATTACCGAGTTGGGACAATCTCTATTGCTTCTTAGGATGCCATTGTACAAGATGTAAGAGCCCATTTCTGCCAAAATTCATCAGATAAATTATTTTCCCAATAACCAGAGATGGAGTTAATTCCATGCTAGGACAGGATATAGCCCAGAACAGTCATTTGAACTTATGTTCCCCTGACCCAGTGATATTGTGTACCTAGCATAAATTTAATTCTTTGTATAAAGATTTTAAAACTATGGTACA
This sequence comes from Dendrocincla tyrannina, assembly GCA_035047865.1. Lineage (NCBI taxonomy): Eukaryota > Metazoa > Chordata > Aves > Passeriformes > Dendrocolaptidae > Dendrocincla > Dendrocincla tyrannina. The sequence goes on from JAWWMP010000081.1 coordinate 118,548,526, forward strand.
AGGACTTCACCCTTGGTTTCCAGTGTCCCAAATGAATGCCTTGACTGTGCTGTTATAGAGTGTGTTTCTTGCAATAGCATCTGTTGGAGCCATTCCATGTTTAAATAATTGAGTAGTTACTAGGGCAAAGCAAGAGATACCAAGTCTGTTATCTAGTAGTCAGGAATCCCAACTGAGCTGATAAAATAGAAGTCTCTGGCAGAAACTCATCGCATGCTCATTTCCCCTGAACTGGCTGGTGGGGTATTGTCAGCAGGCAGGATGAGGCCAAAAGTTTGTGGATTACTGTCACTTTCGTGTTTCAGGCCGGCCTTTTGGTGTACATGATACAGACAACATAAGCAAATGGTGAGATCTAGTCCTAAAACACTGTCTTAGCTGTGGTAATGCCCCTGAAATCTGCTTCCAGTGAATGCTTTAGAACTCAGCTCTCATTCAGGTCCCCTCCTAGAAGATGCACAACAGGAGGAGAAGCAGGCATTGTCAGCTCAGTGATAGAGTCTTCTTTAATAGAGCCAGTTCAATAAATCAATCAAAATGTCATTCCTTTTCTTAACTTAGTGCTGTCTGCTAATAATTTCTCCATTAACTAGGAATGCACAGCAATAGGAAATGTGCTGCTCTGCATGTTAATAAGATTTATAACTTCAGAAACTGTTTTCTAGTACTGTTTCAGAGGGTATTGTTAGAGTTTCCTCAGTTGCTGTTTTTACAGTTAAAGAGACAACCTTGAACTCACCATGATTGGTAATTGACAGGATTTAGTCCCAGAACTAATCATGACGGACAACTTTAAAATTAGTAGCTATGCAAAATGAAGATAATAAGACCTCAGCTTGTCTGCAGAGCAGCAGTGATCGCCAGCACGTGTGAAAATGCCAACTTCTTCAAACTCACGTAGAGAAACAGCTATTCAGGCCAGGATTTGTTGTGCTATACACACAGAAGCATAGTCGTCCGAGACTAAATCACTAGTGAAGTAACTATGAAGTACAGGAACTGAGAGGTGAAATGGTTGGAATGTAACAGGCAAGCATGGATTCAGATGTATTCAAAAACCTGAAAGTACAGCATCAAACAAAGCAAAGGTTTGGTGCTGGGGGGTTTAGATTCCGCTTTTACAAAAAAAAAAAAAAAAAAAGCCTAGAAACAGACAAGGGGATAAAAGCTGTCTGATACTAACTTCATATTTCTTGGAACTTGCCCTCAACCTGACTTGTTTTTAAAATATTTTTTTTTGTAAAACCTTAGATTTTAAAATAAATTAAAAGTGTTTTCCTGTTTTCAAAACCAATCAAAATTGAACCTGCAGAGAGCTTGCCATTTGCAGTGGGGAAAAAAATGAAAAGAAAAAAAAAAAATGAAACCCCATAAATTTTAAGAAAGTTGAATTAAAATAGAAGTTATTTTAGTGATCACAGTATTTCTTATGCTGTTGGGGGGGGGGGGAGATAAGGTATTAAAAAAAGCCTCTGTATCCATGTCCTCCACATGACCTCTAGTTCATCAGTACAATCTGGTTGCAATTGCTCCTGCAGCCAAAAGCATCAACAAGCATGAGGAAGGTAGCCAGAGCCTAGTTTCTGCTTGAGCCACAGAGGACATGTCAAGAGAGATGCTTGCGTAGCTCTGGGCACGAACAGGCACCAGCTGAGTGGTCAGTGCTGGGAGGGTGTACTTTCCAGCTTTTTGGAGCTACAGCTGAATTTACAACTTCATTGCTCCCAGCATCCTGGGAGGGATGCTTCATCTAGGCATAAAGGCTTCATCCAGACTAGGTGGTGTTACTACAGGCCTCTTACCCAGACTTTGAAACAGTCTATTACAATCGTCAGAAGCAGGAATAGTGGAAGTTGTATGTCTGGATCAATCATGTAAGCTAGATAGGATTTGACAACTTTGGGAAAGATTAAATTTAGATATATAAAGTTAAAACACAAGACCACAACAAAACCAAGTAATTTTAAAATAATTTGCTTCTTCAGGTCTTCAGAAAATTTCCTGTGGAGAAGGGTTATTCGTCTGGTCCCAGTTATTTTAGATATTTGCTGATCTTTTTTTAAAAAATTGCATGCCGTGCTATTTAAACAGCAACCTTTAAGCTGTTTAAAGGAGGAGAGTGCAAAGCACTGGATTAATCTGCTTACAGCCCATATGGCCAGATGTTCCAAGGACTGTGGAGGAGCACAGGTCACAGTTAACCCTCACTCAAATGGCTTTCTCAGCAAGAGGGCTTTATTCCACTTGATGAATCAAACCGGATGGCATTTTTATCTTTGAAATTGATTTCAATATTCTACTGTCAGGAAGAAAAATCAAGATGCAGTATGCTGCTCACGGGCACAGCCTTGAGGTGCTGGGGAGTTGTCCAGTACATTATCGCACTACTAAAACTCAGGAGTATCTAGGCAAAAATGCATACTGTAGTCAAAAGGTGAGGAAGAAAATAAATTTCTGCTTCTCTGTGGGAGAGCAGGGCATACAGAACTGAGTTTTCTAATCTAATGGAAAGTGGCAGAAGACTGATGACTGAGTAGGAATGTTATTATAAATCAAAATGAGAGCCTTTACAAGCTGATAAATAGAGCATAATGAATAACATTTTTAAGCATCAGCTAATTTATGTTGTTCAGCCTTTGCCCCAGCCAATTCTCATGCTTCCTTTTCTTCCTAACAGATTTGACCTGTTGTGTATTGTTTTACAAAATGACCTTCTTGTCAAGTGGGATCTTTCTGTATAATATTATTTGTGATATTCTTCACAGGCCTAATCAAAATACTGACTACAGTTTCTTTCAAAGTATAGAGCAGACTTGCTCTTTCTGTGGTCTTTTGGGTTTTTTTATGTTGGTGATAGACGCAGGCTATAAAAAGTAGTATGTAATTGATTTAAAGATGGCATAACACTAATACTCCTGGTAAGGCCTTTTAAAAGGAGAAGAAAATCAATACAAAGTTGCAATTTCTCAACCAACGGGACTTCACAGCATCCAGCATAAAGTAGTTCAACATTTGAGTTTGCTGTTGGAAAAATATGGCAATTTTCAAGTCACCCAGAGGAAGAGAGATGACATTCTTGCTGCAGCCTTGACTCTCTGCCCACGTTAGTTGATACTGGCATTTTGTGTGCAAAATTGCTTTTGTGGCTCAGAGTTTTTGCATTCGAAAAGAAACATTTCAAGTGTGGGGTAAAACCACTGTGTGTGTTGCTCATCATCACAAGATCCATCATAAATGTCTCTAGTGTATAGTTACAAAGTAGGGGTTATGAGGACTGCTGATACTTACTGTGGTGGCTAATTGGGTTCAAAAGGTTTATGAGTAAGCAATCAGCTGTGGCCGAAGAGATGGAGTGGAGGTGAAAGCCAGCTAGCAAACATTTTATCAATGCGTTAGCAATCAATGAAGAGTTCATTCTCAGTCTCTTTTATGTAGCCAGTGCAGACACCCTACTGCTCATTTTAAGCTACTTGAGAAACTTTCTTTCAAAAATTTTAGAATCTTTGGATTTCTTTTTAGTGCTTGAATAGGCATTTACAAATTGCTGGCGAAGTGGCACGGAACAGTGGTGAAGTGGTGTCTAAGGATAAACAGGGTTGGCATGAAGTGGTGAAAAATCACAGCAAAGGCAGCCTGTGATCATGAGATAACAGGGCTATGTGAAAATACAAAACCAGCACCTTTTGGAAATAAGAATCAATAAAGCCAAGGCATTTGGCCTGGGAAGAATTTTAACCATTTAATACAGGATGGGGGGTATGCTAATGAATCAAGACAAAGACGTTTGTAAACTTTCAGATAATTTAGTGGGAAAATATAATTAGAGTTAAATGTTTTCTCTGTTATTCTTCAGTATAATAGGAAATATATATAGTTATGCCATGCAAAATTTTCATAGAAAAAGAATACTAATTGCCATGCAACTTTTAAGTACTACATCTACCAGTGGAGTTAGTTAGGATATTTGAGACAGAACAGTTTTCCATTGAAAAATACGGATTTAACAAAACAAAAAAACCCCCACCCAATATTACTTTTTAACCTTGGAAAATTTGGGGGAAAAAAATCTATTTTAGAATAAATTTATTATTTTTAAAAACTTTATGCAATAAATAAGAATTAGAAATTAAAACAGTTTAGTTCTGTCTAAATAAACCATTTCAAATGATATTTCTGTATTTATCAGCATGGAATTATGAAGTCATTATACGTCAGTCAAGGGTATTTATTAATTTGACCTTGCCATAGCTGTAACTGATAGATTTTTACAATTCACTTCATCAGCAAATACTCTCTGGAAACATGGAATGCAAGTTATACAAACCACCATGCATTCAGGATGCACACAGCATTTTCAGCATAGAAGACGTAATGAATTGCCTTGAAATCGCAATAAAATGTCTCTGATTTCTAAAGGAAGCAGATATAGATACATACCATCATAGCCAGTGTGTCACAATATGTGTAAAATTGAATGAACTAGTTACTGTCATAGTGAGGTGACTCATAATTTTACTTTTATTTTCCATGTTTGTCTCTTATTAACCAAATGCACATTTCTGTGTGTATCTCCTCTTTTCCTTCTGAAAAAAATGTACTAAATGTTCATGATTAACTCTACAATAGCAAATTGAAGGTCAAGCAAAGTGAACCATTTTGGGTTTTATACAGCTGCCACTGCAGTTTTAACCTGGAATTAAATTGGAACCTTTTATATGCACACACAGGACAAAATGCTTAAGAAATTCCGGGCTCTTTTGTAGCACTTTAACTTTACATTGTTACCAAAATATTCCTTCTCACTGGGTTTTGACATAAAACTTCTCTTTCATGTGAGGTCATTATAACAGGATTCAAATCTCTTCTCTGATGGTGTTCCTGTAGGTGCAGGGAGTGAATAGAGAGTGGTAAACTGTACTGTACTTAATGTGCACTTTTCATGATGTAAACAACATTTACTGGAACATTTCTGAGACTGTGCACCAAGTGAACTTAGTAATTAAAAACTCATTATCTACACAATTTACAGTATTTTGCATTCTGTGGAACAATATTTTCTAGTTGTATTATGTTGCTAAGTGAGATCTATGTGGCATCATTCATTGAAACAGTGGACACAAATGGATAATTAATCTCAGTTGCAAAAAATATTATCTTCCCTCCTTTCTTCTTTTATTTGCTTTATGATCCTTCAGTCGTGAACCACAGTCTGAGATAAGAATATAATGAAACATTGAGCAAAACCTTTGGAACTAGTAAAAACAGTGTAAAACTTGATCAAATCTTGGCAATACCAGGATAAATGTCAACACTCCCTTTGATTTTCAATGTTTCATTAAATGTTTGTTCTTATTATTGCTATTACAACACGATGCATTACTAGGTGATCTGTAGAATTAACTGTTGTATGACCAGATGTCAGGAAATGGTAGTCATCCTTAGGCAAATATTTTTTAATTATAGCAATTATCAGAGGCTGAAAAGAAGGTTATGCCAAGCCATCAGAAAAAAAGCCGCTTTTTCTCTCAGTAGCTCGTCCCTTTATTTCACAGTCTTGGTTGACCTAGCAAAAGATGCCCTCTCTCACTACAAGCTCTCTGCCATGTATCTTTAGACTGTCACAGCTACAGTAGCAACAGTACTCTGTTTTGCAATACATTAAAGATTTCATGCCTGTAATACCTCAGAATAAACTGCTCTGGGACAAAAAATGATTTAATGGTGTGGAATTGGGTGATGGTGGTCTTTTTTTTTTGCCAGGAATCTAGAGCATTTACTGGGTAGAAGACTGTCTGGCCTTAGAAGCTGAAGGAGCAGGTCCTTCCTGAATTTTGTCTTCACGGCAATATTCCTTCCAGAACACGTTGTCTGACACGGTTTTTCCCTGCCTAAAAGAAAGTGTGAGAGAGTTACTGTTGCTAGAAGTGATCTGGAGGAAGCAGATATTAAGTTTGTAATGAAAGGCTGAAGCCCCTTGTACAGCTAGGAGCGCGGGGACGCTCATGCAGCGTGCTGCCACTCTGCCCAATCTCACCCTGTTTTTGCAGGCTTGCCTTTTGTTTTGCAGGGCAGTGATTTGTTAGCTTATTTGATGGGGTGAGGACACTTGAGGCTCTGTAGGTATGAAATGTCTTTGCAAACATTACAGAGACATGTTTATCCAGCTAAAACTCGTTCTGGAGGGTTCCCATGCATTTCTGTGGACACCAGGCTGATGCATTGGCATCAAAGTGCCTGCTTTTAGTAAGTTCTAGGAAATGAAGAATACCTGTTTTTTGAGAAGGAATATTAACACATGTAAGAATTGCATCCCCAAACTGCTTGTCATAGTTTAGAATAAGCTTCTGAAGCTGCTTCCACAAAATGTTTTCAGAGAACAATGCTAGAACAAATTCTTGCCTTTGGGATATAATATGTTTTCCTGTATTTTTAATTGTATACTCTGTGGAGAGGTAGCTTTCATAGCAATTGTGGACTGAACTTCTCTGGTCCTGCCACAGGTTTTTATGAGACCAACTAAAGGAGACTACGTGTAGTTTTCTTTACTGGGTCTCAGACCATGAGGACCCATTTCTAGTCATCCATATGACTTGAAATAGAGGAGATGGATTATTGCTTCTTATCAGCACTGGCTAATGGCATCCTCAGAGCAGTTGAGATGGCTGTGGTATAAAGACATAAACAAAAATTAGTCACAACAGGAAAACACAGTGTGAGAATTGTTATTTTATTTTTTCAGCGGAAGAAGCAAAACCAACCTGTTTGCCCAAAACAAATGTGATAGAGATGGCCCAGATCCATAACTACCTTGTAGTAAGGATTGATAACTATTCTCTTGTTGTTGCATAGACTGATATAACAGCCTTCTGTTATTATCAATTCAAAATTCAATTTCTGTCATCATTCCCATACCTCATTTTGCTGCTATTGCTACTAAGAATATTTGAAGCAAATAACATTAAAAATGTAGTCATATTTAAATTCAGACTGCAAAACGGCATTAGGAAAGTGAAGAATGACGTGTTCAATGATGTTAGATCAAAGTGCAGAAGTGTTTATTCTTAATGGAATACCACGTTCCTGTTACAAATGTTTGGGCTCCTTTTGAGTACTTTGGATCCCCACTGCTGCTAAGACTTTGACAGGGATTCACATAAAACAAGGCAATAAATATGGTAAAGCTCAAACCGTTCACAAAGCCATAGTTGGAGGCTGACTTCAAGCTGAATGTTTGTACTTTCAGCTTCATTCCTGAATTAGGTAGTCATTGTCCCAAACCTCCTACCTTCTCCACCTTGCCTTATGTATCCAGAACATATTCACTCAAGCACTTGCTTCCCACACATTTTCTGCCTACAGACAAAACCTCCCAGTTGCAGAAGGTGTGCTAGCCCTCATCTGTGAATGGACAGATTTTAATGTGAAATGGGAAATCTACTGCATTTATAGAGCCTTCATGAGATCTTGACTTTGTTCCACAGCTGTATCCGTTAAGCCCCATTACACGAGTACTTCAGACACTGATTTCTCTTCTATTTATCAAGCACTTTAGCCTATCAGTGACAAAAGAGGAGAAAAAAAACAGTTTGTTTTTGACCCATAAAGGACCCATATGCTTGATGTAGCTTAGGCAAAATGCCACTGGCTATGTTATTAGAGTAGACAATTTAGACCAAACTGAGTTCCTACATTTGCAATTGAGGCTATGGCTGATGTAGCACTATTATGTCCTGCAAAGTTCCCCTAATATTACTCAGAAGGATACAGAGCATTGTATTTTACGGGGAAGGTAATGATTATGATAAAAAAAGGTTTTGCGTGCTAATGTAGTTCTCAGTAACTGTAACTTCTGGCAAATTTGTAGGAAAGGAGGAAGAAAAAGATTTCCACAGAATATTCTGGGTTGGAAGGAACCCACAAGTCTCATCAAGTTCAACTCTTAAGTGCATGTCCCATATGGGGGACTGAACCCATGACCTTGGTGTTATTAGCACCAAGCTTTAATCAACTATCCACTCTGCAGCCTTTGTGCCACTCCTACTTTCTCTCTCTGTCAAAAAAAAACCCAAGACTTTTTGAAAAGAAAGGGTAATGAAAATTTAAAATGATGAAAAATAGAAATTTCTGTAACTTGTCTAAAAAATCAAAACTCAGTTCTAGGTCAGGTTTATGGGTAGTTCATACTTCTTCAGATTTAGTAATTTTCATAACTCAAGCTCTACATTTGCTTGTTGATCACCCTAAAATAAGATTTCAACTTGACCCACTCCTATTCAGAACTAAAAATGCTTTTGAGCCTCACTTTTTAGATTTTCTTACTTACAGCAAACTGAAGAAGCAGATTCATCTCAGCAGACTCATTCAGAAGAGTTTATAGATTATAGTTAAAAGGTTAAATAGGGCAGTAGATAAATATGGGGAAAGTAATCATAGCAAAAATAATTTTTCCTCATCTTGATTTTTTAAATTGTTTTTTTTCTTCCTGATCTTTCTACTAGTGAAATGCTGGTACAGGATAAGTATATTTTCTATAATTACATGTAGTATATATAAAAATCATAAAGAAAATATTAAACAAACTATGCAACAGGATAATTTATGGGACCTGTAGTCAGGGTCACGCTTCTATATTTATTATAATTACCCACAGACCTTGGGAGTCTTGGAGAGCAGCCAGAATACCAGGATGCACTCTTTTATACACATACAGTATTAAACATATTCTTGGCACTAATTGTCCATCCTTCCCCAACAATTAAGGAACTGTTTTCTAGGTCCTATCCATATGCTCACCAGCATAATAATTGCTGTTGCTGTGCTCCTCTATCCTCTGATCTAATGCTTCATTAAGGGAGTATCAAAATACCTCTGGATGACCAAGCTGTAGGTCTGTGCTTCGCAGGCATCTCAGTGAGCATTCATGCTGCTAGCGGGGAAGTCGAGCCTTCTCTAGACTACTGTGAGCAGACTCCACTTGGGTAAGGAGTGAAAGCCTGCCAACAGGATTCCCATATGTTGTTTTTTATCTGGAGAGTATCCAGGCAATGCTGCTAATGCCTGCTGTTATTACTACCATAAATACTCTGTAAAGATGGGTCAGAATTCTTAAAAAAAGGGTTACACTGGAATGGAGAAATTGTCTTCTGCATGTAAGAAAGGAGGCTGAGGCCGTATGCTGATTGTTTTTAGCAGGACCCTTGAACTGGTCAATGTTCACCGCATTGAGGAACTCTGAGGTGTCGCTAAGCTGTGGTGTCTGTCCTTCCCTGAGACTGAAGGGTGAGAAGGCCTGTGCTAACCTTGCTTAGGAAGAGTGAACAGCAGGTTGGAGGTGTGATTTGTTGGATTCATTTCTGTGTTACTGAAACCAGCATTCAGGACAGAATGTTGTGCGATCTGAGGTCAGGTTGTGGTCACCAACTCATTACTTCAGTAGTACATGTCCTTTCATAAGACTGCTGTCTCACCTCCCTGCCACGAGATTACATGGAAGGACAGCTAAACTTGCCCAAAATTGATTAAATTCTTGAGTCTGGTTGAATTTAGGTCTTCCTTCTTAGCTCTAGACTTCTCACTAAGATTAAGACATAAAGGGGATTACTGTTTTCCACAGACATGCTGTGTTTTCTGCAAACACATTTCTGTCACCTCTTTGGAAACAGCACATTATAGTGATTAAAAAAAAAAAGTTTATTCTTTTTTTTTTTTTTTGGCTAGGCAATAGCCTTTACATAAGGCAGAGGTTTGGGCATCTTCTTTTTCCCAGTTTTCATCATAGCAGAAATAGCATGTATATCTTCTATGTATGTCTTCTTTGAGAAGCAATACATAATTTCTGGGGAATAAAAATTTTAAACTAATAAGTGAAGCAATCCACTTAACAATTTAAAAAATACAGGAAGCAATTTCTCGTTTTGAAATCTGCTGATGACTGCTCATGCAAACATATTTCAAGATCCCTTTGTTATGCTTTGCCTATTAAATTATGTTTATTTTTTATTGTACTAGAAAGCTAATGATTCATAAATTTAAAATAGTGGTGCTGTAGAGATTGCACTTGTTCTTCATTTTTATTGATTTCGTAACTTCTGCCTTTCTGCTGTAACTTGTAGCAACCCTTTCCCCTTATGGTATGCCAACATAAAAAACTATTGCAAAACTCCTTATCATAATCGTATCAAGTATAGATTGTGAGTCTAAGTAGGCAGTTTGTAAACCAAGGAAAGATTTTACATGAAAGAATTTACATATATTAAATCCATGATTCATACTGCTCCCAGCAGAAAGCCCCATTCAGTACACCAGTCAGGAAAGACTAATACCTCATGCTGTCAGAGCCTCAGGAAATTGCTATATTTAGATCCCTAAATTATAGAATGCAGCTATTAGCACGAACTTTATTATCATTAACATTATGATTAATACTAAAAGTTAAAACTGCTGAAGAATTTAACTTACTCATCAAGAACAGTTTTCCCAGCTCCAGCAATGGGGTATAAGAATAAACTTGCCTACATAACATCCCATGTCGTGACATGGCACTTATAATTATAATGCTAGAGCCTCCACAGGAGAGAAGCAAGTTATTCCCCTCTCACACTTACCAAAGGCACTTGGTATGCCTAACTCATCAGGATGTAGAAGAGGGATTATACAGTGCTTTGTGCTGCAAACTGCTTTTCTGACTGCAGTGTTTGAGCAGATGTGATTGTATTGCTACATAGCCATAGCACCTTTCACCACAGGACCTGGTCCTGTCAAAGGGCCTAAAGTGTTACCACAACATAAAATGGCTCATCAGTCATGCCATTTGTCAGGGCCTCCATATCTATTTCTTATTTCATCTCTGTGTGTTCCTGGTATGCTTTTCAAAATCAAACAGAAAATTTTCCAGTGTGATGTAGGAGTTATAAGGAAATAAGTTTTATCCTTGTGAAATATGATTCTGGGCCAAAAATTAGTGATTTGACCTATTGTTATCTTGCCATTCGAAAAAAAAAAACAAACCTCTATTTGAAAGCTTGTAGGGTCTGGCAGCAACCCTGCCAGAGATTTGTCCACATAATTATTGAATTGCCAGAAGCATAACAAAAAATGTCTTTTCGTTTAAGCAACATTTTTCAGCTGGGACTTGGTGACTGCCCCGGGCTCTTAATAGCTATGAGAAATTCATGTTTAATCAGGAGCATTATGCAGTATGAAAACAGATTGTATTTTTAAACTTAACTGTATCCTGCTCTGAGGAATGGGCAGTGTCTTGCAAAGGCGTGTCCTTATGTGTTCCTGCAGCCTTGATGTTTGTGTCCCCTGGCAGGAAAATTTCTAGATGAGAAATTCAAAGCCTTTATCCATTAAATCCAGGCCCATGTCAGGAAAATAGTGTCTTTAATCCAGAAACACCACCTCTGGACCTGCAGAGTACCTGTCATAAAAAAAGCTATTTGCAGGCTGCACTGAAACAGAGAAACATTTCCTTCAGTTCCTCTGTCCACCAGAATTATGATCCTTTTAGCACTGGATATCTGAAGGAAGGTGTAGCCCCACTGCTGCCTTCTGTCTAGCATACAGGAAGACCAATGGAAATCCCAGGCAGCAGGAAGCTGTCAGTGCTCACAGCACATAACTCTTCTTGGTAATAAAAAAAGTTCTTTCATTCTAGTCTTCAAGGTTAACTGTTTTGATCATCAGAAAGGACCTGGTATGGTTCTGGATTTACATCTTGGGAAATCTTCAGACTTTGAATTCTGAATAACTTTCCTTTAATATTAAATGCACAGGTGTATGAAAATACAAGAGGTCTACAGGGAAAGGTTGTAGAAGGGAGGAAGGCTACTGGTGAGTACCATGGAGTAGTCTGTGCAGTCTAAGATTCAACCTGTGTCTTCCTGTGTCATGATGGACAGCATCTCCTACAAGCAGATATGGCAAGTGTGCCCATTGCAGGACAATAGGCAATGTCTATTGTCCACAATAGGCATTGTGGACACACCTAATCTTGTCCTAAACTTAATCCAAGAATGATGAAGAATGAACACACCAGAGAAAGCCACTGATAAATGTGCTATATGTACAGCTGGCTGCCTGCCTCTGAAGAGTCATGTTCAATTCATATCCAGGGAACCCCCAATTCCACTCTGTTGCCCTCAATTTTAATTTTCTTTATATAGGAACATTGCATAGTTCTTACCAAAGTTTTTGTGTTCTTCTGAAACCATGGACACTCAAGGGGGTTTGTAAGAAAGTGAAACTTATTTCCTGGCCTCCTCTGGATTAACAGTATGAAAGTTTTGAACACCAGTAACATGACTGAAGTAATTATCCACTGGGACCATTTCATGTTAAACCATTTCCAGGATGTGGAGTTTCCAAATAAATACCACAAAAAGGTGTGGGTTCACTCTGCCATAGTTTCAGTAATTAATAATAGTTTAGAGGTTCTTGTCAGGGCACTGCAAGGTCAACAGGGCAGGGCCTGGCAGCTTGTCCTATCCCACCCCATGCAGGAGCAGGAAAGCCCAAGTGCAGCCCCAGACATCGGGCACCTCCCTGGGCATGGTGACAGGACAAGGTTGTGCTGGGCTGTGTGGGGACCTGGAGCCCACTCCTGCTGTGGCACCATAGGGGATGGGCTGATGGTCCCAGTGGACTGACATGGGGTCCTGTGCCCTGGGCAGGGTGGAGGGAGCCCTGGGGGCTGATATGGACTCCAGGGCCATAGGCGGGGGGCTTCTTGGGGAGACTGATCAGGGACAGGCAAACCTGGCAGTGCCTCGTGACCTCAGCAGTTCTGTTCAGCCCCTCTGATAAGGAAGAAAGCATGAAACCGGCAGAATCTGAAGTAAGCAGAGAAACTTTACTGTGAAACTTAAGATGGGAGGAGCCAAAAGCCATGCACTTCTTTAGCAATCCTAGAAGTTAAGAAATCTGTATCAAGTTGTATTTTGCACACCCGTGAATACTGAGCAGACACACCACTGGTTGTGTGCAAGAGAAAACAGTGTCTGCATTTCCCCCTAGATGTGCCCAAAGCCTGCCTTTGTATTGCTGCGGCTGTAGAAGACAGTTCTGCTTTTCTGTGAATAAATTGTTTTCCAAGAGGCCATCAATGAAATTGTAAGCAGAAAAACATGACATTTTGATGCCTACTTAAAAAAATTAATGGAGCAAGCCTCAACTGCCATGGGCACCGTGATGACGTCTACACCAATGGACAAAGGATGTAAGATGCTTTTACAACAGGAGCTTTAGAAGCAGATTTCACTCTTGACTAGCACATGAAATGACAACAGATGCAGGACAGTTACACTTTCAGACCATGTTTCTTTTGGCTGATATGAAGGCAAAGAGCTGATGAGGAAAAGCTTTAGTTTGCTATACTATACCTTAATGTATCAGCTTGTGCAGAACCAACAAGTGACAAGAACTTCCGGAGAATTCACAGCTGAAAGTGTCCCACAGGGCAACTCTGAAATCCATTTTATGGTCAGGAGCTGAGTGTATCAAAATACTTGGCAGGAAACCATCTGAAAATTTTCCTTCAATTTTATTTTCATCGATTTGTTTTTACTGAAATCATACGTTTCCCTTTTGATTAATCATACCTGTGTCTTAAACAGACCATAAGATTGGTGTCACTAATTTTTGCTTTGTTAATGAAGTAAATGATGCCTTAGTTTTACACAAGCTGCTGGAAAACTAAAAATGAGACTTTGTGAGAGTTCGAAGTTTTAAAACAAAACCCTGAGGCGTTACATTTCAAAATCAGATCAAGCACTTTGATTCAGATTCTGGGTAGTATGAAGTGCTAGCATCTCAGCATGTCCCACAGGATGCAACTCAACCCTCTCAAGAAAAGACCATTTTTTATGTTCTTGTAGCAGCTGTCATCATGTCAGAGAATGGTTTGCAGTGAAAAACACCCCATGCTAAAGAAAGCCCTGAACCTGGGTCTTTTTCTCTCTAACAAATGGCAGAGCTGCCAAGCTTCCAGCCTGGGTTTACTTTATCAACATTTTCAATTTCCCTTTCAGTCAAAATAAGATTGTGGGACCATCTGAGCGGATAATTATGTAACTGTGAAAGTTCAGAGCATGCTGAACAAAACAAAATATGTTTTCCCTCATTTATGCAGACTAAACATATTGTCAAGGTTTTGAAGCAATCAGTCCAAAATTTTCACAAAACACTGCAGTTTCCCAAGCAGCCTGTTAGTAAAAGAATTGCACCAAAATGCTATCCTTTCTATGAATGCTTATCAGACTTTGCAGAATACTTCCAGTGTCTCATTAATTGCAGACATGTGAAAAATCACTTTGCATACCTCCAGTATTGCCAGCTGAAGGATTCTGAAATCACTGGTGAGCTTTTCATAATTATAACAATTTAAAAATAATTATGAATCTGAGAAACCAGTTTTGGATCCCTTTGCTTGCATTCTTTTCACACGGAGGACTCCATTCAGTTACCTAAATATAGATACCCAGTGTAATTTGAGATGCTCAGATGGAGTATCCAGGGCATCTGCATGAGTCTTGCAGATGTGACATTAGAGCAACAGGACACCCCGTGCCCTTCTAGAGCAGTAGCTGGAAGGCAGTCAGGGTCCTGTAGGGCATCCAAAATGACACTAGATGCCTGTGTTTAGGTCACTGAATCATGCTCTGACTATCACATTTCCAATCTCGTTACAGTTATGAAGGTTAAAAGCCAGTGAAAGCTGGCACTTGCATATATTTTATTAACATCAAAAGCTGCATCTTTACATTGAATATCTTGAGATGTTTGATCATCCCTGCTGCTCAAAATAACAGTTCAGGACTGATAAATCCAAAAGCTAGCCTTTCTGGAAAGCTTTCTGTAACTATTGCTGTGTTATATCCATCACGTACTTGCATCTAAACCCTTATCTTTAAATGAGAGTACAGCCTTATAGATGGATTTCTGAATCAGGATTTAATGTAAATGGGTTTCAAATCCAGTCCCACTGGATTGTCTTCTGAAACCGAATTTTAAATGTTCATATCTTGTATGTTTCACACCCGAGACAAAATCCCCTCTTCTGAGGTTCAGAGCTGATGAGGTCTCTTAACTGAAAGGGCAAGATGAAAGTGCTTGTACCTCTGAAAATCAGTGGGTTTTCCAGGGGACTGAGAACACGCTCTTATACTTTCGCATTCTAAAATACTATACTGTATGGATACTCCTGCCTTCAAACTGTCAGCCTTTCAAATACTACTACAGTTTGCATTGACTTCTGTTTCAATATAAAAGAATAAAAATATGCACATGGGTTTACAAACTCATTGACCTCCATCTTCCATTAGGCATCTGGTATTCTGCTGAAAGGAGTATGCTGGGGGTGGAGATATTCTGGAGTTTTCTCCATTGTTTCTGGAGGATCATTCACATGAAAAAAAACCCCAAAACATGATCCTTGCATTGAAAATCTTGCGTATAGCTGACTTCCAGTCCCAGAATATTTTGATGCGTGGGGATGATGGGAGAATGATGAGAGGGGTGCAGGATCCATTTCTAGATGTTTGTTCTGATAATTACATCATAATTGTGCTTTAATCAAAACTGAAATGAAAGTTCAGTTAATGACCAGTTCTGTGCTGTACTTCTTTTCCTTCATGACTTCTGTAACATTCTGAATGTTATGCCCTGGTACATGGCAGAATCCAGGTCATGTTTACTAGTCAAGAGGACAGTGAACTACCTTGAATTAATTCAGAATTGGAGCATACTTCTCAGTTGAGTCAGTTACAGAACTGTTGACTTCAACACATCCCATTCAGAGCATATATATCACACTAAGAATTTTTCTTCCAAATTCCAACCATCCAGCCAGCCTCTGGCTCACAGGTTATTTTTTTTTTAAAGTTAATTTTAAATCAAATTTTGTTATATTGACATAATTATGCTCAGACAAGATGAAACCTTGTTAATTCTATTTTTCTTTCTCAAGTAGCTAATATAAGGTGGCCTAGTCTTATCCTCAGTATAGCTGATAGTCATTATTCTTAATGCAGCAAAATTGGCCTCATTTTAAACACTCATGGGCTTTGCCTTTGATAAAGAGGTAAGATAATAGTGATAGAAGTGATATTCCTTAAAGGATATTTAGGAAATTCAGTTAATATGGAAGTAATCTTTTTAAGGGTAAAATGTATCGCATATGCAGCTTAAGGCCTTTAGTCACAAGACTTTAATGAACTAACATTAGCACTTCTGTAAGCAGTACTCTCCTTTATCTTTTAGAAGAGGACATAGATTTTCCACTAAGGCAAGCAAATTAGAAATATAAATATCAATACAGTCACCGGGACATTTTGAATACATATATTTTTTTACTTAGTAACTGTAGATTTTTCAATTTCATGTTTGAAATCATTAAAGTGAAAAAAGTTGTACTGAATGCAAGGGATGTTTTGTTCAGCTTAAAAAGATGTACCATCATTGGATATTTTTTATTTTAAATTGTAAGTTCAAATACCAAATTAAAACATATCCTTAGAAAATGTCAGAAATAAAGGTTTTCAAGAAATGAAAACTGATTTTTTTTTTTTTTTTTTTTTTTTTTTTTTTTTTTTTTTTTTTTCCAAAACCCCTACA
>JAWWMP010000081.1:118565239-118576802 GCA_035047865.1 Dendrocincla tyrannina
TTTTTTTTTTTTTTTTTTTTTTTTTTTTTTTTTTTTTTTTTTTACAAAACCCATGCAATTGAATCAATATTTCACAAGTCTTATTGTTGGCAAATAAGAAAACAGGGAAAGGTGTTTAGGCACAGAAGGGTATAGATACATGTTTTGGCCTGTTTAAAAAAATGTGTGAACAAGTTCTGTCTTCAACTTGCAATTGCACTTGTAATAGGTACCTTTTAAAAACAGAGATTCATCTACTATTATCTGCTTCTTCATGCATCTATACCCAGGTCACTTTGTCTGCCCACCTGTAACATGAAGAACCTTTAAAAAACCCAGAAAACAAGTATTTGTTTTCACAATAGATTAGAGATAGTCTGAGTGTGAATCCCAGACTCTGAAGTATTCAAGTTAAGTAGATCTTGTTAAATGATACATTATTCTCTTTACTCCCATTATTCTAATACATTATTCTCAACATATACTGAGGTACAGAGAAACAAGAAACCTTGGTATTTTACCAATCATATTAAGCAGTGAAAAATATACTTTAGGTCTGTCTGAGGAGTTGAGGCAATTCCGTCACCTTTGACTTGGCCCACATTGGATATTCCACAATGGGTGTTGGGTTTTTTTATTGTTGGCACTTGATTAATCCAACTAACTTACTAATCCCATAGTATTTTAGAAATTATTTTAGAAATTAAATTTAGAAAGAAGATATTTAAAGCTTAAGGGTTTCAGTAGTTATCAAGTGTAAGTAATGTGACATATAACAACAGCACGCAGACCTCCATCTGCCTGCCCTTTCTGTGGATTTGTTTACCAAGAGGATCTTACATATTTATTATTTTAAACACTGTGAATTATACCTAAGAGCTAGTGTCAAGCCACAATAATTCCCTTTAAATAAGAAGTGACAAAAGTGCTTAGGGTGAATCACTTATTTTTATCTAGAAATAGTCTTGGTAGCTAAAAAACATCAGACAAAAATTTGTCTCTCTCCTAGTCTTTCCTCTCCAGAAGAATTTCACTTTAATACTACCACTGATATTAATTGCCTTTCACCTCTGTGCTTTTAAATGAATCATAACCTCTGGTAATAGGACAGATTGCATGAGTGTGTTTGGTTCCCCAGCAGCTCGTGCTAGCAGAGATGCTTGGGGAGTTTCTTGGGGAGACTCACCAGGACTGAGCAGAGATGGAGCCAGCACAGCCCCTGGAGAAGGCTGCACTGGGAAGAAGTGTGCCCAGGCAATGTGGCTGGAGCTGCTCTCTGGTGTTCCCATGGCTCGTTAACCCTACCAGTCCTCTAAAAAAAAAGCCAAAGAGTGGATGTGTCCAGATGAATGCCACTCTGAAATAAGTTCAGTTATCTGAGGAAAAGTTACCTGGCAGTTTAGTTGTGCTGGAAGTAATCAGATCAAAGAACAAGCTACTACATGTACATGCTAAAATTGCAAGGGAGGCAATATGAAAGATTTTATCCTCACAATTAATTATTTTCCAGCAAGTCCATAGTTTATTATTTTTCTTCACATAGCAGCTGTCTATGTTTTTCCAACATCTTAATAATTGAAAAGTGATGCCTATGAAGTATTTTCTATTGCTTTTGTTTCCCCTCAATTCCGCTGTTACTCTTCAAAAGTGTTGGACTGAAAACTTTGATAAACTTGGTTAAAGTTATCCAGAATGCCACAGTCTTGTGTGCCACAAGTAGACTTTCATCTCATGCATCCTGAAAGTATAATGTAAGCTTATTGTAATCTGGGAAAAAAATTATATTCTGTCATATATACTGTTGAACTTGACTTTAAAATGTGAGAATTTAAAAACCATTTCAATTCCATCCCAACAACTTTGCATGTTATTTTTTTCCAAGAGATTTAGATCTTAACCTCCTCTGTTTTCTGACTGTGTTTGTCATTGTATTGAAATCAGTTACAGAATCACAGAATAAGTAGGGTTTTAAGGGACCAAAGTGGGTCATCTGGTCCAACCACCCTGCTCAAGCAGGGATTGTTTCCAGATGATTCTTTAATATCTCCAGTGAGGGAGACTCCACAACCTCTCTGGGCAGTCTGTTCCAGTGCGCGGTTACCCGCACAGTGAGGAAGTTCTTCCTCATTTTCAGGTGAAGCTTCCTGTGTATCAGTTTCTTCCCATTGGCTCTTGTCTTATTGCCTGTCACCACCAAGAAGAGCCTGGCTCCATCCTCTTGACACGCACTCTTTAGATACTCATGGACACTGATGAGGTCCCCTCTCGCTCATTTCTTCTTGAGGCTGAACAGGCCCAGCTTCCACAACCTTTCCTAATAAGAGAGATGCTCTACTCCTTAATCATCTTTGTAGCTCTCCACTGGACTTGATCCAGAAGCTCCATGTCGCTCTAGTACTGAGGAGCGCAGAACTGGACACATACTTTATTATCTTGCATTAAGCACTGTATCTAATGCCTGATAGGCAGCGTTTGTTCTCCTACCCTTTTCCCAGATATAGAAGTGAGTACTTGAGTGTTTGGTATGAAAATTTATATACAGTAGCTAAGTAACAATATAAGAAGTACCTATATAAGAAGACAAAGTAAAAGACATGCTTTCTATTTCAGTTTGGAGGTGTCTGATACTCTATTTAAATGTCCAATGGTGCCAGTCATATTGTCTGTAGAGATGAGCTTTAGCCATATTATTCCATTCCACCAGAGAAGAGTTGCCAGCTGTGTTCTACATCCCTGTAGACTGAATGCTTCATTTCAGTGAGGAGATTGAAGATGAAGACTGGGACCTTCACTTGGTTCTGCATTGTACAGGGAACAATGTAAAGCTTGACACATTTGCAGTGGCTGTAATGCTGAGGAAAACATGCCTCTGCATCCTGCTTTAACTGGCACTTTTCAGTGCTAAAGTTTGTTATGGAGGTATTGGACATTTCCATAGTCAGGGGCTGTGGGGAATGAAGGATTGAAAGATGAAGGTGGACTCTTAGTCATAGGCAAGGCACTTAGGCCTGCTCAAAAACTTTTACTGATTTAACAAAACAGTTGGTTGGATTAAGCCTGAACCATATCAAATCATGATTTTCCTCACAGGTTTTCACTGTGTTAAGTGATTTTAAAATGCACTCTTAAATGTAATCAGTCAAAGCTGGTTTTCACAGGAGGCTGCAACAGCCACTCCATTGTTTTTAAATCTCCCTCTGCTTTCAGCTCAAATATTTGATTTCCACATGGCATTTAGTATTTTCTTCCCTTGCCATATTCTAGTGCTGCATCACCACCAGACTGAATCTTGAGTATTCATTAGTTCTGAGAAAGCTATTACGTAGTCAATGGTATACATATTTCTTCATCTAATGGACTGCAAAACAATTACATTGTTCTGATTTTCTTTATTTTTACTGGTTTTCAGTTAAGAAATAGCAATCAGATTTTAAAAGAGAAAACTAAATGGAAATCTCATCCATCTCAGTCCAAGTTTTATGTAGATCAAATTGCCATACTAAAAAACAAGTGCGGCATGCCAATGTTATGAAAAGGCTGTAACCTCTCAACAAACTGCTGTTTCTTTTCTTTATTGTTATGTCAAATATCCCAAACAGACCCATAAGGACTATACATCAGAGGAACAAAGGAGCACTGAACTCTTTCCCCAACTATTTTTATTATCTTATTTTTTCCATCATTTCCTTTGTTCCATTTTGTTTGAAATTATTGCTTGTGCCTATTACCCTAGGCATAAAGCTCTAACCTTATTCATAATTTCATAACTTATAAATCATATGTCCTCTCATTTTCATGTTGCTTAATTTTATTTGAAGTTTATTTGGATTAATTCTATCAATCCTCATTGTAATGCTAAGTACAAAAATTGGGTACCATAAAAGCTTCACATGCAATGAATATAAGCCCTATTCCTCAATTTGGCAGTTGCAACTTAAGTATTTGAATCAGGTTACCATTCTGTTCATATTATAACTTGCCCAGTTAAAATATATTATGGCAACTTCTTAGTGGGTAACCAGTGCAGTACAGTGTTACTTTAGATGGCTCTGCTTTTCCATAGGAATGTGTTCATCAACAAGGAAAAAGAGCACCTTGCTCGGTCCCTTGCTTTCAGCAGCAGAGTATGTTGGTGGCTACTTATCTCAAGAAATTTCTTAAGCTTATCATAAGATAAACTAGCCATTTAGATACAAGAAGATAGTGTCCACAAAGTCATACTTAAATCCAGAGTTGGTGGGTTTCTTCCATGCACAAAGCTGGGAAATAAGAGAAACAGAAATTAGAGAGAGGAAGGAGTCTCAGATTGCTGCTAGAACTGAGATGACAATTCTCTCTGAGTGTCCTAGGATGATGTTGTCCTCTTCATTTAGATACATGGATACATTTATCTTCTTGACAGTAGGGCATGAGTTGGAAATTTCAGATACTGGAAGCCTTAAGGACTTTGCTCCTTCCCTCCCTTTCTACCTGTGTTGCTGCTACTCTCAGGAAGAGGTGAGGAGGAGGAAGGATAGAGAGTTAAGTACCCCAGGAAGAAAAGCTGCAGACAAGCTAGTTTGTGTATTTTCAAATAGTCTCAATGTGTAATTTTTAATATAAACTAATCAGGCAACTTAAGAACATGTATACCTGAGAAGGTGAATAAGGGCCCTTTGTGTTCCTCACCTTAAAAATACTTGATTGGTAAACAGCTTTATTAATTAGTCCTTCCAGCATCTCTGCAATATAGATAAAAGAGTACCTTTCTGTGTTCTGCGGAGTGGGAAACAAAGGGTTTGGGTGGCTTGCTGGAAAACAGAGAGGCTAAGCCCCAAAAGGGAACAGAATAATAGAGACTGGTTGGTGGCAACTACTCTGTGAGATGAGCACAGTTTACCTCTCATGCTGAGTTCCACCACTAGAAAACATTTCTCTTTCCCTATTTGGAAACTGTAAACTTCACTCATTAGGCTGGTAGACATCTTTTCTAAGAATTTTATGTGGTGATGATCTCTCTGTGTGGTAGAGGCTGCTGGGCTGTGTCTAAGAGTGCACCACAAGGGTCCTCGGGCTCTTCACATAATGGCCCTTTTACTTGAGTACCTAGACTAGAGCATGTGAGCTGAAAGAGGGAGGATACCTTTATAAATAAAACCAATTGTTGCATCTTATTTTAGCATTCAAGAATGAAGCAAGCTGCAACCAAAAACTTTTTCAGTTTCTGTAGACTGATTTGTCAGTGTTTTCCAATATAACCCAAGACAGATCTCCTCTCTTCAGCATCCTGCCTCCAGCAGCATTTGGAAAGTAGCACTCTTAAAGCTTTGCCCAGTCTTATGCAGTGTGTCTCTAAACAGAGGGCTTTTACACAAGTGCCAAATTGCCCTTTGTACCATTTGACTTTGGGGAGTCTTTGAGCTCTCAGTAAGCATTTCCTTCATTTCTAGGCAATAGACCGTAACATAGCAATGTAATTTGGATCATTTGTATTTTATTAATTTTTATTACTGCATTAAGGTTCTATGAAGAATTACCTGTTGCAGTTTTAGGACTTTTCTTAGTTTAAAAGTCCTTTTATAAGTCATATTAAACCATTTATTAAAGTGCTTTAAAGGTAACGAGTAATGAACTCTAGACAGAAAATCAGAAGTGGTGTCTTCAGAAAAATATGAGAAGTATTTAAATGGTCCTTTTATTGAATAACCAAACAGAGAGATAAAAACCTTGCAAAAATCTGTTTATCATTTTTTAATTATTATTATTTTCAAAGGGGAAAAATGAGCTTTGCAAGTATTCAAAGGGTTAAAAATTCTGGAGCAAATGCCTTTCCCCATGGGAGAAACATCGTCACATTTACTTCAGCTCAGTTATTGCTGTAGGGATTAAATTATTTGTAATGCAGAAAGTGCTCTTGGTAGTATAATTAGCTTTTCAAGGAACATAGCTTACACCTTTTTGGAGCCTATGTAATTAGGACTGAGGAAATAGGTTCATCGCTAATGCTGCTATTTCATTACTGAGTAATCACTTGTATCTAAACACACCACTCTTCGGAGAATGACTGTCTGTAGTCAGATATGCTAATTTGTCTCTCATTTACATTACAGTGTGTTTAGCAGCATACTTTTTAGATGGGCAAATAAGTGCAGCTGAATTTTTAATTCCTTGTGTTGCCAAGAGGTTAGTCCAGTTTAAAAAATCAGAGGTGTAATAAGCAACCCCAAACCGTTTCATCGTATTCTAAACAAGAGATCCTTAGACAGATCACAAGAAGAGACAAGTATTTTCTGCTTTATGGGGTCTGTGTATCAGAGGAGGGGTCTCTTGTTAGAATAACAGGAAGCTGCCTGTCAGCCTGGACCTCAGACTGCAACTCAGCTGTCAGATGCAAAAGCACTCCCCTGCCCTCAGTTTTGGGTGTGCATCCCAGCTAAGCCTGACTACATATCAGGATATGACCAGTGTATCCACAGCCTTCCCTCCCCCTCTGTCAGACGTTCCCTGTGCCTTGTTT
Source organism: Dendrocincla tyrannina (assembly GCA_035047865.1). Classification (NCBI taxonomy): domain Eukaryota; kingdom Metazoa; phylum Chordata; class Aves; order Passeriformes; family Dendrocolaptidae; genus Dendrocincla; species Dendrocincla tyrannina. The sequence goes on from JAWWMP010000081.1 coordinate 118,571,715, forward strand.
TCTACTAGAAGAAAAATTTCAGTAGGTCTCTCAGTCACAGCTGGCAGAGAAGCAGGACAGCAAGGCACATTGTGACACTCTCATCCTTGTCTTTTTGGTCTTCAGCTTTGGTCTGCCTAGTTTATTTAGAGGTGGTTTAGTGTAGCAGTTCACACAGGGTCATTCTGCCCACATGCAATGTCTTCAAGGGGACTTTGAAGTGGAAAGGAAAGTAGCAAAAGAGTTTAGGTACCTCCTGGTACTTCCTTAAGCAGTGCATTTTTTAAGTAATTTGGGACTTCCGTGACTTATACCTACCTAAATCCAGATGTAGGTGGAGTTTTTTGGCTTAGGCCATATGCTTTAAGTCACCACTAATATCCACTCTCATTTAGTACCACTGGATAAAACTCCAGAATTCATTTCACTTCACAAAAATCCTTACATCCCACTGATTTGAGGGGCTTATTCACCTCCCTCACAGCAGATGTGTTCAAGTGTATTGTTACTGAATCGTTACTCCATTAGTAGTGAAGCACAATAGCAAAGATTAGCTTAGAAGTAAAAGATAAATAACACTTCCTGAGATAGCTACAAACCTGAGGCTTATGGTCTTTGGAGGGTGTGAGTAGTTTAGGGAGGCTGAAAGGGAAATGTGTGCTTTGTTTAGAACCTTTTATTCATACACTTAGGTCTTTTACTTAAAGAGTCTTCTTTGCCTGTAATATTGAATGTCTGCTGTGACTCCTGTATTATACAAAATAGAATTTAGTATGCATGATCCCTAGAACCTTAAGCTTGTGTAAAATAGTCAGCTTCACAGAATAAAAAAAAAATAAAGTAATTTTATCCTGAAAAATATAACATGAACATGGGAGGTGGCAATGGGTTACAATCTGATTTTCATTACAAGACACAATTTTGGAAAGATTTGCTTTTTGCTGTTCTTCAGTATAGTGTCAAGACTTCAGATACCTTCTTCATACAATTGCTGATTCTCTTTTGAGAAAGGAGCTACTATAGTTTTTAATAAGTGGCTACTCTGCTGTCTCTCCTATGGCAACTATGTGGTCAACTTTCAGCAGAACTTTTGCCACACCTGACTCAGATGTGTTCATCCCCCTGAAAGTTTCGTGTTTCCATAGTGGTTCCTCTCACAGTGCTTTCTCACCTTGAAGAATACCTGCCTGCCATGCAGCAAAAGAGCAGCTGGTAACAGGAGGATAAGAGCAGACAAAAAGCTAGTGACAAATGCTTCTTTCAAAGAAACCAGCACAGAAGGTGTTTCCTTATCACAGGCCTGAAAGGAAAATAGTGAGCATGTAATCTCTTCTAACAGATGAGGAAAAGGCAGAGGTTAGAAACAAGGTTTCATGTATTTTTTTAAAGTTAACAGGATACCATGTTTTAGCTAAAGAAGCAAATCTGATTACACAAAGTAGCTGAGAATCCGTTGCACCCACTAAGTAAATGAAAGCTGTGCTTTCTTGCAATAGCGTATTTCCCACCACCTTCACTAAATAATCTCCAGGAATCAAAAATTTACGTGTATAACTGGCCCAGAGCTTTGAATTGCACTTTGGAAGTGAAGAGGAAGCTCACTAATGAGCTGGCTCATGCAATCTTGCATTACTTGTGGTTTTTGTCTTTCAAGCAATTATCTCTGTTCTCCACTCTGCTGAATAGTAGTACCTGCTGATGGAAAACTGAGGAGGTGGCTATTAAGGCTGTTAAGGAACCTTAGTATACAAGCAGATTAAAACTCTCAATTTCATTTTAGACATGTGAACAGCAAAAATCTTCCATGAAAATGCTGGACACTGAGGGTCTGATTCCTTGCTGAAGCAAGAGTAGTGAAAGGAAAGGCAAGGAATCATTATAATCTGAGCAACAGAGAGGCTATTCTATTGCAAGAGACTAAAGGACTTGCATAGCTTCCAGAAGTTGCTTAGTCTTCCAAATTGAAGCCTATCTATAAGGAAATAACAGAAGTAAGTATCAGTAGGTGTAGCAGGTGATCATGCTCTGTGACTTTGGAGGTGTTTCAGTTGTGTAGCTGAGGTTCCTTTATCCGTGGGAAAGCCCATTCATATCAGTCAGCCACTTCTCAATGACTTAAATGGCATCTGAATCAGATTCTGAAGTTTATTCTCCTCTTTCCTTCATTTCTATCTCACTGAGTTCTATTTTAGGTAGAAATAAATGGAGTAGTGTGACAGTCCTTCATCAAAACACATCCAGTCCTTTGCTCATTAAATAATAAACTGGGCTTCACAATACTCCATTGCCTGCAGGAAAAGTAGTGTCCAAAACAATTTTTCCTGAGACTTTAGGTCAAACAAGTTTACAGAAATGCGGGGAGTCAGCAGTAAGTGTACAGCTTCTGCTGGGGCAAAAGGAGAATATGGTTTGGCTGAGATAGTCTTCCCCAGCAGAGCTAGCCACGAAGCTCCTTACTCTTGCAAGTCAAAGCTCCACATAATTTATTTTCACAAGCAGGCCTACAAATTAAATGGTTGATTTCTGCTGCATCTTGTAAAGATATCAGCTCTTTTACTGTCAGTGATTGGGAAGTATTTCAGCACTACTGGGTCAGAAGATAAAAGATTAAATAGAAAATGCTTTCTCTGCTATAGTTTTCACCTGTAAAGGAGCAGTCTTTAGCTTCATGGAATTGTTCTTACATACTTCTAAGCACACCCAGGAAGAAGGAAGCAGTGCTTTTCTAGATGCTTGAAACCCACTCCCAGGTCCTGATCAATGGCCAAAAGATATCCATCAGCTACATGAGCTCTGCCTTGAGATAAAGAATAACAAAGACCAGACCTGGGAAGAGAGAGCAGAGCTTCTTCGAGCCTAAACTTGGGGAATTTTATGTTAGTTAATCCTGTTCTGTGAAAAGCAGTGATTCACCAGAAATCTATAGGTTATCAATTAGTACAAAAGTGGGCCCATTTTCATTTGAAGAACCAATGTAACTCCTGATTTACAGCTAATGTCATAGATTTAACCTTGGCCAGGCATGTATTTTACCAACATATCTTGATTTTTGAAAAATGTATTAAACAACCTCCCAACTGCCTAAATAGAATGCCTGGATTCAGAGGGAAGATTTTAAAAAGTGCAATTCATTGGCAAATATCACATGACATGTTCTTAGCCATTAGGATAGAAAAATAACAGACTGGATGCCTGCCAGTGTGGAAAATTATATGCTATTTTGCACACAAATCAATACACTAAGTGGGAAATCTTAGGTCTCCCAAACTCTCTGCAAATCTAGCTGCTAATTGACTCGATTAATCTCTGATCCTGTTTCCACAAAATGATATGCTTAGAATAAGGAGAGACTGGCAATGTTGCGGATGATTAGAGTATATTGCTTTAATGAGCCTTGCTCAGCCATGAGCAGTTAACTGACCATGAATCTTCAGAAGAAAAGGAGCAGGCCCTGCACTTACAGCAAGGAGAAGAAAAAACTTTGTCAACAAAGAAGTCTTTTAAAGAACTGTTAAAAATGTGATTAGATGCACTGGTGATTATTATAACCATATCCATCTGTGGATCCATTTGTGTATCCATCCTTCACTAAAATCCACGTTGATTCCTTATGCAGGCTATGAATTCTGCACAGATTTGCTTTCTGAAGGTACTAATGCTGCCTCACTCTCTTCTGAATACTTTGTAATCCAAACACAAGATGTGTCAGTGGAAGATACTCTGAACAACAGTTCCATTGTAAAAATGTAAAAATAGGTAGGTGCAAAGAACTGTTACTGCATATACAAACTCTGAAAAAAGGTGAAGATGATACTACACATTTGCTTGGAAATTAACTATACACTAGAAGTGGATCAGGATTGCCTCTTCTTTTTAAATACACAGACAAACCATGGCATTTTACTGTATTTACCTATGGAGGTACAGAGGACAAAGAGGAAACTACCACAGGAAGGCAAAGGACAGTTAAGGGTAATTGTAATAGGATTTCTATATATAGAAAGGATGTGAAGCCACTTTTAGCACTTACTCATTCTTTCCTGGTACAAGATGACAAACTGTCTGATGTTTCTTCAACAGTAGTTTAGAACAGAACCATTTTTAGGCTTTATTAGATTATTAGTTTATTAAATGTCATGCATTAGATCCTAGGCCATTAAAACAAACACAGATCATAGATATGAGGCTGAATTTTAAAAGTTTGAAGGCCTGAAAGAATAGAGGTACAGAGATAAAACAACACTTACAATAATACATCAGCTAATGCACTTTTGAATTCTCAGCATTGGAAGGAGCCATCACAGGGAATTCTCAAAAGACATGAAGGAATTTGTCATTATATTATAGAGGATGACACTTCTCATTCTGGAAGATGTGAAAACTGAGCTTACCAGTTTGGCAACAAACTCCTTGCCACAGGTGTGCATAGTGCAAGCCTGGAGGATAGGAGGTCTGATCCCAGCAAATCATGCTATTGAATGGCAAAGATACTGTGTACATAAGACACTCTTTAACTAAGTGTCTTATTTTAACTCTGTGTGTCTGTCCTTTCCATGACACCATTTCAGGACTGTTAATATTACATTATTTATTTGTTCTTTTGAATAGCAAACCATGTGATATAGAAAGATCTATTTGATTTGTGTGGGCTATTAAAATAGGATACACTTCTATCACTCACATGTAAATGATATGAAATGCCTTTTTGGTGTGTGTAGTAATATGCCATTTCAGTTTCTCTCTCTGGTGTCATCATGTTTTAGCCAGTCAAACTTAAGTTCCAGACCTTCATAGGACCATGGGGTTGCATTAAACACTACCTGCCACTCTGCACAGGTTTTCTGGCAGAAAAGGTAGCTGCCCTTACTAGTATGTGAGCTGTGTATGGGCACTGAAATTACACATAGGAGGCACAATCATTAGGCAAAGGCCTGAGGATAAGCTCCTGCCATTCAGGACTACTCATTTTGTCTTGTAACCACAATAGACTATTAAAAAAAAAATCACTGGCTGCCCAACACCACTTTCTCCACTTTCCCTTCCCTTCCCTTCCCTTCCCTTCCCTTCCCTTCCCTTCCCTTCCCTTCCCTTCCCTTCCCTTCCCTTCCC
>JAWWMP010000081.1:118576902-118742216 GCA_035047865.1 Dendrocincla tyrannina
TTCCCTTCCCTTCCCTTCCCTTCCCTTCCCTTCCCTTCCCTTCCCTTCCCTTCCCTTCCCTTCCCTTCCTTTCCTTTTTAAACAAGATTATCTAAGCATGTGTCTTGTGGAAAATATTAACTACGTGTTTCAAAAAGCCATCCACATAGCTATCAAGCCTATGAGGGGACTTTCTCATTTTTTAAAGAGTTTGTCATTCAACTCAGAGAAGACAAAATCTCACAGAATTCATGCAACCCTTTCCTCTGCTTTCTTACAGACAAGATCTTGCAAAAACAAACAAAAACAAAAACTCAAAAAAACCCCAAACAAACAAAAACCACACCAAAAACCAAATCCTATATTCTCTCTAGTTAATTTCCCACTCCCTTCCCATGAGACTGACCTCTGCAGTGTATTGTCTCATGACATAGTGTATTTCATATCTGAGGTGTACAGTAGGGCATGAAAGCATGAGATACCTCCTGTTCTCGAAAGAAGCAACCCAGAGAAGGGTGAGGGTATTTTCACTGAAGGATAAGGGTGTTTTGTCTTGGTTATGGGAAAATGAGTCAGAATCAGGGGTGATGAATGACAACTGTGAAAAACCTATCTTCAGAGGGTCTAATTGATTTGATGGGATTTCCCTACCACACACCCTAGTAAAGTGTGGAAATAGATGTGAGCATAATGACATAGATTTCCAAGCGAAGCACAGCATTATATTTTGTAAAGGTATTTTTTCATGTTTTTGCCAAATTTTGTCACTAAGAATTTGCTTTTAAATCATCAAACCGAAAATACATGCCCAATAATGACAAATTAAATCTGCAGCTGAAGGTGGAAGGTATTTTTCCTTTTGAAGGAAGGAATTTATTGCTTTGGGAAGGCATTGAATTGATGGATCTTGTAGTGCCCTGTTTATTCATAGAACAAATTACAAGCTTCCATTCATTGCAGCCTTCTTCATATTCTCACAAAGAGCATCCCAGCAAATCTACTTACAGCAATGATAAATATTTAAGACACAAGGTCAGAAATATACTGTAATTTGTCTGGTGACAGTGTTCTGTTCTAGTAGCTTTATATACTTCATATCATATGATTAATGACCTTTGGGCTTTAGGTATGTGCTGCAGAATGACAGTCTTACAATGTAAGTATATTCAGAGGCTCAGAAAATGAAGCATGCTCCAGCCAATGGCAAGGACAATCATTTCTAAGTCCATATGCTACGGGGAAATATACTGCACCAATGACAGTTCAGAAATGTCACTTACATAATTTACTGGCGAGAAGTTGCTAAAAGGAACTGTTTAGTGAATACAATGGTAAGCAAGTAGCTTTTAGCCCTGCTTCAAACACAGGGTACTGTAATCAAGCCTCCAATTTTCCAAATAGGTCTTTTGTCCGTATCTCAAAGAAAAATAGCATATTGTTCTAAAAGAGGCCATCTTTCTGCCCCAGCATATCTCTTCTTATTTTATTTTCTCTTTTGAGCCTCAACTGTTCCTGGCTCTTGCTTGTCTCTGCCCTTCAGGAAACACAGTCAATCCCACTGCTCATCCCAACCCGCATTAGTAGCTGTTATCTGCTGGCATTATCCACCATTGCTGGACTGCAGGACTGAAAGGGAATAGCTTTCTGTGACTGTGCAGAAGCCTAGCACCCAATTCCTTCGTTTTGTGCCTGCCCATTCAGGGAACCCCACTGTGCAGGCACTGTCAGCACAATTCCCCCAGATCCCTTTCACTGGCCTGTGCACTGGAAACTTGGGCATTCAGTTGACTTTCCAAGTATCCTTTTGCATATAGCCTCTAAATTTTTTTGTTTGCCTATCACTGATTTATTTCTGTCATATCAATAAAACTATAAAAATGAGCATGCAAAAGCATTTTTTGTTATGATAAGGGTTTGTTCTCTTGTTTAAACTTAGAAAAGCTCTAAAAAAATGGGAGGTATTTTCTGGTAAAGAGGCATTTGTTGCCTGATATAATATATTCTCCTTACAGTTTTCAGGTAAAAACAGTGAGAGAAAGGTGTCCTGTAAGAAAAAAAAAAAAATTTGTTAGCAATCAGGCTAGTACAACATGGAAAAAACTACAAGAGAGTCTCGGGAAATTTCAAACAATAAATATTTCCTTAGTAGTCTTTTGTTTATAATTGTGTTTATTTCTTATTTTCACTCTGACTATTCTCAGTTTCACAAAACCTTTCAATAGTTATGCATCACATCTGCTGAATTGTTTCATTCCAAAGTGTGTTTGAATTTATTATCTGTATTACCACTTGACACGCACAAAAAAAGAAATTGTGGTCTTCAGATTCAGTTTATGGTTATGATAATTTTTCTGTGTGTTTTTACTTTCTGGGATAAAATCAATTTCCACCATATCTACCAAGTCAGAACATGTGCCTTCCAGTACTTTGTGGTAACAAGATGTTCTTCTACACGGAACATAAAACTGACCTTAAGAGTGGGTATTTTACAGCAGTAAAATAAACCCAAAAATTATGGTAACTGCTTTCCATGGGTTGCATTATTTATTTATGAGCCACTCGACAGCTTTTATCTGTTTATTGGGGAATTCTGAAAAATAATAGGAGTTATTGTTGCATGTACAGAAATTGCTGAGTTTAGTCTAGTTAGCTCAGAACTAACAAGATTGAAGATGTGGTAGCATGTGATTATGTTTACCAAAGAACTATTCCTACAAAGCTGCTCTATATCCTGAGATTGCTAGTCCCACATCTTCACCGCAATGCTTTGGAGTTCTACATGCAAGTCTCTGCTGGTAGGGAAAATGAGCCCAGAACATAAATGTCAAGGAAAATTATTTCTAACTTGTCCACTACTAGTAGATTATACAAATCACATTAGCAGCATTGAAGCTGCAGGCTGAGCCACCACAGAGGGTCTTTACTGATAAGATCAAATATCAGTAATACAAGCTCTGTGAAAAGCCTGGGAAATTCTGGACCAAGAGCTTACCCTTGATGGAGGAGAATCAGATTAAGGAACACTTAAACAAACTGGACAGACACAAGTCAATGGGATCTGATGGGATGAACCCACAAATCCAAGGGGTCCAAATGATGTCACCACAAAGCCACTCTCAATTATCTTTGAAAAGTTGTGGTGATCAGGAGAGGCTTATGTGGACAGGAAGAAGGCAAATGTCACTCATGTCTTCAAGAAGGGCAAGAAGGAGAATGTACAGACTGGTCAGCTACACCTCAATCCCTCAGAAGGTCATGGAACAAATGATCCTGCAAACTGTTTCCAACTGTATTAAGGACATGAAGGTGACTCAGAGATGGATTTACAAAGGAGAAAATCATGCTTAACTACCCTGATATCTTTCTGTAATGACATGACTCTTTTGGTGGCTATGAGGAGATTAGTGAATGTTAATAAGGCTTTTGACTCTGTCATAACATTCTCTCAGACAAACTGATAAAATACACTTTAAGTAAGTGGCCAGTGAAGTGGACTAAAAACTGAATGAACTGGCACGCTCAAAGGGTTGTAAATAGCAGCATGAAGTCCAGCTGGAGGCCAGTCACAAATGGGGTACTCCGGGGGAAATACTGGGGGCAATACTGTTTGACATCTTCATTAATGACATGGATGATGGGAAGGAGCCCAGCCTCAGCTGTGGATGATAAAAAATTCAGATTGTTTTATACACAGAGGGTTGTGTTGCCATTCAAAGAGACTGACAGGGTGGAGAAATGAGCCAACAGATCTTTCATGAAGTTCAGCGAAAGAAAAGTTCAGACACCTGCACCTGGGAAGAAGCAGTATATGCTGGGGGCCAGCTCTCTGGAAAACAGCTTTACAGAAAAGCAACCTAGGGTCATGGTGGGCACCAAGTTGAACATGAGACAGCAATGTACCTTTGCAGCAAAGAAGGCCAACAGCATCTGGGCTGCATTAGGATGAGTGTTGTCAGCAGATTGAGGAGGTCTCAGGGCTCCACAGCCCTGGACTCATGTATGCACTTCTGGACTCCCCAGTGTGAGAGAGACACAGACAGACTGGAGTGACTCCTTCAAAGGGCCACAAAGATGACTGAGGGATTAAAGCATCTATAAAACAAGGAGAGGCTGAAAGCTGGAGCTGTTCAGTCTGGAAAAGGGAAGGTTCAGGAGTAACCTTATCAGTGTGTACAAATACCTGTTTGGGGGAGTGGCTAAAGAAGGCAGAGCCAGACTCTTCTCACTAGTGGCCAGTGACAGGACAAAAGGCAATTAGCAGTAATTAAAACCCTGGATATGCCATTTAAATATTAAAAACAAACAAACAAAAAAAAAATCCTGTGAGAGTGTTCAAACACTGAAACAGGTTGCCCAGAGTGATGTGTAGTCTCTAACCTTGGAGATAGTTAAAACCTGACTGGATAGTCTTGACCAACCTGCTCTAGTTGACCATGAGATGCTTTGAGAATGGGGCGGGAGGTGGTGCTGGTATAAACTCGATGATATCTAGAGGTCCTTTCCATAATTCTCTGATTCTTTAAAATCATGGTTCTGGCATAGGTTGGTGAGTTTTGTTTTCAACTTCTTTTAGGGAAAAATTTAGCAGTAGAAGCCACTACACATATCTAGTCTGAGGATACCCCACTGAACAATATGAAATTACTTTTGCAATGAAAAATGAACTGTACTCTTCCCATACATATTATCCATACATATTAACCTGCATTATAGTAGAGTGTAGTATAGCATAGCATAATATGGTATATACAGGCTAAGAGAAGGTTAATGTGCTGTGCTTATTATTTAATCTTAATTTCTTTATATAATTATATGCAAATTACTGATTCTATGAAGTATCGGGATATATCATGATCATCAGAATTCGTATTCATTCCACCTAAATATCACACCCTTAACTTTGATGAACTCATTTAGAAGTGTCACAACAGCATCCAGCTAAATTCAGTGTCGAGGGAAGACAGGCAGTCCTCATTTTGTGCCTGAGCATGTACAAGTGGCCCAGAAGATATTCTGCACATCCTGAGTCAACCTTGTTTTCAAGGATGAGGGTATTACTTTGCTGTGCATTGGAACATATCACCATTGTGTTGGATCTGTTAAACATTTGTGCTGAGATTCACCCACCTGAGACAAAGTGGCATTTAAATTGGGAAGGTCACCATTTCAACAGGTGACCCGGATCTCAAGTGCATAGTGATGCATAGTGATGTAGTATCTCCAGAAGTATTCTAGTGTTTTGTCCAGGTACTTAAGCCTCAATTTGTAGTTTCCAACTGAGAGAGACAGAATTTTTTTTTAACCATTAAATCTGAAGAAATGGCATGGAGAAAATATTTATTTCATTTTCTTTTCTCTCTAAATTTTCCACAGTAAAGCCTTGCCCATCTGTTCTAGTGATCAATATTTATAATACATAATGAACACTGATGAAGTACATCCAGGATTCATTCAATATTCTGTAGCTACTCCTAATTTTGATATACCCATATTATGTGGTTAATTCTTTAATTTAAGCCAGTCTAGAGACCCTTTTATTTTGGGATTTTTTCCTGGAAAAAAGGTCCAGTGTAAGGTCCGGTAATAATTTTATTCTTTTCTTCATTCTCTTGATTCTATTAATGCTTGACCTTGCTAAATGGGTATAAATTGCAGCACAATATTACATTAAAAACATTTCTGTATAAGTGAATTTGGAACTGAACTGACTGTGTTAGATGTTCTCCATTTCATCTTCCTCACAAAAAGAATTGTTGAAATGAGATCACGTTGGTGAAGCAAATCAGGAAATACTGTGACTTGATTTAAAAAAAAAAAAAAAAAAAAAAAGAACCCTGGGAGGGTGTTCCAGGTATTTCATCATATTGAATGAACAAAGAATTACCCTGTATGCATATTTTATACAAGTACCTGAAATCCTCAAAGCCCATGGTTTTTTACCATGTACATAAGCATTTTCACTGTTATTTTTGAGCTCTCTTTCTTGCCACTCTCCGTTGGTGGGATTCTCGCACAAATCAGTGGGAACTGAGAATACTGACATAATTGAAATAGAAATCTTGGACAGAGCACTCACTATGCACTAAAAAAGAAGGGAACACAACATGACACAGTACATAAAAGATATGCATCAAACTGTATTTTTCAGTAGATTATTTCCAGCCCGGTTCAAATGTCTCCTGACTGTATGCTCTTAATTACTTTAAAAAGCACTAGCAATCAAAATTAAGCTCCAGGAATATGATGTTTGACTCAGGCTTTCAGAGCAACATAGATTCATTAAGTCTTCCACACCAATCCGCTTTGTTACTTTTGGCACATCTGCAATTTTTTGTGTAATAAAACATTGCATAAAGGGTTTAGTAAATGGAATTTAGCACCATGCCAGCAATATAGCCCACAATTCCAAATGCTCCTAAATGAAGCCTCTGTCATTCAGATTTGCAGATATTTAGCAGGGATCTCTCTCTGTATAAGCATGCATACATACACACACATATATGTAGATATGTGTGTGTGTATAATATATATAATGCTGGCATGTTGCATTTGAAATAGAAGAGAGGCTTTAGTTTTCATCATTTCACAACCCATACAAAATGAAATGGAGAAAATACCCAACTTCATAACCAATTTCATCTTTTGGAAATAATGTTGGAATTGTATTGGAATGCCACTTATGAGGAGAGAAAAAACAATTCATTCCACTGCATGGAACACAAATGAGTTAGAAATGTATTTTAACCATCTGTTGCTCTCATGAAATCTAGGTATTTGTAAATGGCAGTTTTGAGTAAGAGCAAATCTGAGATTTGGTGACTTTCCTTCCCAGTCTCTAACCTTGAGACAATGTTATGCTGCTTTAGATGTACTTTTTGTACATTTTAGATTGCTCAAAATACCTAAAAGTCTGTGCAGTGCATGAATATAGGAAAAGCTGTGGAGATCTGGAATTACCTCTTTGTAAGAGAGAGTTCAAATGGTAATTGCAGATAGCCATAGCCAATACTTTAGTCTCTTGCTTGTGATTCAAATGTTCCCTATCACTGTGAAATATTAGCCCTTAAACTTGTAGGCAGGTGTCTGTTAAAATTAAGCTCACACTGGGGGAATTATTTTATTCTGCCATGAGAGGCTACCACATAATCTGCTATCTGAAGTGGCTCATTATATGTAAAGTTTCTGCTTTAATGTGCATAGCCTCCTGCATGTGTCCTGGAGAAATGCTGCCCATTGTTCTGAATTGCACAGTTTTATCTGTTGCAAAATACAAACTTCAAGAGGCCCCCACCTTTTGTCTTCTCTGCCATCTCTATGGTAATGCTGGGAGCAAACAGCAGCAGTTCCCAGTTGTATTTCTGCTCAGAAGGCAGCTGTTAGTTTCCTAGGTGTTATTTATGCATCTTTCATGGCAGTTAAGTATTATATAGTTTAAGAACCCCTGGATCAAACAAAGTAATTTCATTTTTATTCAAAAACTTAACATATTTTTTTTGTTGTACTCAGAACCAAGCAGCATATGTTTGCATCCAAGAACCATTTTTAAATTAGGATAATCAAACCTAAAAATATGCTGAAGGGAAAACAATACAAACTGCACAAACTCAAACTCCTGATCTAACCGGGGCCTTTGATGGTGTGGAGCTGGTGTTTTTTCTTTCCATGAAGTTTTGATTCTTTCAGCCAGCGACCCCTGTTGCACAGCTACTGCAGAGCCCTTCCTGCTCCAAGTGAGAGCTAATTTCCACACCTGTGGAGATACAGAAAGATGAAAGTACTTGCTCAAAGGGCTTGAGATGCAACCTTCCCTAGACCTTGAAGTAGCATAGGCATATTTCATGGATTGTCATGCAGCCCAGATAATTTGGGATTTGGTGACTGCTTCAGAGACAAACTATCAGAGAAAATCCGCTTAAGTGGCCATTAATATTTAATAAACTGTATTCAAGTGACATCTGTCAACCAGATGAGCTTCATGGGCATCTGTTGTTCCCTTGGTTTGGTTTATCTATTGGAGATATGGATCAGGTAGCAATATTCTTGGTTCATTTTTCAACACTATAAGTAGTCATGTGTGCCAGGAATTGCTTAAGCTTTCAGCAGTAACATATGGGACCCTGTAAAGATCTGACCTCTTGTCTATCAGCATAATATCAGCTGTTCTCATATGTTTCAACTCATCATTCTGAAGATCAGCTGTAAAAGGCATTAATAGGGCATTTGTATTGAAAGGACTCAGGAGTTCCTTTCCTGATTGCATTAAGGTCATTAAGGCTTCTGCTTTTGTAGATGCTGTAGTTAAGATAGATAACCACACACAGATACATGCACATACAAGTTATGTCTTCATATAAATTTCTGAAGTGGAAGCTTCAAATTGGTAAACAGGAATTGTAATGAACTAACAAAATGTAATGAAAAGGTAGTCCAGTGAGAATGACTAATAACGTCAGTCTTCCAGCTTGGCAGGCTAGTGGGGAGCAAAGGAAAAGGATGTTTGGGTTTTTTCCAGTTCAAGTTTTCAAATAGACTTTTCTTCAACTGTGATACTTACAGCTTCTTTCTGCCATGGAAGATTGTATAAAATAAATACATTAGTTATGTTTTCACGGGTTTGGCAGAACTTCTGAAAACAAGTTTCTTTTAGGTGGGAAGAGAAGGAAAAGCCAATGATTTGTTGGAAATGCTATATACTTGTTAGATGTGGGAGAAAGTGAACAGAATTCATATAAGCTACTTCACACAACTGAGCTATATGAACTCTGAATCCCTAGACCAGTTTACCCCTTTCAGGCCTTCCACTATCTTTAAGGGCTGTATTTATTTCACTGTGAGGAAGTGAAAATTATTATTAATGTGATAACCAAATTTTTATTTAATCTAAGGACACTTTTTGCCTTTCTTGATATTGCAAAAAAGAAGGTCTTACATATATAAATTGTATGCAAAACTAAATGAGCATTGAATGTAATAAATTACATTTTTAACCATTGAAAGAGCACTTAACTGCTACTTAGTGCTCAGAATTCATAAAGGTCCCCATTCCCTCTAAAGATACTCATACAGAAAGCATATAAAGTAAATTATATGTGGACCAGTAAAGATATTGTCACCTATATTTCTATTTTATTTATTATGTTCACTCAGTATCAAGTTTAGTCTAAATCCAGTCAAGAGCCTGCCAGTTGTCTGTAAAGAGCCCACTTCAAAGGTTACTGCATTCTTCCAGCAATGCAATGGAAACAGCAGGAAATTATTAAAGAAAACAAGCTATCTTGTGCCACAAAATTGTATCATGTAAACTGGTACTTCAGAGAGGTAGTGCATTTGTGGTTAATGCTGACTATTGGTCCAGTGTGGTATCATTTCCAGAACCATTTAAAAACTGATAATAAGAATATCAATGAAGATCTTTAGGCTACGGCCAGCAAACCCCTTTGTGTCTGTACATGAACAGCAATAACTCCATCTTTCATTCCTGCATAAGAAAGAGAGCTAGGAAGATGCTGCTATTTAAATAGGAACTGATCTCTGAAAGTTTATCAAACGCCAAACATAATTAATTTATTGTTGTAAGACCAATGTAAAGTTGGCAGCTACTATACAGTAGTTTTTGTTGGAAATTTATAGCGAGAAAAGCGAGGCCATAGAAATGATATTCCACAGCCTTCTCCAGGAGCTCTTTGCATTTGAATCTCTTGAAAATTAAATAGCTTGTATTTAAGAAAGCCCACCTGGCTTTCAATTTCAGGACTTAACTGCAAGTTTTGATAATTCATAGGTCATCAAAACTTAAGGTAGTAATAATGCACAACGAATTTCATTCATAACTAGGTAAAACTTCTGACATGCTTTAATAAATAAGAGAAAATGTTGGCATTTTATATAAGATATCTATGCCTATATATTTGATATTTCATTTCTTTTGCTGCAATATCTACATACTATTTGAATAAAAAATGAATGATAAATGTTTAACCAGATATTTCACTGGAAAAAAAATCATTCAGTCAGTAAATTTCAAATTGTATTGCTGCTATTATAATTCTACCAAGTCAACTTTTAAAGATTTGGGTTGGGGTTTTTTTAAGATTTCAGTTAAAAGCAATGTGGTTCTTATAGCTAGGATTACTATGGTGGTCAGATTTTGAAGCATATCGTGATGTATAAATTACTGATCAGAAATGATGATTACATTGTGACAGCACAAATATATTCTTGTTTTAGCTATTTGACCAACTCCAGCATTGTCAACCAGCAAAAGGCATATTGATTAATCTGATGTAATTAGAGTGATATACCACACGCCTTAAAAGGTCTTATCTACCTCTAACTTCTATGCTTCAGAGCAATTAAATTAATTGAAATTTACCACCTCCAAGAAAAAAATCCCACACAATAATTACTGTATAGAGTCTAGAAAGAGAAAATTTAAGAAACAGCTAAAGGCTCACTCTTAATCTGCTTTAAAATACCAAACTGAGGTAGGATTTTAATCCCTGACACCTACTTTACAGGGGCATTTGGCTCATGAAGTTAGCAAGGATATTCCAACTGAGTTCTGTGGATCAGGGTAAGGATTTGTGCACTGCAGAAAATCCATTAGACTAGATCTAGTGAATTCATTCACAGCAGGCACAGCATGCTGCAATTGAATCTGTTGTCATCCATGGGCCAAGGTTGCTTAAGTGCTAATATGATAATTCCATCTTCTAGTACCAACAGGTTAATATGATGCCTTTGCTTTAGTTAATATGATGCTTTTGCTTAAAATTGCCTTGCGCATTGATGGAAAATTGGTGAAACTCTTGAGGAATTGTAACACCCTCTGGAAAAAAAATACGCAATTCATTCCTAAAGTAAATCTGATAAGCAAATAATTTAAGTCATTTGTCATATTCAAAAGCAAATGGCAACACCAAAATAAATACTACTTTTCTTCCCAGCTACAAAGTTAGAAACTAGATGAATTTTAATAAAAGAACAATGCTTTGTAATGGAGAGGGGACTGCAGCTTTTTCTTTTTGACAGGGTATTTCTGAGGAAACATGTTTTCCTTTGATTTAAAGATAAAAAACCTAAGCTCTTTCATTCCAGCTTCCAGATCTGGTGTGCAGCTAGTGACCCTACTAATGTTGCTGATGTTTAACACTTTCAATGCAACTTTATTTGCATGTTTTGATGTTAGCAATCATATTGAAAAACTAACTGTAAGTGGAAGGATCAGACAATGCAAGTACATCTGTTCCTCATTTTCTTTACTGGCACCATTTTACTGTTTGGCTCTCTGATTTCCACTGAGAGAGATTTGGAAACTGTATTCCTCCTTTACGATTTCACATGCCTTTAGGGGAATCTCTTTCCCAAATCATGCTGCTCTGAAGCAAGCCTCCTGCAGATAAAAATGCACAGAAATTGCTGTTTATCTTGTTGAGTTACATATAGTAGGCTTCCCCCAAGATTCATTAAATATGTACAGTAACATCACACGGTTGCTATATGAGTGCTTTCTCTTGTAATTCAGATTTGGTGTCAGATTGTAGCTATAAAATGTATATTTGAAAGTGTGTTAGTTAATGGGGATGAAAATGTCTGTTCTCGCTCAGTCCAAGCACGTAGACAGGTGACTCAGAAGTCACTCCCCTTTTGGAAGTGTCAGAAGGGGCACTTGTGCAGAGGTGGAGGTCATGAGCAAATCTGGTCTAAATATCCTTGTCCCTGCTTTTAGACTTCATTGTTCTGTCCATATTACTCTTCTGGAGTGTATCATCAAGAATAATGGTTTCATCTCAGACAAAGGTGGTTACATTCTGTGATTATGGAAAGAACCTGGAAATGAACCAGGGTATGGAAGTGAAGCAGAATGCTAATTTTCTGAGCCTAAGTGTATCCACAAACAGTGATGTTAGGCCTGATGGAAGATGGTATATTTCCCTCAATCACTGTGGGTTAATATAGTTCCATGTTTCTAAATAATTCCAGTCTCACATCAAACTAGATTCTCATTTTCTGTCTTAATGGAAATATTCCAAAAGGATATTATGGGTTCTGTAATATGAACAGGAGCTCAAAGATGAGGAGTGTTTTCCTAGATGCTGAAAATCCAGTTCAGAAGTCAAGATCCCAAATTTTGTAAAGCACCTGAAGTATTCCTGTGCTTTGACTTCTTAATCTCCACGTCACATGCATTTCTCCATCTTGAATGACAGCAAAAGCAGTATTGCCAGTTATTTCCTTTCAGGCTAGCATTAGCTTTTCTGTCATAATGTCAGACGTATTGTACTGAAGGCAACAAATCACCTCTGTCCCATTTCTTAGCCTTCAAAGGAGCATGGGACAATTATAGGAGCATGGGACAATTATACGAGCATGCACTTCCATGACTACTAAAATAAATCATTTGGAAAAAAACCCCAAACCTCAGCCATGGTGCTGTTGCTGTGTTTCTATTAATAGCAGTGAAATACATCACTGTCAGATAGCTTCTAGGTATAGTAAAACAGGTATTTTCCCATAAAAATGTGCTTCTCATTAGACTGCTTGCAGAAAAATAATTGGGCACGAAGGACCCAGAATAAAGCAGAAGCAGTTATAATTTGCAAGATCAATAATAAATAATCCTTTTGAAAGAATATAGCTGTATGTTTACATCTCAGAGAAACCATATATAACAGTATGTAGTAATATTGCATATATTCCTTATACACAGTGGTTCCAATTTAGTCCAGGTGTAGCTGCTTGGTGCCTGAATTATACTGTCGTCTTCCAGTACTGCCATGATTCTCTGTAAACTATGAAAAGCCACATGGTTTTGTCATATATATTCCACAGTAAAAGACTTTTCAAAACTATTTACTTTGTTTTGATTAGCACTTATGACTGAATAATAACAGAAATCTTTTTCTTCATTACTTTCTCATGCAGTGCTATCCCTTATCATAAATATTTTGCAAAATAAAGAATCACATTGCCCTTAAAGCAAATATTTGGTTTTCTGGTGATGGTTGGGGGTTTTTTATGTTGCTTTCAGGAAGTAGAAGTATATGCAAACATTGTGTAGATAGAAGCAGATGTAAATACCGCAAAACCTCCATTTCAAGTCTTTATCATAAATTGCCAGATGCTGGCAGTTAAAGGAAAAAATATATATATTATGAAATTGTCAGCTAGGAAAGGTACTTCTTGAGGCATAGCCAGAGTATAATGTATTTGTTCCATGTTCAAGGGTTTTTTGAAGATTAATTTTACTGTCCATAAATTTGCTGCACGTAGCTGCATTATAGCTGCTCATACCTTACAAATTTATTTTTAGGTTTATTCCTTGTCCTAAGCCTGATTGAGCTGTAGAAACTCTGCTATATAGTTGCAGTCATGGAAACCTCTGGGGTTTCAGTGTCCTGGCTCTCAGTTTGACAATCAGGAAGATCTGACGGACAGTTTGGTCCTCCTTTTGCAACTACTCAGTGCTTACTTCCCCTTCTACAATCAAATCCTCATTGTTCATACATATGGGGGGAAACTGTCTAATAAAAAGCCATTCCAGGGTAAGGCCTGATATTTCTGCTATGTAGTGTTCTGCTTGGCTCCCAGGAATGGCCACCATCTGAGGTGGAACCAGTGACACAGGACTGATGACTCAGAGACTGGCCATCTATGCCTCTCGTTACAGTGCATTTGGAGCATAAATGTGGGCAAAAAACCAGCTCACCTATGGTGAGCATAACAGCAGGAGAAACAGCCATAGTGTATGGAAGTATGAACACGCAGGGGGATTTTAACACATATTTATCCTTGAGTCAGTGCGCTCCCTCCAGCTGGAGAAGTTCTGTTTCCAACACTGACTTGGGTCTCAATGGAAAAAAAGCCCCAACATACCAGTTTGGTTCATATGAGAACAGCTGTTGTCCATAGTGGGCAACATTTTTCTTCCCTAAGATAATATGCTTATGTAATTTAATTCATATGGGGGACAGCCACAAATCCTAACAGTTTCTCTAGGGATTTCTACCAAGGGAACACCTGACCAGGGTGGAACAACCCACAAAAAAAAAAATACTCTGATGCAGTTCAGGGCTCAGTATGAGGCCAGTCCAGCAATTTTTCTCCCTGATGCTAGACCAGGATCTCAAATGCAAAGATATCCAGGAAAATAGAGCAAGAAAACTAGGTCCTGGGATTTTAAATATATGGATTATTGCCATAGGACAACAAGAATAAAGCTAGGAAACAATTAATAGAAACCTATCACATTCTTAGACAATTACTAAAATTCAAGAAGTTATAAGTTCTGAAATTATATATCTTCATTTTATATATTTAAAATAATAGAATTTGAATATAATGTCAAAACTGCTGATCTTTTCTGAAAATATTTTATAATAGCTATATATATTTTATATGTTTCTCAAGTGATGAGGAAAATACAGATGTCTGAAGAAAATTGCATCATTTTCAATTATTCAGTTATTCATCACATTGAATGTTTCAAATAAACTACATTACTACTCAATACCTATAAATGCAAAAATAATATCATCTTACACATCTGTGAAGCAGAGAAGACAATTCATCTATCACAAATTGGAATTTCCAGACACATTGTGTAGAAATTACATACTCTGTACTGTTCCGTAAGCTGCTTCTGAGAGCCTACCCATGGGATAAAGAAAGCTGTACTAAATTTATTACATTTTTTAGCTGAATATCCATAGAATCTCACCAATTCCCCTTATGGCCTCTTAAAATCCTATGGGACATTTCCATAAAGATGATTTTCAAAACGGGTTAGCAGCCAGTGCTCTCACCAAAGCTCCTGTCAGCTTAGGTTGGTCAGAAATCATCAGGGTATGCTGAGAGCGTTAAGTCGGCATTTTTACATTCACATATATTCATTTCATGTGAAACAAATGGGTTTTTTTACTGAATATGTGTTGTGTCCTTCCCAACAACTGCATGATAAAACAGAGACATCTACTGGTTAAAATACAAAACAGGAAAAAATATCAAAACTTTTGTGGAACAGTAGACTAAGACTTGTCAGACTGCCTTCCTTCGCTCCCCAATCAAACTTACTAAAATATTCAAACTCCACTTGTGCAGTCTGGTTAAAGACAACAGCAAACTTCCTTTTGGTTTCTTGAGAACAAAACTAGGCCCTGTGAGACAGATAGACCATAAATGCTTGAAGCCTAATAGATGTTTGTGACCAGACAAAACCAGTGTTTTATGTACAGCAGGGAATATTCAGCTCCTCTTCTGCCCAACCAACAGTTTATGATAAAACAGACACTCCTTGAACACCCTGTTCAGCCTTGCTATTTGTGCTAAAAGCAGAGTCTGAATTACAGCCCTAAAATGAAAGGTCCACATAACTTACAGGCATTTTCTCATATAGCATCATGTTAGTCTGAACTCACAGCAGTATGAGCGGTACCTTTTAATAGTATTTTAATATTTAGATAATATGTTTTGTGCATCAGGTCTTTGTTCAATTGCAGTTTCACCTTCCTAAATATATGATGTGAGGACATTTATATATTTGTTTGAAGAGCTTTGGTACTCTGTGGATATGTTACAGCATACTTCAACACCTTAATAAGGGCTTGAAACTGGAGTACTACAGGTGAAGTTTCAAAAGTAGTTCTGGAGGGGCATCCAACATAAGGAAAAGTTTCTAACCCAATTTCTGGATCTGGACTCTGTTGCTCAGGATCCAACATGGTCAAAGAACTGTTGTCAATCTGATGCCTACCTTTGCAAATTTTGACTGTGTAACCACAGCAGGAGGTAAACCTCCTAGCAGCACAGCTTTAAAAGTCACTGAAGAAAACATTTTTACCACATGAAAGACAAACTTGAAAAGGAGAGTAAGGAGGTCTACTTGAAATATGTAGCTTTGTTCCCAGATCTATCCCATGAGTCTTATCATGGTAGCTCTACTAGCACTGTGTTTCCATGGGTTAAAAAATATCCAGAATAGGAGCATTCCATTAAAGTGCAGGATGAATATTTATTGCACCTTCAAAGGCTCTGCAAATCTGTGTCTAGTTTACACATTTCTTAAAGTACTGTGTTTCCCACCAAGCTGTCTAATGCACTGGAGTGCCATTTTAGCTATCAGCATCGAAAACCATTCTTACTGCAAAACATAGAAACAAGATTAAAGCAGAAGTGCTATAAAAGATCCATCACCCAAAGGAATTTTGTTTGACTAACTCTCACCCAACTATGTTAATCAATTCTCCAGCTGCTTTGGATCATGGTAGGGGAATTCAGATGTTGAGTTCTTTGGGTTTCTTCAGCTTTAGTATTGCTCACTTGAGCTCTCCATTTGATTTCTGATGATGTTCATATTTAAGGTGCTTAAATATTTTATGTAAGGTTCACAATTCTCATGCTGCAACAATTGCATTGGCTTTGCTGTCCTTGATGGTTTATTTAGAACTCGTCTAAATAAGGCTCCACTCCATCTCAGTCTACAGTGTAGACATAGCCTATGAACCCTGCCTTTTACTTTGCATTTACAAAATACTTTGGCTTTACTAGCTATTTAATTTCTCTTCCTCTGGAATCTCAAGTTCTAAGCTTTTCTTCTTAGTAACACATCTTCATGCTACTGAAACTGGTGGGAAATTTTTATAACACCTCTACTTCTAACCAAATGAATTTTCTTTCTCTATTGATTGCGTTATGGTGAACTAAATTGCTGCATATTTTTTTATCCCCTAGAATTGACCTTTCCTATCATTGTATTTAACTTTTAGGGTTTTATTTAAGAAAAGAGGTTCTAAAATTTAAAAGTTAATCAAGAGCAATGTGCAGTGAACCATGGATAGAAAAAAATACTTTAAAAAAGCATTAGGAGATTGAACAATTCAGTTCCTTCTTTCATAGGGAAGTTATGAATGGATTATCAAGGAATAGAAATTGACATGAAGCCAAGATAGAAAAAATATTTTTAAAGTGTGAGTAAAGATTATGTCTGAATTTTGTGCCTGTCTTAATTTCAAATAAGTCTGAGTAGCAAATCTCTGATAGATAACAACTGCCTTCAGGTGGGTGGCCATCCATACTCACTGCATTATACGACTGAAAAAAAAAAAAAAAGTCAGTCAATGGTAAAAAAAGATGGTGGAATGGAAATAGGGTTTTGGGCTTTTTTTTAAATAATATACTTGTCAGCAAATTAGACTCAAGTGTACAGTCCTGGTTAATAACCTGAGGTCTCAGCCATAAGCAAATTCCATTAAAACTAAATGGCAAATGCAAACAGTGAGAACCAAGAAATTAAAATTCCAGTTTCTACTTCTTAAAGTCAGTTACATCCAGCTTTCTGCTCTAAGTTGAACATTAATATCAAAATTAGTAACATCAGAATAAATCTGTATGTCAGGTGTGTTGATTTCCCCCATTATATCCAGTCAGCAGCCTGTGCTAAAACTCCTCAGAGCTAAACCTTTGGGGTTGGATTTTTCATTACTGCTCCTTGTTTAGCCTCACTGTGTTTTGCTGGGTATTTGTAATGACTTACTAAATGGCAAGCAGTAAAAAGAAATATCTCGCCTCTGGTGAGATTCCAACCCCTTTCTATGGTATTTTGCCCAAGAAACAAATATTATGTCAGAGTTATTTTTATTTTTTCCAGAAGTATCTTTCTAGATTGTATGCTTTGCATACTTTCATATATTTAAGGTGACGGAATAAAGGGTTTGCAGTGCAGGTCTTTGCCGCGGGCCCGCGTTCAGCACTGGGACTCGGGACAGCTCCTGGCCGGCCGGCAGCCCCGCTGCTGCGGGAGGAGACCTCCCCGGTTTGGTTTAGGAGCTGGGCTCTTTTGTTGTGCGTGGGATTTTTTGGGAAATGGAATTCCTCTAATAAAGGCACTGGTTTTGTACGTGCATGCAGCACAGAACAGGTCTTGCCTGTGGTCTGGTATGCCAAAGAGTTGAAAACTGCAAGCTCCTTGTCATGACTGATGCAAATTTTGAAGATTCTAGTGCATTCATCTAAGTAATAATACTCAGCTTTCACTACCCAAAAATTGTACAGCTAGTACAAAATACAGCCTAAATGTAAGAAACATGCCAGAAGTTTAGAAAACTTCTGAGTAAGGGCAGGCAGGGACTTTATAAGACATCTCATTCATTTTTGATAAATATAGCTGACTTTCTTACACACATGGGCAGATTGTTCCATTAAAAATAATCGTTCGGAGGTCAAAAAGCTATATATAAATAAAGCCTTTACTATTACTCTTGGTGTCAATTTTTTGTGTTCATCTGTAAGGGGGATTAAAATCTGTCCCATTGTTATAGAGCAAAGTAAGCATTAATTAGATATACTTTTTATTTTCACTGTAAGCTACATTACATTAAATTGTTTAATTGATTAAACTAGTCACACTATAATTTCAGGTACTAGCTCCACTTATGTCAATAATATGACAGACACTCATGGGCTTATTCATTTCCTAGTGAAAGAAATAAAGCCATTTCCATTGACTTACATTTACTCTGGATCTGCCATTTCTTCTACATTAAGTCCTAGGAGACAGTTTGCTATTTATCATGAAAGAATTGATTTCATGTCTCCAGCTGAGTTAGCCTTTTGCTTTTCAACAACAATAAGAAAATATTAGAGCTGACTTGATATGGGTTTTAATCTGTTGAACAAGAAACAAAGTAATGCCCATTAGCTTTGTGCTAATTCAATATTCAAGGTTGTCTCCACTGATGCTGAACTGAATATATATGCCTCTTCCCAAAGTATGAAGACTGTCTCCATCTATGACTACTTAAGGTCTCCCATCTTCACCAGCCCAACAGATGCCCCCCAGTATTATCCTCAGCTTTTACCCATAATCAATTACAGCAGGTTTCCTCAGAGGTGTGCTAAAGATCATGCTAATAGTCACACTTGCAATCCATTGCCTATTACTTGTGCATGGTGCAATTTCTCTGGTCCCCAAGACTACTTTTTGGTCTTAATATGTAGTAAATACATCATGCAAATTTTTGCAGTGCTGTACTTAGTTTTCTACTATTTACCTAACATGCCACTGGTGTTTTAAGAGATTTTAATGCTTCCTGTGTTCAGATTCACAGACTCAGTCCATTATCATACTTCTCATTTTCCATATCATCCACTAAGGATTGCCTTATACCAAATCACTTCCATATTCAGCCGTAATCAAATTCTCAATTTTACTGAATTATATTGCAATTCTAGGTGGTACAAACTGCAAGGTCATCCTTCCCTAAAGCAATAATTAAGTCATTAAGTAAATGCAGTTGGCACGCCACAGAATGCAGAAAGGATTGTATTCTGTTACTGTTATCCTAATAGCATAAATACAAACCCCAGTAATTTACATGTAAGAGAATGCAAGAGATATGCATTTTATCACTGTTAATTTAAACAAGAAGTCTACTCACTGATCTCAAACAATGATCCTTTCCTAGGCAGATCTATCCCCTCTGAGATTCTGTCTTCTAAGGCAAATATTAGTCTATGGAATGGACAGGTCAGCACAAAGTGGTAGAGGAATAGATATGGAAAGGCTTTGTGAAAAAAAAAAAAAGAGTTCATGCAGGGCTCTCAAGCAGAAAGGATATCACCTACACAGAAAGACTATGACTGAACTACTGAAGTGAAGGTTATGCTGAGATGGAAACAATTTCTTAGGTCAGGTAAACCTACCACATCCTGTTTCAAAATACCTTAATGGAATATAGCTGTGTTTGGAGAAGTTTGAGTGACCTAGTGGCAAAATCTCAGCTTTAACTACCTGTTACCGCCCCTCCAACTAGAATTACCATCATTATGATCATGCTGATGCTATCACTATGTGTCTCACATGTGTACTGGAAATGGTAGGCAGCACACTACCACCTGCCTTGAGCCTCCTCAAGCACAAACGTGAAGGACAATACATTAGAAAAACAAAGGCTTTTTCCCTTTGACCTGCCCACAGCTTTACTACACATGTTGGCTCCTAGTCCAGGTGACCTTGTTAGGACAGCACAGAATCACAGAATCAGCTAGGTTGAAAAAGACCTCTGAGATCATTGAGTCCAACCTATGACCAACACCACCTTGTCAACTAGACCATGGCACTAAGTGCCACACTCAGTCTCTTCTTAAATACCTCCAGGGATGGTGAATCCACCACCTCCTTTGGCAGCCCATTCCAATATCTGATCACTCCCTCTGTAAAGAATATCTTCCTAATGTCTAACCTAAACCTTCCTTGGCACAGCTTAAGACTGTGCCCGCTTGTCCTACTGGTGGTTGCCTGGGATAAGAGACCAACCCCCACCTCACTACAACCTCCTTTCAGGTAGTTATAGAGAGTGATAAGGTCTCTCCTGAGCCTCCTCTTCTCCCAGCTAAACAACCCCAGCTCCCTCAGCCACTCCTCACAGGGCTTGTGCTCCATCCTCTGGCATATGCCATTCCTTAGGTAAAGTGACCACTGAACTTTATGGAACCATAAACATCTAGAAGTACTTGAATTCACTAACTTCATGGGAACTTGTCAATCAAGCTGAACTGAAGACAGAGCAGTGGCTGCTCATCGACTGATGCACTATTAGGCAACTCTCACATCTAAAGATATGATAGGAGTGTTTATGGAGGTAGTCATGAAATTTCTAGTGAAAACCTCCTAAATGAGCATTTCTAAGCTTTTAAAGTGACAGTCATGACAATGCAAAGAAACAAAAAGACTGTGTATAGCTTAGGCACCAGATAAATAAAACAGTAAGATCTTAACCTGCATTTGTGGAGGTTAATCTCAGGCTTAATGAATACCCTGAAAGAGCAATGAAGAACATTCAAATTGAGTCCTTAAAAATATTAACGATCTAGGAAAAAGTGGAAAATGAAAGGTCAGAATTCTAAATAATGTCATCAAGGAAGGAGGTCAAGAGTAGCAGAGAGAAGCTGCTCAGTGATTAGACATGCTGTCAGAGCCATTATCAGATATGTTCCTGAAAGGTCAACCACGATAGAGCTGTAAGCTGAACTAAATTTATGTTATTCTGTTAAATTATTCCCCTCTCTTATTTTTCACAAACTAAACACTCAATTCTATGTGGAGCTGTTAGACCTGTGCCAGGAGTCTGCAGTCAGAGGTTATTCTGGAGAGGTAATAAGAAATGAAAGTTGTACTCTGAAAGGGTAGATGTGCTTAGATAGTGTAAGTTTTCCACTTGTAATGAGTATTTGCAGTCTCTGTGAGATAACTACAAAGGATGTCTGTTTTGAGACTTTATGACAGAATGATATAAACTTCTTTCGTACTGTATCATGAAATTCTATCTTCACTCTTGCAGGTACTGACTCAGTTCTAATAATGACAAAGCAAAGGCGGAGGTCAGTTTCTGGCCCAGTTGGAAATTAATGTCTTATTTATTTCTGAGCAAATTTTTTGGATAATTTTACTTGTTACCTAGATCTAATTTTAATAACTGGAAATGAACTTTTCCATGACTTAAGACAAGGAGCACTTGCAAACATACACATCTATTCCTAGAAAATTTTCAGTGATGCAGGACTATTACAGTTTGCTAGAATTGCCATGCTTAAGGCTTGCCATAACTCCATTGTGTTCCAGTTTGTAGCAAATCCAAGTAGGGTTTGTCCCTATTTGTGTCCTTTTTCATTTCTCCTGGTCAAGCACCTTATGTTTAAAATGAGTATAAGCCATCAAAAGCAATACTCTCTTATCAGTAGCAAAATGCTTTGTCTTTTTGTTGAACTTTTTGAGTTTGGCCTGTTGACATCTTAGGTTCAAAGTAAGACTTCTAAGTCTGTCAGAGTGATCATGATGTGATCTGTGGCATATCAGCACATGTTTTGAATGCAGAATTGCAAGTGTGAGCTGAGTACAGTCCTCTCTGCAAAGCAGCACAATGTAG
This sequence comes from Dendrocincla tyrannina, assembly GCA_035047865.1. NCBI lineage: Eukaryota > Metazoa > Chordata > Aves > Passeriformes > Dendrocolaptidae > Dendrocincla > Dendrocincla tyrannina. Next base: position 118,598,802 of record JAWWMP010000081.1, read on the forward strand.
AATTGTGTGTCAGAAGCAAGTGGTGATGCCTTAAATGGGAAGTCCCAGGGACAGAATGAAAGGAAACAATGAAAAGATAAGAGACAGAGGTGCTGTCTCAGGACCTTGCTCTGTAGTGTCAGCTGCCAAAGGCAGAGCCATTTGTGCACCATTGACAGGTGCTGTACTGATGAGTACTATTAGTAGCTGGTAAAATGCTTCTCCAGTTTATACAAATGTAAAAATGTGCTTCTCCTTTGCATCACTGGAGGAAATTAAAATGGCCTAGCAGATTGCTGCAGGTCTTTCTTATAAAGCCTGTGCTTCTGTTAGTATAACCTACATCTGCTCTAAGAGAATTTACCAGCATAGTACTATCTGCAAAGTTTTTTTTATGTAGACTCAGAATAGGAAGTTACGTTCTTTTTTAATTCTTCTCATAGTTGCTCTTGTTCTTCCTAGTGTTCCATTGCCATTTTTATGCTTAATATGTTGTGAGATCTAATCAATTGCAATAATTAAAATGTACTGTGTGTGGAATGATGCACAACTTTAATTACACAACGTCCCAGACAAATAAAAGCTTGAGTTTCTTACTTTAGAAGAAAACAAACTACTGTACTTTGTTGTAAATTTTTTTCACCAAGAACAGACTTATAGATGATATGCATAAAACACTTAAAGTTCCAGGTCTGCTATACTGTATATTTTATTAAAATAGCTGCCACAGTTCAGGCTTGTGAGTTACCAGCATATGAATGAATGGCTGGAACAAACAGATAGATGGTTGTTTTCAATAAAACACCCTGGGTGGCAACTCTTAACAGGGAAATTTTGTGTTCAAGACCTATAAAATGCATAGAGTTTTAGCAATGTTGCATGGTGCAAGAAGGGGTGCTATTCACTGACTCACCTCTTTTCTAGGATCTTTTGTGCGCTGGCTAGCATTTAGGCATAAAGTAAATTTCCTATGACAGACCAAAATGCCAGTGTTTCCTAATTAAAATCAGTTTGATGACAATTGGGCCGACACGTTCTTACAGTTTTCTCTTTTTTTACAAACAATGCATGTCAACTAATTAGGTCCTGGTATTATACAGCTTTTTCCAGTGCTGTTATTTACATTCTGATGCTGGCCACAATGAGGCTCCATCAGCTTGACAGAAACAGCCAGCTCAACAATTCAGACCTCTGCCTTGTTCATTGGTTCTTTGAATTCTGAAAATATAATTATGTTATTGAGTATTTTAGAGAACTCAAGCCTGCATTAGTTATTTCCCAGTGATTTCAGTGAGGTGAGTAACCTAGTATACCTTATTTAAGCTTCCAATTTTATTACAGTGAAATCTGATACATGCAACTTTCACAGTTTGAAAGGCAGTTATTGCTCTCTTACAGAGTTGCCTTTTGTCTGCCTCTGTCCTAGCTACAGGACATTGCAAATGTCATTAATCAGCCCTGCCCAGGTATGCAGTGTTACTGCTCTCATTCTTTACTAAGATTGGCTTCTTTCGCTGATGTGGGTAGCAGAAATTTTAAAGGGATATATAGCCCTTCTAAATAGGATAGATTAACCTAAAGATGTTTTCTGCATGGGCTGTGTGAAGGATGAAAGCAGGTGGTCCACAATTCACTTCAGCAAGAGAAATGAATGGATCTTATTTCTCCAATAAATATGGTTTAAAATAATAATAATAATAATAATAAAAGACAGAAGCAGCACTGTTAGGGAGAAATACAAATAAATGCATTTGAAATAATTCAGAATACAAAAGGTGATACCTGTTCTGTACAATTACCAGATAGAAAAGGCCAAAGATACCACATAAGTACAAGATGATGCCAAATAAAGACTCTCGCACCATGAACAATTTCACTTTGTGCTTAGAAAGCTGAATTTTTGCTTAATAACCCATAGACGAAACAAGTTCCATGATATTTTTCTCAAAGCTACAGTGAGGTGGCCTTTCCATCTCTGGAGCCATTATTACCACTGTGGCCAGTCTTTCTGCATACATTCTTCACAATTGCATTCTGCTTAGCTGCATTTCACTTTACTTGAGTGTTCCAGCAATTTTGTCAGACTTAATGTGTCCTTGGAACACCACTAAATGGATTTAACAGTAACATTTCTGAGAAATTGCAAGCAAATGCTTTAGGAATGAGCTTAAACTGAGCTTTAAACCAGAAAACAATTTATTTTAGTATTTCTATTAGAAACTTGGATTTACTTAGGACTTCCAACCAAAACAATGTATTTTTTCCAAGTAAATTGTTATAATAATTTTTGTATCACTTTAACACTTCACACACCATCTCAAAGCTGCTTATATTCCTTAGAGTATAAATATCTAAACTTTGTGGTAAAACCATTAGGTTCTCTGATATTTTTTTTCTCATAATATTGGCTCAGTAAATGAGAATGACCAGCTATTCCAGGCAAAAATGGAAGTTTGGGAGGTATGGAGATGCCTAAACTTTATCAAAATGGCTTTTATCCATCATGGGATGGTTTATATGGCACCAGACCTGCTGGAGATGGTTGCAGTTCTCCTATCTAAAAGGGGGGAAAGATAGGAGCATTGGCAGGGCTGATGGAAAGAGCTCTAAACTAGCTTTGAAGGAGAAAGGAGATAAGACCAGGCTTGCTAGAGATGAGTCTGGGGGTGTCATGTCAGTTTTGGGGGTGAAATTGATAGCCTGCCTGAAGTGCATCTGCAGCAATGCCTTCAGCACAGGTAACAAACAGGAGGGGCTGGAGGCCATTGTGCAGCAGAAAAGCTATAATGTAGTCATCATGGAAATATGGAGGGATGACTTGCATGTCTGGAGTGTGGCAGTGGATGTTTATAAACTATTCAGAAGGAATAGGTGACGAAGGAGAAGCAGTGGGCTGGCTCTGTACATTAGAGAGTGTTTCAATTGTATAGACCTCCGAAACAGTCATGGTAAGCTTGAGTGCCTATGGGTGAGAATCAAGGAGAAGGCTGGCAAGGCAGACTGGGTGTCTGTTACAGACCATCCAGCCTAGATGAAGAGGCAGATGAAGTATTCTGTAAGCATATGGCTGCTATTTCACTATTGCCAACACTTGTTCTTTTGGGACACTCTAAGTTGCTGGATGCCTGCTGGAAGCTCAACACAGAAGAGAGAAAGTCTAGGAGGTGTGAAAGTCCTGGAGTGTGTGTAAAATAATTTACTGATGTGGCCGGTAAGCGAGCCTACCAGGGGTGGTGCCCCACTAAACCTGCTGTTTACAAGCAGAGAATGGCTGGAGGAAGATGTGGTGGTTGGAAGCCGTCTTGGCCATGGAGCCCACAACATGATAGTTTTCAATACTTTGTGAAGTAGGGAAAGGGGTCAACAAAACCTCCACCTTGGACTTCCAGCAGGCAGACTTTGACCTGTTCAGGACACTGGTTCAGAGTTCAGAAACATTCTTAATAACAGTGGGGTCCAGAAAGGCTGGACATACTTTTAGAAGGAAATCTTAAAGTCACAGGACCAAGCCATTCCTATGTACCAAAAGACAAACCAGCAGGGAAGATCAGCCAGGCTGAACAGGGACCTTTCACGGGAACTCAGGAAAAAAAAGAGAGTATAGGACCTTTAGAAGAAGAAGCAGACAAGTCAGAAGAGTACAAGGATGTCATTAGGTCATGTAGAGAGAAAATGAGAAAGAAGAAAGCTCAGCTAGAACTCAATCTGGCCACTGCTGTGAAAGATAATGAAAAATGGTTTTATAAATACATCAACAACAAAAAGAGGGCTATGGAAAATCTCCATCCTTTATTGGATGCCAGAGGGAACATTGCCACCAAGGATGAGGAAAAGGCTGAGGTACTTAATGCCTTCTTTGCCTCAGTCTTCAACAGAAAAAACATTTATTCTCTGGATAATTGGCCCCCTGAGCTGGTAGACAGAGACCTGGGAGCAGAATAGACCCTCTGCAATCCAAGAGGAAGTAGTTAGTGACCTACTGTGTCATTTAGACACTCACAAATCTGTGGGCCTGGATGGGATGTACCTGAGGGAACTGACAGAAGAGCTTGCCAAGCCACACTCCATCATTTATCATCAGTCCTGGTTAACCAGACAGGTCACAGATGGCTGGAGATTAGCTAATATGACATCTACAAAAAGGGTCAGAAGGAACTACAGGCCTGTCAGCCTGACCTCGATGCCTGGTAAGGTTATGGAACAGATTATCTTGAGTACAATCACATGGCATGTACAGAACAACCAGGACATCAGGCCCAGCCAGTAAAGGTTTAGGAAAGGCATGTTCTGCTTGGCCAACCTGATCTCCTTTTATGACCAGCTGACCCGCTTGGTGAATGAGGGAAAAACTGTGGATGTAGTCTACCTGGACTTCAGTAATGCCTTTGATACTTTATTTCTAGGAAGCATTTGTGTACTTACACATTTTGATAATTACAAGAAACTGAGTTCACCTTCATACTACTTCCTTTTTAACATCTTGCTCTCAACCTGTTTCAGGGCCAATGCCTCCAATTCTTGTAGTATCTGATTTTTTTTTCTAGACATGACAATTAGGCAGGACTAGTCTCTTGAAAAATGATTCTTGTTTATTCTTCTTAACTTTGATTTTTGGCTCATAAATTTATGCTGGTCTAGGAAGCTGTGCACTATGTAGTACTAAATTAACAGCTGATAAACAGTCATTCTCAAGCAATTGCCTGCACTGTGCAAAGTGTTACATAATTACAATTAATGAAGAAAATTAATAATGTTCAGCACATTAGCAGGAACTGCATATTAACTTGATAACATGCAAAACTAAATATCACCTCCTATTTTAGTTTTAAAATTGTAAGACTAGTCATGGCTTGCTTTCTGAAATGAATTGGCTTACTGGAGGCAGTAAAGCAATCAGGTTTTGACCATGGTTAAGATGATTCTAATGTTTTCTCTCTGTGTAAAATTCAAAACGATAGAACAAAATAATGAATTCAGCAGCCAAAGCAGCTTCCACTATTCTGTGTTTATTTGACACATGCATATTTGAAAGGATTTAAGCAACCCCTGACAAGTACATTTCTATCAGTCTAACCGAAATATTGTTTGTTTTGTTTTACAGATTTTGGCCATTGTGTCCATTCTGTTCATCGTACTGTCCACTATTGCTTTATCTCTTAACACACTGCCAGAGCTTCAAGAAATAGATGAATTTGGGCAGCCAAATGACAACCCTCAGCTAGCACACGTTGAAGCTGTGTGTATTGCTTGGTTTACCATGGAGTACCTTTTGCGTTTTCTGTCCTCACCAAATAAGTGGAAGTTCTTCAAAGGCCCATTAAATGTCATTGACTTACTGGCCATCTTGCCATACTATGTCACCATTTTCCTCACAGAGTCCAATAAAAGTGTTCTGCAGTTCCAAAATGTCAGACGTGTGGTTCAGATATTTCGTATTATGAGGATCCTAAGGATTCTTAAGCTCGCCAGACATTCAACAGGCCTTCAGTCTTTAGGTTTTACACTCAGGCGGAGTTACAATGAATTGGGCTTGTTGATATTATTTTTAGCCATGGGAATAATGATATTTTCAAGTCTTGTATTCTTTGCTGAGAAGGACGAGGATGCTACAAAGTTTACAAGTATCCCTGCATCATTCTGGTGGGCAACAATCACTATGACTACAGTAGGATATGGTGACATTTATCCTAAGACCTTATTAGGTAAAATAGTTGGAGGACTTTGCTGTATTGCTGGAGTGCTGGTCATAGCCCTGCCCATACCAATTATTGTGAACAATTTCTCAGAGTTTTATAAGGAGCAGAAGAGACAGGAGAAGGCAATTAAAAGGAGAGAAGCACTTGAGCGAGCTAAAAGAAACGGCAGTATTGTCTCCATGAATCTGAAAGATGCCTTTGCTCGCAGTATGGAAATGATAGACGTAGCAGTAGATTCAGGTAAGCTTGGAGAAGCAGTCAGCCCAAAGGAGACATTTGATGACAACCACCTGTCCCCAAGCCGGTGGAAATGGGCCAGGAGGACAATGTCTGAAACAAGCTCAAACAAGTCTTATGATAACAAGTACCAAGAAGTTAGTCAACAAGACTCCCATGAGCAGTTAAACAATGCTGCAGCATCCTCCAGCCCACAGCACCTCAGTGCCCAAAAACTGGAGATGTTGTATAATGAAATTACTAAAACTCAGTCTCAGCCTAATCTTAATGCTGGCTACCAAGACCAGTCAGCAAAGCCACCCATGTATGAAGAAGAAATAGAAATGGAAGAAGTTTCAGGTCAGAGAGATCCATTGCCAGCTGGACCTACGGACATCGTAACAGACATGAGAAGCACATCCAGTATTGACAGTTTTGCCAGCTGTGCAACTGACTTCACGGAAACAGAGAGATCTCCCCTCTCTCTGTTTCCTGGCTCTCACTTGCAAATGAGATTTCCAACTGATGCTGTTAACCTGGAAGAAAACCAAAGAGCAAGGAGTTCTCAGTTTATACCAATTGCAAAGGACAGAGGATTTTCTCCAACCGATGTCACCTTTGACTATAATCCAATCAGCAGAGCTCTTATCAGTGATGGCAGTGGGTCCCAAACTGTTTTACATGGTCATTTGCATTTTGATACTGCCATGGAAAGCCCCAAAAGTTCTCTGAAAGGTAGCAACCCCTTAAAATCTAGATCCCTTAAAGTTAATTTTAAAGACAATAGAAGTGGCGCTCCACAAACTCCACCAAGCACCGCAAGGCCACTGCCAGTGACGACGGGAGCAGACTTCACACAGGCCACCCCTCAGCACATCAGCACCATTCTCCTAGAAGAAAATTCTCCACAAGGTGAACGACCTGTACTTGGTGCTGATGCATCTGCACTTTGTCAGGGACCTGCTAAAAGATCATCCCCTCTCTTTCCCAAGCAAAAGATTTTCACTTTCCCTTCGAAAGAGAGAAGGAGCTTCACTGAAATAGACACTGGAGAAGAAGAAGAGTTTATGGAGCTACATGGTATGAGACATGAAAAACAACAGGATGTCAAGACAAATTGCTGTGGGGATAAACACAGTGACGGCAACAATTTAACAGGGGAGCCACAGGTCAGCTCTTCACCCAAAAGCATGAGCCACAACTGTACTCAAGACATTTACCATGCTGTGGGTGAGGTAAAGCCAGACAGTAACCCAGAAGGTCACAAAATGGAAAATCATTTATTTGCCCCAGAAATTCATTCAAGTCCAGGAGAAACTGGTTATTGTCCCACACGCGAAACTAGCATGTGACTAGTTACAGAAGCAATAAAAATACCTTTTCTTAAAACATTGCTAGTAATGCCTATGAACTAAAACATGGAAAGCCTCAACAAAAGTGCATAAAATGTTATTTTTGCATGGCATGAAGAGTTGTTTAGTTTAAATACTGTTTAATTTTAAAAAAAAATAAAAAAGACTGCTTTTTGTAACAAACTGAAAAAAAAAACAGGGAAAAATGACTCAAGAATGGTGAATAAAATAAAGAGAGCTCTGTTAGGAGCCAGTGTTCTGCAACATCTGACATTTTTGATCCTTTCACTTATGATTGTAGACAGGTTTTGAACTCTTTTAACTTTTTTTTTTCTTGGTTACAATGAATTTTAGAATTTGCACATGAAAGGATGACATGTCAATGCATGCGTTCATAAAGATGTGAAACAAGGTGCTTTGAGCTTGCAAAATGCATATATTTGTAAATAGTTTGGGGTTGGGGGGACAGCTACTGTTAACAAGGATTTATGGAAAAAGTATTTCCTGGGACACAGGTACTTCCTTCACAGCGTGCTGCCTGGAGGTTTTGTATAGACTTATGTTGCAAAATTGCAACTTCTACTTAAAGCATCTCACGTATCTTGCTTTCTGTTAAAAAGCTCATGAGTATATCTGTTAATTAATGACTACAGTATTTTAGTTTGTGCTGTAAATCATGATGGTTTTTTTATTTGCATAACTTCAGTTATTGCATTTGTCGGTTTATTTAATGATGTTGTGAGGAAAAGCAAAGATTTAATGACCAGAACTTGAAGCATTTCATATTTTTATAGAAAACTGGCAACATTTCATAACTGAAGAAAAACTTCCATTTAAAAATTAAAAAAAACATAGTTATTTCTGTGGCAATAAATAGTGCCAAATGGCTACACGGATATATACAAAAGTTTTCAATCTCTTAGAATATAACTTGGTATGAAAAATACTTCCCATGCTCTCTTTTTTTTTTCTTTTGGTTTAAAACTATTTGCTTCGACATGATCTGTGAGCTCTCTTTCCTTTTGTTTTGCATACTCATACTTCAGTAATGGTGATGTTGAAGCGATTGTGGTGTAAGGACATAACAGACAAGCTTTGTAGGGGAACTAACACCTTTCGTTATCATGAATCATATAGCTGGAGAAAAACAGGCTCTAAGTACATGTGATTTGCCCCAGATCTTCCATACCCCAAAGTTTGCCTGTGTTTTTGAGTTCAATAATTTGGACTGACAGAAGACATCAAGTGGCTCATGAACTTTTCTTCAACACATCCTTCAATGTTCCAAAATGGAGTATAGGCATTCCGCTATACTTGAATAAACAGAAATGTCAGTCATTTCACTGACAAATGCCAAAGCATCTTTGGTTCCTCTGACTTCTCCAGCATTGTAAAAGAAAGATGCTGAACCAAAGCCTTCATTACAAAGTACCCATCTAACCACTGTCTGAAAAAAGTTATTTTTTATTTTAGCCAGCATCCTTAGTTTCCTATGCTATAATATAAAAAGGCTTATAGATTGCTTTAATTATCTAAATCATCAAAAGCTTTTCAATTCATGAATTCTCATCATAAGCAAATGTATGCAGTTACACAGTCATGTCCTACAAAATATTCCCCCCCCCCTTTTTTTTTTTCCTTAGGAAGCTCAAAAGCACTTTAGACCAGCTAATGCATGGTTTTGAACAGCAGACTTCTACTTACCATTGTGGATGTAGGTTAATTTTTCTCATGTCATTTTTTGTGACTTACATAAGTAACAACCAGGCACCTAATGCATATAATGTAAAGGAACAAGAATTTTTATTGCTACATTGCCCTTTGCTTGAAATGGCTGGGCTGATGTCACGGACCTCTCTCAAGCCTGACCCATGGAAAAGAGACAAGTCTGAAGAGCCCCAAAATAAGGATCCTGGTGACTGGGCCAAACAATGAGCACAGCACAAAAGTTTGGTTTAAGAAAAAATTTATATATTTCCATAAGTTTTCTTATTTCTGTAACAAGATAATGTTGAGGTGTCTCTTCAGTCATTCGAATAACTGAGAATATGTCTTTTTTTCAAACAATGTCTGGTCATTAATTCTCAAAATAAAAATGATTTTTTTGTCTTTAGTTGCAGTTCATTGCAACTTGTTGCTGCATTCAGTTTTACATATTTATATGGCATTCTGTGTAACATTTTTCAATTATGTTGTGTCTCATTGTCCCAAAATTTAGCTCTTGAGTATTTTATAGTCATTAATCTTCTATATTTATTTTTTAGTTCCTGGATATTTTCAGTGACTAAAACCAAATGCCAGTCAATTTTTATATGCCTGAAATGTTGGTTTGTATTTTCTATGTGCAGTTTTGCGAAATCACATGGGCCTGTTAGATCTGCCTTTACATCCTAGTGAACTATTGAAGTCCAAAATAAGACCAAATGGGACCTGGTTCCATGATCTGGATCCACAGAAAATTCCCATTCAAGACAATGTTGTTCTGGCAAGATTGAGGTCTATGTTGTGTTCCTTCTGTGTGCTTCTTCTCCCAGCTGACCCTTACACTTTGGAAAAGCCCCCTCAGACCTGTGTCACTTGATGGAAAGGGAGAAGTCCAGCCATAGGGATCATATTGCAGGAACAGTGATTTGATTCCTTAAGCTCTTCTGAGCTAAACTTTATGCAAAGCTTATTCTGCCCTATTAAAAGCACTAAAAATTCAGAAGTGGTAAAATCAAGGCCTTGATCCTTGTGCAGATGAATTTCCCCTCAAACCAATGGGAGCCTGGTGGAAAAAGGGACTGATTGAAATACAAATAAGGATGACAAGAGTCTCTCCCTCTTGATGAAAATCAAGAGCAGCTTTAACTAAATAAATTGAATGAAAGACCAGGCCCTTGCTGGCTGCCATATATTAGATGTTTTCAGAGAAGAACATTTATTTTGAAAGCAAAAGAAATGCAATTCACTTTGTTAACAGATGTATTTTTTTTAATCTTGGAAGCAAAATGATCAAGCTTTAGAAGTGCTTTTGCTGTAATTTCATTATATACTTTTGACTATGCTGAATACTATTTCCAGAAGCACAGGTTTAGACGTGGATTTTCCAGTCTTGACTGCATATACTGGATCCCACTTCTGGATACCTAGCTCATGTATAATTCCTGACTAAAACATCTACTTGAGCAGTTGCAGGACTGGATCTAGCTTTCAGTCCAGTACAGCAGGTGTAAGAAGTGCAGTCCACAATCATTTTGTTCATCGTGAATCAATATGCAGCAAATTATGCAAAATTACACGAGTATATTCTTCTGTTTTTCTGAAACTTTGTAGCCATTTCAGACTTATTACCCATTCACCACAGTAAGGGGAGAATGTGTGTGAGTTCTGGAGTCAGTCTCCAGTTCCAGCTGTGCGACTTCAAAACAACTTAAGGAGTCTTAGGAAGAAGTAACTCCCCTGTGCACCTGAAAGGGGTCTGACTCCTCATATCACTGGAAAATGAAGAATGTTCAGGGAGATAGCTTTGCAATTAATCTATTTTTTATATTTTTTATGAACAGCAGAATCCTGAATCAAAGTTTTAATTCCTTTTCAATGATGAAACCAAATGCACATATTTAAAAAATGTTCACAGAGTAGTTAAAACAGTTGTTGAGTAATAGTCACATTAATTCAATTCTGGGTGGGGTGGGGGGAAAAATATGTCGCACAAACTGCAAAGGAAGTTCCTAGAGGAAAGCTGTTTACAGGGGAAGCATACAACATAACGTAAAGAATGTAACATGGTGTAGGAAGTTTTTGCACTACAGAATTTATATAAAATACAGTTTTTTAAATGAAAACACAAAAGGCCTTTTAATGCTACATTGTATAGAACATAGGAGCCTCTGTGCTAATGCAGCAATCTAATGCACTGTGTCCTCACTTCACAATTGGTCTCAAAATTCAAACATTATTGATGTCAGAGAGGTGATATCTGATCTAATACTAGAGCAACTGATTTGAAGAGCTTTTTAGCACACTTCTTTGTAACCCAAAGTGTGTACAGACAATTATATTTTTACCTATAACATTCAGAAATCAAAATGACATTTGGCTTCTGGAGTTGTTTCCTAACAGATTAACACCTGGCAACATATTTGTATTCCTTGAAAAATGAGTTATTTTAAAAGTAGGCCTCTTCCCCTCCGTGTTGACTGAACTTCTGTTTGCTTCAAGGTTTACCTTCAAATTATTTAATTAGTTCCTTCAACCTCATCTCTAAACCACAATCCAGTACAAACGCCAGCTTCTTTTTGAAGCCCTATTGCAAATACATTTAGACTAGTAAAAATATCCAAGGCTTACCTAACTGGCTTTTTCATTCAAGTAACTTTTTAATCACTTGGATAGAAAATAAATTTTCATTCATGGAAAAAATATTTTAAAAGCAAAATAATGCAACAATTACGCTTTTTTTTTTTCAAAGTAGCCAGCACAGATCAAGCAAGAAATGCAAATTCAGCAAAGGGGGAAGAAGGGCAGGAAACTGTAAGTAAACAAGGCATGTTTTAGTATACTGTATAAAACAAGACATAATAAGTCATATATAAAAGTCCTTGTTCACACCTAATGAGGAAAAATGCCAGCAGTAAAAGATTTAATTCCAATCCTTCTCCGTCTTAATTTTTATCTTAGAACCAACAGGTCTCTACTGAGTTTTTCAGTGATTCTATTACCCACCTGCCACATGAACATCTGATCTCCAATTGTTTTTCAGACTTTCCTGAAAAGATACCAGGTGTTGCTATCTTTGTTGATCTTTCGATCTCTTGCCATTGCCCTCCAAACACCAATCTTCTCTTCTTGGGAGCAGTTAGAAGGCCACTCACCCAACAAGGTGATAGGTGTGTCTTGTTTGTCTGGAAAGTGTTTTGATAGTCTGGTGCAAATGGCAAGACCAACTCTGTTGCAGTTGAACCAAGGAACAAGAACTGAGTGTCACCTCTCCCTGTTATTGTTGCACAGTTTCATGTTTTCTAGTTTAAACTGCTCCAAGTCCTCCAGTATCCCCCACAACATCTCCATGCTCCATGCAAGATGTTTCAGTGTTTTTGCAAGAACTTTTGTAAAGCCTGGTAAATGCTAATAAGAGAGCCATCAGTCTAAGTGTGAATATTTGTCTCTTGTCCAGTCTGGTTTTACTACTTAGTGATACTCAGTTTAAACTCCAGCTGAAATGCTTTCTAAAAGAGATCAGGTGTTCTGGGAGCCAAACCCTTTGCAGGTCCTTATCAGTTTCCTTACTAAGGAAAGGTTAGGTGACTGGCAGGCAAAAATAAGAGACAAAATTGTTTGCATCATGTGATGTTTTCTTGTTTAGTGATCATACACCCTGGGACATCTGCAGGTGGGGTAATGTACTTATCTTTGTATTTATTTTGTTGCAGGTTTAAACAGTACTTTTTGAAAATGTTGTGTTATGCTATTTAGGAAGTATTACCCTTTAATACAATGGAGATTTCTTCCAAAACAGCAGTGATACCTTATAGTCCTATATTGATGGCTATTTAATTTTCTTTTATGACCCCACACAGATCTAGATGAATTCCATTGTGGAACAAGGAAGCAGTAGACAAATATTACTGCTCTTTTTACTTAAAAGTAGCTAAAGAACATGGTATTAGCTAACATTTGATCCCAAAAAAGAGATAAGATTATCCCAATTAAACCTATCAAAAAAACAGAATGGTGACCTGTCATTACCTTAGACATTGACTGTAGTCCTATGATTAATGTAAACCCTGAATCTAAGGACAGTCTGTGTAATTAATTTTATTGAGGTAATTTTTTAACCCAAATAGGTATATAAATATATTTTCAACACTAGCAGGAGTAATGTACATTTCTAAATCTGGAAGCCTATGACTATGTTTACCCTGGCATCTTACTGGAAATCAAGACAGCTCTCTTGTCATGAATGTGTCAGCTCTCCCTGCTTCTCATGCTTTGGTTCAAATCACAGAGCAATCCTGGGACATGCAAACTGGACTAATTTTAGATGAAGCCGAACCAGAAAACTCCTTCCTTAAGGGCACCTGCTGTGCTGCAACCAGGATAAAGCATTCAGGCCCTGGTACTAGATGAGAGCTAGTCCAGAATTGAACCCTGATACACATAGTGCAAATGTAGTGATACACATTGTGCAAACAGCACAAACTGTTTTCCTCAACAAATCTGCTTGTTAATGTAGACATAGATTATCTCTCCCATGGTTACTGTCTCCAGTCAATGTAGACTTAGCTAAATCCCTTACTCAAGCAAATTTTGTCATTGTCATCAGTAGTATTGCATAAAAATATATAGCCAAAGATGAAACTGTCACCAGTGTGTTCCCCAGCTTAGCCCAGGTGGAATCATTTAAACAATAAATTCCTCATAAGTTTAGAATAGTTGTGGTTTGTAGTTTGGACAAAACTCTTATATACTGCATAGTTCTACAGTCAATTTACTCTAAAGCTGGTGTTATATTTGATGGAGACAGTACAGACAGCACTAGACGGACTTACTCCAGAATCAGTGGAGTTATTAAACTGACTGCAAGTAGCCCTATTTCACTTAACAGTAACTCTTACTTTCTATGGTATGAATAAAAGCAAACGGCTGTGCAATGATGGAGGATCAGAAGCCCAGCTTGAGTGTTTTGTGCTGATCTACCATGTCTAGATATATATTTCCATTTCAGTGACCAGTGGAAATTTATTTGAATTGAGGAACTAGTAGGGTTTTCATTGTGTGCTGAGTTGCTCTGATGTCTCAAGCATACCTTGTAAAAGGTAACATGAGAAACAAAAAAACTATTTCTATATTACTTTTTTTTAATGATTTCAAGGTGAAGGACATAAGCTTTATAGTGATATTTTTGCTCTAAGTTTTGCTCAGATAGCATCTCTCAGTGGAGGTTCAGAATACAAAACATTTATGCCTGTTCTTACAGTCCTTAAGCAGAACACCAATGGGAATTCTGCCTGTATAAAACTGAAGGATGGAGCAATATATATTATAGCATTAGGCAAAAGGAACAGTTTCTATCACATTACAAAATGGGGGGAGGGGGGGAAGCGGGAACCATTGTTGGGGACAATCATGGGTACTTCTGCTAGGATGCAGAGTTCTGGACTTATACCTCTAAATTTTCACAGTTATGAAGAGTTTTTCCTATATAACTCTTCTAAAAGTCAAAGGAGCCATGCTGATAAAATGAAACATGGAGGGATTAGTGTATAAAGAAGCTGAGCGTTGAATACATAGCCTATTGCTTTAAGATCACTGTAAATATCAACTAAAAATATGTACTAACTCATGTTTATACATTATTACTGTGTTAGTTTCATAGATACAGTAGCATGACTATTATTAGTTTTATTGAGTTTAATGAACTTTACTTTGTATTCCTCTGTGAATGCTCTGAATGCTGCAGACAAAAAAAGCACAACAGTATTTTTTCAAGTTCTCTTGGGGCGATCGTAGTGTCTTCACTATTGTTCAGTTTTACAGATTTAGCAACATTTCATCATAAATTGCTGTATTAATAACATATCTTTCTTTAAAAGTACTGTCGCTAGGAGATAAAAGCATATGTGATAAGTCTTGTCTAATTTCATTCATGCCTTTACAAAATGCCCCAGACATTTTGTGGGAGAATATGCTGCTTTTGCTTCATGCATTGTTTGTATTTGGGGGTGGGGCAGGGAAATAATAGGGCATTTTGCAATGGTAATTGCATCAAACATGTTTTTTTCATTATTATTGTATTTGTTAGAAACATTTTGATTTAGTTTCTTTCTGTAGATAAAACTTTGGCAATAGCTTTATTTTTTCAACTAACCATTTGATTTCACTAGACTAATAACTTCTCACATTTAGTGGTATTCGTATCAATGTCTCCATATCAGCTGCATTTTAACTTCATAAAAAAGGAAATGTGATTATTATTTTTGTCACAATAGATTTTGCTGATCAACTAAATATTTCTGCACCAATCTACATATTAATATGCATGTTGTAGTCTGTACAATTGTTCAACATCAAAATATCTGTTTAATTTATGTCAAATGTCTGTAAAATAAATGCATTGTTCTCCATTTCAGTCTGATAGAACAAGCAGGATAGTAAATAAATGTGTAAATGAATCATCTGTGTCTCATTTCAGTTCTCTTCATGAAACCACTTTACATTGAACATTGCATATATACCAAAACAATAATCCATAATGTCTTTAGATTTCATTACTTAACAATATTATAAAGGGATCTCTGGCAGACAATATGTACAGAAATAAATCACTTGGCTATGCAAATAAAGTCAGAATCCATTATTTTTAAAAAAAAAATTAAATGCAATGCTTCTAAACCTTTTTTTGTCCTCTCTGTTCAGAATTACTGCAAATTATTACTTACACTGTCATAGATACAAAACCTCAAATGACTTTACAAGTGTGAGTAAACATTATTGCCTACAGGATAGAAAGCAGAAGCATGGCAAGATTTAGTAGCCCTTTTTTGGTCACTCAAACCTAAGTACCTCAGCCTAACATTCAGATTAGTGGATAAATAAATTTCTTGTTCAGCTTACTAGTAAGCAACAACTCAGCTCGGACCTCATCACCTTCTTGCCTAAAGTGCACCCAGTTTTAAGTAGGCCAAAAACTGTAAGAGAAAATTTAAGTTGTAATGGGAGTTATTTTACTCCGCTGAGTCAGGGAAATAACTGATTTTTTTTTTTTTACAGACAAAGTTTTGCATCAAATCCACCTACAATAGAGCAACTCTACCATTCAGAAAATAAGGAATACGATTTGCTCACCTTCACATTAGAAAGCTATTTTTTTTAATTTCTACATCTGAAGAGCATTACAGTGAAATAAAAATGGAAATCCAAACTGATCCCTTTGGTGACTATAATGATAATAGTTTCTATGAGAGAGCACAGGGAAATGCTTTAGTTTCACAACCTCACTGTGCTATGTATCTCTTAATACAGCATTCACTGCATGGCAGAACTCCCCTTTCAGCTTTTAATCTAAGGGTTCCCTCTATGAATGTGCAGCACTGTAGATGAGTCTAAATTTCTTCCATCTTCCTATTCTATCTCAAACATATTCCCAACCTCCTCTTTCCTTAAAAATGAAACCCACATCCTTCTTATTGCTTCTCCCAGTCCCTTATTCTTAGCATTGATCTAAATAATGGCATCCTAAGGAAAGCATTTTGGGATTTATATATTATTCAATAACCAAGTAGTCTGAAGCCCACATATCTAATGATGGAACCCAAAAGTATTTGCAAAACTGCAGTTCTACATGATTCCATCCTGCAGCAAGACCTGGGCCTTGTATACATCCACTGAACCTCCAGATTTTGACTGCACTGAAAGGTCACATAGGAGAAAAAAGGTGGAGCATTTTCCAAAAAGCACTGAGTCTGATCAGTCAAGAGACCAAGATACACCACTGTAGTTCCAAGCTCAAAATCTCTTCAGTCATGCCATGAACTTAGGAGATCTTTCTTGTTCTAGCTATTTCATTTTTCCCGTTTTCTCCTCTCCCTCTAGTCTTTCTTGGAGAGCACATTTCAAAAAAATGTCTAGCATCCTGGCATCTCACCCGGCTCTGAAGTGGCCTGAGAAAGGAACTGATTCAATGCTAGCAAGGAAATAAAATACAGAAAATATCCACTATTTTATTGGTGCAATCTGACCTTTGACTGAGCACAAATGCAGCTAGATAGCAAGCAAACTATTTTATGGTAACCTGCAAATGTGATACATGGTTGGGATTAGGTTCCAAAGAAAGAAATATTCTTGGCGGACCAGGAATAGAGCAGGTCAATATAGATCATACTGACAAAGTACTGAGATGGCAGTGTTAGCATAAAAGTATCCTTCCCTAAACTATTCAGAGAAAAAAAAATCAAACATTTCTAGATATAAATATTAGGAAAGGAAACAACATATATAGTCAGGATATAATTAAACCTTAATTTACTGTATAGGCTTAAATCATGGTTCTGCTGATTCTCTGAATGCAAATTTTCATTGGCTGTAGAAAAAAGCTATGTCAAAAGTTGAATAAAATTGGTTCAGACCATTTTTTTTCTCCAGGAAGCCATGACCATTCTTCTATCTCAAAGAAAGATTCATGTAAATAAGCAGGCACTTTTCAATATTTCAACACTATTTTCTTCTCAGTCATACACTGAAATGATACCAGAACTGCAAAATCTAGTCATTTTCATTTCATCAGTATATGATAAAAACACTAATCAAAATCATAACTGCATCTTGAAAGAAACACAGAGATTTTGACTTATATTTTTTGTTCTGCACTAGAACAAAAAATGGGAACTTAAACATTGTCACTGAAAACCCATGCAGCACACATCAATGGTATGATTAATGCCCTTCCTTCAAGGGCTTACTGTCTGTTGGCTTAAAACTACAAACACTTTGTCTTAATGAGGATTTTATCTGGTGCTAGTTGCTACAGGTTAGCCAAGATGAAGTTAAATGCTAAATTTTCCTTTCTAATGAAGATACAGTCACAAGGGGCAAGACTATAGAGACAAAAATATTTGTTAATCACCAATGTGCCTTCAAATGCATTAATCTGTATCTTAAAAAGCATTTAATAATGTTGAGCTGCTATAACTATAAAGTACATTTTATTTGCAGAAAGACATACCAAGCATACAGCACTAGAAGGAATACATTATTAAGCTATTATAAATAAGCATGGTTTGTTTTGTTGTCTCTCACCCTTCATACTCATGTTTTCTATAGATCATCATCTTTCTCATGCTGGAAATCAGCACAGAACAATTTATTGCTAATCTCTGCTAAACTACCATTTAGGTATTCCTACTGTAAAACATTCACGTTGAGTTATGTTATCATTCACTGTTATTAAATTTCTAATGAAACTATTGTATTTTGCAGAAGAAATCTATTTTCATGATTTTCTCTCTTATGTTGCAGTTTTCAAATGGCAATTTGCCATTATTCTTCAAAATCTCTTACCGAGTCAATTTGTTTCTACTAGATGGCAAGAGGTGAGTTGTCGACTGTGAAGTATCAGCACATTATCTATATCCATGTTATTGAAGTTAAAAAACCTTCTTAAGATAGTTTTGCAATTTAGTGCATTCATTATGGAAAATAGTTCAAAGTGAACTTTACTCTGATAAGACTCTGGACAATCCACAGCTATAAGAGCTATTATGAATGCCCCAATTGCAGAAAATGTTTTGATCTCATTAAACACTAAGGCATTCAATGACAAAACGCAGATTCACAAAGAAGCAGAATTAATTTGCTCAGTCACTCAAGGAACAATCTGTATTTACCATCTTTTCCATTTAATTGCCTACTGTTTTGGGTTTAATGATTTAATTAAAATATATAAAGAAGCCAGCATAGCTGTACCATTCTTGGAAAGGAACTGGGTTTTCAGTTCTCCAATCCCTTACCAGGATGCTATATGACAGAAACATCTTATACCTGTGACTCATCTTCCAGTGGCAAGTCTGCTGACCATCGGAGCAAGTGACTCCTCATACATATACATACAAACACCCCCACACACACAGAGCACATATGGAATCTGGCAGTGTCTTAGCACTGTAGTCTTCAAACAAAAACTCTGCAATATGTGCTACGATACAGCTACAATCTAGAGAGATTTCTCAGTTCACCATGGCACAGTGGAAAGATCTCAGAGTTCCCACAGCCCTGATTCACAGTTGAACCAAAATAACTCATATGCCAGGACATAATTTTCCATGCACACAGAAAAATGGAAGTGTTAAGGCTCACACTTCACTGTGATTGCTATGAGGCTTATATACCTGGCACTAAATTCAAACATACCTAGACTAGAGTGATTTCATTCTGGCATTAACAGTTACATCTCCAAAGCAAGAATTTTCTTATCGCAGGAACAGTACAACTACTGGTTTCATTATTACCCTCTCTTGCTAGGCTGACTGCCCTTCTCAAGAGGAGCATATAAGCAAACCCTGTTTAATAACTTTAAGCATGTTTCACAAGTATGTTTAGCTTGTAAGAATGGGAGAAAAGCTCTAGCTTTTCTATGAAATATTTCAAAACTAAGTTGAAAGTTACCTACATTTCTTGGGGAGGATAAACTAAGATTCCTAGTAATTCATAGGAATAAAGACATGAGTATATACAGAAAAAAAATCAAATTTATAGTGTTATAACATAAAGAGTAGCTTCTGTTTGTCATGTCTGAGCCCTCATTTTCAGCTATGAAAATGAATAAAGAAGAAACGAATTTTTACAGGCACCACTGCATAAATATGCTGCTACCTCTGCTTTCTGTGAGTAAAGTTTCATTTCAGTGTTTCCCCTCAGTTAACAATGAAATTGATTTTTGAATAATCAGCATGTTTTGTTCTCTTTGGAATTTCTAGTCATGATTTCTACAGAATTAAAACACAGAGACTGTCAGCAATGTATCCAGAGCTCTGAATGAATAAAATTGTAATTTCAGGAGTGTACTAATGTTGCAAATTAATTTGACATTCATTGTGATGTCTGATCAAGGCAAACTACTTTGTTATTAGGCATGTGTTCAGAGGTACTGTCTGTCACAAGAGCTATTTAAGACAGTGTTAGAAATCGAATTAAGTCTACCAACCTCCCATTTTTAAACAACAGTTGTTTGGAAACAGCCTCGGATTTAGTTTCACCCATTCAACTCAATCTCAGATTTTCTGGTATTCACTACAACTCATCTCTGACACTTCTATAGATACATAGTTAAACATGTCTGTCTTTATTATTTTCACATTATTTAAAGCTGTTGCAAGTTCATCATCTTTCTTTCAGTTTGCTAAACACATACAATGTTCAGCTAATCAGCAGAGCCAGAGAATCATATTCTTAAAACCTTATTTTCACACTGGGAACAGTTGCAAAGCTGTTAGTTCGTAGTGCCTGGCACGCTTAGCAAAATAAATAAACACATAAGTAAATTATCACTTCTAAACAAGCAAAGTTTCTGAGAGGTCTCCAATGACCGTTTCATGGAAATATACCTAAGATGAATTAATTAATAATTACCTAAGGTGCAACTGTGTTTCTCAGGTATAATTCCACTGAAAACAGTGCCAAATGTCAGTCATTACTCAGTATACCAGAGATACCAGTATCTGTCCAGTAACTCAGGGAAAATTTCTGCATATCTTTATCAGGCAATCTTCATCCACATGAAAGGCAATCCATAAATATAATTTAAATTAATTAAACATGTAAACACTATGGATTTGTTTAATTGACTTAAATGCCTTGATTGATCAGAGGGCTGGAGCACCCCTCCTATGAAGACAGGCTGAGAGACTTGGGGTTGTTCACCCTGGAAAAGGGAAGGCTCTAAGGACACCTTAGAGCAGCCATCAAGTACCTAAAGGAGCCAGCAAGAGAATTGGAGAGGAACTTTTCCGAAGGGCTTGTAGTGGTAGGACAAGGGAGAATGGCCTTAAGCTGAAGGAGGGTAGTTTTAGATTAGATATTAGAAAGAAATTCTTTATAATGTGGTGAGGCACTGAAACAGGTTGCCCAGAAAAGCTGTGGATGCCCCATCCCTGGAAGCATTCAAGACCAGGGTGGATGGGATTTTGAGCAGCATGGTCTAATTGAAGGTGTTGCTGGCAGTGGCAGGAGGGTTGGAACTAGATGATCTTCAGGGTCCCTTTCAACCCAAGCTGTTCTATGATTCTGTGATCTTAGCCAAGGAGAATTCCATATAACTTCATCAGGAATTTTGCATAAAGACTATAAGACCATGCTCCTGGTTAAAACAAGAGACATGTAGTAAAGTCAAAATGTGAGAAGCACTTGCTTCTGGTAGTAAGATGGACTGCAGTCCGTGCTATACAGCATGCCAACCTACCATTCTTCTTGCTAAGGGGAGTCTCATGCACTGTGGCAAACCACTGTTTTGACATCCAGTGATGTGAATGTGCCAATGGACACATCTGGTTATAATGTAGCAGCTGAATTGTCTTTAACTAGAGTTTCATATGTAGTTCTTCAGCTGGGACAGAATACTTACCAATTCCTTCTTTGTGTGTGAATTAATCTCAGCAAAGGGGAGGAGACCCTGCTGAGTTCATTATATTGAATACCATAATACATTTGTCTCTAAAACTGCATTACATTAACAGAGAATAAGGCAGCTTTTATTCTTTCATACATACATTAGCTTAATGAGCCATTAAAATGTCTAGTATTTAAAGTGTACAATGAGATCTATAGTTTAAGTTTCAGAAATCATCCAGATATCTTACAAGTGCTAATAGTACTCTCAACAGGAGAAATTTAGACTTTCATTTATTTTTAAATTCTCCTTTAATTTTATTCCATAAAATGCATTTATTTAAAAGAAAGCAGTCCAAGTCTTTAATACTTAATCAAGTAATCTAAGCTGGGAAAGGCAAAACAGGAACATATATGTTGGATAACACCCTGCTTCTGCTCAGGTCCCTGAAAATTACACTCATTTTCACTTTATCTAGTTAATTAATCAGGATTCCTTCCTTTCCCACTGATCAGAGTTCCATAAGGAAATCTGTCACTTTGGAAGCAAAAATATCCATTCACAACTGGGCCACGTGCTTTGGCAGTGATGTCCAGATCTCCTGAACAGGCTGTTGACATAGAGAAATGTTGGGTTTAGACCTTACTATGGGAATTCCCCAGCACCAACACAGCCCGTGACTGTGACAAGGATGTCAGTGGTTCAGCTTTGTCACTTTTGCCTGCAAAGCGCAAACCATTTGAAACCAAAGCAGACACATGGCCAGAGGATCAAGGAAAGATAGAGCACAGTTGCAGAGCTAAAACTATTTGCAATTGCAGACAAGCCTCACCCGCTGCATTTTTCTCCTCTCAGAAATTTACTGTATCTAATTACTTTTGTATGATTGGCTCAGGAACGACACCCATACATCTGTGAAACACCAATATGGTATTATCCGTGCATAATCTTGGCATACTCATAAGTAAAATCCTTCACTAAATGGAAAGTTACTGTCAGTAATGTGATTTTCCAGGATCTGTTCTTTTAGATTGTATTCTACCAGAAGCCTAGTCTGTCCTGTATTTCTATATATGATGAATAATTTTAGTAATAATATTTTAAAATAACATTCAAAGCTCTGTTACTTTGATTTTCCATCATTTCATATCACATAACTATTACAATTTAACTAATTTAATAAGGTATACTATAGCAGAGCAGCATTTTAGCTGATTAAACATGTATCAAGAATATTAAACAATCTCCTTCACCTCTTTTTCAAAGTAATTACATTTAATATTATATAACCACTATCATAACTAATTCTATGTGTCATGGTGTGAGAATTTCAATATATCTCATTTTAAAGTCTACTGTTTTGTCTCCTGGCTCAGCACTGCTAGCAAGATTTAAAAAAAAAAAAATGAACACTTTACAGGAGGAATTATAGTTTGTGATCAAAGAAGCAGCTTTATTATGCAATAAAAAACTGTCATACAAGACACCTGGAAAAGCTCAGCAGCTTTGAAAGCATGCCTCTTAGGCAGAAAACACAGCTAAAGAGCTAAACTGGACTAACATGGCAAAAAAATTAGATCAGGTACCTTGGAGTTTTCAGTGCATGACTTTATTTTTCCACCTTTCTAGCTTCTGTGATAAATACTTTTTAATAGGATTTTTGGTTCTAGTTGAAGCAGGATGAAAATAATAGGAGAGCAATTCACTCAGAGAGGTAAAAGAAAATGAGGCCTTCAGAACAAGGGAGCCACTGCAATTTGTACTGCATGTGAAAACAAAAACAACAACAACAAAAAAAAACCAAACAAACAAAAACCCCACCCCAACAACAACAAACCAAAACAAAAAAAAACAAACAAACAAAAAACAAACAAAACAAAAAACTATGGAGGATGTTTGGGGGGGACTCAGAAATTCCCAGAGTGCTAGAATGTATTCCAAAACACTGCATCTGCAATAACAGTGCAAACCTGTGATTAGTGAGATAAGCAGTAGTAAGAAATGCCACTGAATCACAACATATTTTCCAAGATATATATTAAAAAGTTACTTAATCTAACACTTTTTCAGACTATAAACTTTAACTAGTCTGTCTTGCCAGCTAAAGAACCACTGCATTCCGGCAGGGAATTCTGTCAGGCCCATTTAAAGTCAAATTCAGGCTACCCATGTGCTATGCTCATATCTTTCCTTTCCCCATATGTTTCCTTTTAAAGTCCAGAAAATAATGGTTTAAAAATTGCATTTATGCACTGTCAGTAGTTAATGCTCGCTTTAAGCATGCAAAAACTGTGTTCTCAGTAGGCACATGCACACAGAGCACACATATACATCACATCTATATGTAAATATTTATACACAGCTGGCCACACTACCATGGAATGGTTTAGGTTGGAAGGGACCTTAGAGATTACCCACTTCCAACACCCCTTTGCTGGCTGCCTGTGAGGCAGGGTGCAGTCCCATTCTGTCCATGCCTGCACCAGCTACTGCTGGTAAGGACTGCTGAGGGACGGGGAGGGGACAGGCAGGTTACAGGTGAACAGGGCAAACAGAGTCACTGGCCAGTGTGCTGTGCTGTGCCAGCCTATGCCACAGCTGGGAGGCCTCTCAGAATCACAGAATATTCTGAGTTGGAAGGGACCCACAGTGATCATCAAACTCCAACTCCTGGCCCTACACAGGACAAAAATCCCACCATGTGCCCGAGAGTGTTATCCAAATGCTTCTTTGAACTCTCTCTTGGTGTTGTGACCGCTTACCTGGGGAGCCTTCCAATGTCCAATCACTCTCTGGGTGAAAAATCTTTTTCTAATATCCAACCTAAACTTCCCTTAACACAACTTCATGCCAATCCCTCAGGTCCTGTCACTGGTTAGCAGAGAGTAGAGATCCATTTCCCCTCACAAGGAAGTTGTAACTGCAATGAGGTCTCCTCTTCTCCAGGCTGAACAGACCAAGTGCCCTCAGCTGCTGCTCATACAGCTTTCCCTCAAGGCCCTTCACCATTTTGTTGCCCTCCTTTGGATGCTCTCCAATAGCTTAATTTCTTTTTTATACTGTGGTGCCCAAAATGAGCACAACATTCAAGGTGAGGCCAACCCAGTGCAGAGCAGAGTGGAACAATCCCCTCTCTCGACCAGCTGGCGATGCTTTCCCTGCTGCCCCCCAGGACACGGTTGGCCTTCCTGGCTGTCAGGGCACTGCTAACTCATATTCAACTTGCCATCAACCAGGAGCCCCAGCTCCCTTTTCATGGCACTGCTTTCCAGAATCTCATTCATGTCTGTATGTATGTCCAGGGTTGCCATATCCAAGGTGCAGAAACTAGAACCTCTCAGCTCACTTGTCTTCACTGGAAATGAAGTTGGAGGAAAAAATAATCAATTTCCACCCCTTGGAGTGACAAAAATGGAAGCTTTGTGACAAAATCAGTAGACAGAATCAATACGTTCTAGAAGAATTTCATGCTGGTTTCATAGAAAGAAAATACTGTTGTCCTGAAATGGGTTCTTTCACCCCGTGTGCAAAGTCTGATGAAACTAGAGAAAAGTCTCAAGTTCTTGCTATGTTTCATACTTAATTTCTTTCCAAGAGTGGAACGACTACTCTACAAGCATTACCATGTGTTACCATGTGTTACCATGTGCAAGGGAAGAAAGAGGAAGTGACAGACTGAGAAGAGTGTCCTCCTTTCACAGCCCCTCACCCCTGAAAAGGTTCTGGAGAAGCACTATTGACAGACTGAGGTTAACTGGTTTAAGAGGCCTATGTGGGTGGACCCATTGTCTTCAAGCCTTTTCCTGCAGAAACTGCCAACAATTATGCCAAATACCACGATGGTTTTGCAATACAGATAAATGTCTTCCAGACTGAAATGAAAGTCTTGTGAAACAGGCAACTAAACAGTAAAGAGTAATGTTAAATAAGTATAATGTTCACAATGCACACATACATATGTGTATGACACACATAATAGTGTGTGATAGAAAGTGCTATAAGACAATAAAATTTAGCTTCCCTAATTCAGTGTGTGTATCATCATCTTCCCTATGTTGGTAAATGAACTGGCTGAGAACAGCATAAAGTCTTTCCATGCAAGATATGCTGATGTTCTCAGTT
Source organism: Dendrocincla tyrannina (assembly GCA_035047865.1). Classification (NCBI taxonomy): domain Eukaryota; kingdom Metazoa; phylum Chordata; class Aves; order Passeriformes; family Dendrocolaptidae; genus Dendrocincla; species Dendrocincla tyrannina. The sequence continues at coordinate 118,624,250 of JAWWMP010000081.1, forward strand.
GCCACAATAATAGAATCTAATACTTGCTGAAGAAAAAAAAAATAGAAACTATATTTTAGTGCAGGATGCACCCTACTTTCTTATACTGTTAAATAAAAATGGGACTTCAGAGAATTGATAAAATATCTCACAAGATTTAACTGAAGAAAAAAAAGCAATTTTTTTCTACTTCAGAGAAAAGGGAGGCTTACATTTCAGGCAATATTTTCTTACTCATCAATGTATAACATCAATGATCCTAATTGCCAATCAACTGCTTCTAGAACAGCAGGGAATGAGACAATACTCTTTGTCATAGAGTAGCTGCCACAGCAAATCCATGGTTGCATTTCATTAGAAATGCAATACAAGGCACTGAAAAATGTGTCTTTGGAAACCAGGCTACAGATCTTCCAGATACAGCTGTGCCAGCTGGAAATGGAAGCATCCTTAGTGCTTACCTTTACCCATTAGCTGAATGTGTACTGTGTGTACCGTCAGTTAGCTTCTGCCTTGCAACTCAAGAGTGAATAAACTAGCAGAGTGACTGCCTGTAGCAAATTACCAGTCTCTCATACAGTCCCATCTGTTACCAATGATGAGAATGTGATAATCTCTGAGAAAGCCACACTAACATGCTAGTGGCAACCCTGCTGGGGCTGTTCAGTAGTTTTTCTTTGGCAGATTTTTAAACAAGTGCATGTTATTATTATACCTCGCTGATGGCCCTTCTTTAGTGCCATCTCTGCATGGGGAAATACTCTCTGAAGGCTTGTAAAATTCTTTCCAATGTGTTTTCTAACATTGGCTTTGTAATAGCTGATAGCACTCATCCAGGGGAAGACACAGTGTGAAGCTGGAACAGTCTCCTGCGTGCCCATGAAAAAATCATTTGCTTTTATTTTAATCAAATACATCTTTATCTGCAGTCTCTCTCTACTTTCATACAGCTGAGAATAGTGATGCCCCAAAGCACAGAGGCCATTTTCAGCAGTAAGGCTTTAATACCAGCACCACAGTATCATAATAAACAAAACAAAATCAAATGTTATGTCAGTCTCAGGCAAAACAGAATTCAAGGCCAGGATTTCTAAAATGCAGCACTGAAAGGCTTTGTATGCAGCCAGATATTACCAGGTTAAGAGGCAATTTAAAAGAGTTCCTGCACTGCAGAGAAGTTCTTATGTGGCTCACAGACTGATATCCTGCACTTAGGAACCAGCCTGCTAGTCAAAACTTTGCTCCTGGGAAAGATCCCCAAACCCATTTAATGTTCTGAGAGACAAAAAGAAAATGGAAAGCAGCATCTAACTTTGCTCCCAAGGTATGTCAGCTGCCTCATTGTCTTGCTCAGCAGCAAGGCACAAGAGCTATAAGTACTGCCTGGTACAAGCTCAGGTTCTGTAAGACTCAAGTTGCATGCAGTAACCCACACTGTTTTCAAACTCACCAACACATTCTTCGGGCACCTCTTCAAGTAAGTTGTCTCATGGCTTCAGGTTCCAGTCTCATGTGTGAATTTTGAAAATCTCTTATCTTGCCTGAAAACAAAACAGTTGCATTTTAGTTTGCCGTAGATCTTCTCTTAGAAAGCAACCACAACACAAACACAGAAAACCTCTTACACCAATACAAATACTTTTCTTATCTGCTAAACAATTAAGTATTTTAAAGGTCAGTTATTAATATGTCCTCTGCCTCTTCGAGCAGGAAATGTAATAATTCTCAACATGCTACAACATTGTGACACTAAACTATTGCTGGGGGCTGCAGTGAAATAAAAGGCATTTACATTTGCCATAAAAAGTGATTTTTTACAAGTATGAGACCTAATAATGCTGGGGAAAAAAAATGTAGTAAAAATCTTATCTGCAAATGGAGATTTTTTGTCAAAGAAAATTCTCTTAAATTTAGCAAAATTTCATGGTGTCAACCTCATTTCTTCATCACATTTGCTTTTCTGCCAATTCATTCAAGTAAAACAGTCCTAATATCCTGTTCAAAATTGCTACAGTTGCTACCAAGAACAATATGTATGACTCAAACTACTGTCACTAATCCAGAAAATGTCAAATATTGCCTCTTCTCATCTTGATCTTAGCAAGACTTTCATTGAAGTATTTCTTGGTACACAGGTTAATTATGGCAGATCTCTAGAATCCTTCCACAGCAGATTTGTTTCATGACACCTCATCTCCTGTTCATGAGAGCAGATGAAAACTGGAGATAAATGTTTGTGTTAATTGCACTTTATAGTGCACTTTTACTAGCTTTCATACCAATAAGCCTTTTATCCTTTTATTTAAAAAGTGCTCAGAAATGTCAGTGATAGTCAGAGAGAAAACACAAAAAGAGGGTTCCAGTATTGCACTGTCTCCCCTCAACTCTAATATTTTTCGTTGCTATCTATCTATTTTTATACTGCTTAGCTATTGCCATTGAAGTAGATGATTCCCAAGCGCTGAAACTGTGCAGCGTACTTCCTATCTCTGTCCAAGTCCCTGATAACAAGTTCTAGTAAGAACATCAGATCCCAATATAATTCACTACAACGTTACTCTTGATCAAAGTTTTTGTTACCAGCAAAGAATTCTCGTGTACACACCATTTCTTTCACTTTCAAGATGCTATAGCAGTACTTGGTAACTAATTCATCCTTTCTTAAATGTTTCAGTGACTGGTAGAATCCCATTTTCTTCAATGATCACAGCAAAACCAAAACTAATAAGAGAACTAACTACTTGTTGAAATCATCATAATCATATATATTCAGCCCCACGTCTGCCTTCCACAGTACAACACAGTCCAGACAGGTCTCTCTTGTCCAAGTTCTACTCTGCTGATGGAGGCTTGCACTGTTCTGCAATGCTGCCTTGTAACAGGGGTTTGCTATAAAGATGAACTTTGCCACATAAGCATTAGGGTTGTGTTGAAGTTCTGACCTCTTTTTTTGGCAAGTTGAAGCAGAATTCTTGTTCAAAGCGTCTGGGTCTTTGTCAAGCAGGATCTATAGAATCCAGTCTGTTGGTAGCTCCAATTACCACAATCTCTCCTCTGCTGTCTAAGCCATTCTATGTAGATACAAAACATGTTCTACCTATGAATTTGGTCTTGTTCATTGGACATTACACATAGATAAAGCAGGTATCAGTGAACTCAGTTTTTACTATGATTTGAAGTGAAAACCCAAGACCTGAAACAGCTGTTTGTTATCAGTGTCCATTCAAAAATTGTAAGGCAGTTCAGAAAGCATAGCATAAGACGTGTTTCAGCATATCACTGCTGTTTCATGTCTTCTGAAGAAGATATTCCCTCCACCCTTAGCATGTAGCTGTGGCATGACTGTAACAGTAAGAAATTAAACTTTAATTAAAGAGAAAGAATAACATTTTGGTTTAGACTACACTATGCTTTGTTTTCAGCCAAATTAAAATTATAACTAAATAATTTCTTTATGTGAAACGCCATTCATATAGAAAAACAGTAAATTAAATTAGCATCTCCTTCTGTGTGGCAGAACACTCGACGGTCTCCCATCCTTTGCCGGCTAAGTCTCTTCTTCATGTCATCCATTTTTGGGGGTTTTTTTGCAAGACTGCTTCTACAGTACTAAGATATGAGATTGACTTGGAAGAGCAAGGATAGGCTTTTACAAAAAAAAACCCATTGAAAACAAAATACATAATCAATAGGATATTTTAATTAAAAAAAAAAAAAACTCAGTAGTGAAAAAAGAATTCTGAAGATGATAGGAAGAAGACAGAAAGAAATTATGGCAGTTTTTTATAGTACTTAAGTTGTTCCACATGATAGCAGTAAGTAATTTTTAGTCTACAGCCTTCCTCAGACAACAGGTTGCTTATTCTTCTCTTAACTGGAATTAAGGTCTTGTGCTGATGTTCCATAAATATATATGCTAGAAAAAAAATATATATCTGCTGTTACACTTCTCATACCTTCCAGAAAACAATGTCAATTTGGTCTTCATAAAGGGAATTAAGCCACGAACACACAGACAGAAACACTAAGACTGTTTCACTTTGCCTATATTCAGCTTTCACTGTTTCTTAACAGGACATTATAAAATTACTCATAAGCATGAAATAAAAGTTAATTAAACATGAAGGTGCTTCTGATGCCAGGAAGATTGATGGAGAGAGCAAGTTAAACCTACTGAAAGTCACAACGTAAAGTGATCGTTTTGGTTCACAAGAACCAGCCCACACATAAAAGACGCTCTGGTATGAAGATCTCTCTGACACTGGCAATCCCAAAATAAAGACACCAGTGGCTAATTTAAAAATTGGCTGTGCCCAAATTCTTTACACATGAAGCACCCAGCAAATACGTCCTCCCACACACACTCTCAGAGCCGCAAGTTTTAAAACAAGCCACAAGCAGGAGACTCTACCTGACCAACTGCGGTGGAACATTTATGAAATGTTTTTGAAGTTGCTTGGCAATGCTCCAAAAAGTTCCAAGCTTGTCCATGCCCAACCCCCTAGTCCCTGGTGGGGCTCTACTATGGAGATCACCTTCCACCCAGCACTTAATGACCAGAGAATCAACAGAACAGTTTGGGTTAGAAGGGATCTTTAAAGATCATCTAGTTCCAGCACACCTGTCATGGGTAGGGACACCTCCCAATAGACCAGGTTTCTCCCAACCCCATCCAGCCTGGCCTTCCACAGATGTGGTGTCCACAGGTTCTCTGGACAACTTGTTCCAGTGCCTCATCACCCTCACAATAAAAACATATTGTCTATGTAGTGGTGCGTAGGGATTTCTCAGTACTGAATACCTTTACCTCTTGTTGCCAGGAACAATACCTTCTTCTCTTGCCCAAAGGAGGAGAAAGTCTCTAGCCAACATTATGCCATAGCACAGAGCATTGCTAATAAGGCTCATCTGAGTAGCTTTGCATGATGAAAAAGACTACTTACATTATTCAAAGTCTGCCAAACAAAATGGATGGATTGATTGTAGCACTGTAACAACTTTGTCAAAGTCTGTAGCTTCAATGGATTTCCACATTCCCATTTTCTTCATCTTTCAATTAACCAGTATAACAGAAAATATAATGTGAAGATGGTTTGGTAGGATTATTTTCCATAAACACAAACAAACTTGCATTAATACTCCTTAAAGCTACTCGCTTTTAATTATGTATTAATTCAGTTTCACATTAACTTTTACATCATTTTTCCAAGGATTTATATGACCCTGACAAGCCTATAATTACAGGCTTATCCCTTTTATTCTTTTAAAATATTGGCATGTTAACTTTCGCACTCCTGAAAATTTCCCTGTGTAGCAAGTTACTGAAAATCAACATCAAGAGTCAAACTTCTCAACAGGACAATACAGGTTATCAAAACCTGCTCATTTAAAATGGTTCCTTTCCTTTTTCAAAGCAGAACAGAAGTTGTTTCAAAGTTCCTGAAGTGCATGTAGCTCATACCAAACCAAGCCAGGAAGAACTGGGAATGCTTAGGGTCCACCATCACTTGAAATAAGTCATAGAAGGCAATGACAAAAATAATTTCTAACTATGTCTCAGAAGAGAAGGTCACAAGTGAATACTCTTTGACATGTAACTTGTTAAGGCACAGTTTTTCTGTTTTAGGAGACGTGGAAAGTGAGATGTGGGGAACCTTAGACAAACTCACAGTGTGGATCATCCATCAGTTTTAAAAGTAGAAGTCGGGAGGTCTAAGCCCATATAGGCCTTGCAGCTCTAGGTAGCTCGGCTTACATTCTCCCCTGTGTAACCCAGAGGTTCCAGACAAAAATCACCACATCAAAGCACAAATGAAAATGCACAACTGTTCATTATTAGTTGGTTATCTTTTTATTGGAATCACAGCTGACACTAACTATGAAAAGAGAGGTAAATCTATTAATTGCTGAGGTTTTGTTTGGTTTTTGTTTTTATTTCTTCTGTACAGTTGCTGGGGTTTGCCTCTAAATTCTTTTTCTTTGTAAAGCAGTCAGCACGCATGGAATTACCATGATGTATAACTACAAGTAATTTTTAAAATAAGACTGATTATTATTTGGCTTTTTATGTTGTGTTTTTAAGGAGATAAAGGACCAGGAGGATAAAAGACCTGATAGAGTCTAGTACTAAAACAGTCACAATTCTGTATAGCATTTTCTGAGATATGTTCAAGTAGGAAAGAAGCTGAGACCACTGGTGTCACTGAAACAAGGTGTAATGTTAAATAATGAATTGCCCTTGGCCAGACTAGCTAATACAAGTTATACATTTGAATTCTGATCCTTTATGCTTAGTGTTTGGAAATGCAGAATGATCCAGCAACAATAAAAAATCTTTATAAATTTAATTCTGTATTTGCTTCTTTGTGATCTCACATTCTAAAACACTCAGGCAAAAGAAAGGCTGCATTAAGAGAACATCAGTGACTCATTCAGATCAGCAATACCATATCTGAGATTGTTTTATAATGTTAATTCAGCTCAGCTGCATGAGTACCTTGCCAAACAGTGGGTCATTTAATGAGAGCATTTTTTCAGAAGACCTCCATCTCCCTCAGATCTGGGAATAAGTCAACAGGTTGTGTTGAAGAAGATGCTAAATGTGAGGTAGCCAATCCCTCACTTGCTGTAGAAGAGTAATTTGATGTAGTGAATGAGGTAGCACTTGCAGAAGGGTTATACATAAAGGAATTCGAGTATTGCCTAAAAAAATTAAAACTTCTCCTTCTCTATGAAATTCCAAGGACATACTGGAATAATTTAAACAATTTTTAAAAATTGTCATTAGTTTTGGTTTACTCATTTTCTAAATAAACCCAGTTTTAAATCTTCCCATCTAGACTTGTAAAATTTTAAAATCTCTTATTTGTAATTTAAGATTTCATAGACTGTAGGTCTTAAAGGAATTACAGCTACCCCGAGTTAGGCGGAAGTTGAGTTATGGGATACCTGCTATTATTCATCTAAATCAAAGTCACTGTGATAATTTGTCCTTCTTTCCTCTTTTATTATTATTGGAACTTAATTCCAGAGGGCTATAGACAGTCTAAACTTATGAATTACTACGAAAAATCGGGTGCTAGATACTTCATCTTAGGCATCCAAAGTCAGTGAACAATTTTGGCTATACTTTGTTTCCGTCTAAACCATGGAATGATTGGAAACTGAAATCTGTATATAGTGGCTGAACAGTCATAACAAGGTGTATATTGACCAATTCTTCAGATCTTTGACCCACTTCCCAAGGTAATGAAGGATCCATAGTTGGACCTGAATGTCCATCACTGCTCTTCCATTCCAGGCGTTTGGTGTGAACTGAAAGATTCCAGGGAACATCACAAAATGGACTTGCTGTGCAACCTATACATCAACTTAACTGACTTTCAGCAAGCGAAGATGATACCACTGACTCAGCTCGTGAAAGTAAAAACAAATTAGTGGTTGGTTGTGAAGTGCTCAGAGCACAGTGTGGTAAATAAAGTGCAAGGTCACATGTTGAAATGAGAAGAAAATAATAGTGAATTAATTGGGCACCATCCATTCTATCCAACAAATGAGGTAAGGGTATATTGTAAGAATAGTTTATGATCTGACAATGCAAGGCCATTGAGAGGTGCCTTCATAGAGGGGCATGTTAAGTTTGCATGGATATTTTCAGTTCTGACCTGTTCTAAATGTCCTCATCTTTGCTGATCCTTAGGCAATAACCACATACAAGTCTGTTTCTGTGCCATTTCATAGATCTTTTTCATTAAAAGTATCTACTTCATATTACACAAAGATACACAGATACCATTTATTTCATATTGCATTTCATTGTGACTTTCTAGCTCCCTAATTTGTTGAAACTGCTAAACCTCTAAATTCCAAGCCTGCGTCCTTCACAGATACACACTCCAATTACCTAAATGTACCCTGACATATGTATTCACTAGGTACCCAACTCAGTATGGAATTAGTGTATAAACAAGCTCAAATAAGATAAGAAACTACACATCCAATTGAGCAACTTCCCCCGATGCTCGCTTTTCCTAACCATCTGGTCTACACACACAATATTATTATCACACACACTTTTTTGCGTTATGACTTCCAATTTTATTTATATATTAAAATATGTGTTTAAATAAAAAACTTCATAAAGATCAACTGAAAATCTGTGGCATGCCAGGCACCACACCTGCATTTACAAATCCCTGGTTGGTGTTTCGGTCACAGTAAAATCCTTCCTTTTATTACTCAGTAGAATTCAGTTCTTACGATATTACTCCTATAGAATTTTGTTGAGTCTTGTGATTTTTTAAATTTATGTAGCAAGAGAAATGTTTTTTCAATAGCAATATTGAGTGAAATTAAACTTTGATTCCTGTCTTGCTTTCAGCAGAATGCAATCTCCAGCTCACCTGTATTCACTTCAAACAAAAAGTTTGCAAAAGAATCTTGCAAAAGAGTGCCATAACAACAGTGTCTTTGCTAAATAGTTTTGATTACACCTCAGAAAAGGTGTAGTTTCTCTGTATAGTGCAGATGATGTCCAGTGGGATGCCTTTACACTTAGGCATCTACGTTACAGTTGGGAATCAAACTTCTGCATAGTCAAGGAAAAGAGGTTAAGTGCCTTCAAAGCGAAATTCTGAACACCTCAGTGGGACAGAAGGCTAGTGTCAGTCAGTGTGACTTCCCCTGGATGCCCCTATGAGCCCACTGAATCATATTGTATACCCAAGGTGCCAGGGTATGGTCCTTGAGTGAAAGAAGTTTTGCAGGCAAACTGCCTTCTGGCATTCTATTCACTCCTCACTTCCATGGACTTTATTTCCTACAGCATTTTAAATCGTCTAAATTTTACTTCCAATTTTCATTCTGTGTACATCATCACCTGTGAGAAAAGGAACTTTCTTCATGTACTTATTTTCATTTGGGGGCTTGTTCCAGTGCAAAGTTGAATTCTCTTAAACATTCAGTTCATTCCCAGATTTACTGATGGATATCCTATGTTGGGGTAGCTATGAATAGTCTTTATCCATCATTCTGATCTCTAAATTTTTGATATATCAGTGAATTGAATATTCTAACATGAGCTCTTTTATTCTAAAGTTTTACATTACAATGCCCTGTAAAACTGTTTCACCAGTACAACACCAGAAAACCAGAGGATCATGGTTTAAGAGATGTTAGGCTGGGGCCATCTACTGGTTGTGTTGCTGAGCTTTCATTGACAGATTTGAAAACCATTTTACACATGTAAGTCTACTGTAATTATAAAAATAACAGCATATTAATAGATTAATCACCTAAGTATATGATGTTTCTTGTGTAATGGTTCTTTGTTTTTAAGTTTAAATATTCCATGAATTTTTTATGGCCCACTTATAAAAAGAAAAAAGAATTTATGTTGCTTTCATAAATAAAACAAAAAATGGAGGGGAGGGGGCCTAAAACAGCTCTTACTTCCCAATAACATTATAAAGAAAACAAGGAATAATGTAATATTAATGCCAAGATTTAAACAATGTAGTTTACATATCATTAGCATTATTACTGTGAGGAAGAGGGTAAATAATTCTTATTGTCTTATTTGATGTTTTGTAAGATTTCACCCTGAATTTGTATGTGTTGTTCTAAAATAGCTAAGATGCACTATGCACAGTTTTCTTGGGATTAAAGAAAATCTGTCAATTTTATGATGTTCTTCAAAGGCTTTTATTAAAAATAAATTCAGACAAAAACAATGTAGGACATGAACAGAAGAATAAAACCTTTAAAATCAGAAGTTGTAATAAATGAGCTACTATGAACTAAGAATAATCCAGACAATTTACTTTGGAGACCAAAAGTATATTCATATAATGATGCTGTTAAGTATGTATTTAATCATTTATTATAATATTGATAATTATTTATGCTGTAATTTAATCTTATTTCTTATTTTACCTGTCTTCAGGAGTGAGAGAGCATTTTACAGATTTTACCAGTTTAAGCAAGATTCTTTGCTTAAATGTATTAAATAGTATTAAATGTATTAAATATAGTGTATTAAATCACTATACATATACATTTATGTATATGTATGTATACACACAGAAGCACAACTATATATACATATTAACTCATTACTCCAATGTCTATGTATGCATATACCTGCATGTATATATACACATATGTGCATATATATATATACACATATGCAATGTATGTATATTCATCTATACCTGTATATACACACACACAGAGGCATGTGCATGCATGCACACACATGTATCATACCTAACATCAAACTTGTACTTTTTACACTCTTGGTTAAACAAAATCCTCTGTTGACTTTTAGTTGAACTGGGATTAAACATTATTCACATCTGCCCTCACAGATCCATCAGCAGGAGAGACTTCTAACAGGAGCTGTAAGTGGCAAGTAATTTTTTCAAGAAATGCAAATTGCAATTTAAAATATTTAAAAGGCAGATAAGCAATTACAGTTCCCAGCATAAACAGGAAAGTGTAAACATATTGAAGGTTTGGAGACCAGACTATGGGAGCTAAAGCTGGGAAGACATTGCCACCATCACAAACAGAATTGGTAGAAACACCTGCAATAGAAAGAAAAAAACTGGTTTATGAATTAAACCACCCAACTGTGATTTTACACCTCATTCATAAGAGTAATAATGCATTCTTTGCCACACTAGACTACCATTTGTCATGCTACTATAAGCTTACCCAGAGTCATCTGACCTCAAACTGCCTACAACACAAGCATCTTTTCTAAAATACTTCTTCAGGCTCTTTCTATGAAGTGGGGAGAGATATGCAGTACCTGAAAACCATTGGTCCACATATGATATTATGGGTTCCTAAAAGATGCTCAAGGCTGTGTGTTATGCTGGTTTTGGCTGGAGCGGAGTCCATTTTCTTCACAGTGGCTGATACGGGTCTATGTTTTGGATTTGTGCTGAACACAGTGATGATTACAAAGATGTTTGTGTTATTGCTGAGCAGGACTTACACAGAGCCATGGCCTTTTCATACTGCCACTCTGGCAAGGAAGGTTGGGATGCATGGGAGGTTGGGAGGAGACACAGCTGGGACAGGTGACCCAAACTGACCAAAGGGATATTCCATACCAAGGGACAGATGTTCAGAGTGATGGGGTTTTTCTTCCCAAATCACTGTTACACATGATGGGGCTCTGCTTTCCTGGAGATGGCTGAAAACCTGCCTGTGGGAAGCAGAGAAATAATTTCTTGTTCTTCTTTGCTCATGTGTGCAGCTTTTGCTTTCCCTAGTAAACTGTCTTTATGTCAACGCACAAGTTTCCTAGCTTTTACCCTTCCAGTTCTCTCCTTGATCCTACTGGTGAGGGATTGAGCAGGCAGCTGCGTCAGGCTTGGTTGCTGGCTGGGGTTAAACCACAACAGGTGCCTAGAAAAAGCCTTCACAATAAGCATGCACTTCTAATCCAGCTTTCTGATCCCTAGATTAAAAGAAAATTCAACCTATCTTAAATGTCTCTGGTTGTGTCAGGAAAGATGAGAGTAGACCAATGTTTAATGACTGTGAAAGGCCAGCCTAGATCCCACTCTATTCTGGTTACTGCTCTGCACTGGTACAATTCCATGTTGTTTGCACATTTGCACATCTCCCCAATCTGCATATAACCATCGCCTGTTTTCAAGTGCAAATTCTCTGGGGCACAGACCATCTGTTTATTTTTCTTCCTTCTACAGTGAAGTTTTTGAATGAGGTTCTAAGCATTGAGATTATTATTTGTATTTTTTGTGACTATCTGCCTTTGACTCACACTTGTTCCATAACTTCTTCATGCTATTCATGACTCAAATAATCTCTAAAAATATTTTGTTACTTAATTCCGGTTGCCTTATATGATCAATGTAGATGAGGTTTCTGGTATTGAAGTATAATCAGGCTTGCACAAGTCAATCCAATCACAAGCCACACAGAAAATCCAAAGTAATTTGTTAATGTAATAACGTCAGAGGGGACAATAAAAATGGGTGCACTAGTGGTTGAAAAACTCATGACTGGTGCTGGAGTACAGGAGTAGACAAGGTGCATATTAAAACAGGTAAATGTCCTGACTAACTTCCAGCATAGCTTAATTGACCTACTGTGAACATGCTGCCATCGAGAGCACCAAAGACTGAGAGAGTAATAGAGAGAGGTGATCCAGGCAACAGAGGGGATCACTCGATCAGCCGAAGACATGACCACAGCAATTGCAAGAAAGCAAAGCATTAGTGTAGTACAGGTACCATTTTCTGAATCGCTGATAGAAAAAAAATTAAAATAGAAGAAACACCTATTATTTACAGCATTGCCATAGTTAAACATTAATCTAATCCTCAGGGTATTTCATTCAGGAGCTAAAAATTTCCTGGGGCAATGACAGCAGGAAGGAGTGCTGCCTGCCAGAGTAAACCGTGTAAACCTCCTGGAGCCAGTACCACAGTATTGGACTGCCCAGCAGGAGAGAGCTGCATCTCACCACTGTGCTTCACAAATGGATACACGTGGGCAAGGAAACACCTTAGTCCCCAGCATGACCATGGTGATGACATGATCTCTCTTACAGCAAAATTGCCAACAGAAGCACAGGTATGTGCAGAGATGGGGCAGCGAATGTGCTGTGAATGAGATTTTGGGTTGGGTGGAACTGAGAAATGTGAAAGATTATTATTTCTGAACAAGAGGTACTCAATATTTCTTGGAAATTAACTATAGCCTCTATTGTAGCAATGACTAATATTTAAGGTGTCTATAACCAAATGCTGTGAGGAACATAGGTCTTGCAGTGACCTGCACAGCATAGAAAGATGGGGAAAACAGCCATCCCCCAAAAAAACTGTAGTGAATGAACAAGAATCACAGCAATGCATAGCTGCCAAAAAGCAAATAGTTTGCATGTTTGGTGCTGCTGTTGTTTGATCACGTTGATTTCAAGCTTTGATACGCCTTCCTGTCAGTTTCTATTATAAAACTCCCTGCTCAAATAAACATTAATGCATAATCATCTCATTTTTATGTCTAACTGGTTCACGTCAAACACTGAAAATTTTGATTCTTGAGATTATCAGCAGCCTGATGAGGTCTGTGTCAGTTTCAGGCTTATCACTACCCTGGAGTCCTACCAAACAATATGCCAAGTAACAGGAATTTGGTCCGAAGAACTCATGTCCTTGTAGTTGTTACTGTAGATACATACACATGTAAAGCATCTGAAAGCTTACTACAACATAAGCTTACAACAGTTGCCAAACATTGTCTCTTTCAAAGTGCGAATTTAAATGTTATATTCTATTAGTATAGCTGTCCAAACAGATTATTCTTATTAGTTAAATTATGTGTTTTCTTGTCTCTTTAACCTCATTTTTTTATGTCACAGCAAGTTTGCTGCGTGTGAATTCAGTGTGACCACAGGAGTCGGAGGCAGCAAAGGCCCAGCAGCTCGTTCCTTCTGCTCTGCGATACCACGATGTTCCTCCCCGGAGCGAAGGAAAGCTCAAATGAAGCCTTTTCACCAGACCTACCAGAAGATTGTTCGCCCCTCCAGCAAGTCCCTGAAAGGAAAACTCTTCTGCCCTTCACCATCTGCCTTAAATCCAGCCCTCTGCAGCCTGCCTTCTTCCTCCTTAGGTCTTACAACTTAACATACACCAAGGGTTGCCTTCTCAGGCAGACGCACTCCACGCTCCAGCTAATTCAGTGCCCCTTCGGTTCCATCCTGGGCTTCTTTGCCCACTCCACGCTTCAAATTTCGGTCACTCCAGGCTCTGCAATGCCGGTTTGTCTCCCTCTCCCTCTCCCTCTCCCTCTCCCTCTCCCTCTCCCTCTCCCTCTCCCTCTCCCTCCCTCTCCCTCCCTTCCCAGCCTCTGGCACCAGAGGGAATTCGGTGACCAAAGCGAGTGGCGGAGCTGCCGCAGCCCCGCCCACCGCCAGGGCTGGCCGCGCTGATTGGCTGCGATGCAGCTGGCGGGGCGGAGCCGGGAGGGGACGGGCGCTCTGATTGGCTATGTCTCAGCTGGAGGGGCGGAGCCGTGGAGGGGATGGGTGCGCTGATTGGCTGTGGCGGGGCTGGGCGGGGCCGGGGGCCGTTAGCGCGCAGTTCGAAGATGGCCGCGGCGGTGGCGGGGCGCGGCGGGTCCGGTAGCCTGGGCTCTGCGCCACCGCCCGCCGCTGTGGAGGCCGTGGCCGCGGACTGGATGCTGGAGTTCGCCTGCTCCTGCCTGTGCCGGCACTTCGGGGAGGGCGGCGGGGCGGAGTTCCGGCGGTGGAGGGACGTGGCGCAGGGTGAGCGGCGGCGGCGCGGGGCGGGCGCGGCCGAGGGGCGGCTGCGTCCATCAGCGCTGAGGGCGTGGGTGGCCGCGCCTCCGAGCGCCCGGGGGGGCTCCCCGGTCACGGGGTAACCTGCTGGGGCGGACTGGTGGCGTCGGCAACACTCGCACACGGTGGCAGCGAAGCGGTGCAGGCTGAGCGTGTGGGTGTGTGTTTGTTTGTTTGTTTATTTGTTCAGTGTGCCGGTGTTCGAGCTCGAGTGTTGTGAGATAATCGCAGCTAATGTTTTGGTTGAGTGAGAGTGAACCTTGGGGTGGCGGGGCTTTCAGAGGGTTAGGTGGATAGAGCTCTTAATCTATCATCTTGATTCCAAACGGCTGCTGAAACCGAGGCCTCACGTGCTGAGGGGTGAACGCTATCGAGGAATTGAAGAGGGTTTAGCGAAGGGATGCAAATGTGGTAAAAAATCAGCCAAAGTAGAATTACCGATTACCACTTCAGAGTTATGGCAGAAGACTAGAAGAATTTCAAGGAACTATAGTCTGGTAGACAGAGGTGAAATGTAGTCTGGTAGACAGAGGTGAAATGTAGTTTGGTGACTGACTTTTGAATGGAGAAACATTTATTTGAAATGAAGTCAACTTAAAAGTGAGCGTAGTTAACAGCTAGAAGCAAATATCTAGGTCTCAGATGAATTTGATGGATTTGTGAAGTTTTTTTCTGTTAGAAATAGTTTTCCTGAAGATAGCAGGTTAGTGCTTCGGGGGATATTTTTTCTGCGTGTGTGTTCTTCACTCAAGTGAATGTGATAGTATGACTGGTTTAAACTGGAAAGAAATGGAGTACAATGGCATGCAGAATGATTAGTAAGGAGATTGATATTAGATATTGTAAGAGGCAAGAAATCTAAAGATAATTGGGTACATTGAATGGGGAGCTGTTAGAGTAAATTATTGATGGTGCTTCTCTATGTTTGGCCTTGGGATTGGAACTCAGTAGGAGAATCGTACTGAAATTTCCTAAAGGTGGGAAGCAGAGGAACTGTACTGACATTTAATGACGGTGAGAAGCAAAGACACTGCCAATGCAGAAGCAGATTGAAATATCCCCTGAGAAGAACTGGGAAGACTGAGGACTGTATTAGTAGAAACAATTAATTAAATTGTGCAGAATGCAAGGTCACATGGAACTGAGAACTAAAAGCAAATTTGAAACTTCTTCCTGATCTGTTCATCAGCAAAGGAAGGAGTTAGGCATATTGGCACTGTGAGATTATGAAGTCAGTATTGTAAAAGTTTATGGGCAAAGCTAAGAATAGTGAAAAAGCTGCATTAGAAAAGTGGGTAGGGTTATTTTTTCATAGAAATACCAAACTATTACTTTGCATGTGAGACCAGACTGAAATATTGATTAGCTGTCAGCAAGTGGAGAAAGGTAGGAAGGCAATTTAATAGGAGATAAGTAATACTTTTTATAGCTTAGTATGCTGTCATGTAGAAATAGCTAGTTTACCTGCAATTAAGGATTTAAAGACAGTCTGGCAAGGTTACATGCCCTGTCTACCATACCCCTGACAGAGTGTTATGGTCTGTATACCCGAACTAGTTTTTGTAGTTATCTACATGGGAAGGAACTGGATTTCTAGAATTTCTAGAAAGGCTAATATGAGAAATACATTTGAGTGGCAACAGGGAGGAAAGTGATTTATGATTGAGAACACTGTTAACAAATTAATTAATAGAAAAAATGCCTTGGGTGTGGGGAGGGAGAACAGTCTAGGAAAGATTACTAAGGCTATGTCCTTTTCTGTTTGTGTGTATTAATAGTAGTTGCTGCTAGGGACCTGGTGTCCACACAGTAAACATTTAAGTTTCTTTTAGTTTGGAATAGCTCTAAAGGAATTCAATTTGCATAGTCAAGACTATTCCATTGAACAAACCAAACACCGAAGGTTTGCTTTAAAAAGGCACCTCTGCTCTGAATTAAAGTGCTAATGTAGGTGCACCTTAAGAAAACAGAGGAAACTGAAAGATTTCAAGCTACTTGCCAAGATGACCCCTTTTGTCCTGTGGAATTGTTCATCCATGGTATTCTGCCTGCTCCCAGAATTTCAAAGTTCTACCTTCATATTCAGAGCGTGGTGTTTATCACTGAGCTCATCCAATCTCTTCCTGAAATTGCATTCTGTTGTCTGCTGTGAAAGGTGCATGAAGTGATCACGAGTGGCGCGTTACTGCTGTTCTAAGCAATGTCCTGTTTTTACTTCATATTTTGGCAATAGGAATTACAATTTCTTGTATTGCCTGTCCTCACTGAAGCCATTATAAGTGTTCCTCCAAGTCCAAATGACAATATTATTCTTGATTATAGCTTAGGGAATCATTCAGGGCTATTTACTTTATAATTTCATGCTTATCTATTCTTCGTAGGAGATGATCATACCTTTATAATCAAGTAGGCTGAGTGCTTCCACATAAAACAGTGGGAGTTTTTTATGTGTTCTAGTTGTGTCATTGCAAGACTCAGGGATTCCATACTCCAGAATCCTGGCTTTTTGCTAGGATGACACTGAAATATGTACATAAACAATTCCTGGACTGGAGTGTTCAGTCTGCAACTTGGACAAGTAACATGACGTGTTCTTCATAATTCTGTTGGGCACAAACTGAAACACAGAAAGTTTCATCTGGATGCAAAGAAAAACTTTTCTTTGAGGGTGACTGGAATAGGCTGCCTAGGGAGGTGGTGAATTCTCCTTCTCTGGAGATGTTCAAAACCTGTATGGTGGTCTTGTGCAACCTGCACCACCTGAACCTACAGGAGGGTTGGACTACAGAATCACAGAGTGGGTAAGATGTAGATGATATCCAGAGGCTTCTTCCAATCCCAACTATTCTGTGATGCACTTTTCATTTTGAATGTATTATGGTGTATTATGGTATTATGGTGTGAGGATGAATTACTATATCCAGCACATTAAAATAAGAAATTCACAGTAACCAGCATGATGAGAATAAACTCATGATAGTTCCCATTCTAAAATATATAAGAATCCTTTTGACCTTCCAACCTTGAAGGGAGGGTTTCCCTTGTAGATAAACATTTGTGACTAAGCTCTCCTTGTAGCTTTTACTGCTTTTTGTCTGTTAAGTTGCTATAACAACATGCAAGTGTTACCAGTCTGCCTGTGGCTCGTGGGTGTGGGCATTCCATGGAAGTGTTCTTTGGAGCAAGCAGATGTCTTTTGTAGTAAGCTACTTACCAAAACAAAACTTTATTTTGATCCTGTGGTCTTTGAATTTGATGAATGTAATCCTGTGATGCATTTTACTGCTTCTTTGGAAAAAGATATATTTTTCTCCTTAAGTTCTTAAATATTATTTAAGGTTTTTTAACATGGAAGAATACTAATTAACTGTGCTTCATTGGTTTCTTCATGAATTAAAAAACTAGTAGACCATTGAAGTCTGATAACACAGTGTCTAGCACATGTCTAGCCACACTGTGGCAGTACTGGAGCAAGGCTGACTTGTCTTTTGCCTTCTTTTCCAGCTCTTACTAATGACTTCTCTGAAATACCTACACATCAGAAAAAAACAGTTTATCTCTGTCAGCTTTTGATAAGAATTGCAAAAGGAAAAAGTCTCGGTAAATACTCTGATTTTTTTTTTCACTTGTTTAAAAATATTTGTGTGAATTTGCATTGAGGTGTATTAGATGTGCTTTCACAGAGACTTTACTGTACATATCTATAAATACATACATAGATATATATTTATATATAAATAAATTGAATGAACTCCACATTTTAGAACATCTTTTTTCCACCTGTAACTGAGTTGCATGTAGGACTGGTGTTATTCTGTGCTGATTGACTTAGCTGCTTTGACTTCGAATTGACTGTATACTTCTTAAATTATCGGTCTGTTTTAGTCAGATCAGAGCAGCATCAACAAACGAAATATACTGGAAAAGACTGACTAGCTCTTAGTAAGCAATACTTGCAAGTTTAAAGCTCAGGATGTGTGTTCCTTTCTGCATACGTAACTAGAGGTTAAAGTAGGACAAACAGTAAGAATAAGAATATGGATGAAAAGGATGACTGCCCTTGTTTCCTCCAGAAGGCTGTAAGACTTTCATCTGGCAGCACGTCCTTGGGGTGCTTCTTCACTACCATGTCTCCTCTTTGGCTGTATTTGCAACTTGTTGGTTTAGTCAAGATGATTTTGTTTCACACCGGAATTTTTGGAAGACTTAACTTTTTTTGCTGCAGATTTTCACTGTTTCATAAAACTCATTGAAACTTAAGGACTTTAGAAGCAGTCTTGTCAGCATAAGCGTGGAAGAAAGGAGTGTATTCTAGCCTAGCAATGCTACAAAGGCTTGGATTTATGAAATTAAATTCTCTGTGTTGCTTTTCAGGTAATAACAGTTGTCTTGATTTAT
Source organism: Dendrocincla tyrannina (assembly GCA_035047865.1). Lineage (NCBI taxonomy): Eukaryota > Metazoa > Chordata > Aves > Passeriformes > Dendrocolaptidae > Dendrocincla > Dendrocincla tyrannina. The sequence continues at coordinate 118,642,965 of JAWWMP010000081.1, forward strand.
TTTAGCTTGAGAATCAAATTCTAATATTTAAAGTAGTTGATTTTATACAAATTGTGAATCTTTTCTGATAATACTTAAAAAGTATATTATTGCATACAATACTTGGGAATATGACTTCAGTGGGTTTTTCTTATCAGTGTGGAGAGTGACCAGTGTGGTGAGGAAGATTGCATATGCTTAGTAGGTATTACATCAGGTGTAGCTGCACAATATACGTGGAAAGATATCATATGGTAGCTTTCTTATTTTTTTCTAAATATTAAAATATTTAATCTGGATTGAGTCTTAAAACAGAGTAGGCTGTTTCAGATGCCAGATCTTTTAGGGTTAAACACTTTGGGTTTACAGTATTAAAATTAACTTATATGAAGTGTCATGACTTGATTGAAACAATAATTAAAGAAACACAGAAGTGTTATTTTTTAAATTATGTGTATATATTCATGTAACACTGTTTGAAATTTCACTGTTTGAGTTACTATAGCGGGTATAAAGTAATTTTTATTTTTTCAGTATTGCTTAAATTGTTTACCTTCTGTTTGAAAAATACTTAATAAAAGGAATAAGTTATTGAGAGAGATTCTGCTGGTGTCATATAAAAAGAAGGAACAAGTGTGGCTATAGTTCAGTGGACATCTTGAGCTAAGCTGGCAGTGCCATGGGAAGAAAGCACTTGTGCACCTGCCAGCAAATCCTGTATCTGTTACACTGGCATATTCACTTGTACAGGTGTGCAATGACCAGACTGGGAAACTGTTTGGAGAGTGTTGAGGGGATGACTATTTGGCTAGGCTAGAGCTCTGCCAGAACTGATCACTGCTCCTGCTTGCTGGGAGTTTGTACAAACCTTGGTGTTGGTGCAGCAGTATGTTGATGGGGAGGTTGCTTCTGCTTTTTCAGAGACACTCCTGCGTTAAGCTGTTTGAATTTCCCTCTTTGTTTAAGCACTTCAGATGCAACAAAAAGTTAAGACATGAAAACATAGTGATAGATTCAGGGAAAAAAAACCCAAATGTTAGGATGGTGATTATATTACAAAGTTAACAGTATCAATACCAAATGTTTTGATATCTGATGCTAAGCTTCCTGTATTATTAATGCCAGCCCAAATACCTAACGCTGAACTCAGCATTATTGCAAGTAGCATTTTAAGAGAAGAATAATTAGCTGACACATAGTATCTCTTGAAAATGCAACAGTAAGGTTATTAGAAACGGTAGGAAGAACTAGTCTCTCTGAAAAGAAGATAATTACTTCAGGTTTCTTAAACCTGAAGAGGGAGACTAAAAATTATTTGAGGAAAAAGGAATTGAAAATTTGTATAGCACATATTACTTTAATGCATATAAATAATGTAATATATTTAGCTTCATCCTTTAAAATACTTTTAAGTACTTTTTATCTCCCCTCTAAGAATTACAGTTTGAAAATGGTCAAAGAATTTCACCTTTGGAATCTGCTCTGTCTTTCTGGACTTTACTTGAACGGGAAGAAATTAAACTGGAAAAGCTTCATGAAGATATTCGTCGCTTGATTCAAATTCAGGTCTGTGTGACTCAAAATGCTTCAGCATGCTAACCTATTCATTGGGAATGAGTAGCTGGAAAGCCGTCCAGCAGGAAAGGACCTGGGAGTGCTGGTCAACAGTGGCTAAACACAAGCCAGCAGTAACCCAGGTGACCAAGGTGGCCAATGGCATCCAGGCTTGGATCAGAAATAATGTGGTCAGCAGGATGAGGGCAATTCCTCATCTCCCTGTACTTGGGGTGCTTGGTGCTGGTAAGGCTGCACATCAAGTACTGTGACTAGTTCTGGGCCCTTTGCTACTGAAAAGACATTGAGGTATTTATTGGAGCGTGTCCAGAGAAGGGCAATGGAGCTGGGGAAGGGTCTGGAGCACAAGTCATATGAGGAGTGTCTGAGAGAGCTGGGGTTGTTTAGCCTGAAGAAAAAGAGGTTCAGGGGAGACCTTATCACTCTAAAACCACCTGAAAGGCGGTTGTAAGATGGTGCGGGTCGGTCTCTTCTCCCAAGTAATGAGCAACAGAACGAGAGGAAATGGTGTCAAGTTGCATCAGGGGATTTAGATTTTGTATTAGGAAAAACTTTTTCACACACAGGGTTATAAAGCATTGGAACAGACTGTCTAGGGAAGTGATAGAGTCACGATCCCTGGAAGTGTTTAAAAAACACATGGATATGGCACTTGAGGACATGGATTAATGGTGAACATGGTGGTGCTAGGTTGATGGTTAGACTTGATGACCCCAAAGGTCTTTTTTAACCTCAAAGATTCTATAATTCTGTCCTGCTAAAACAGAGTCCCTTTTACAAAAATCTTGGGCTATTAGCAAGCTAAACTGAATTTTCAAAGTTTTAGTACAGAGTAAATACATCTGAACAGGGGACCTCTTCCTACCTAAAGTCGTTCTTTTTTTACCAGTTCAAAATTGTATCAAAAGCTGCCAATTGAAAAAAAAAAAACTATATGTCAATTGATCAATTTCAAAACACCAGTATTTCGAGGTTTAAAATATGTTATGAATAGTTTTTATTTTTAACAGAAAAATAATTATTTGTATTAGAAAACTTTTGATTTCAAAGAGGAACATATAAAAACACAATAGCAGCTCCTGGGACTGTGAAAGTCAGGAAGAGATGGAAAGAATGCTTATTGGGTAAGTATGGGACAGTTAGCATCTGTGAGGGCCTGATGGAGAGGTTTAAGCCTTTATACATAAGATTTAATATTACTTCAGAATTAACTTTTAAACCTAGGTAATTGTTGGTCCATAAGTATATAATCATCTGAGTCTTGGAAGTCGTAGAAAACTGTAGAATTGTGACTTTTCTTGGGGTTTTTTTTCAGAATCACAAGTGAAAAGTGTTTCAGCATATCTTGTAATTTATTTGTTTTAGATTGTAGCAGTCCATATGGAAAACACATATTTCAAGGAAGCTGCTGAAGTTCTTGAAAGAGTGTTTACAGACTGTGAATCAGATAAGGTAGTAACTTACTTAAATTGCATTGAACTCTTTTATTTTCAAAGGAGAAAGAGGGGAGTGGGTTTCCGAAAATAGCAAATGCTACTTGCATAGCATTGACCTAATTATTGCATATGCAGTCACACATCTGTGTCACTTAAATAGAAAAGGAAATTTGTGGCTAGCGGATTGATAGAAATAATGGGTGATTTGGGGGAGTAAAATGCTTCAAGCACTTGTTTTTCTCCCACTTAATATGAGGAGTGAGGTGGCACTACAGATTCTGGGAATTTGATAGTGCTGTTTTCTCAGAGCAAAGACAGTATAAACATACTGATAGAGACATAACTCCCTAGAAATCAGTCTTCTGACTTCTATTGCAGTGGACTCTTGGTCACATCTGTTCATTAGTGTTCTATGCACTGAAGCATCACAGGAAAGGAAAACTCATTAGCTTCTGTAGTATAGACTGAATGTTATTATGCATCGACTTGGAAGAGACAACATATGTGAGTCAGGCCACCTCCCAGTTTGGAGTTGATTGCATCGTTCAGAGAGATACAAGTCTGAGTCCATATCTCTTTAAAATAATAGCTAGTGCACACACCTGAATTTGGAGAGGTGGAGAAAAGAGCAAAAGCAAGACTGCAGTTGAAGAGAAGTTTAAAATGCTGCCTATATCTTCATCTGGTATATTAGGATATGTGTTCTGTGTAGGTAGTAGCATGTATATCACTTATTCTTCAGACATACTCCTCATTCAGAGAATTCAGATGTGTGGAAAGCGTAGACTGTGGTAATAGTATTCAAATTCATGACTAAAAGTGCAGCCTGTACACAGAAGTTAATTCTCTTGGCTATATTGTTTTCTGTAAGACTCAGAGTGATTGGTAGACAAAATGTGAATTTCCATTATCAGTATTTGTGTCCTTAATGCTGCTGTACTACGTAGTCCTTTTCCTGCACACTGTACACCCCTTTCAATGGCAGTGGTTTTGAGGCAGCAAATGAGAAAAGAGAACTCAGGGATGAGTGGCTTTTTCTGGGTGTTTTTTGCTTCATTGACAATCCTGCTTTCAGTGTTATTCATAAAGGAAATAAAAATGGGGTTCTCTGGGAAGTTACACTTTGCCATTTACTGAGCACGTAAAGTAAATGCCTGGTAAATGCCTAGTTGGCTTTAGAACTCTTTCTAACTGAGGTTGTACAGGGATATTCAGGAAACAATGTAAACATCATGTTTAGCTTTCTGTATGTCCTGTCTGTGTGTACTGTTTAGCATAGATACCAAGTTTACTGCAGGATTTTTGGTGTATAAAGCTGTGCTTTTCTTAGTCTTTAAGGATGAAGCTGGCAACCATAATTAAAAACAAGGATCCTTATGTTCCTCTTCTCCAAAGCTTCAGTTACAGTCTTTTGATAAGTAAAATCAAGTCTTACATTGAACTATTCATGAAAGAAAATGAAATGAACTTCTTAATGCAGGTACGTAAAAAGTATTTTCAAAACATTCAAAATAGTTACTTGGTAAGATTAAATGGACTTATGCTTTCAAAGGAGTTGTTTAGGCAATATTCAGTTATTGTATTAGATGAAAAGGAAGCTTTGTCTTCCTTTAGATTGTCTTATATTCAACCTTTTTGTTTTAATTAATATGTCTTGGAGAAAGTAGGAATAAGACTCCTCTAAAATATCTTCTATGATATATTGATTCTGTGAAGTTTTGATTGGAAAAATAGGAAAAAAGCATAATTAAAATGAGATCTGTCAATAGTATGTTTAAGAGAAGCAGTTCTGATTTGGGACTTGTTAAAAAAATAACATAGCTATATATTTAATGCTTATTTTGTTTATATGACTTCTCATACTAAAAATGAAAGATCAAGACCTGTTAATTTTGCTAAAAGCTTTAGGAATGTCAGAACAGTTAGGAGGTAGAAAACTATTATTGCAATTTGCCTGTAAATAAGAAAGGTCCTTACAAACAGTCTTGTTCAAAAGTGATTTAAAATGGACAAGAACAACATTCCTCTTGCAGTTCATCTTCAGGAGGATTGTAAAGAATTTCTCTTGTGTTTACTTCCTACAAAAGAGTATTGAATTATTCAATTACAAAAGCACAGACATCTAAAGGTAATAAGAAGCAAATTTTAAATAAACAATCCTGAAGTTCCTCTGTGTTTTTCATTTTCTAGACTAGACAACTTATTAAATGCATTCAAAGTATAATAGAAGGAAATACCTTTTAATGGTTTCACTTGACTGTCAGTTTTCAAGTTTATCTTTCAAGGCTATTTCTTTGAGTCTGAAAGGAGATCGAGGTTTGGAAATGTTAGAGAAGGCCCAGAACTCCATACTAGCATACCTAGACCCTCTGTTGTTGCACCCCCAACTGCCTGCACATCTGTCCTACTGTGCACCAACACTGCAAATCTTATTTTGAAGAGAGGTATTCTGGGACATGGAGGAGACATCTATGTGAAGAGTTTCCCCTTCTGTGCAGTACACATTGGCTTCTCAGCAGTTTACCCTGAGTTCTCTACAGAAGAGAACTTCAGCTTTAATTTTAATCTCTCTTTTCTTTCTTCTAGTGACAGATGTAGAAGTATAATCATAGAATAGTTTGGATTGGAAAGAACCTTTAAATGTAGTCTGGTCCAACCCCCTTGCAATAAGCATGGACATCTTCAATTAGATCAGATTGCTCCGAGCCTCATCTAACCTGGCCTTGAATGTTTTCAGGAGTGGGGCATCTACCGCATCTCTGGGCAACCTGTTCCATGTTTCACCACTCTCATTGTAAAAAAATTATAAATTCTTCCTAATATCTCATCTAAATCTACCTTCTTTTAGTTTAAAACCATTAACCCTTGTCCTATCACAAGAGGCCCTGCTAAAGTTTGTCCCTGTCTTTCTTGTAAGACCCCTTAAGTACTGAAAGGTGCTATAAGGTCTTCCCAGAGCTTTCTCTTCTCTGGCGTAAACAATTCACACTCAGCCTTTCCTTACAGGAGAGGTCCTCCAGCCCTGTGATCAACTTAGTGACCCTCCTCTGGGTCTTCTCCAGCAGGTCCATGTCTTTTGTGTTCTGAGGACCCAAGAGCTGGAATGCAGCACTCCAGGTGGAGTCTCAGCAGAGCAGAGTAGAGGGGCAGAGTCACGTTCCCTGACCTACTGACCATGCTGCTTTGGATGCAGCCCAGGATATGGTTGGCTTTCTGGGCTGCAAGCCAACATTGCTGAGTCATGTCCAGCTTTTTATCCACTATAAGGTGATCTACATTGGTAAACTGTTTTGTAGACAGCTTTTTCTAGGTTAGTGTCAAGCTTGGAATCTACAGTCTTGCAGCTCCTACTGTTGAGGAAGCTCTTGCACTTCAAGAAACTGTTGTAGGTTAGCTGCCCTAAGAACGGTCTGCAAAGAGCGAATTATGAGGATAAAGGACCTATACCAAGAAAACATAGATCTGAATACTTTGTAATTTCTCATTATAACTTTCATTTTTCTTTCAAAAGTTATTTTTAGGAACAAGTACAATTTGAAAGCTACTGTTAACTTGCAAAGTACAATACAGTTGAACTTTTTTTTTTTTTTTTAACTAAATCCTTTCTACCCATTTTTCTATATGGAAACTTGTCCTTACTGTCACATGTGTTTTGCTACCATCAGCCACTGCAAAACAGCCATTATTTTGAAAACTTGTATCTGAAAGATGTGGTACTTTGGATAGTTACAAAACTGGTGACAGTGAAACACTTCTGTGATTGGAAGCGTTCTGTGACCAGTATACTTTCCAGTATTTTTATGGATGAACAAGTGAAGTATGGAATGTTTTTATATTATCTGACTCTCATAAATGTTGAGAGACTCTGCAAGTTACTGTGAAGAACAGGTTAAGATTCTGAGATGACTGAAAATTGGATGGATGAAAGAAAGTTAACAGGAAGGAAAAGAAAGCCCTTAAAGAGGAAACAGGTGTAAAGTCAGAGCAATTGGCTAAGCAGAAAGAATTACTATTGGGTCTATAGTGAAGCTTTCAACTTTGAATCATTTTGATATTTGAATGCTGCAAATCAGATCACCTTTTGGGATGTTTAGTGTTGGATGTAAAATGGTTGGTTCTGCTTGGTGCACAGTTGGCAAGAATGAACTTGCGGACTAAATTGGACCAAGTGATTTCTTTTTTTGAGGGTGTTATTTATTACAGCGAGTAAGTGGGGGAAATCGAGGGAAAAGTACAAATCTTAGGATTGTCTCTTAGGATTGTCAGGACATTCTATAAAGAGTAATTAACTGCTACTTTCTTCTCTTGGCACTGGAGGAGAAATAATCTTAATTTGTGGCTAAAAGTTTGAGCAGGATGTTAGAATTTATTTTATTGCCAGTGCAAGAAAGGTTATGTTACAAGCCTAAAGTCTGATCAGACATGTCTTTTCAAAGTGTTATAAGTATGCTTGATCCTGATGTGCTACAGAACAAGATAAACCTGTGAGACCTGTTAATTTTTGGTTTCTAACCAAGTTATAAAAAACAGACTTTGGCATACTTTGATAGTATTTGCAATCTTAGTTAACTCTTTATAAGTTCACAAATTATGTAAGTATTCATTGTATTTCTTTGTATCCATATAAATATCATTTGCAGCTATGACTAAAATTCTCTGAGTTATTAGTTGATAAAGATCTTTATGGATTTCAAGTGAGCATGCTGAAGTTGTTTTGAAACTATTTATTTTCATGGTAATACCTCTGAAGTGTCTGTGAAATAAGCACTGTTAGTCCTAATAGAGAGCAGACATATTAATCCTAGTGTAAACTACTATCTAGGTATTGACTAGCTTTAATTTTAAGGTATCAGTTCCATTTCTCACAGGAAGCTACAAAACATGTGGAGTCTAAAGGATTGGGAGCAACAGCATGGCAAAACAAATCTGTGAATATCAACAAAAATGATAAAAGTAATTTGGGCACAAAGCAAAGGTTGGTATTAAGCATTATATTACTGAGGGATGTGCTGTGACAGTAACTTGAAACTTGTAGAACTAACAGTAGGTAGAAAGAAGGATATTAAATTCCAAACTGCCATCCAATAGAAAATTAGCTACCAGCACGTTCCCTGGGTTTTTTTAAATTTGGGCTCTTCTATGGTTATGACTTTTGACATTTGCATCAAATAGCTTGGCATTAAGTTTATTTGTGAAGATGCACAATTTTCGGTTTAAATAGCTGTCAGTCTTGTATAACAATAAAAACATGAAAAGACTTTGCTTTTTTTAATGCTTGATTGAGCTCTTTTTAGTCTTGCCCTCCTAATTTCAGGCTATAGGTCATCTCAAGAAGAAAGAGAATAAGAAAATGGAATCAGTCTGTTACATTTGCCTTACAGCTGAATGCAAGATTCTGTTGGTGATACTAGCGTGACGGCAAATACCAATGTTGCTTCATGATTCTGAGTGTGAACCCTCAATAGGATTACATGCTTCTTTGGGAAATACTAATATTCTAGGTTTATTGCCTTGTTTTTCATGGGGAACATAACTAGTCTTTAGATAGGATAGTGCTTCTTTTTCTGCATTGTTATACTTGGAATCTTTGGCATCATTTAGTTATGGATCTCATGCAGGCAGTATGCAGGAAGACATTTAATAAGGTTTTTGTTTTGGTTTTGTTTTGTTTTTTAGAAGGACACTCATGACACAATTGCATCTGGGGGATATAATGAAAGACTTGATCAAAAAACCCTATAGAAATAATTCCTAATGAAAAAATAGATGTGCAAAATGCCATCAACTTAAACGTGTGAGACAAGGTTAAGGGAGTTAATGGATTGACGCAGTTAGTGTTTGTATGCCTCTGTTTCTGTTGAGAGATCTCGGGATTTTCTTTTATTGTTAAATCGTTTAAATAGCAAGTTGCTGCCTAGGAAATTATTTTTATATATTTTTATATTTATTTTATATATATATATATTATATTTTATTTATATTTTATGTATTTTGTCTTTTTTTTCAAGTTTGGTGCAGGAACAACAGTGTTTCACAAATCAGTCACCTGGAGGCATAAAAAAAGCCGCAGTAAGGTAAATTTTTTTTTGCTTTTAGTTAGACTTTCCATGAAGTTCCGTGTATTTTCACTCCAGTTCTATGTCCATTGCAGGAGGCATTCAGGGTGGAAACGCACAGGAAGCAGAGTTCTTCAGAGTGAGTATTAGTTTATTTTTACACTTTCAAAATAGTCATGTAAAACACATTTCTAACTGCTATACAGTGTGATTGGATTAATACAAAAATGGTTGTGGTGGAAAAAACCCCTCCCAGTTTTTGTGTGTGGTTTCTGTACAAGTGCAGGTTTGATGGTTGCTGTATTTAGGAAGCTGTGAAGTGGCTTAAGGTTCTCTGGCAACTCATTTTGTAAAATCATTCACTATTTTCTGGTTTCCTTGGGTTTGTTTTTTTTTTTGCTTTAATGTGATTTACAGTATTCTGTGCAAAAGAAAACTGCCAGAGGAGTACTGAAATTTGTCTCTCTCTGAATTCTGAGCTAGATAACTCTGGTTAAATTTGGTGGGAAGGAACTAAAGAGGTTGGCTGATTGGAAAAACAAATCATAGTGTAAAATGCACAGTTAGGATGTTTGTGCATTTTCCTGATATTACTTCTTAAAAATTTAACAACGTGGATAATGTAATATTTTCAAATAGGTTCTGAAGACCATTAGCAACCCCTTCCCACAGAGAGATGATGTTATAGTTTCTGCATGTGGCCATGTTGTACGTGGAAGGACAGACTGTTAAGATGCCTTGAATGCTTGCCACAATTAAATCCTGATAGATGTACTTGGAAATGATGGAATTTGTATACAAAGAATCATAGCTCTCATTGCTTGGTACTTCCCAGTCTCTCTATGCAAAATGAGAGCAGTACGTATAGTAAAAATGCTTTTACCAAAATTAAATGTTTCATTATTGTGTACCAATTTTTACTTACTTTGTTTACCTGATTAATTTACCTAATTAAAATATAATTACTTTGTGAGCTCTATTGTATAGAAAAGATGGTGATTTTTTTCAACAGGCTATTGTTTGAGTCCTTGGACTACAGCAAGATTCATGTGTATTCATATAAAAAATATCTTTATATGTAAACAGACCATGAAATTTTCTCAGTCTGTCATAATATATCATAATAGGGTACATTCTTGTCTCATGTAAATGGTAGAATGCAAAATTGCTGCCTTAATGTTGACTCCTTATTGTACTGGATGTATATTAACTGTCTTCTAGGTCTGAACAACTTGGAGAATGTGGGAAAACAACAACTTGCTTTGGTTTGTGGCCGAAGAAGACAGGTTTGTACCTATTTTCTGTTCTAAATAGAGACAAAATTAATGTACACTGCACAGAATTTTTTTCCCAGCTTTGACTTTCTCCAAAATGCCTAGATTTAAGATTCTGTAGATTACTCGAGCTGTGCTATAGCTCCTGAAACTGTTATTTTCTTTTTAAAGACAAAACTTATTCTTTGCAATCTCAAATATTGTTGCTAATGCTTCTGAGCCTTTAATTTGTTGAAATACACTGTTACTAAAGCTTAGTTTGATTCTTTTTTAAAACATGAAAAATTAACTTCTTTCCACTGTTGGGATTAAAGAATTCAGGATATCATTTGACCGTGAGAATTTAGGGCAAACATCAAAGACTTCTTGTTTACCAACTTAGAATGTTAAAGATTTAGCAACTTCATAATTCACTGCTTTGTTCATGTGAGGTGAAAACATCTATTTACTTGAGAAGCTATTGTAGTTTTTACAAACCAAATAATAGGGTCTTCCTATAATGCTACATTTCAAATGGTCCTTTGCGTTCTCTTCATGGGTAAGCCTACTTCAGTGAATTACTTAAAATATTCCTACTATGTTCACTAACGTCAGAATTCCCTGTTGGTGGGAAGTATAGAAGTGTATCCTTAATAGAATGCAATTTGAAGTTGATTTGATGTTGAGGTAAATCAGTTCAAGCTCATTTTTGTGCATAACCAATTTTCATTCATAACTGTTCAGCATCTTATGATAACTGAAGAAATTAATATTAAATAAATGCATTGCCCTTGTTGAATTCATCTTCTTAATATCTTTTAAGAAGCAATTTTGAGTTTTTCTGTTTACATAACTGTACAAGTTACCATCATATGCCCATTTTGCTTTGAGCTGTTTCATTTTTCTGGTATTCGTCTTGACATTTGGTTTTTCATATAAAAGGGAAGGCCAAACCTGCTCCTGCTTTCTTTTCCAGATTGTCCTTGAGGAAAGTTGTACTTATTTTGAGTTCTTTAGGTATTTTTACTGCAGTTGAAGTAGGGGTTAAATCTTCAGTTACATGATGTCCTCAAATTGGTTGAGGTACTAATGAGAACTCATCTATCCTAGGAAGTTAAGCCCCTATAAACAATTTTGCACTTTCTCACAAATCTCAGGAATAGTTAAATCACTGGGAGCATCTTTAAAAGCTACAGATACAACCACTGCCCTAAAAAGATAAAATAGCAGCACTTACTGGATTTGCTGGTTGCCTTTGAAAACATAATTACTTCATTCCAAAGTATACTTGGATAGGTACCTTGTTAACTAGTTGCTGGTAAGTATGAACACTTCCATCAAGCTTGTTTTCAACATCAAGATTTAAACTATTTGGACGACAATTGACACAGAGCTAATGAGAACTTTGTACTACATATTTTCATGCTGAGGTAGTCTGTTACGGGGTCACCTACAAGCAGTGTATCTAGGTCTAGGGCTTATGCACACATCTCATTAGAAAAAAAATAGATGTTGTTTGCTTAATTACATTGTTATAGTTCAACCTTAATTGAAATGTAAAGACTAAATTTGTAGAAAAATGCATCTGATAGCAGCAAAGAACTCCTTGAAAATTTTATAAAAACTTGAATGAAAGAACTGTGTTTCTTTAAACCCTTAGAAAAGTTGTAAGCATTTGCTGCCTCTGTGATATTTATGCCATATTCCCTTCCAGTGAGACTGCTCATAAATATCGTATAGAAAGCAATGATAATTGGCCTTTTAAACAATAAATCTGCTACTCTGCTTAATCAACTGGGTTATAAAATTGTCTGCATGCATGAAAGAATGCAATGAATGTCAGGGCTGTTGACTTCTAGAACTTCCTTTTCCATGTAGTCCCTCTTTCAATGTTGGCATTGTTTGCCCTTGTTTTGTAAATGGCATTTCATTGCAATGGTTCAGTGCCCATTTTCAGCCTTTCACTGCTGTGTTTTCAGTTAGCTGCAAATAACACTCTGCGGGGCTACTGAAAGGAAGCATACTGTATTTTCTTGTCCCTAAATTAGGGGATGAAAGTGTCATGGAATTTAGGGAACTGTTTGTACTCACTTTTATATCCTGTATGTGTATGAAAGTCCTTCAAAATCTGACTGACAGTTCCTTTAAATTAAAGGATGTGTCTGAAAATCTGGATGTTCAGAATTTAGTCAGACTTGTATGGAAAAAAACCCATATATTTAAACCTGAAGGAAAAAAGTCAGAGTAGGGTCCCATAATGCATAAAGGAAGACAGGTTACTAGAGGAGGACTGACTCTAAGGAATAACAAGATCTTTAGATACAAGGGTATATCTCCACATTCTGCTTGGCAAACTCAAGCTTGCCCTGCCTGCATTCTAATCTGGCCAGATGTCGTGTTGCTTTGGACTAGGTGCTCTGATGGTGTGAGCTTCAAGCGTAGTGCTGCAGTATGTCTGGGCTTTCAACCAGCCTTGGTAGCTTGTAACAGTGCAAAGCTGGAACCTACACAAGTGCTGTCCCAGAGGGGACAGACAGTTTCTCAGTGAAAAGAAAATAAATCAGTCCCTGATTTACTTGTAAGGCAGGCTTCTCATTTGCATGTTAAACAGAAGAAATTTATTGTACAAAAAAATTTAATTAATTAAGCAATTTAAAATCAAAACAAGCTAAAACCACCCTTTTAAGAGAAAATGTAATTAATCATTGCAAGTAACAATGATCATGATTGTCTCTGATTGAAGTATTTGAATTATCTGGTGCTCTAGGTCAAGAATAATGGTGTCACTTGAATAAAGATTTTATTTAGGAAAGTTTTCTGGCATGCTCTGAAATGAGATGAAGTACATGATTCCAATGGAATCTCTGGCCTTTTAATAAAGTAAAAAAAAAAACAAAAAACAAAACAAAAAAAAAAAAAACCAAAAAAAAAAAAAAAAAAAACAAAAGCCATTCACTGCTAATGTTGCAAAAGATCTGTGGAACAGGATGTATTGGAAAAAGGAAGTATTTTTGATAAAGGGTAGACTACTTTAGGGAAGTTTTAGGTTCCTAACTGTTTAGAAATATAACTGAACTACTATCACTTGTAATTCTTGCACTGCTTAGTGAGCTTTATCAGTGATCATAGTTTACTGAAGAGGCACTAATAGTTGCATTAAGCTGGAATAAGTCCAACTTTGAGATGTGAAGTTAGGTCTTCACATACCTCAGCTTCCACTTTGTGTAGGTGTCACATTTTCCCTTCTTGTAGTATAACCAGGATACTGTTCTGATCAGGCTGAATGTTATCTAAGCTCCTTCTCCCTCAGACTCACCCCTCTGCCTTTTATGTTTGAATGCTGCTGACACTTCCAGCAACTTAAATTCAAGGGAAGTGAGGAACCATGCTGAATGGCACCCAAAATTGTCACCTGGCCCATTGCCAGTGTATGAATTGAGGTTGCTTTTAGGAGCAGAATCTTTTAAGGATCCCAGAAGGGTTCCAGCTCATTCAGAGAGGAGATAATTCTTTTTCTTCCTATCCCCATGGATGTGGGATTTAACACATGGGCCTCTTGTGCCACCTACAATCATATTGCCTGACTCTGGGTTTTCCTGTCCATCCTCCCTTGTGCACCAGCAGGATAGTATGCATTTGTCTAATTACAGCAGCTATGAGATTTTCATTTCTACTGGGTACATTATTTGCAGAGTTAAATGTTTGTTCCCCTGTAATTCAAGTATTCCCTCACACTTACCAGATCTACTAGTTGGCTTTATCAATTTTAAATTTCTGTAAGTTGAGGCTATTCCTTTGCACCTGCATTTCCCTTTCTGCCCAGTTCTTTACAATTTTGAAAGTTTCAGTTGTAAAGGTGAGACATAGCATGATTCTCTAGCGTTCCCTTTTGCTTTATAGCCAACACCATTTATCCATTTGATAGTTGGAAGTGCTCCATTACTTATTAGGTGAAGGTCTTATGCATATCCTGATAAACCAACCTTTCTTTTAATCCACCAAGCTACAAATTTTAGGCCTTCAGATTCAGCTATTTACAATTCTTATGGCTTTTGTAATGTTCTAGAAACACTTTTTATTCCAATCCAGTTATTCCAACTAAAGTTTATTAGCAAAGGTCCTCTTTTGGAGCCTCCCCTTCATTGGTCCTTTACTTCCTGGCTGGCTCAGCTGGGTGCACCAAATACAAGCACCTTCTGGCTTTATTGCAGTGTACTCTTGCAAGATGTCTCCCTTTCAAGGAGACAAAAGAAAAGGCAGAGGGTGCCGGTGTCTCCTGGGTGGCAGTTCACAGTCACTGCTGCTGGGATAACCCTCCAGCCAGATGATGACCAGCAGCTCAAAGGAGAACTGCAAGACACAAAAGGGCTCTTCTTGGTCATAACATCTGTTCTGAGCCTATTGTGTTGATTGGGACTGCTAACAACAGGTTCCAAGAAAGCTTATGCTGGAGACAGGAAAGGGAAGCGAATAACAGGCAACCCAGGACCAAATCTTCACCCCTCACCCTTTCAATCCTTGCCACGGGGACTGCAGCCCTGTTCTGAGCCCAGCTTGTTCATTCCAGTTTGTGCCACATTAATAGCCGAAACCAATGCAAACTTCAATTTTAACTGCCTTACTTTGACCAGACCAGGATTACAGTTGCTTTTCCCTCTTTTAACTGACAGAGGGGTGACTGACCTATATTAAAGTTGGGGTTCAGCAGCCCTCACACACCACAGCAGCCTACACATGACCCTATGCTGCAGCCACAGCAGGGATTTCAAAAGCTCCTCTACCTTTCCAAGCAGTGGCAGGGATCAGCCCATGGTGTGTCTAAGCAGAGCAGGACATGTGAATCCCATTCACAGCACTAGGTGCTGTTGTCAAAATAACCCAATTTGCAGTTTATATTACTTGCTAGCTGTGTCCATAGAAAAGGACAGGGAGCAACAGCGACAGCCTTTGCTGCCGTGAGTTCTGCCCAGCTGGGACAGCTACAGAGTTCTATAAATTTTACAAACTGCTTTTTCACCAAAATTGAGTCAGATAAGCAGCTTACGGTGCATAACAACAGCAAATTCAATTCATCAGATGAGGAGGCTCGAGTCAATATGTTCTTTTACAAATAGTTCGCTCCTTTGTCAATATAAGTCATTCTGACGGGCAGGACCATTAGCTGCAAATGCTTCTTAACTCCTGAGGCCCACAAAGGCATATTCAACATTAGCGAATTTACTTTCACACACCAAACATTAATAAGTCTTTGCAGTGCTTTTGATCACTTGCCTGTGTAAATTTTATAATACTTTTATGCAAAAACGCTGACTTTTTTTGCTATTTCAGAGCAACTCTGAAATCAGTAAAGCACAGTTAATGGTTAAATGCAGAAATAAGACAAGTCTTTTGGTTGGGATTTCAGCAATCCTTTGCTCATGACATGCACATAAACACATTCAGATTTTGTAGAAGTCTGGTAACTAATGATTTTCAATATGGAATCTGTTGGTGTTCACAGAAATGCCAGCATGAGACCAATGAAAATTGACCATTTGTCTCCTTTCATAACTTACTGTGGTCCATGAGACCACCAGGAGCAGCAGGACACCTCCTGTTCAAGACGCAGAACTGAACACAGATTAAATGGAACAGCTGCACAATACAATTCTCTGTGTATCTCAATTTCATTAACATTTTTAAGTTTATATTTTTACTGTAAGTTAAGTTTTTGCCTTTCAGGGTTTGGGGGAATAAATTTAAAAGGAATGTGCTATCAAACTACAGTTTCAATTAGAAATTGGTAATTTTTAGAAACAGTTTTAGAAACAGTTATTTCAACTGAGGATCCTGTCCTATGTTTGCATAGATAATATGCAATTCAGTTTGCCTGAAGAGGTGTGCTGATCATATATCAGCATGGTTAGTTGTGTATTGAGCAAGCAAGGATTTAAAGATATTTGTGGAGGATTAGATTCTAGCCAAATAAGTTGTTTTAAGATGATTTCATATTAAAGTTGCTAATTGCTATTTCAGAGTGAAAAAACCGACTGCACCTAATACACCTTATACATACACATGTTGAAAAATGCAGTAGTTAAAAAAAGACATGATAGGGTATATAGAACTTGTAAATTTTTGTTATATGTATGTCTGTTTTTATCAAGTTATGCTAAAGGAAAATTGATACTTGATTCTCCCTCACACTTTACTGTAAAGGTAAGATTCCTAAAATCAAGTATTTGATTTTTTAAAAATTCAGGTATTTGTACCAAGAAACAACTAACAGAGAACTGGAAGGGATTGCTTACAGATGTATAACTGCAAGTAATTTTCCCTTACTTTTACGAGAGAAAAGTCGTCCCCTGGAGATTAAAAATCTTGTAGGTCATGGCAGTCAGGCTTAAGTAGTAAGCCCAACAAATGGCCAAAAGCAAATGCATAGCTGTTCCCGAGAATATGGCTGATCTCACTTTCAAATACAGTATGTGTAATTTTGCTTCTAGAAGCATTTTAAATATCGAATTTTTTTTCCTAAGCACACTGAAATTCATCTGTTGTTGGTAAATGGTCTTGATTCTCAGTCCCTAGCCTAATGTGTCACAGAATGCTTTCTCCTTTGTGGTGCATACTAGGATCAGTCAAGGTTTGTCTTGGCTCAGTTAGCTACTAAAGTACAATTTTGTAAAGCGTGTTTTGAATGAAGCAAAACTTTGCCCAATATTTTTGTTTCTTTTCATCCTGCAACCTGTGAACATTGAAGCAGGTGGTTCTCGTTCCAGACAGTATCTGCTACCCTGTTGTAACAGTTGACTTGATAACCTCTGTTGTATTTAGTTTCAAGATTTATATTCATGTTTGAAAAAAACCCTTCTGATATCTGTACTCTGTAATAACTAGAGAGCTGTATGAAAACTTGCTTTTATATTTGCTGCGAGGTCAACTTTTACAATAATAATAATAGTACCTTTCTCTGTTAATATATCCAGTATTTTTCTGTTCTTCCCCTAGCGATGGACTTACGAAGAAGACTTGGAGCTGAAATCAGGAGTACGGAAGTTTGGAGTGGGTAACTGGGCTAAAATTTTGGTGCATGGTAACTTCAACAACCGAACAAGTGTCATGTTAAAAGACCGGTGGAGAACTTTGCACAGGATTGACAAAATCTAGCTTTTCAGAATAACAGCCTGTTTTAGTCTCAGTGTCCAGAAGTGTTGCAGAATAGTGAAACAGAATAGTAGTAGGTATAAAACATTCATGTAACCTAACCTGTTCAGGTGATGACTTTAATGTAAAGTCTGGCCTTTTGGCTACATGCAATAGATGACCTAAATTCTGAAATGTGAAAATGCTTGCAGTGACTTAAGCTTAGATTTATACAAAGGAGCAATACAAATGTCTAGCAGCATCTTCAGCTTGATAGAGGCTAATACAAAGTCAAGTGTTCTGAATTTTTAAAGGGCTGGATCTGTGGTCAGATTGACCTTTTTGTTATTTTACTTCCTACTATATAACTCACTCTAATCTGATTTGCTTCACTTTGAAATTTTGGTCAGACTAGTCATCTCTACCAGTAAGTTATGTCAAAAATATGTACATATTGGTATGGCTAATTTTAAAAACTGATGGTTTGTTTCTTTGCTTGCTTTTCTGCAATTAAAAATGTGTTACTTAATGTAATTTTATGTTTATAAGTAGCAGAGGTACTGGTTTGTTTGGTTTTTTTTAATAATTAAGCTAAAGTTCTAGGTAGAAGATTCTTTTGAACCTAGATATACTGGAGTAATAGCGATTTTTATCTTGAAGAAGAGATGAAGAACACATGGAAAGCAACAGTATTACAGTAGTAGTTAATGTCTCTTGATTATCTTGTGTCACCTACCTTGTCTTGAGAAGTGTCATCTTCTTCTAGACCAGCAGGAAAGGGAAAGCTCAAAAACAAATGGCTGAAGTAGGGCTCACTAATGAGTCTACACTGTAACTGATGGCACTTCTCATGAGACATGTCTCATCTGTGTTCTCACCATCTCTGCAAAGATATGCTCTAATGGGGGTCACTATCAAGGTGTCAGCTGGACACTTAAGTGTCCTTCTTATGTGAGACTGTAACAGAGGGATGATGGTACTTTGTGGTCTCCCTTGATTCAGGCTTTGGAAAAAAGTTCCACAACCTCAGAAAACTACTTTCCACTGCCCTACTGGTGTGAACCTAGTGACTTGAACTAACGTAACACAGCATTCTTTTAAAAGTGAAATCCCTCCAATTCAGATGTTTTCTGTATCTTTCTTCTTGGATAAGGTTTTATTCTCCAAGAACCTTACAAGGAAAAGCATCTGTCTGAATTGGTAATAATAAAATAAACCTCTCCAAGATAATTTTCCTGGTTACAAAGGAAGAGATATTATTGAGGGCTGAAATGTTCAGGAAGTATTAAGTTTCTGGTTTGGAGGCCTGCTTTCATTAAAATAAAATGGTAAAATACAGTTACAAAGATTTGTTTCCCACTCTTACTGTGGACAGGACCTCAGCCAGATCACCTTCCTCATTCTTAGAACTAGACACTATGGTTTCTTCTTGCAGCTGCTAGAAACAGTGGCAAACAGTGGTCTTTAGGTTCCACAGAGATGCTGCATGTCCTAACAGTCTATTTTCTCAACCTTAAAGCACAATTTGTTATTTAGGAAACATTGTGAATTTCAGATCTTGATAATATATATGCTTTGTCCTTCAGCAAGGAATTCTAGAGCAGCTGTAAGCCAACAATTCAAAAAGTCATAGCAAGTATCTGACAAGTAAAAAAGTCCAGGATGCAGCCTCTTTAGTGCCATAACAATAATTTAGAGTAATAACAGGTAACAAACCAAGGATTAGCAGTCTTGCTGATGTGCTAATATTACAGGTTTTTGTGTTAATTGTTGTATGTGAACATTTTCAACTAGTAATAAGGAATTTTTTTTGAATGTTAGCCAAGGGTTTAGTTACAAAGTCTTATTAATGTTCATCTGCCATAAAGTTCACACACTGTGCATTAGTGACATGAAGTTCTGAGAAGTCTACTTCCTTAACCCTGACTAGTTATATGTCTTTATGAAGGTGACTGAACATGAAAACTTCAATGTAGAGGAAGAATACTTATGCACTTTTAGTATAAACAATTGTCAAGATGATGCTGGGAAGGAACAAAGCATCTAAATTAAAATCCATTTTTAGCTCTCAAACTTTCATTTTTATTCACACTTGCTATTTAATGATGATAGTGCCTATTCTTAGACTTGAGAAAATTTGGCTGGCTCACTACCGAGTAGGAGCAGTGCCTGTAGCCAAGGCTGTGGCTTGTAGGGAACAAGAACTTCAGGAAAAGCAGCTACTATGTTTAGAAACATCAGCTCTTTAATTACAAAAAAGAAACATTGAACATGCTTCTACTGTTCTAACAGAAAGATCAGTCTTAGCATTTTGTATTAAGGCAGAGAGAGTTTCTCAAAATGCTCCTGCCAAAGTTCTGGCTCCTTTAAGATTTGTTTAGGCTCCAGAAAATGCAGCAGAAAGATGTGGGTTTCTTGGCATTGATGTTAATTTTCTCAATCTTTTTGTTGTTGCCATTTTAAAGATCTTTTAAACTTTTATGTAAAAATAAAGCTATGCACCAGGGGACACGAACAATGTGCCAGTTGCCGAATCTTCTTCCAGGTTCCTTGGCATTGAGAGTTGCCAATTGCTTCCCAGTGTAAGATTTTATCTCTGAAATGTGACAACAAGGAATTAGAAGACTGAAAACTTTATGTTTCATGTTACTGGATTGTGTTGTATAACATGTCATAAGATTAGATTAGCTTAATCATGCTTTAATTAACTCATCTAGCTCTTAAAATGCTTTATGGAGCAGGCATTATATTCCAAAGTATAGTATACAGGATGGTGGATTGAATAGCTGGTTGTACAGATGTTAAGTAGTATGCATATTAATAAATGTATAGATCAAGTAAAAATCTGTTCTGAATAATAAATGTCTACTTTCACAATTACTTTTCTAGAAGACAGGTTTGAGGGGAGTAGTGATCCACCACTGTTAACCCTGCAATCAGATTTGGATTATGTTAGGAAATACCATTTTTAAGTAAAAGTGCCCATAGCTGTCAAAAGCCCTCTTGCACTACAGAAGCTGCACAATTATGAATAAAGCATGCAAAGCACAGAACTCTTATACTGAAATTACTTCCCAATTCTGTGAGAACTGAAAAGATAAACCTGAGCTCTACAAGTGATATGAGCTCTTTCATTTTTTAGATATAATAAATGCACTAATGAGACTTTGAGAAGTTTTAACTTCTGTACTGGGTTTTGCTCCAGAAGAGGGAGCAGAAAAAAGGCTTTCTTTACCCGTCTGCATTATGGCCATCCCCAGCACAGCGATGCGTGTCTGTATTCATAGCTGGAGGCTGGCAGGCGACACACACAGTATGCCCTTCCCGTAGGTACTGCATCCAGCGAGCAAACGGACGATTCTCCAAGGCACAGTGGTGTGAAAGTGACTCTGTCCTAAACTCCACACAGTATCTGCTCAGCCAGAAAAGTACTAAATTAGTTATGACAGATAAAACACAAGCTAGGTATACACTTTGAATGCACCTACTTACCATACAGGTGGTATTTGTGAAGTGCAAGTTAAGACATCATCATTGCTAACAAGTCTTTCTGACCCAACCTATTGAATAGATTCTTAAAGACAAACTATTTCTCATTCTGTGCCCTAGTCCAGTGCTTTATGTATAATTTCACTTTCTGGTTGTGTTCTGTGTTCTTAAACTAAGTTGAAAAACAGACCTTGGTAACCCATATCTTTTCTTCTATTCTGCTGAAAGACAAAATGGAAAAGAATACCAATGGGATTTATTGTTCTGGGGAAAATGGCACAGGACAAAGCATTATGAACTTACAGACTCAGTAATAGCCTAATTTAAACTTCATAATCATCTCTACTGGTAACCAAACAATTTTTTTTACTGCTTGTATTAATTAGGGGTTTTTTGAGACCGATCCCGTTCAGCCCACTTTGTGAGTTCAGAAACCTAAGCCTAATTTCTTAGACTTACACTTAGGATACATTCAGCTTTGGTTTAACATTATATACTGTTGCCTTTCAAAAGCAGCCATCATCACATTTGCCATAATCCCCATGTCTAACTCAGGACAATTACCAAGTAATAAAAACCAACATGTAGAATATGCAAATAAGCTTCAGGAAAGAAAGCTAGTACAAGCTATAGCTTATTGTTTAATTGTTGAAAATTTCATTACATTATTCTCTATAGCCAGCTACTTTCTATTGAACAAGATGACCCACATGCATATGATAAATAGATTACCCAGCTGCTTCTTTGTCAGAAGGCCGGAGAGACAATGCTGCTTGTCGTTTTCTTCCTTTGCCATATTCAGAGGTAGTTATGAAAGCAGGGACTGAGGAAGAAACAGTTACAGTAAGGCAGCAAGACACAGCTGAGTCATATTTGAATTACTGTAACAGTGGATGAATAAATCAGGAGCTTGTGGATAGTGACACTGACTGACTTTATTGAAAAAGTGATAAAATGTTGGCAAAATCAGAATCAACCCCATTCCCTACAGCTAAGTTCTCCTTATTCAGAGGAAAAACATTTAGAAACGCATGCCATCTAGTCTGCGAGGAAGTAGGATGTGCTGCAATCCCACAAGGCGTACTGTTTCCTGTTTTACACTGTGAATTTGTGTTCTAACTTTGCACAGGTATACTTTGGTACTTAGTGAGGGGCTTATATCCAGAAACTGAAGGGAATGCATGCAGCTTATTTGTTTACTGAATACAAATTAGGAAAAGCTAGGGTGGGATAAAAATAATAAAGAGCAATATGACAGCAGAAAGCAACATTTTCAATTGTATTTTTAACCACCTATCTGCAGATAGATGCTGCTTTTCTTTTTTTTTTTCGCTGTTCGTTGACATCAGGGAAATTTATGACACCTTTGATGGACACAATCTACAGCTAAATCAAAGAGAGAATACCGTGTTCATGGCCGCAGTCCTCCCCCTGGTAAGTCAGGTATTCCAGGCAGCCAGCCTTCTCCTCCAGAGCAGGACAAGGTTCCCCACCATTTTTAGGTTCCTGTTGTACATAGCGCCTACGTATTCGCAGACCAGGATGACACGGTTCTGCACAGCCACTCCAATGACTCCACTCCCCCACAACACAGGGAAGAGCTGCAAAGGAGCATCAGAACATTACTAGTAGTCAAGATTTCTGTTTTATCCTAGTTGCTCTCAAAAACTTGAGGGATTAAGACTGTTGGGATTTTTTTTGTTTTGAGTTCTCTTTACCTTTTTTTTCTTTTCTACTGTTCTTGATAGTTTTAAATCCTCTTCCAGGAATTTGCATCCTCAGATTTAACATTCAAACCTGCCTGAAGTTCTTGGCTCCCTATTCCATCCCTTGTCCACAAAGAAACAGCCCCTCACAGAAACCTTTCACTACAGCTATGGGATTCTTTTGTACCCTCTTCTGAGGCATACAGCATTAGCCCCAGAAGAGACCAGCTTATGGATTTACCTACACCAGAACAGTCTGACCTACCCTGGCAGTTCCCACATCACCAGATTTTGTTTAAAGGCTGGAAAGTTAAGTAGCAGAACTCAGGATCAACAAAGTTGTGGCACTTTTGATTCCTCTCAGAATTATTTCTAACCCCTTTTTCCTCGATATTTGAAATAAGATCCAGTGCCACAACTTTGTTGATCTGTTTTAACACAGGATGTGTTACTCCATGGTCCTTGCTGCAAAGACAGTTTTGGTGATAATTTTGCCTTGTTTTTTAGTCTCAGAATAATGCAGAGATGTGTGTAGAGTTGTGTTTCCACGTCTGTACAGCTACTGATACAGAACTTTACAACTATGCAGACAAACTATACGAAATGTGTATAGATGTGATTTTAAGACCCTGCTCATTCGCAACTGTGGAATTGTGTGCAGGACATTTGAATTTCTGTTCTCATGGACGACAAACTTCCTCTGAACTTAACCAAAGCATTATGGGGAAAATGTCATTATTTTGAAAGTAAACTTTGAATCATAAGGAACTGCATTTCCCTCTAGCACAGCATCAATAGCACAGGTACCATATACTCTCGTACCTTTGGTCTCTCCTAACTCAGCCTAATAGAGATACAAAGAGCTTCTCTCTTTGCACATATTAGGTGTGATCACTGTAGGTCATAGATGAAGAAAGAATGAAAAATGCTTTGGTTTGTATTTTGTGACAATTTTCTTGCAAATTTCTCTTCTAAGCTTTCCATGAGAGCTGTACATGATAGACTAAGCAAGTCTTATTTTCAGCATATTCTTTAAACTCAGAAATTATCAGATGTGCTATCCACTAGCTATTTCCCTCATTATTTTATGCTCTGCAAAGCATTTAATAATGATGGCAGGCTCAGTGTTTTATATTAAGCATGATATACAAATTTCTGGTCTATAGTTCTCCCTTCTCTTGCATTTCTCTTATATTCTGGCAAAACAGTTGCTCTGTGCCAGCCTTGCTAATGAACAATATGCCAGATATCTTTTTCAGGTGGATACACACAATCTACTGTGGAAGAAAAGGTTTGCAGCCTGATTCCCAGAGAATACAGAAATAGATGATGGATACATTATTCCTAAGTACAAAACTGAACTTGCCTTGGCCTCATTTCCAGGAACACCAAGCCACATGTTTTGAAAACTGTATGACCTAATAATTTCCCCTTTAGCAGTCAAAATTAATACTATAGCTCTTCAAAACTGTACAGCATGCTCTGCCCTGAAGGGCTGGATGAGGATGATCTCTGGGTGCTTATTTATGCAACAAACATAACCCCTCCAACAGGGAACTTCAGGTATACTCAGCCTTAGCAGGCAGTGCAGTGAAAGCTCAGATAAGAAAAATGTCTCACAAATGGGCATCCATCAAGAGAAAGAATCCTCTGAGTACAGTCAATCATTCCCCTACATGAGTTGTCCTTAACCTATAGCCTGTGAGGACATTTAATCTGACCAGTGGTCCATTCCCAGTAGCCTCTTTTCCTGAAGGCTACCTTGTAAGTGCTTCAGGTTAAGGACAAAATACACACTGGCAACAATTAGGCTATCTTAAATTGGTTCTGAATTGTTTTGGGTCATGCTTCTCATTATCTAGTTAAAAGAAAGTTTTTCCTTTCTCATGTATGCTGTTTCTCATTAGTTTGTAATGGAACATATCACATGCTTTCAATTTTTTTTTCCGTTTTTCCTGATTACAATTTAAATCCCCAAGAAGCGTTACAGCTTAACCACTAGTTACATACTTGTATCAGTGTTGCAGGAAAGTGATGGGACCAAACTAGTCTTTCAGGAAAATATATTATGGCCTCTGGGATTCTCCATCTGGTACAAGACATTGGGAAGAAAGAGTAGAATCTGAAAACCTCCTTGGGGTTTGTGACTCTTCTCAAAAAACATAGAAATTTCTCTGTTTGCTCTGTCACTACATCTCTAAAGTCTTGGAGTAGTACCAATATCATAAAGCAGAAAAAACCTCTGAAAGAGGCTACTTGGCAGATGTCCTTGCCACACTACTGTAATTCCCCTTCTCTGTTCTCATTGTGCACCTGTTCTGACCAAACTTGTCCACTTTTAGTGCCCTGACAGCACCAGGTGTATGAGTGGCTGAGAATGCTGCATCCCACTCCCTAAGGAATTCCACTGAGCTGGAGTTCCTGGGTATTAGGCCACCAGTTGTCCATTCTGCTCAACAACTAGCATTCTCTGGTGTTTTCTTCTTCTTACTGATAAACATCTTTCAAGTCAATCCCTGGGTATGATTTGTAGAACAGCACTTGGAAATAATGGAAAAAAGCTCCCTTTGCAACATGCAGATACCTGACACTGCATCACCAAGTTCTGCCCTCAGACGCATCTAGGTAGCCCAAGGTACACAACACAGCCTCTGCGGCTGTGTAAGTACCATGCTGACATGCTGTAGCATAGCCCTCAGACATTTGTTTCAAGCATTAGGAACTAGAAAACAAAACCAGAGATAGTAAAAATGTCTCAGACCCCACCATGGGATAGCCAGAACAAGTGCTAATGTCATATGGACCTGACAGTCTTTGCCACCTGATGCAGGGTCAGAAAACAGTCCTTGAGCCCACTTTATTTAACAGTACAAGGATAGACATCAATGTCTGATCACACATCTACAAATCATACTCAGAGTTCCCAAAGGACAGTGTCTATTTAGCCTCTTTCCGTATCTGTTGACTCTCTTCCAAGCTGGCCTATATACTTAAGAATTTCCGTGTAACTTTAATCCCATATTAGTACCTTGATATGCAGATAACGTCAGATCTAACATGACATTTTCCATGTAGGAAACTCCCAAAGGGACTGAGTAACTGCATAACAAATAAAGCAATGACTTCACATCTTACTGGAATTAAACCAAGCTGACAGTACAGCAATACATGGCACATTTATGGTCATCAAGTTTTAGAACAAGAAGAATGAATTGCCTTTGTCATGCGAAAAAATATGAATATTGGGTTGCTAGAATGGAATTTAGTCAGTGGCATAATAATGTCCCTCTTGCAGTCAGTTCCCAGCAATTATTAAGGGACAGTACGTCAGTTTTGCGTCTCATTGAAAAGATGTCAAATTCCTCAGCATGACAAAGAATGGGTCCCAGAGATGATATAAAGGGAACGGTGCCACCTCTTGAAATACAAAGAGAATTATCAGGGACGCATAGCTACATCTTTATGGTCTCTACTTGCTAGTCTTCAGCATAGTTAACACAACAATGGTAGATGATAATTTGTTGAAACAAGGAGGAGGATGCAAGTCAAAGGAACCTGAAGGACAGGATTTGTGCTCAGATACCGACCAAAATGCTGGAAGCTAATGAGACACTTGGAATTTCAAAAATACACAGAAAAATTACATTGCTATCTTAGGAAACACAGACTGAGTAGTCAGAATTTTTTTCTTGTCTTCCATTTACAGCACAGTGAATCATAGATCTTTTTTCTGAGTCAAATTCTATTTAATTTTTTCCCATCTCTGGAAAAGAAAGGAGGATTGCTGTATGTTCATTGCACAATGTATGTTGTAATGTATAAGGATCTGCGCATTTTCTCAGAGTAACCACTTCAGTTTAGGTGACAAGCTCATTCTTTTCACAGTCTTTCTCCTTGTACAGTAGTTCCTATTTAAAATGCTCTCTATGTACAAAAATATTCTTTCTTCATTGTTAGAACTATAAGGAAATTTATTTAAAAACTTCTGGGCTTCAGCAGTCCATGGACTCCTGCTGAGCCATCTACTTGTAAAGTACCAGATCTACTACAATTTTTAGACATGGCAGAATTTAGCCCTGCCACTTGCACCTTTAGGAAGTCCCTCTTTTCAGTGGTTTCTATTATTTTGAAGCATTGTTTTTGTATTATTCCTAACACATTCCTTGATTACCTATACTTGAGGCACTTTATACTTTCCCTAATATTTCAACCTGTTAAATATTTGTGAAAGGATGAAATGTCATTTCAGCAGGTGCTGAAATCATGAGTGCTGAAGAGGCTGACAAACTAGCTGTAGTACAAGAACCATTGATCACCTTTCTTCACATTTCTGTTTTCAAGTTTTGAACTTTACATTCAAAACAGTGAACTATGCCCATAAATACTCTTGGTGTCATTAAACACATAGACAGAATTTAGAAAGACTCAACAGGGAGACCTCAACATCCAACAGGAACAAAAACAACTTTAAAATTTCCAGCCATACTTGTGTAAGTTGATTCCATCTCCCACTGGAACTCTTTGGAATTTCTGTTTATACAAAATACAACTTAATGACTGCTTGCCATAGAAAGTATGTATGATCATTTGCCTTTAAAAGAATGACTTGCTGTGAATTTTGTGAAACTTGGGAGTTTTGTAGTTTTTGGAGGTATGAGTTCTAGGACCACTTTTCCAGGCTGCCAAAATCCTGCCTTCCCATGCTACACCCACTCATGCAAAATGATCTGTTCCATCTGCTTCCATTAGCGTTGGAGCTCACACAACTGGGCAGTGAGGCAGGGCAGGGAGTCAAACCAGCCAGAAATGGGCAACAGAGGAAACATAAATAATTCCCTGTGGGTTTAGCTCCCTGAACTGGACCTCCAGAGACTGTCAAATTCTGGCTGTGGTGCAGGAGAGGCGGAGAGACTCCATGGAGACTTCTTCTTCCTGCCTGGATCTAGGGCACCCCCTGCCCAGGCATGGTACAAGAGAGAGGCAGCACAAACACATAATGCCTTTTGAGCAAATCATCACTGAGCATGAGACAAAAAATACCGTCATCATCAAATGCAAGAAGTCATGGTAAGGAAAGTGTTTAAACAAGCAAAGGTTTGAGCTTCTTTTTGAAGAGCATGGAAATTTTTATTTTATTACAGCTCCATTTTAATGCTAACACTGGGCATGTTTATCAGGTCTCTCCTTTTATACTTGAATATTAAAAATCATATTATTTACTGAAAAGATGTGATATGCTGTGACTATGACAAGCAAGCATTTTGTCAGTTCTCCCCCTGTTGATTTTCCGGACTGAAAGAACAATGTATTTTAAAAATGTGAATTTTAAAAACGCTACCTTCTGTCATTGGCTGTGGTGCACTTTTTTCCCCATGTTATCCTGGTGAGATTATTTAGCGGTGAGAGAACTGACTGTGTTTCTTCCGGAGACCTGGGGTCAGAGTTCTGCTCTGCCGAGTTCTTCTGTGCAGCTTTATATCCCTTAGGACGTGTCTACACTATCTGACAGTCGTACTCCCTCTTCCCAATACAGGCAGACATAAGCCAACTTAGGTCCCAAAGATATGTAGCTATGTCAGCATGGCATTGAGCCTGCTAAATACACCCTAATTAGCAGAACTGTGCAGCAGAGGCTCATGACTTTTTGCCTGTAGGCTGGCGTGTGTCCAGCCAGCTGGGAGGAGACATTAGGCAGAGTACTAGTGCTGCACCTGCAAAGCAAGGGCTGTGTCCTGCACTGAAGGCAGAGGGAGGGAGGACAAATTGTGAAGACCCCAAAGGGTAGAAAGAGGCAGTGTCAATACCTATAAGTCTGGTAGAACTGGACCACTTTTCCTCCTTGCCACTGCTCCCTTGGGGGCCAGGCCTTCCCCCGAGGGCTGGCAGAGGACCCTTTTACAGAATCACAGAATATTCTGATTTGGAAGGGACCCACGAGGATCATCCAGTCCAACTCTTAAATTAATGGCCCTTACAGCAATGAATCATTATTAGCACCATGCTCTAACCGACTGAGCTTGCACTCAATCTCCTATGCTTATTTTAAACCCCTTACCTTAACAGTAAATCCTTGCTGATTCATACCCCTAGAAATGGGGCCAAAACCTCACGGTGGGGATTTCCCCAATCACTTCATTGGTATTTGTTTGGCAGGATGTGAGGAATCAGCCGAAAGACACAGACCCTGCTGTCCCTATAATCGGACACCCCCCACCCCTGCAAACAATGTGTGTTTGGGACTAGTGCAAGTGAAAAGCAAGTAACATAATATTTTAGAGATAAAATAACTTCAGACTATCAGTGTACTACAGCTGATCTGGAAACCTTGCAGATGTCTAGCGAGAGAAAAATCTCTGTCCCCGTTCCTGCGCCGGCCGCTACCCCGGCGCTGCCCCAGCCTGGTCCCAGCTCATGCCCTCGTCCCGGGGTTGAGGACGCCGGGCACGGAGGAATCTGTGCCCCCTGCAGCCCTCAGCCCATCACCTCCCGCGCCCCTCAAACCCCAGCGAAACCTCCCTCCATCTCGCGGCGCCCCGGCTGGCAGCCAGCTACCTGTGCCTGCACAAAGGGCCGGGGGTGGAAGCACCTACCTGGACACGCCTGGCTGTGGTCGTGGCAGCAGTCCCCGACCCGCCGGCAGCCTCCGTCGCAGTAGCAGGTCCCGTAGCCCCCTCCGTCCCTCCATCCCTCGCCGACGCAGGCGGCATCCCGGCCCTGGCAGCACTTTCCCGAGCAGCTGCCGCCGGCCCCGCTCCCGGCCCAGAGCAGCCCGAGCCAGAGCGCTCCCGACAGCGCCTTGCCACCCATCGCCGCCCCGCACCGCGCCGCCCCGACGTGCGGGTCCCGCCACCGGCACCCGGCGGAGCGGGGCGGGCTCGGCCGGCGCGGTCCTGCCCGGCCCTCCCTGCCCTGCCTCCCCCGCTCCCGGCCCCAGGGGCACCGGGCAGCCGCACAGCCGGGACCGGGAGCCGGGGAGGGTACGTGTCCCGGGGGTGTCCTGCCGGGCGCTGGGTGTATCCCACCTAGCGATGTCACACACAGAGATATTCTTTCTGCACCGGGATGTACAAGGACCCACAGAGCCATGTCCCGCACAGCAGCGTCCCACTCTGCTGGGACTCACACAGGTATGACCCACACAGTGATGTCCTGGACAGGGATGTCTTGCACTACCATGGCCCACGCAGCCATATCTCACACAACCACAGCATGCATAGTAATGTCCCACTTCGCAGTCATGTCCCACGCAGTACCACACTGCAGGGGCCCACACAGTGGTGGCCTGTCATGTACCCCCATGGCAGTGTCTCCCACATGGTGATGACCCTCACAGCAACATCCCACCCAGCACTGTCCCACGGGGTGGTGACCCTCGCAGCAATGTCCCACACAGCAGTGTCCCACAGTCCAGTGACCCCCCACAGCAATGTCTCACACAGTAATGTCCCTCCCACAGAGAGCTGTCCTGCACAGCAGGGTCCCATGCAGTGGTGAGCCACAGAGCAATGTCCTTCACAGCAGCAGTGTCACACAGCCATGTCCTGCACAGGACTGATCTGCAGAGCAATGTTCCACCTGGCAGTGTCCTACACAACTGTGAACTGCCCAGCCATACCCTGTACGGTCACCAACACAGCTGTACCAGAGCATCTGCATCCATCTCCATGCAGGCCAGCGGCTGGGAAAGACCTGGGACCACAAGACAAGATTTATTAGTGCAGGCACTTTTTCATTTCAGGCCACATCCCACACAGCCAAGAGCATTTGCTGTGTTATGTTTTTCATTTTCTTTCTTTTTTTCTTTCTTTTTTCTTTTTTAAACTGTTTCCAGAAAAAAAAAACAAAAAACAAACAACAAAAGAAGCTGCACTTGCAGGTGCACAAGGAAAGTGAAGTGGATTCCCAAGTAACTTCCTAAAATACAAGGATTTGGATTCAGGTTTTCCGTTCACTTTAGTGTTAAGAGGTTTTCAGGATTAATGGAACCTGATAATTTTAGCCAAAAGCCAAATCCCAAAAGTAAGTAGTGAGGTGACTGCAAAAATATGTTAGTTTGCACACTTCAATTTGCAGATAGCTAGTAAAGCAAGAGACATCTGGTCTCCCAAAGCTGCCTACAGATGGGAGGTAACAGTCTTTTGTATTATCTACTACATGTGGGTACTTGAACCCCCTGAGACATCTTGGGCCAGACAGAGCTTAATTTCTTCTAGCCATCAAACGTTGCTGTTAAAATGTTGTCTAAATCCCTGAGGATTGGGTCTGTGCTGTTATCCAGTGTGCCATTAATGAACTCATTGGCATATGGCCAACCTAAAACTTGAACCCATGAATAGCAAATGTTGGGGGAGTTCCTGCAGTGGGTGAGAGGAGAACAAGACTTGCAGCCTGCCTTGGTAAAGGCAGTGTGAGAGAAGGAATGCCTCTATGTTTTCCTTTCCTTTATTGCATTCCTGTGCTTCACCTGAAAAGCAAAATATTAGCAAATAGTAGTAGAAACTATCTTTGTAAGCGGATAAGTCATGTGCAGATGACTTATGCTAAAAGGATAAGCAGTAAAACTTGGAGAAGTTCAGAACAGATTAAAGACGAGCTTTATCTTAGCGGATATGTTTACAGTAAAAACAAGAAAATATGTCTGCAATGGTCTAGTAAAAGAAAACAGAATACAAATGAAAAATGCTATAATTTCTACAAGATGTAGTAAAGCAGATTCTTCAGAGTGACCAGAAAAAAAGAATCTTAATTAAAGGAGAACAAGCTCACACAATTTGTTCTGGCAAAAAAATTGTGGGTTTTTTGGTGTTTTACTTTTTCCTTTTAGTTTAGTTCCTTTCTATTAGGAGAAGCACTAGGTAACTAGGTAACGAAGAAGGGCAAAGAAACACAGCAATGTGTTCTCAGGCAATGACGCAGCATTGAAAACCTTACAGGCAATTCCAGCAAAACAGACAGAGATTTCTTTCTAGTCCGACATGATGTGGTCCACAGAAAGTAGGTGTTGCTCATGCCCTGCTGTTGGTTATCCTTTTGCCATGCAGAAAACTTTACAAGGAAAAGCTGTTTGGGGCAAGGGGGATTTAAAATGCATGTGTAGGTAAGCTTAGGGAATGTGCAGAGCCCTTGCTCTGTCTTCCATGTAAGCCTCAGAGGAGCATTGTATGGAGCAGAGGTCATCAGGCATCTGTTCCACATGTGCACTTTGTGCTGAAATACTTCTTAATCCCAGAGGTGAGGAGAAATCTAAGGACTGTATTGTAGTCCTCTCAAAAACAGGTGTTGCTGTTGGCTCTGAGATTTTGAAAACCATGGTCTAGCTCAAGTTGTCAACCGTTTTTGTACTTTTCTCCATTTCTGCCCTATTTTTGCTTTGAAAACTCTAAACTCAAATTCCCAAACTAAAACCTAACTGCAGTATTATATGGTAGGAAGGAAAAAGAAACAAGGATGTGAAAATTTTTTTCAACTAATTTTTCAAACATATATATGGTTCCAGCAAGTCTTGTTCCATTGTTTTACTTCCAACCAAAGTGTGCCCATTGCCTTACATGGAGTTCTCCTTGGTCTGAAATACCA
The DNA here is from genome assembly GCA_035047865.1 of Dendrocincla tyrannina. NCBI lineage: Eukaryota > Metazoa > Chordata > Aves > Passeriformes > Dendrocolaptidae > Dendrocincla > Dendrocincla tyrannina. The sequence goes on from JAWWMP010000081.1 coordinate 118,675,160, forward strand.
CAAAGAGAAAATTGAGCCAAATGTGTTTCAACAGTAAATTAGAATGAGTACTAGCCTCTATTATTTACCATATTTACTTACCAATGATATTATTTACCCTGGTTGTTTATGCTCTCTCTATCTAAAGAATGTAAAGCAGATCCAAACTCTTACTCTCTGTCCATTCCTGTGGTGCACATCTACCCATAATATTAGATAGAAGGCTGAAAGCACCTGCAAGTGGGAAAAGCTTCAGACTAGGAATAAAATACATATTTGATAGTAAAATACCTCTCTTATTTTTCAAGTTTAATTTACAGCCACAGGGACTTTTAGTACTTGAGGTAAGGACTATTCAACTCAATTTCAAAGTAATTTTCAAATACAGTACCTGTCAGCCAGCAGCATTCCACATGCCCACACCTCCTCACGAGCAAACTCTCTGGAAGGTCCTAACTTGCACAAATAGAGGTAATTTTTCTTTGCTTCTAGGAGGTTAATCCAATGGCATCAAAATGAGAAGACTTCAAAGATCCTGCAGGGCATTTCTTTTTCTTTCAGACTCATGTTTGCACATAGCTCTATTTATTTGAGAGAAAGATCCTTCCAAAAGCAAACTGCTTACATTTTGTATTGAGACAACAAGATGACTGATGTGACTACAAAGGCTACAGGCTGTCTTTATCCTGCCACACAGGACTGTACTTCCTGAGCACCACAGTCAGCTGCAGCTTGAGTTTGTCATAAGAGGCCCTTGTTCCCATTGTTCTGAAAAAGGAGACTTTCTCCTGATAAGAAATAATCCCTTCTAAGGTGAATAACCAAATCATGGTATTTACTAGTGTAGCTGACAGCTTAAAGCAATAGCAACATTTTGTATTTAAGATAAATGAGGAGTAATTTGTCTTCGCTAACAATCAGCCCATATAAAAACACAGCAGATGAAACATAAAAGAAGGTTTCTATAGTTTCATAGCCTGTGCTGTTATACAGAATGCATAATTCTGTTTCAATGACTAGCTTGTGCTGTTCTACATCGAATGACCCATAAGAGAGCAGGCTGAATACCTAGCTGTGTTTTTGAGAGAGGTCATTTGCGGTGCAGAGCCTTCCACCCACTTAGCCTGGGCAGTCCTGTCAGGCACAACCCTGTCATGGGAGACACATTGGCTTGCTGCATCTCAATTACAACCATTGATTTTGCTTGGGGTTGGTAATGATGCATAAAATTGCTTGAATTTGAGAGGTTAATGGAATTATAGCAGAGCTATCTATCAGGATATTTTTAGCTGAGGTTTTAAGGCCTTCATCCTCCCTGTAAGTTATTAAAGAAATATCCAAGTAGTGAGATGAATACAGAGTTGCTGTCAAGGTTCCATGCAGAAAAAGTCAAGCAAATCTGTATGTCCAGTCTAAGCATATCAGGTGCGGAACACATCCTTTTCCTGTCTTTTCCCCTGAATTTTTCCTTTTTTTCAGATTCAGGGAGCTGAAGTGAAATAGAGCACTTGAGCCAGCAAGAGGAAAGGGAGGTAAGACAGGGCAGAATGAGCAGAAGGCAGAAGAAGTGCCTCCACCAGCAGCAATTAATGATGAGACTGGCTCAGCTGGTGCACATTCTCCTTATTTTATTAGGCTACAACTACATTTTTGTCTGAATTAAGAGCCTGTGGCTTAAGGAATAACAGTATCACATTCATTAGTACATTTTCTCATTTAGTTTTTATTTTATCTTAATTCTAAATGCTATATAATCTAGAAGTGTTACCGATATAATTACAATTTTCATTTGTTTTCATGGTGCTGAGAACAAAATTCACCCCAGAGATCACCCATAAGTGAACATGCTGAGTACCTGGCTGTATTTGAAGAAGAGCATTTTTAGCATAAACAGTGATGCATAAAGTGATGAGTTTTTAAACTCCTGGTCCTGGAAAGTCAGACTGTTATTCAGATACTCCGTCCTGGTTCGTCAGGCCAAATAGGACACTAGTGCTTTCAGAGGCTTTGCTCAGATGTGAAGGCATCTATTCATTATGTGTGAGAAACACAGTCCACTTGACTCCTGTTTGTTAGTTATCTTCCTGCAGGATTTACCAGGTAGTTTTACATTTTAAAGGCACATGATCAGAGTAAGAGCAGGTGGCAGTTTAACACAACCACTTTCCATAACAGAACTGCCTCTTAAAAAATTGTGTGTCCCTTTCAACCCAGCATATTCTGTGATTTCATGAAAACAAGCATCCCAGTATGTTATTCCACATACTTTCCTGTTTCCCCTGCTTTTGGGTTATTTTCTTTGGTATTTACAGACTCCCTCTTTTCTGCAATCATGATTAAATCAATTACTTCCCTTCCCAATGTAGGAATCATTATTAACCTTTTAAAGATAGGATAAAACAATACTGAGAGATTAGGGCACCTATCCAGCAAAATACTTAAGCACTTGCATAACCCAAGGCACATAACAACCCCACCACAGAACTGTTCACTGTTCCAAGTTGTGCAATCTTGGAGGATTTACTGAACCGGGGCCTCCTGGTGTGCCCGAGGGCTCCCTGAGACTCAGCTCCCTCACTCTCAGCTGCATCCACCAGTCTCTCCAGGCACAACCTTCAAGCAGCCACACTATTCTGCCAGATCTAGGGCAAGCATTAGCCCTGATTTAGGCCCAGTCAGCTCCTTTTTCATCAGCATACAAAGCCAAGGAGATAAATAGCTTATTCTCAAATTAATTATTTAAATTCATGTAAAAAGTGGCTAAGATTGTTTATTTCTCATTAACTTCAGATCAGTTTTGTCCTGCTGTTTTAAACTATAGCCAGTATTAGCGTAGTCCAAAACTCAGTCTTTTTATTTCTTTCTCAGTTATCACATCCAATAACAAAGATTCTGCATCTTGGAGTTACTGGGTGATTTTGATGATGATGTATTTTGCAGAGAAGAATGCAGCTCCCTTTCCTGCAGCTGATGAGCACGCTCTGCTGCAGGAATAAATACTTGTTTCTATCAATAAAGAAAGCAAGAATAACTGAGTTTATGAAATTAGGGCACTGAACCATTGAGAGAAAGAGTCATTTTTTCTGATTGTAATCCCAATTTTAAAAACCTCTGCCAATCTTTCCACTGCTCTGATGAAAAGGTGGATTTTGCTGACTTGAATAGTTTGAAAGTAAATGATGATTCTGGTGTACGCTGGCTGGCAGAGGGAACTGTTTATATAATTCTGGACTTGCTAATAACCCTCTTCATAGCTAGAAATGGTGCCAGGGAAGCTGCTGGCTATGTAAAAACACTCTCCCATTTCCTTGCCTTTATTGTTTTCTGTCACAGCTTGTTTTTTTTTAATTAGAACGTGAACTATTTTTAGTGTCTGTAGACAAAAATGTATTGTTCAGGCTAAAATGAGGCCTGGTACCATGAAAATGTTTTCAGGGTAAAATATTTGGAGCCAGAGTTTGTCTTTGGCTGTGTGCAATGAAAGTTTGCCTGCTTAGTCCAATTAGTTACAGCCATGTCACTTCATGTAAGTGAATGCAGTTGTGTCAGTGTACTGGGCAGATTCTGGCTCTCAAGCTGCAGAGGAATATTCTAAATCACACACAGCTAACATCTGCAACATCTGGAATATTCTGAATTGCTTTTTTTCCCATTCAAATTCCATGCACATCTTGTTGTTTAAGAACAGAAGAGTGAACAAAACTTTTTAGTCAGATGATGAACTAAGGCAAATGAGATTTTTGATCAGACTTCTCTTTGTGACTCATCTAATCAGCTCTAAGAGATTTTAGAGACCCTGCATTGTAGACAGATTGTACACTACACTGAGTTCTACCCATGTGTGTGCACACACCTGCATGCACCATGCAGGTAAAGGTGCGGCAAGATTTTGTGACCCCTAATTCAGCCTGAAGAAATAGATAAAAACCTCTTCCAAATGTAACAGTCTCAGCTGAGATTTTCTTTATGACCATTTTCTTTATGGGTGCCCAAAGCCAAGTCCCCCGCTATGCCTCCACTCTAGCCAACCATTAAATTCCTCTAATGTGGTGAGGGCTCCATGACCAGAGAAGAGCTTATCTGTGTGGAAGTAGTATCATAATAGGAACCCAAAGAGAAGTCCACCAGACATTAAGAGCTTTCCCAAAAAAAAAAAAAGTGCCTCCTGTTCTGAGTACTACTGCATTCTTTGATTTTGCCTAATTAAAAAGAACTATGTATGTTTACCAAAAAAGACCCCCAAAATCTACCAAAATAAGTAACTCCAATGTATGTACTTTCCCTTTTAAAAAAAGACAAATATTACTCATGTTAAATACACCTGTGAAAGTTTAGCCAATACTATGGTGACCAGAAAAGCAAGGCATGTGAGGTGTAGATCAGTCCTAGCTGCATATATGAAATGGGTTCTGACAGTATTTTCAGTAAAAGAAACCAAGTACTTCAGAAAGAGGGGAAAAATATGATCTCCAGTCATCTGTCACCTGTGCAACTCAGGCTTTTACTGCTTCACCAGATAATTCCTATGCAGAGGCAGATGACTTAAAGTAGCTCTACTTTAAAGTACTAAGCACTTTCAACTTTTACAGGTTTTGGATCCCTAAAATATTCCAGATGCACTGACTTCTACTGAAAGAGCATTGGTTTAGAAGTCACCAGATCCTCTAGTAATCCAAATAGTTGTGTTTTCATATGTGCTCAGCTGTGTTTTCAACCTTCCATTCCTGGATCCTCCCAGCAGCATAACTACCAAACCTGCTGTAATACACTAGTGACCTTCAGCCAGAATGGAACACAACAGGATGACAAAGAGAAGAGAGGGTTAGAGGATAAGCCTCAGAGCTTGGCTTGGCTGTAGGGTCTGCTTTAGATTTCCTATGGCCCAATCTGTCTTTCAACAGCACAGGATTTGATTAACCTTTTCTGCCTCCATGTGCCAGAGTCAGGACCTGACAGTCCTCACGGAATGTGTAGGTCCATCTGCAGGGGAGGAAAGCTTGGAAGCATGCAGCTAGTCCAATTGTTACCACTTTTTTCTCCTGTTCAAATCTGTCTTGATAGCAATAGCCTTTGACTAAGTTGTCACAGAACCACAACATATGCATATGGTATAAAATGAGCCTCATGAGCCAAGAAACTAATTAATCTTGCAGAGTTGCATCAAGTGGAGGGCCTAGTCTAGGGAGATCCCTCCACTGACACCAATAGTTCAAGGCTTCTTTCAGGAGATTCTCTGCAGGTGTCCTTGGGACTGCATCACCTACCAAACATGACTTCTCCTTCCTACCTCATTCTGCATTGGCTGCTTCGGCCTGTGGTGTGTCCAGGCATTGTCCCAATGGGCCTTGGCAGTCGCGGCCCTTGCAGCACCTGATGGATTTGTGATGTGGGCTATTCAGCTAGAGGGTTGGAGAAATTTTCCACAGAGGCCCTGAATGACTTTTCACCTGGTATACCTCCATCTCTGTCTTTGAAGGTTGCCCTTTCAGAGGTAAGTGGACTCTCCTGGGCTTGCAGAGGAGTGCACGTGAAGGGCCTGGGAGTGGGTTGATGTTTTCTTAGCACTTACCCTGCTGAGAGGACTATTATGCGCTTCCTTCTTTTGGGCTACCAGTAACAGACATATCCTTATTTATGGAAATGTTAACTAGGAGTGCAGGCAGGGGCAGTGATCACAGAATCAAAAATCCCTCCTGCTGCAATATAAATATTCTTGAGTGCTTTGCAGTTCCACTTAAAAAACCTGTGCATTGTTTTCAAGACAAATATAAAATCTAAATAAGAGGTCAGTCCCCAGCCTCAGCTGGCATCACTCCATGTGACTTACACGGACATGTGTTATTTTAGATGGAGATCTACCTTTCCATGTTTCCCCTAGTTCATGTGTTCAGGAATCTTTGGAGTGCTCTGCACTTCATAAAACGGTCCTAAATTGATTTGGGTTTCTTCCCGATGTCTTCTCCCCTTTTCAAAAGGCTTTTTCAAATAATATTCAAACAATTTGGAGGAGCCTTCTTCCCAAATGGCAGCTGAAAGAGGTAAAAGAGTGAGAGCACCAGCAGTGAGAAATAATCATTTTATACTCAGGTGTTGAATTTGCAACCAGTTCAAACTCTGAACTCTGTGTGGATGCATCTCTTTTTGCTGTTAATTCAGTAGTAACAACACTGAGTTTGGCCTGTTGTACGTGCAGCCTGGAAACATCTTTGTCAGCTAAAATGGAGATTACCCAGAGTGTACAGAAGGTTCATAAAATATTGAACAGTGCTAAAGAGAACAATTTATGCAACCTGAGCTAAATTTTCCTCAGGACAAATTTACTATTGTGCCATTTTTAAAACTTTTGTTCTTTATATCACACAAACAGCAGATTGTAATTTGCATGCAAAGGGATGACACTTCATTTCCTTCAAGGATACTTCAGATGGGTTCAGCGATGGAAGTAATTCCTGGACTCTCCCTGCTTAGTTGGAGAGTCTAGGAGTTAGTTACTACCACTGCATGGTTGGAAGAAGAGACAAAAAGTGTAGCTAGGCTTTACATTTTGTTGGAGTGTGTGTATAGTAAGGGCAGATACAGCACTGAACTCAATGGGAGCCAGCTTAGCTTTGCCTGTAGCAGATGAAGTGGAGCAACCATCTCATCAGCCAGTACCTATAAGTGGGAGGGCTTTTCCCACCTAGAAAACTCAGTTATCCATGGCACTGAATTTATCTCAGTCTCCCTGTGTTTAAATGTATGAATTATATGTGTAACTGCATAATATATAAAAAGATTATTAATTTTAGGGCTACACTGCGCCTTGATCTTTTTATCTGAAATGCCTTATTTTCCTATCTAGCTTGAATATGTGAGTACTTCAGCTGTCTTTCTGTCTCTCTCTGGATTCCTGTATTGGCTTAGTTACAAAGCAGAGATCTCCAGGGTAGAGGACATCAGCAGTTAGACCTCTCTGTCTGAAGACATGTTTATCAATTCTTTGTGAAGTTACCTGCACCCTAACTTGATTGTAGACCAGGACAGCATGTCTACAAATTAGATATTGAAATTTTTTATATCAGTTACGTGTTCAGCTAGAGATATATCATACTCATGGAAAACAAAAGATATACTGCACTTAGTGCACAGAGAAGCTTATATCTCAGAAAGGAGAACAACACTTTTCTTATGGGATCACGTTCTGGTTTTATTCACCACTCATGGAACTCACAGAACTGTCCTTCTGCTGCACTGTATATCAGTGCAGAATGGACTGCCAGCAATTTGTAAGCTTTTATACGCTTTAACTTCTTTAGCACCAACAAAAATATACTGCAGGGACTCTTCGGTGTGACTTTCAAAGTTCCTCAACACCTACACTGATGAGGCCACCCATTCATATCTATTCCTTCTGGCAGACATCAGTCTAGGAGAGATCTTTTTGTTTATCCAAAGCAATCAAAAATACTGCAATCACTCATATGGGAAAAAAAGAAAGCCCTACACCCATTTTAAATGCCTTCAGATTTAGAGCATTAGGAAAATGTTTGACAGCACCAAGTGTTTAATCTACAAAGGGATTATAGTTATCTTCACAGCATGCACACATCATTAACGTTAATGGGAACTGCACCTCCAAGACTCACCCTAGAATGCTGACTGTAAATTGCATCCCAGTAGCATAATTAAAAGTCTGGTAGAAATACAGCAAGTTCCAACAAACATTTTCTCTCAGGGTAAGTGATCAGAGAATTTGAAATTGAAAAATATAATCAGCATTTTGCCTGAGATGGGTAGTGCTTCAATGTTACAAACAAGCTCATACACAAAGGCTTTTCCAACAGGCATATTTTCAGTTGGTCTATTGTGTTCTGTGTTTCTTAGCCTACTTGCTTTTTTTGTCATTTCTGTAATCCTACTAGACTGGACATTCAATGCTGGGATATATTTGCAATTGTTATTGTATCAGGATTTCCAATTCTCATTTTTATTTCTCTCATGTTAACTACTGGGAAAAATTCTCAAAACTCTTAGCAGAATTACATCTTTTTTTCTCTCTTATTTCTGCTCATGCTTAACAGAAAACCATGTTTCGTCACTGTATTTAATTTTTGGACATGAGTATGTCTTCTGCCAAAGTTAACTATCTTCTAAAATTGTAAGGGCATCAACAGACAAGTACAACAAAACTGATCTGTCTCATTTTCTTATTTTGCAAAGTTTGATGATGAAGGCAAAGCTAGGAATGAAATCAAAATAATCATCTAATGTTCCATGAGGACCTAATTGCACTGCTAGAAGGAAATAGCCTTCTAAGATATGTAATGTCCCATACGTTACCCAATTTTGAGATGACAATGTTCGCCCATAGGGCACCATAAGTCATGGGAATGGTTTTCCTAATCCACAGAGGTTTTAAAGTTTCTAGGAAACGTTATAGCCCTTGACACATTCTCAGTTGATCTAAAATGTTCACACAGAGGCTCAGAGCTTATCCAGTAACCTTTGAATCTGCATCACTGACAGCAAGAGACTTCATACTTAGTCTCCACCATTGCCTTTTCATGGCCTCGGAGAAAAAAATCTCCCAGCACATTCCTGTGTGTGCATGTTTAAATGTGCGCATGAGATAAGTGCCTTAGTGCAGCATATAAAATACTTCAAACAAAATGGACTTGATTGTTTATGAGGAAAAGAAAACCAGTTTAGAATTTTGGAAGTTATGGCACAGGCAGCAGCTGATTGTGCTGCAAAGCACAAGGCCTTAAGAAGACTTTTCTACAGTTTATCTAAAGACCCCAAATTCTTAAAGTGGAGATTTTCAGCAAACATTTCTGCAAACTTTTAAGGGAAAAAAGAATGTTTCTTTGTTGTGTCACTTGGTCTCTTGACCTCCTTGCAAATTTATTCACATCCTCTTTGGAAGTATCTTGGTAAAGCAAGTTGTGAGCACTTTCCTTAAATGGGTGTTCATTTGTCTACAGAAGAGGACTTACCATGCACTAAAAGCAGAATCACTTGTACTACTCCACTGAAATCAACAGGCACTCTCAGGGAAGAACTGGATCAAAAAAATTATAAAAGTGGAGTTCTACTTCTTTATACATCATTGGATTTAAAAGTATAAGTCCAATTCTACCCTGCACAGCTCAGTTAAAGCAGTTGGATAAATGAACCCCTGAATGTGTAACATATGGCTCTGCGGAGGACACAGAGAAAACATAGCACAGCTTCTGGTTGTGCCCTATGGCAAGGAGATAGCATGTTTGTTAATAGGACTGACATTATTGGTGGTAAAAACAAAGCTGCCAAGCAGCAGAGAACCTCAGGTCCATAAAGCTGCTGCTGCAGCACAGTGTCAGGAATGGATCCCTCCAACAGCTGATGCCCTGTTGGAGGATCTGAAGTCTGACCACAAAGCAAGCAATACAGCTACCTGGAGCAATCTGGCCAGCCACTTCACACTTTGAGTGGCTCTACAGGATTTCCAGGCTAGGGAAGTTGCTGCAAATGGCCTTTTCCTGTCAGTCCTCCCAAGGGGTTTTATAAAGGTTGCAACTGGCTATGCAAACTCTTTACACAACCTTCATAACAGTGTGAGGCACAGAAGTGTCTAAATACTGTCCTGAGCTCAAGGTGAAGTGACTTTGAATAGAAGATTTACATGTTCAAAAGAACAGAAGCCAAAACTATCAGCATTACTGTGTCACTCGTGGAGCCAGACATCATCCTCCAGTGCTGCATAGCAACAGTGTTCCCACTGCTACCAGCCAGCAAGTGACCTAAATGACCTCACAGCTATGGGAGCCATCTTCTCATCTCTGGTGCTACCTGTCCCTCCAGCATCCTGCCTAGTACATGTGCTGCTCTAATGCTTGGTGCAATCCCCTCTTTTTCTGGACCGAATCTCTGGGGAAGCACAGATGTATTCTTCACAGTTAGAGTGGCCAAGAGCTGGAAGTTAATGTACAAAGGGGCTGTGGTATCACCACCATCTTTAGATCCATACAAAATTAGACTGGACAAGACCTCAGGCAACCTGATGTAACTTTAAAGCTGGCCCTGCTGTGGGCTAGGGGACCTCTGGATGTTTTGTGGGACTAGTATTACTTTATAATTTTAAACACAGCTCTCTTCTTAATCAAATCAATGTCTGAAGTGACAGGAACTGAGGAGTATCCCTTTCACAGCTCACGGAGCACCTAGTGACCTTGACTGTGTTCTCTGCTTCAGAGCCACCAGAACTCAGTCAAAACAATGGTGTTTATATGTTGCTTGGCCTTACACAGTACACACTTAGGAGTTACAAAGAATAAATGGAGATGTTTAGACTTCACCCACATTGCTCCTCTGGACTGCACAGTGTATGAAGAGAAACAGGCAAAGCAGAGAGACAGGATCCTGTTATACAGTGAAAACAAACAGAAACTACAGATACTTAGTGACCATGCAGAGGAAATATGGTGCAAGTATTAGGTTAGCAAAGGATTTGTCTTCAACGGGATTTTAATTGCTCAGTTAGTTGTGAAGCGTATAATTGTTTTCTGATGACAAAAACCCCCAGCTGTTTTCCCCTCTAGTAATTCTGAATTGCTGTGTGTTTGATTGCTCACATCAAACAGTTGTATATCTGGACTTGACAAGTCACTTACAGTATACAGTTAATTTTGAGTCCACTACCCCCACTTTGTTCCTTACAGTGGCAAAATAAAAAGACCAGTGCCTACTCATTAGGCATTTGTTTGCACTAATAGATCAATGCCCTTGTGTGTGCCATGAAAGCGTCATGCTACAATGTAGAATTTTCTTCAGCCTTAATCTTTCAAGCACTTCCTTTTTTTTTCTTGCTCTCAAGCCAGGTAGTGGGGAATTTGCTTTTAGACATAGAAACTCTTAAAGCAACAGCTTAAGATTTTCAATTAAGTGTATTCAACTCTCTGCTACAGTAAGCAACAAAACCACGTGCTGGTAGCTATTTTAGTCTGATACTTTCATTCCTAATAGAAATCATGTCTTTAATTTTAAATCATTTTATTTAAGCAGGGGGAAATAAAGCAAAGACTAAATGCTTACATTAAATACTGTAAATATAAATGACAATTTAAAGTTCTACACTCTGGTAGTATCAAGAAGATGATGCTGAGCTAGGTACTGTCATGATTTCCAAACAACTTTAAATTATGATTACATTATTTTTCCTACAATGGTACAAAACAGTCTTAAGGAAGAAAAATTAACCCAGCCCTTGGGCTTTCTGCTTAGGATACGGTGGAGTGATTTACACCTGCAGAAAGCAGATAGAACACACTGACAGTGGACAAATATCAGCTTATCTGCCCTGTTTTTGAAGCCCGATTTGCAAAGGTTGGGTGCAAGGCAGAGGAAAGGCAGCCCAGTTACAATGAGACAGACCTTGTTACCCAGAACAACCTTGTAATGGTGAGGTCCAGTTTAACGAATACGTTGAGCTTGGTTTAGGACTATGCTTCTGTGGAAAGGGTAGTCCAGCCTGTCCACTGCCACTGCTGCCCCCTGTGCCTGATATTTGGGATGATCAGAGAGCCAAGTCAGCTTACTGATTCAGCTAAATGTTAACTTTTTCCTTTTTTCCATGGGCTGTTTTCAGGCAGCTGTGCAAGCAGCTCCAAGAGTTCTGAGATTGCATAATTCGCAGTGCTAATGAGAAAGATGTGGTGGGAACACATAACTGGAGCACAGATTGTACAGACATTATTGTACAGACATTTTTGATGGCAACATGGCCTTGCACTGGATTAAGAAACCATCTTTAGAAGGCATGTTGTGATGCTGACTGTGACTTGGCACTAGCATTGCCACCAAGTTTTAAAGATAATGAGCTTTATATGCTACTCTTCATGGTGACAAACTTACCCTTCAACTATTATACCTCTTACCAACTTCTATTAAACATTTAATTCAGCTTGATAAATTCAGCTTCTCTAAAACAGAAACACAGTATTCAGTATAACTTTTCACATTATAATATTTACACAGTATAATATTTTTACAGTATATTTCAGAGCAAAGCCAGTAGCAGAAACTCATATTGCTAAGGAGGAAATAAGAAAAATATTTGTCTGCGTCTGCCAGCTTCTAGAGAGCGACAAGTTTATCAAGTCCAGAAATATCCAAATTTCAATTTGGTAGCAGAGTACCCTCTCTTCCCTTGAACAACCCCTTAAGCAAGCAAACTATTTTACCACTGAAGTAAGTGAGAGCTGATTTTGCAATTTGACTTCAATGAAACTCTGAGCAGACCTTTTACAAGATGCTCGTCTTTCGTTTCAGGGAAAAAGCTGACTGGGCAAGACTGTTTCCTGCTGGTTTATCACTTTTTGCACCAGAAGTATGGTTTTGGCATTTATTCTTTCAGCTTCAATGGAAATGAAGAGCAAGCTTGACTGAGGTGTTGCCAGCTCTCACAATTTCATCACAAGTCTCAACTACTTATGTTTTTTTGCTAAGCCTCAAGATTCTGGCTGAAAGAAAGATAAAATTTTTCTATTTCATAGGACTCTCCCCTTGCATTAAAAGCAAAGTTTCTGGTTCTTTTACTTGCAAAGTATGAAGAATGTGAGACAATTATAGTTTCAGGGCTGAAGAGTCCCAAGTTAGTCATGAAGAACTCAATTTTCTTTTTCTCTTCGTGACTTCTACACCATTTCAAGGCTATGGGGATTATATTCTTGTTTTCTTTCAGTTTGCAGTTGGCAGAACTACAAAAGTAGCGGGAAAAAACATAAGCATCTTTTATCAGTTTTCAGTGTGACCTATCAAATAGAAAAAAAGTAGAACTGGGGCTTAGAGAGCTGACTCCAAGATTTGGGCAGCTAATAAAAACAAAAGGAAATGGTGCAGATGACTGAAATTGCTGTTGTGTCAAGGGAAGCATGATGTTTAAGTAATACCTAGGTTGTTGATATTTTTTGTTTATTTCAGTTCAATATTGGTTTTAACCCTAGGTCATCAAGGTTGCTAATTTATAAATAATACAAAGAAGTTTTTTGAAACTACCAGCTTTTCAAAAATTGAATGTTGCTGTTTGTTGTGTCAAAGATACTTCATATGATAGTCAAATTTCCATATTCAGTGAGACATCTGGGAATATTATACGCAACAATGTAGACAAATAAAAGATAATCCTATCCTACTTGTGTCAAATTTAACCAGTGAAATATTAATATTGGAAAAAATCCTCGTAAATTATTTTATCAGTGATGATGTTGTCATAGAAAATGTACAGTTCACATTCTCTTTAGCATTCAGTTTTTAAAAACGGAAGCACACACAAAACAGACATAAGCATAAGGCAGAACTAAAAAAATGGTATTTTGAACAGGGCTTTTCCAGGCCCTGACTGAAATCCTGAAAAGGCTCTCAAACTGTTAGGCTGGCCATTCCTTCCTCTCTGTTTACAGAGACACTTGCCTCCTCAAACCCCAACCAGCCCATACCTGGCTGGCCACAGCCTCTCCCTCCTCCAGCTGGTTTTGCCATCTGTAGCAGTACAGGGAGTGCAGCGAGAACATCCACCTGGGGCTGGCCTGATGGATCACTAAACAAGCTGGGTTTCTGTCCCTCCCTTGATGAGGGGAAATGGTTCTCTACCATACCTTTTTCCCTCCTCTCTCCTCATCCTGTATCCAGACATGCTGCACAAGTGAAGACGTACTGGGGGGTGTCTGGGTGTTTTGTGTGAGGGAGAGACTTCTTGGGAAAGTGAGAGATGAAGAAAGAAACCTTGCTCCTGCAGTTTCTCAAAAAATCTTTTCTTATTTACAGCACCTGAATCCTCTTCTTGTCTCTATCCCCACCAAAGCTTTGTTAGGTCCACCAGCTCCAGAAACATCATGGACTTGCTTCAACATTTCAACTCCACCTTCCCCCCTCGACACAACACTTCAGATCATGTTCCATTCACTTTGGCTTTTTATAGCTTTCTTAGAGGCAATAAACTGACTTAGATTCTCTCCTACAGGAGGATCAATCAAACCTGTATTTTTAAGCACTCTGGAGCCTGCAGAACTGGAACATGTACGACATTTTTCTTGCTTTCCTAGGAGGATAATATCTCTTGTTTCCACAGACTGGACATATCTCTTAGATGAATGGGATTTGTGTCCTGTCCTGCTGGGTGTGCAATACCATCCTGTCCAACACAGCCTGTACTTTATTTTTATTGAAGATTAGAATGGGATTCATGTAAATAAACTATATCTCGTTTAGCCTTCTTGGAACAGGTGCTTATGGAAGAGTAGAGGTTTTCATAACATTTACTCAAAATATTTATTTAAACTTTGGAGGCCTCCAGTACATACAGTTTTACTGTTAACATTTCCCAGACGCTATCTGTAGATCACCTATGCTAGTTTTATCAGTTCACACCATATGTAGTATGATACTGGGACTTTTCCAGACTATTGCCCATTTTTATGTGTTTTCCTCACTGATAAAGTCATTTTAGTTGTGTGGTTGCCTACACTGTAAGATTCGTCTTTTTATTAATTTTTTTGTCTGTACAAGGAAATGTTGAAGGCTTTAACTCTGAGACCAAAAATAGAGGGAAGGAAAAAGGGTGCCAAAGCTGTGACCCACTTTTTCCTTCACTCCATTTATATTGCTATCCTCTTAAATACATAAGAAATGCCATGCAGCTTTTTTGATTAAGCTCTATAAACCAGATTCAGAAGGCTGTGGAGTTAACTCTGGACTTCCATTAGTATGAAGGAATTTGGAGCTGAGAGTTCATGTTGTGTTTAACATATGCCCTTCATATGAAGTAAAAATCCAACATGATTCCTGCTCAAATAGGCTGCAAATAAGATTCCGGGCTTCCTCTTGAAATACATTTTCCTGTGCCAATAATGTTGCTATTTCTCTGCTGGATAGCAATTAACATCTTTTTTTCAACCTTATTCTGGCATATTTTTTTGTGCCAAAGTGTCCTTGGCCCAGTTGATACGCATGAATGCTCTTAGACCAGAAGCAAATACCTTCCAGCAACAATGAATGATTCCTGCAAAGATTAGAAATGGGCAAAACATTCCCACTGTGTTTGATTCTAGTGGTGCAGCAGACCTTTTGAAAGAAGTACTCAGTCCAGCTAAGAGTGGACCTAGCAATAGCCCACTTTCTTCTCAGCTGGTTTCTGGCATGTTTACCATAGCCCTACTCCTTCCTAGAGCAGCATAGGGGACAAAAATCTGCTTTCTCCTCAAAATATGTCAATTTCTACATTGCTCTGTCAGCAGCAGAAGGCTCTCTCTAATATCTGGAGAATCAGTTTGGAAAGTTTAATAGGAAAGTGGCAGAACACACTTCTTAATATTTGAAAATGAGAAGGAGTCACTGAGGGTTTTCCAGCTGCAGTTCTGGACTCACTTTTATGGGGTTGTCCTGTGGGACTTTGGCCAGGCTAAAGCTGACATAATCACAAAATTACACCCAAAGAATTAGCAATTTTGTTGTCATAATTTCTGGAACAACTTTCACTGATAGAGCATTTAATTTTAATTAAATTTTTACCATGAAGAGTAGGAATATATTTGTGCCAGATTTGATGTGAAAATAAGAAGTGGGCAGAAGCCTCTCAAATGTTTCAGATAGCAGTGTTCAAGGCTGAAATGTGTTTGTCCAGCATTATACAGTAGCACACATAACTGAGGAGAACATTTCTGACAACTTCAGGGTATATTTTGGTAACAGAGTTTAAACATGTGACATGAGAACTTAGGAGAAATATTCATACAGTCTCCGGTAATAGTAGGTACTTTTCATCAGGCTTTGCAAGGAAGTTAGACTTGCAACCCCTGCTTTTCTCTTTTTTCTTTTTTTTTTTTTTTTCCTGTTGGTTTGACAAAAAGGTGGAGATTTTACATATACATTTGAAAAACTGAAAGTATGTCTGACACACAGAGAGAAACCTTCAATACATTTAGTACCTGTAAACTTTGGGAAAAACAGAAAATCTACAGAAAGACCAAAGTAATTCCCCTGCCATGGAAAGGCAGTCTTAATAAAGCTGTGTTTCTACTCCGTGATGCAGCATCCATTTGACCAATACACCCTGCTACTGCTTGTTCAGTTAAACAGAAAGCAGATAGCAAAGGAGCTGACTATACTGCAGTGAGGAGAAGAGAAAATGAAGACATATAACACACAAATCTGTAGGAAACAAGACTTAATTCGTTCATGCTGCTCATGATTTTATTTTTTTTGCAATATATTAGGAAAATTACTTGCACAGGTAGGTTTAATGATTCCTTTCTCATTTACTTATCGAAGTATGTTGAAGAATTCCTTCAGTGTTAATAAAAATACTGCAAAATAACATTATCTGCCAAAATACTCATCTGAAGAGGAACTCCCAGTTGTTTTCAGGTAGGATATGGGACAGCAAAGATAAAGATTTACTTATTATTCAGTAAAATAGTGCTTGAAAGTTTTCCTGAAATACAATATTGAAATGTGTTTGCATTTTTAATTAAGTTGTTACTGCTCAAATAAAGCTTTTTGAATGAGTAGTTAGGGAAGTTCCTTTGCTAGCATAGTCTTTTTCTATTAAGAAGTTCTTCAGAATTTTTTCTTTATAACCACAACTAGTCACAACTTTATTAAATCATGCTATAACATTTGAAGTTATCTGGATGCATGTTATATACACTGAGGAGTGGAAATAACTCCTTTAAAAACTGAAAGTATATAACCACAATCCTGTTTTCTTTGTTGTTTTACTTCATTCAAGAGCAGGAGGTGAGCTGGGCCTGAAGACATAGAATCATCTGTAGTTTTGAATATTTCTCTAGAGGCAGTTCTTGAAGTTCTCTTGAAGTCAATTCTTTGTACATTTTCACCAGTTGTCTCTCTCTAATTACTTCATTTATAGATTTGGTAGATACTGAAAGCAGTTCCCCAGTTCCTCTGAGGATGTATATCCCAGCTGAGTGGAGATACAGAGGATGACTTCTAATAGGATTACATAGCATTTTTCATAAGAATATACATTTTTATAAGATAATACAGTCCAGCCATAGGATTCTTGTGGCTGAGTGATTTAAACTGAAAAGCTTAGGGAAATAAGCCTTCCTTCTGCAAAGTGTTTCCAGTAAGCAACCTGTATCCTCAGGAAATGTGAATCAATGTGATACTGCCGAAGCCTGTAAGGTAACATACCAGCTGAGAACCTGTTCTATAGTCTCCAAGTGCTGTTCATAATATATATAAATAAAAAGTCTTGGAATGTATCTCTGACACTTATTAAACAACTCAGAAGAAGCAGTAAACATAAAAGTACATATACCACGAGATCATTGCAGTCCTTGAGCACTGGGAGGCATGAACTCCAACCAAAGGGCTCTGGTCCCTGAGAGAGTGATTACCTTATGCTGATGGTAAGGTCAGTCTTTCTTTTACAGGGGGAGCATTTTCACTTTGGCAGTGAAAAATAAATAATGGTGTTGACATTTCAGACAGGTTTATCCTTTGTTTAGAGTCAACATTTCATGCAGTAAGCTTAATATCCATTCAAGATACTGTTCAGGAGCCTCATGTCCATTCCAGTCTGTCAGAATGCTCCCTCTGTTCAGACATACAACCTGCACTTAGAAAAAGCTGTGATGGTTCTGACAGCTTGAGTTTTGTGGCAGACACCAGATGGATATATACCCATCATATTTTGGAGTCACCTGGCAAGAAGGATTGAGGAATTTAAGCAAGTCCTCACTGGTTGGTAGAGCAAAAGTACTCCTCAAGGGACTAAGCTCTTCTGTTCTCATACAGATTCAGGGACAGACAGTATAAAATACCAACTCCCCAAACACCTTAATGCTTGACAATTTGCCGAGCTTGAGCCAATTCTAAAATCCAGTCTGGCTATATTGCTGCAGTGACTTCATTTTTCTGCGAAACTGATCTTGACCCAAGACACTCCTTGGAAACTTGACCTCCAGAGAAGTAAGAAAACAAGGGTGTTCATAATAAAACACCTGTTGTTAATTTAGTAAGGACTTTTGGATCACAGCCTGTTATGATTCTGTCTTTCTGGTTCTCCTTAAAGACTCCATCATGGCTAGGCTTCATGAATGAAGATTTGGGAAGGGCTCTACCAACGCTTGCTACAAGTTTGCTGATGGCTCAAAAGGCCAATGCAAGATGGGCAAGTCCAATTGCAAAAGACACAGTAGAAGGTCTCCATTGACAGTATTGCTGAGCCTTGGACTACATGGTTGGCACTGAAGAGAGTCTGAAAATATTCAGACCATCGATTCGGGATGGAGGTTTTATCTGTGAGAAGTGTTTGGCCATCTGCACTGAGTAGGGGGCTTTGAGCCTGGTGAGCGGGTCCTTACACTGCTTTCAGAGCTTCTGACTGTCCTGGGGTTCTTCCAAAGGAGGTAGGCAAATTTGTATCTGAACAAACTATCAAAGGAAAGATGGAAAAAATTATTCTTATGTGGAGAGAACTTTCCTAGAAGAGGGAGCCATGGACTCTTAATTGCTTACTGCATGAAGGTTTGCCTCAAAAATTCCTAGGGAGAAAATATTCTTAATTAAATGTAATTCAACATTTCTTCTTTCTATTAAGGAATACTGTTCCCTAAAGGAAATAGCTTGTATTCCCTTTTATTACATTGCACTGCATGTGGAAAAGCTCAAACTGTTGGAAGAAAATGAGCATCATCAGAGGGACCTTGCTAGGGTGCCTGCAAGGAGAGTTGAATCTTTAAGTTCTGGTTGAGCCAGGAAGAGGTAAAGATCATGAGGTGAGCCTGCGCAAGGGTCTGTCTTAAGCAATCCCAAGCCATGCAGGTCCTGTCTTTCTCCACTGAGCAAAGAAAATGTAATTAAATTAGCCACCTGAAGGTTGGGAGGCATATGCTCTCTAGGCTTCTTGTTCATTCCAGAGTGACGGGTTTTTTCTGATTTGGACCTTGATCCATAAAAGCCTGTATTATGATGGCACAAGATTTCCATAACAAGTCTAATCCTTACTAAATTCATGATGTTCCACACCAAATATATCTGTTTTGGTGGAGTGGACAAGTATGATCGTGGGCAGGTTTTTCAGGTTACATCTCTAATTTCTGCCTCCTGTGATAGAGAAATGTAATGTTATTACTGTAAGTGCTGCTGTCATTGTATTATCTGTCACTCTACAAAAAGTACACTGTAAAGGAGCATTCAGAATAGGGCCAATATTATACAAATTATATCAGATAATGACCAGAGTCTGTACAGAGACTCATCTTCTTCACATGAGCAAAAAGGGCTGTTCACTACGGTAAGACCCTACATATTCCAAACAGTGTAAGAATTAAAATGATGTTCAACAAGAAAGTTTAATTTTTGTCACAGGCAACAAGTAGATTCCAGTTACTTCCCACTCTTGCAATAATAAGTGTTTATAATATTGTACTTCAGAGTCCCTCTACACAAGGAAGACATTCCCCAGCCAAGGACCTTAATGAACTGCAGTCCAAGTTCATCACACAGGTAAAAATTCCAAATGTAAAACACATGACATAAATAATAAGGTATTTAAGACTCACTCTGAAGAGACAAACATTACCAATGATACTTTTAATGATGTTCTGGTTCACCAGGAAGGCTCTGAAGGCACATACCATTGGATTACCTCCACTCGTGACAGAATGGCACATGTTTAGCTCTACTGTATTATATTTGGATCAGCTATGGGTTCAAACAGCACCTAAATGCCAAAAGCCTAGATGAGAGATTGGACTCACAGCTACGTATCGGAACTTCACTTCAAACTTTTGCATTTGGCCCAAGCACAAACTACAAAAAAAAATCTATTTGCCAGATCTTTTCCAGATCCAGCCCAAGAAAGCAGAAATTGCACGAGGCCCACCCCCCACCATACGCACCTCCAAAAAAAACCTCAAAAAAACCCCAACACCAACAACAAAAAAAAGAAAACAAACAAAAATCCAGCAAGTTTTTCACCATTTGAATGTAGAAAGTTCATCCATCAATTAATCCTGGGTTCACCATGGATTTGAACTTTGAAAGATAACCAAACGCAGCTGGAATGTACATTTGTTTCATCACTTTTCATATTTCAATATACAATAAACTCCATTTCAATCTCAAAAAAATTTCAGTCAATTGCTCTTCCTTGTGTTAGCATCTAAATTTTGCATCTAAATGGGAGTGAACCTAAGCTTAGCTAACCAGTATGCTTGGGTTGATGTAAAACCCACAAAAACACGTGGTTACTCTCGGTCAGAGCCCGGTTCTATCTCCACTGAAACTCAGGTGAACCTTCCCCAAGCAGTGGCTGAGCCCTGGCCCGGGATGGAAAACTTTCCACCTGATGATGATTCAAGTCCAGGCTGGACGGGACTTTGAACAACTTCGCGTAGCGGCAGCGCAGTTGGAATCAGATGATTTTTAGGGTCCTTTCCAACCCAAATCGTGCTGCGAGCCTACGAGTTTATGATTTATTTCCTTGCACCATCTGGTGGTTCTTTAGACTAAGTGCAACAGCAATTCCCAGTGTTCCAGCGGGGGTCTCTCAGCAGTTCCCAGCCGACCGTGAAAGTGATCTTGGGCTAATGGAGGAGATAGCACCTGTCACCAGACTAGTTAATCCGAAAAGACACAAATCCCCCTCGTATGGCAGAAATCCTGCTTCTCGCCTCAGGTTGCTACTCCATCATCCTGATCACAACCCTCTTCGCAAAAGCACATGGAGAGTTAAAAATGAAATCTGACAAAACTGTATTTATAAGAGGAAAAATAATTCAGTCAAGGCTAACAAGTGCTTTAATCAGGGTATTCTATAAAGCCTGCCAGAGGTATGTGCCAGCTAATAGCAACTTTTGACCCTGATTTTTGGCTTCATTGACTCTTGGCACTCAAACAACATGCTGGCTCAGCACTCCAACGAAGCCAACCAATTGGCTCAGATTGTATTTAAGTGGTCTTGGAGGAGGACAGCCATCATCATTAGATGATTAAAAAATCTTGGGTTCAGGAGTGGCGTAACAGATGCATGTCAAACTGTTTGACCATAGAGCACAGGTCATAGGACAGCTTAAGGAATTGAGTCAAAACCCACCAGAAATGCAGATATTTCCCCAGGGGAATGCATAACATTATAGAACAAATGATGTCTTCACTCCCCACTTACGGAACCTGTAGCTGGTGACTGTGGTGAAATGGCTTAAGGTCTCAGCTGTTGAAAACAGCAAATCTGAATGGATCTGATTAGACAAGTTCTACAAACCCTTCCAGATGCTGAACACTGCTCAGTTAAAACCTGGACTAACTCTACCAAAGACAGTAGAGAAATCAGGAATAACAGATTTCCTTTAGTCCACAGGCATGTCCTTCTTGTACTTTATGTTATAGTCAAAGAGCAAAATTTCATGTCTCCCTGATTTGGATAACTTTCTTTTTATGACTCATATAATTTCTGCACATTCTGATGGTCTCTGGAGATGTAAAAATAGGACGTAATCCTAGAGACCTGTCCTTGGAGAATATTCCTTGCACAAAGGGAACAGCTCTCAGAAGGGTGGCCTGTGGCTGGTACCCCTGGTACAAGAGCTGCCTCCGGAAAGGGGACCAGTGAAACTAGCAAAGCTATTAGACTGCTCTGACTATGATGGGGATAAACAATACACACACACACACAGCCCAAAGCTGCAGGAAATTTCAGAACAGGCTGAGTCCTCTTCTTCTTCTTGTCCTCTGCCCTCTTCTCCACACCCACATCCACACACCCACAGTCAGTGAAGGCTTGTTCTCTTTCCCTCCCACATCAACTAAATTTTTTTACTATAGGCAAAACAATATTTAAACTTTCCACTGTGGAAGGAAAATCTCTTTCTCCTGGTTTTGCTGGGTCATATCATTCCAGCATTAACTGCCAAGCCTATTCCCCACCTGGATATCTGTGAGAAGGACCTCACAAACAGGTTTTTCTGTCAAAGACTTTCCGGTCAGACACACCCTTTTTGAACTATGTGGGATACAGTAAAAGTTCTTCAGAAAGCATTTCCTCTTTCCTGGCTTCTGACTTGGATAGCTGTAATTTCATTGATTTGCCAGCCACTGAGCCCTGTTCTAAGGAAAATGCTGTACCAATATATTCTGTGGAAAGAAATAATTGAGCTCTTAAAAAAACCCAACCAAACAAAAAAAAAAAAAAAAAAAAAAAAAAAAAAAACAAAAACACAACACCACAAGAGAAAAACAGGTTTGTTTTTAACCTCATGGTTTTTGACCTTAATGGTAATGGGTGTTTCTCTCTGATCTGTCAGATATCTCTCTCTATTCAGTACTGATATTCTTACCAAAGAAAAACTCCCATGAACCTACTTTCATGAAAAATACTCCTCTGTTACTGAAATAGTGTGGAGTTTTTCTGGGTTTTTGAACATTATATAGATCTGTATCTTTTTAGCCTTATTTCTTTAAGTTGATCCAGCACACAGATGCAGGACATTATATGCCATGAATCCATCTTTGAAACACCTTTGCTCACATTTATATTTGTGAGCAGTCAGCTTTAAAAACAGACTCATTTATCAGGCTTGCATCTACATCTGAATTCAGGATAAGGATTTGGCTCTGATAAGACTCCAATTTTTGCTCTAACAGTCTTGCCTACACTGGGAAGGACTTTCTTTGATCTGTTATAAACTGATCAAGACTTAATAGTCATCTGAGAAAGTCTTGGTTCATAACTCATTTTTACAACTATAGATTTTCTTTTCATTTGTTTTAGGTTTATCTCCGGTATGAGGCCCCTGAAACAAATTTAAACCTCTCCACAAAACTATGAATATAAAATCTCCTGTGAAGCAATCCAGTTTATCTGTTATCATGATTAATCAGATTGTGATTCTCCAGCAAGGCTGTCCTAAGGCCAGAGCAATTAAAGAGTTGCATCCTTTTGTGGTTCCTGTTTTATATTTATTTTTATATACTCTCAGTAACTACCTAGCCATTTCAGTTTAATTGCTGGAGTTCTGTGGTACTCTTCCCTTCACCTCCAAAAAGAAGTTCTTCATGAACCTTTTGTCCCTAAGCACTAATCTGTTTTCGTGACCTGAACAGCATTTATCCCCTAGTCATAAACGAAATCTGTATTTCATCACATTCATCGCTCTGTTCTGTGCTACAGCCAAATAGCTGCACTCCTACAGCTTCAAATGATGGCACAGAAGAGAATTGTTAGATATGCACATTCCAGCTATCCCACATCTGCCAGGTCTGTTGTGGGCAAAAATGAGGAAGCCAGAGCCAAAAAAACAACCCTGCTTTGTGTGTATGTTTTATTTTAAACCATTCTGAAGCCAAGAATGTGAAGATCAACCAAATGCTGACATGCTAGTAATATTTTGTTTTACACAGAACTATAAATATACTTATCACTGTTTAAAGTAAGACTGAATATACTGTAGTCATAAGAAACACACATGTTCTAGAGGACAGATAGAAATAATTATATGAAACAAAGACTGGAAACACTTTCTTTTTCTGGGTGTGGTTAGACTTCCCATAAAAACTTCACTGGGGATAATCTTCCATTCCTTGTGCAGGTGAGATTAATGGGAGTTTTCCCTACCATTGGGCCCAAACACAAAGATCTTTTTTGTACCTTGTTTTCAAGTTCTTTGTAAACTTCGTGCATTCTGGAGCTGCTTCTAAGTCATGTCTAGCTATAAATAGCAAAACTATTGTCAGTAAGTCTGAATTCACCATATAGGAGAACCTTCACTGGGAAAAAAAATGTACGTTTCCATAAATAAATAAAAATGTTCAAAAGAAACACAAAATTGCCTCAGCTAGGGATCAGCCATGATTAATGTAGCTCACCCTGCTGTCTTTGACAAAGACCAGCACCAGACACAGGGCAAGAAAACTGGTATGAAAGGATATAGAGGGATTGAGAAGAAGAGGATGAAAAAATGTAGTAAGGTACCTGTTGTATGGGCAAAATATACATACTGACTTCATTAACTTTCATTATGCTGAAGCTCAAGGAGAAGGAATAGGCAGGTTCCACAGACCATCTTTGGTAAAGAAGAAGGGGAAAAAAGAAAAATGGCAGGGATAACAAAGGGTTGTAAGCAAGGAGGGTAGAGACTTCTGGTTCTTCTGTCATAGAACAGGCAGGACAGGCAGGAGTGGAGGTCATCTCATGTAACAGGAAGCATCCTGTAGGATCTCTGGATAAGTTGCTCCAGATCTCCTACCCAGGAAAGGAAATGCACACACCTGTGTGCCTCTGGGAAAGGCAATAGAGAAGTCACTCACAGACTGACAGATAAGAACAATTGCATTGGTAAAGTAAGACTCTAGAAGGCAACCCAATCTTGGGTCAGAGGAATGAAAGGGATCAGATGAGATTTGTCAAAGTTTAGAAGACTGCCTACAGCAGTGGCTGGGGAGCATTTCTCATTCAGAAAAAGAAAACACAATTTCCTGAGTCAGTGCCTGAGCTGGCTGAGCATTCCTAGATTGAGGAGGTCTGAATTCAATGTGTCTTCTCAGCAAATACTATACATGTCCCTGGATGCAAGGACACCTTTGTGAGTCACCCTGGTGTACTGTTAGTAGCTCTTGGCTCTGAAGCCAGACCTGCATTCACACACAGCAGGAGATGCATTTCAAAGCCCATTCCCTTCTTCATTCCTACAGCACAACACATACACAACACTCACAAGCCCAGCAAGAAGCAGCTTCAGAGAGAACCAAAATGCTCTTTTTGCTCTTCAGAAGAGTAAAGGACCAGAGGCAAGCTTACCCAGATCTGACTTGTGTACTGGCAGTCAGACCACACTGGTTTTCCATATGTTGTATAAAATGAGCAAACATAAAAATGGGTATTGATGAAGTGCCATTCCACCCTTAAAATGCAGCTGAATTCACTGTATCAGTCCAGACAAGTGCCAAAAAAGTGAGGGAGCTGCAACAGCATCACCTAATCTGTGAAATGAATAAACTCAGAGTTAAATGGACCTCACAGCATGAATGTAGGACTGCCCATGTGAAAGTATGTGAAGAAGTATAAATAAAATTCAGAGGCAAATCCTGCAGGAACTGCAACAAATAAGGCACTTAAAGAAATTTCAGGCCTGTTGAAAAACTATCATCACAACCATTTAATGGCAGTTGCAGAGGGGTATTGAGCTCAGCAGTTCACAGATATCCGTGGGTAAGCCAATGACCAACCTGTGTGCTTATTTTCTGCACATTTAAACTGTTCAGTCCTTGGAAATTTGTCATCTTTGTATGGTTCTATTTACTCACTTTGCCCTAGGAAAAAAGCTGGTTAAGAGGGAATGAGTAACTTTTTTTCACCTTGCTTTTTTTTTTTTCCCAAGTAAGGAGAATAATCTCTCTTTTTTTCTCCTTGTTTCCTGCCAGCACACTGAAAGATAGGCATATTATCAGACTGATAAATTTTCCGAAGAATTCTAAAGGGTTGATCTAAACCAAATGTAAATACTAAGCAACACAACTCATCTTTTTTTTTTTTTTTTGGTTCAGTGTGGTTACAGAAATCATTAAAGTGACTAGAGCTTGGACTGAGATCTATAGTGCTTTTTTTCCATGATCATCAAAGACCACTAAGTAACTTGAAAAATGTTCTTTTTTCATCTTAGTAAACAAAAACAAAAATTAAGACCAAGTTTTTCCTCTATATCATTCCAAAGTGAAACATTTTAGCTTCCTTTGAGATTTGTTCTTCCCTTGAAAGATATATTAGCGTTTAAAAAGTACCAAGACTGGCATGTTAAACTGTTTGGGTTGTTACTGATGCTTTATGCTCTCTGGAGCATGACCACTACAGTTATTTGGTTCTCAGTTAAATGTTCATGTGGGTAATTCCACTGCAGTCTTCCAGGGAGAAGTTCAAATACATCAGGATTTATGCAACTTCTGATTCTTGAACTGTGATCTGTAGACATTTTTTGTAAAACACCTGAAGTTTATTAAGTGGCTGGCACTCATGGGCATCTTATCTTTTTCACCTAACAGCATCTACATACTGTTTATCCAAATCTATGTAAATCTAAACAGAGTAAGCCTGGGAATGTATCACCATGACAGACAGCCATAGAGGAGTTAACTAAAAAGTGCAAGCTAACTCTGAATTTATAATTAATAATTAACTTTTATAAGATTGCAAACCCTTCACTCCCACTGTCAGGCTGCTATTTATCAAAACATTTTCAGTGCAGCCAATGAAAGGTGTGCAACAAACAGGAAAATGAGTCTGCAAGTCTTCAGTACTTGGTGTACACTGCTGAGTCTTAAGTAAAATCTTGATGTCATTTATTCAGAACAAACTAGATCTATTGTATAGCTGCTGCTACTTTGAAAACTTGCTGGGTTTTTGTTTAGGGTTTTTTGTTTGTTTTGTTTGGGTTGTTGGGGTTTTTTTTTCATTCTGGCAGATTTTTAGGAAGATTCCTAAAAGGTTTGGTGTAGCTGAGGCATGTCTACAACATATGTGGCTAATAATTGGGCAGCATATGTAAGCAAGTCAGGCCAGCATGGAACTGGCAGGGTAAACTGCCTTATTTTCTGCGGAAATAAATCTACTGCAACTCCCTTTGATGTCTCAAACCACCCGTACACAAAAATTGTGCCAGAAATCTGCCCTAACATACCTATCCTGACACTGTTGGCTACATCTTTAGTTACCGTAAGAGACTGGATTTCTTCCCCAGTCAACTTGCTTCCCTTTATATGTCTGCCCCTTCACTTGATAATTTGCATTAACCGTACTACTGAAAGCTAAAAGCAAACTGAAAGGAACATGTGAGCATCTCCTTCTCTTGAGGGTCACAGTAAGGTACCATGATTTCCCCCACTATTACCATACTTGCAATGACAGGAAGAGGGCTGGCCTGTGACAATTGCTTTGTTTGCACCCATTGTTTACAAATTTCTTATACTGTACCATATACTTTGACTTAGGTAGTATCTTTCATAACCCATTCATCCATAACTGATTCCCCACAACCCAACCAGCTCTCAATGTTGTTCTGGGAAACACAGTACTGTAAAAAAACCACTGGTATTGGCTATCTATTGGCTATATTCTTTGGGGGAAACTGAGAATAAAATACACACTGGAATAGAAACATCAAAGTAGCCACCTAGTTACACTTTCATCACTCTTCATCTGAAAAAATTACTGTGATTTCTAGAGCTTTGTGTTTAACTTTCTCATACATGTAACAGTCCCCATTTTTATCATGTATACTCTTGTTTCTCCCTGCTGATCTCATTAATAAGAGGGTATTGAAACCTTAATTTTAGCTGCTGGATGTTGATAGATTGACATGGACAACATTAAGTAAGCATTAACTTGTGAACTCAGGCACAGATACTTTATTAACATTTAAATGGACAATGGGCAATCACAGGACATAACACAAGAATCATATTCTTAGTGTGATATTAGCATTAGAACCCTTGTGGCATGGAAGGTGTCAATGTTCATTAGAAATTTCAAACTTCTCAAGCATCTAGAAATGTGCCTGATCCTGCCAAGTACTGAACATTTGTCTTTTGTAAAAAGCTCTTCAACACATTTCTCATAGCTGAAAAAAGGCATGCTACCTCCACGCTTAAGTCATTGGGAGAGATAGCAAGTTGTCAGTGTGTTATATTTCAGGTGAATGAAGGTTTGCCTCTGGTTTCTTACAGTTTTGGTAACAAAGACATCCATTTTTAATAGGGGAGTTGTTGTTCTTCACCTCTCACATGCTATTGCTGCTATTTCTTATAAATAAAATTATTGGGCTTGATTTTAAAATATATTAAGCAACTAAGGCTCATGCTGACTTCATGGAGAACTCTTAAGTTCTCAGTACATCAGGCCCTCCCTCATTATTTCTCTACATTCTCCCAGTAACACAGACCTGTGTTTAATTTCCATGAGATTTTTATGCCCTTTAATATCTCATGCTGAAGACTGTTTTTTCCTTCAGCTCAATACTAATCACATACAGCTTTTGAAGACATTCTTTACTTCAGCAGTTAGATACTAGTTATTAGCTATTCACCTGAAAGGTAGATGATAGGTATTATTATCCCCAGTTTTAATAAAGCAAGCTTGTGACCTTATGGGCAAATGGTAAAAGGTTTCTCCTTCCTCTTATAAATCTTTCAATGAAATCACATTCTACCTACTAATGACTACATAAGGTTCCTCTTAAAACTGAAACTAGTTCTTTATAACTGAAATTAGTTGCTAGATGAAGAAGCAGTAGGAAAAAAATTATAGTGATGTTGATAGGAAGACTACTGGAACTGGCTAGAGAAGCTAGTAATTAGTGAAAATTAATCTCAACAATTACAGTGGGAGAACTAAATCTAAGAAACTTACAGGTTTAACACACATTGCAAACTGTAAACTGGCACTAAAATCCTCTAAACCTTTTATTTCCTTGACTTTAAATACATTTCCTGAGCAATTTTTAGAGTATCTTTGTAAAGAAATTATTTTCCTGCAATCTTTTGTGACTAATGCTGTTCCCAACCTTCTTGAAAAGCTTGACTTACAAAACCAAGAGGCTCCACCTACATTTGTTTAAGTGCTTAATGTAAGTGATACTTCTTTCATAGCACTGTTTGTACAATGAGACTGCAACTGGTGAGAAGAATGGCATAATGGCTGCTAAATGCACTTCTTACTTCTGCAAAAAAAAACTCTTATAAGATTTTTAATAAGAATAAAAACTTCTTTTTTCAGTCTTTCATACAACACCTACTTCTTCATGTGTTCCGCATTTGTCTTGCACACTAGTATTTTGGATAGTTGTCCTGTTTGAATGCATAGGCCTCCCAGGGATAGCCTTGGATGGCTGAATTGGAATATCTGGGCAGTATCTCCAACAATTTTGCTTCTCTGTTTCATGAGAGAGAATCCAGCTTTATTAGATTCTTTTTTTTCCTATTTAATGTGCTGGGTATGTGCATGGTTTGATGCACAGCATAATGCTTGTTTGGTTTTATTTCCCCTCTGTGACATATAAAATCTAATAAGCAAGTCTTTTTCTTTTTTTGCTATGGCAGAAGAATTCTTGAAACACTTAATGTTAGAAAATAATTTTTAAAAAACCACCAAACAAACAAACAAACAAACAAAACCCCAGAGTGGCATCTCACTTCTATTTTTGGCAAGTTTGTTCATGTATGTTTACAAAGCCAGAACTCTGAAAAGCTCTAAGCTAAGAGTTCTACAGTGAAACCAAGCCAACCTCATAAAGCTCAGTAACTCCAGAGTCTAAATTCTTATGCTAAATATATTATGGTTCAAAAGGAACTTGTAAGCATCATTTACTGGGAAGGCATGCCTTCCTAATAACTTCCAAATAAAGCATTACCTGTTTGCCACAATGGAGCAACACATAGGGACTGTGCTTTACAGGCCATAATTCCAACCATGCAGTTGTTCAGTGCTCAGAACTCCATTTATAAACTTTTCAAGGGATTTGCTTTCCCAGCTCCACCCAAAAGTTGGATGTTTTTCCAAGTGTAACTGTTACAGAAATTTCTAGAAACATTTATAGTGTTTAGGGGTTTTAGGAGGTACAGCATCAGACTGTGGTACAGAATGAATAAGGCAGAGAAATACAAGACAATGTTTCTGTAAAAATGTGGTAAGGAATTGTATTCCTTAATAGGGATCTCCGGGTCGTGTGGTGTTTTATCTCAGATGGTTGATTTTAAATTTTACAACCACATTTGAAAACTAAATGGAGAAGGACAAGAAACATAAAACTTACCAAATATTTATTGTTTGTATCTCTTCCCCTGTATGTACAATCTTTGCTTTCCATCTTCCTGTTTATTTATCTCACTTCCCATCTTGCCCAGTACTCTCAGAAACTCTCCTGTATCATCTGTTCTACCATGACCATGTTTTATTCAGCTCACAGAAAGCTATATCCACACTTTCATGGTGCCTGCAGAACACACCCACACATCACCAGACTCCTCTGAGTCTGAAAATACTGAGAGAGAGCCGGTGTGCAAGGGAACGTACCAGAGGTGCAGAGAAAAGATGTAGCAAAAGCAAGTTCTCCTATTGCAATTAAGCCTTTCTGTTCCCTCTGTGCTTTCTGCTTCCTTCAGGACACTTCTTGAGCTCTCCAGTTAGAGATAAATATATAATAAAGATAAATAATAAAGAATGTGGAACCTTATCACAGTCACATTATGCTAATGTTACCTTTACATGAAGGAAAAGTGTTCACCCTGTTTAACTGTAGGTACCAAATTTAGGCTCGCCCCAAAGTCTCAGTGGCTTCCACAAATCAGGTAATTCAATTAGATAATGTTGTAAACAGCACCAAGGTAGCCATATAACTTCCACTTGCTTTCACAATTCTTACTTCTGTAATGCTTTTTCCATTTAAGGAAATTGTCAGAGCAGTTGCTAAGTGCCTGAATAACTTCTCCTTGATAAATGTGCTATCAACAGAATTTAACAGCTTCTCAGGCAAAAGCAAAATTGTGTGGAAGAAATTTTCTTACTAAGTGTCCACCTTAAGTCAATAAAGTATATCTGCCTGGGGCAAAAAGCATATCAGAGAGCTGAGGAGTTTTATTTATTGACTCAATTTTAAAGAAACAAAATGAGCCTACAGTTCTGTTAAAAGCAACCTTTAACCAATTAGTTTTTTCATGGTGAAGTGAGAAGTAACCAAATTCAGTATTACACTGTACAGGTAGGTACATGTTTGCTGTTTTCTTGCAGTACTAGCTGCTAATGGAGCCATATAAGAATTGTTTTACAAGGACAAGATCTTGCAGCAGTCAAATTCTGAGGCTAGGACCCAAGAAGGGGACAAGCAGAACCTGATACCTTTTTCAAAGGGCCCTAAGAATTGCTGGTGCCAGGCAACATTAACATCCTATTAAAAATAATTTTTATGGGTCAGAGGCACAACACTGATATAATACAAAAAAAAATGTGAAAACAAGGAATTTACAGTATTTTGTAGAAATATAATCTGAGGAAATCTTGGAATTACATGTTATAATGAGAACTTGCTTTCATTTATTTCCCTCAAATTTTTCTCCATGTCCTAAGTGCAAGTAAATATGCTGCTATAGCATGTACAGCAAGGTAAAAACTAAAACAAGAACATAAACAAATCCCACTGGATTTCACTTGGTTGTCAATTAAAAGATAGCAGCTGAAATTTCAGATCTCATTCTGCAATACTTTGTCACATTGGATGTATGACTTCCTCTATAAGTAAGATGCTACAAATCTCTGATATTTGAACACAGAGGAAATAATAGAAAAAAACCCAACAGATTATGGGCCTGATAAATATTGTATAAACTGTTCTCTAATAATTCTTCTCAAATCAACAGCACTCATCAGCCTCTGACAACACACAGTCTTCACTTAGGTAGCATCACTCCAGGCCTAGTTTCATCCCAGCATCCCGCAAGAGTTCTTGATCTTGCCTTGAAGCTTTTGCAAAAGGAAAGCAAGAAAACCCCATCAGGATCAAACTGTTCATGGACTGTGCCCAAGACAAGCTTAGGTCCAAAATGGGAATTCATGAGGGGCATCAACTGAGTGTAATGGCTAATAGAAGACCAAGCTTTGGGGTGGCATGGGGAAGGATGCTAGATACAGAAGGAATTCTGGGTTAAGCTTGAAAGCCAAACAGATAGTCCCAAACAAATAAACAAAGCAAGGTTTAGGAAATTCAGTGATGGTCTTTCTTGAGGTGAGAGGTACTGGAGCTACCCGACAGCATCTTGCAGCTTAGAACAAGGCCCAGAACGATATAATGGAAGCAGAACATAAGAGTGACTGGAAATCCAGCCCATTATAGGATTGGCACAACAATTGTGCCCATTGGCACACCACACAACAACCTGGAAGGCCAAATAAGCATGGAGTATCATCTGTGCAACTGGGAACACAGGGCATTAGGGAAAGAAATCAGCATGTGTTCACAAGAAACAGAATCTTCAGGGAAACAAGCCCCAAAGTTGTTTACTGAGCACAGGAAAAGCTGGTGGTACATTCACTTTAAAAACTAACTAATATTCAAATTGTTTGAAATATTATTAAAGCTAATGTTCTCTTCTCATGGTTAAAGGTACTTTTCTAAATTTTGCCTTTGTAGCCTTTTGCATTTCAGAATCACATGCAAACCAAATTAGCACTCAGGGTGCTTAATTTTCTTCTGAAAGGTAAGTCTTCTATTACAGTGTGTAGTGTAAACAGCATGATACTTCCCCACAAAACAAGTGGATTTATAAAAGCCAAAAAGCACCTTCTTTTTAAATTATTTTTCACTTGTGTCAGACTGGCCCTTTCTGCAGTACAGTTTGAGTGCACAGAGGGATGAAGGCTCTGCTGTGCTACAGCCAGATACCGCTGTTTCCTGAGTTTATCAGGCTACTTGCTCTGCTGCACTACAGGGAGGGAGGCAGCTCTCTATGGCAAATGAGGGGAGGGCTGGGTCAGCACTATCACTGTTCTGTGCCATGCCCTACCTCCTATGTGAGGACAGGAGGATTGTCCCAGCTTCATGTTGTCTGTGGTCTCTATGGGAATACAGAAGTGGGTTATTTGTTTCTCTTTCCAGTTTCTCTCTTCTTCCTGCAATCACCTTTTCAAGAAGTGGTGATACAATTCTAGAAATTTAAGGAGATTTTTACTGCCCTACTGTGCTTTTTTTGCACTGCATCCTTCAGGTTGAGGTCTCGTGTTCCACTCAAATGATGTGGCAGGGAGCTGCTGCCAAAAGGAGCAGGCCCACTGTTTGCCCCCCATCTGCAGATACTTGCTCTAGCTGTAGCAGCCAGTTCTTCCTAGTTCATTTCCATCCAGCATAGCGACCGAGTGGGTTTAGGATTAGTCTGTTTATGTGGCCCATGACACAGGAAACTATTCTGTTTCTTCTCTCCCAGGCAAGGGTTTCTTTTGGATCAGTTCATTCATGGCTGCACCTTTTCTAGATTTATAATGTAGTAATGTAGAGTATTTTGTTGCTCTTTTCTGCTGTTTTATTTCACTTAAATGTAATTATAAAATTGAATTGGTAAGGAGGTAGAACCTTTGCTTTTTTCTACACATATGATGTGTGCAGGTACCCCTTTCCCATGACATTCTCACATGTTAAAGTAAATCACAAACTGTATTTGTTCTGTTAAAGCATTTTTCAAAGTTAAACAAGTGGGGAGCACAATTCATATTAAAACATCGAGGAAGGTGCTGCCTGTGCTGCTGTCACCACTCTTGTCTCCTCTGTAACATATTTAAGCCTCAAGAAAATAATGAACTTTTTGTTCAAAGACTGATGAAATACATCTCAGTAAAAGAACTGACAACTCTTCCTTGATTTTGGTATACCTGAGAAATCTGCAGTCTTCATTGCTTTCCTTTGTTTTGTGGATCCTTGGTGTTGCAATCAGCTGAAGCAGACTTGAAATTTATAATGAGAGAAGGTCCAGCCCTAATTGATCTGACTCATCTCTGGCTGCAAGGGCTCTGTGTTACCCTGCATGTGGGTCAGAGGCAAAAGTTTCTGCAGCATGATTAATACTGCAAGATTCATTTCTATCACAAGCAGCATGGACACTGCAGAGGGATAGAGCTGACCCAGGTGGTACCTGCACTTCAAGCAGGCACGTGTTGTTGACAGAGACACCTGACTTCTTCAAGAGTCCACCTCACAAATACAAGATGTCATGACAGCCTTGGTAATAGAGACCAGATCTCTTTATAGCTGACAGAAACATTTGTTTGCATTCCACTGGATGATTCTGTTTCCCATCACTAAGAGCTTAAAGAATTTCTTGACATTATGAGTTTTTTAATAGCTTACCTTTTTTTATTAACTTAAACAATTTTCCATTAACATGCCAGTGTTCTAACTATTTGTTTAATGTCTGAGGGTGATGTAAAATCACCTTAATGGCTGCTATATCACCATTTTCTTGTGCTGGTCTATTCTTTCCCCAATATGTAACTTGAGTAATCCTGTCTTTAAGAATCCTATGTTCTTGCTGGAACAGTATGTTGTCATTGTAGTAAAAACAATATAAAGCAAAGTCAGCCTCAGACAAGTTCTTACTCATAAAGAATACAAAACTGATATCCAGAACATTTCAGGATGTGTGGCAGCGTAAGAAACTGGTTTTGAAGAAAAAAAATGGGTTTTTTGTATTATTTTAGCTAGTTTTGGAAATTTTTTAATGTTCTTTGATGAAACCACAAAGACCATTCTTTGCAAAGTCACATTTTATTCTCGATTATTGCCCCAGTGTCCCATCATTCTGAATCTTTTCTTGAATATTTTTAATGACAATCTGTATTGACAGAAGAGAACAATTCATCATTGCAGGAAGTTCTCATGGGAAGAGTTTGTTGTGGTTCTGTATCAATGCAAATCATTCATAGTCATGGTCTATTCAAAGCAATCATATACTCGACCATGCTTCATTCGTGAATTTGTGGAGTATAAATGATTTATCCAGAGAGTACAGAGGTGACAGAAAAACAAGTGAGTTGTAGAAAAAAAACTTTACTGACAGGTTCAATTTGCTTTTCATTTAAAATATGTCAAATACGCCTTGCTTAAGCAGTCAATAGACACTATTGAACCAATTTTTATGGTTAAAAATATAAAATCATGTCACCCATTAATGTCAGTCTTGTGTAAATGTGACCCACAAATCATTTGACTTCTGAGAAAATTTATGACGTTAGCCATTAGGGAAAAAATCAACTGGACGGGTAGCAAAGCAAACAAACATGGGGGTTTGGAAGAACCTATTTGGGTGCCTGTTAGAGATTGACATACTTAGCAGGGTGTGTTAGGAAACAGCTCCTGTCTGTCTACTGCATTTATTGGCAGTATCACATATCATCTTTGGAGTAGATACACATACCCACTCTTTTATCTTAAGAGGTTAGGAAGCAAGTAAACAAGGATTTTCTGGGTGTGGATTCGAGAATGAACAATTGATTCTTTGCATACTTCACACACCTTTTCTTTCCCTTTAGATTTTACTTGCATACATGAGTTTGAAAAAAAAAAATCAACACATTTAAAGGTAATCTGAGAAGGATTGCATTTTGAGAAGCCGTAGCCAAACATATCTGCACATACAGGCAATACAATAAATCCTTTTATTTTTTCTATATATAAAAAAGAAAAGGCAGTAAATTTAAGTATTTATAGACATTTGCTCTATTTTTTTAACTTTATATTTTAAACAGATCATTTTCATCTTGGGCATCTAAGGAACAAAAAACACCATCAGGTTCTGTTTCTGTTCATAGTTATCTTACTGAAAAGACTGCATCAGCAAGATGATCTGTGTGCTTTTCCTTTGAAAGTAACTGGAGTAGTGCTTTGTTAAAGACACAAAGGATGAAACAAGGTAAATGGCTAAACTTGTCATTTTAAGAACCGCAGTGTGGTTCAGTTTTAACAAAACCTACCTCATCTCAGTCTGCAACTTCCTGAAGGGGTGCAGTGGAGGAAGAGTGCTGATCTCCTCCCTCTGGTGACACCTGGAACATCAGGGGAAGTTCAGATTAAACACTAATGAAAAGTTCTTCCCTCAGAGGGTGATTGGTCACCAGAACAGGCTCCCCAGGGAAGTGGTCATGGCACCAAGCCTGTCAGAGTCTAAGGAGCATCTGATCTTAGGTTGTTCTGCAAGGAGCAGGGAGTTGGACTCAATGATCCTCATGGGTCCCTTCCAACTTCATACATTCTATGATTCCCTGATTTCTCATGAGAATTTGGTGATGTGCACCAAGTGCTATGTTTTTCTGAGTCTGTTTCTCCAAATTAAGTTATTTCTCCTTAGAAAGTAATCAGGCTCTGTGTGGGCTGGCTAATTATCTACCTTGATTTGCAGTGTCACTCCCACCTCTGCTAAAAGTAGCCACACTGCCACCCAGCTGCTCACTTGAGCTCTCCCTGATCACTCCCTGAGTGATTAAAACAAGTTGGTTTAACAGACGCCTACCCCTTTAGATTAACTTCACTCATTTTTTGATGAAATTAAGGTAGGAAGTGATCACACAGCAGTTCTGGTTGGTGGGACAGTGTGCTTGCCATGAAATTAATGGCAAAGGTACAGTAGTCTCCTGTGCATTCTAGAACTTCAACAACTGAATTCACCGGAGTGCTATTTTAAATTACTAATACATCTTGCATTTCCTGCTCATTTTAAAGGTTTCACATAACTATGGTAACATTGTCAAACCATTACATGAATGCTTTCTTCCCCCCAAAAAAACAAACAATCCCCCCCCCAAAAAAACAAACAAAAAACAAATAAAAAAAACCCACCAGTCAAAACATCTCTGATTTTAAATTTATAAAAGGAATTTAATAGGAATTCGTTGATTATTGCTCTTTATTATATCAAATGTCTTAGTTATAATCAGATGATAATGTCCAATATGTGTCTGTAAGTGCTCATTTTAAGCAGAATACGGGTCAGCCTTTCACATAAAACAGAATGAAGAGATTGTTGCAACACCTAATTTTGCACAGAGACTCTAGGGCTGCCAAATCATCCTATCTCTAGTATTACAGATGAAAAAAGATTTGGTGCTCTGCAAGCATTTCCAACATGGCATACTATATATACTAGTGTCTGTGTGTATATACATATATATAGATAGATAGAGATATAGGTGTAGATATATATCCATGACAATTATTTACATATAAAGTGCAGCCTGAATAATACTACTTTGCTATTTGCCACAACTCTTTATAGGTGTTCAATAGTGCATTCTCAGTTATTTTTATGTCCAGAGGATACTTGAGTGAATATGTAGGTTATATTATTTTTTTACTCTTGAGTGACATTTACAAAATAGCACTTACAGTGTACACATAATTCTGAAAATACCTTTTCATCAAGTTAATAAAGAAATCAGAAGAGATGGGCAGTTTATGTAAGAAAGTGTCTCACTGGAATAGCTTAGACTACATGGTATATCCTTGTAGAGTCCTCCTGGCAAAAGAGTAAAAGACCTAGCCTTGGAATAAATGCTGAAGCATTCAGAACCCTGCAGTACAAGGGTCTTCTCTTAAAAGGCTGTGCATAACTATGAATGGTAGTCAGGGGGTTGTATTACGCTGACTGGGTGACTTGTGTGAAAAAAATAAAGCTCCTGCTTTTACAAGAACAGAACACCTATGTCTGTGGACATTTCCATCATCTTGTTTAAGTGTGTTTCCTCACTTTCTTCCAGACCAGTTCCCTGACCCAATTCACAGCACCCATTTCCACTGTGAAAACAGCATGGAGGAGAGGGGGCAAACAGCAGGGGTGAGGGTTGGAGAGTAGAAAATATTTAGCCAGCTTTGCTCCTTTCTTATTTCAACCTTCCTATATTTTGAGTTAAATTATTTATGCAAGCATCACTCTGTTCATTAAAACATCAGTTAGGTTCTTGCGAAGGACATGAGTAACTTGCTTTCTTGTGCAACGCTTTCCCACAGTCTTAACATTCATCCAAAAATGACCTCTGTCTTGAAATCTAGTGTCCTAATAAGCAGTCTGGAATTTCCCTCATTTTCACCATTTCTTAGAATGTTCCTTTCACTAGTTTGGATCCTACTATAAAGAGAGGTTTTGTTTTTTAATTTGTTATTCTTTTCTGCCACTTGGCAGAAATACTCCTAGCTTTTTAAAAACAGATCAAATATATTTGTGCAGCCCTGTGTGTTCCAAGTAGCAGTGGAGTATCTTCTCCAGTACCATCTGTGCCAGCTTCACTATCCAAAGAAATTCAGTTCCTTTCTTCACGTGTTTACAATAACAAGACACCACTGTTGTTCTCATAGCATTTACCCAACAAAATCCAAACAGTTTAGTTCAGCCCTTCTCACCCTTTGTACTGCTTCTAGCAGGAGTGTTCAGGGCTTAGATAACTTACAGGCAAACACAACTGCTCAGTAGTCTATTCATTAGCTTGCTTTCAAGGCTGAGTTCAGTTACCCATTCCTTTGAAACAGGACACACTGGCTTGCTATCACTTTATACATTTCTTTACCTGTGCGTTTTTTGGGTCCAAAGCAAATGTTAGGTTTTCTTACGGTCTTAAAAAAACCCCTCTTCTTTTTACATGCTTGTTTTACACATTAGGTAATCTAATATTGACTTCATCTTTGGTGTCTTGGTTTCCACCCACTGAAACAATAGAACAGTTTACACTTCAAAGCTGTTCTTTGTAATAACTGACAAGTGTGTGCCCATACAAGTCCTCCATTCTGGTTTTGGTGGAAAGGAAACAATGGTGAAACAGAGAATTACCATATGTTTTCTTCACAATAGCAATCAAAATAAAAATCTGGCCCTTTCATACCACTTTTTCAGAAAGACTACTTCTCTGTGTGGGGGAATCTGTATCTGTGACAGATCTGCAGGTGGGTTGAAAGAATCCTTGAAGCTGGGCATTAGGAGGACTGCAGGCATGCATGGTGGAAGGGAGA
Source organism: Dendrocincla tyrannina (assembly GCA_035047865.1). Lineage (NCBI taxonomy): Eukaryota > Metazoa > Chordata > Aves > Passeriformes > Dendrocolaptidae > Dendrocincla > Dendrocincla tyrannina. The sequence continues at coordinate 118,713,643 of JAWWMP010000081.1, forward strand.
GATGGAAAACTGGATGTATGTAGTTTGTGGTACAGCATATGGGGGAATAAAAGTCTTATTGTATAGGCAGGGAATACTGATTATCAGGCCGCTGCAGCAAAGTGGGGACCGGCTGCCAGAGGAAAATAACAAATACCTCACTTCTTTAGGCAGGCTCACCAAGGAGTGCCAGACCACCTCCCTTTTTCTATGCTGTATGTCTGGATCCTAAGAATTGGAAAAACTTTGGAAAGGGTAAGGTGAGAAAAGAATCTGTATAAAACACAATAGAATAGTTGCGAGGAAAGATGAGTTCCTACAGAAGTATTTCTGCTTATTGCCATGGTGGTGCATTGTTTTCTAATACAAAATATATTATAGAAAACTCTGTCATCTATGGTTTGGTTTTAACACTGTTTAGAACTACAGAAATCACTGTAGTTTGCTGTAATTTCCCAGCCTGGAATTTGACTAGGGAATTGGTTGCAGCTTTATATAGGTAAGAAGCCACGCTGACCATCATGCAAAACCTTTCATCTATGTACTCCATCAGAAAAATAAAGAGAAATAAACAGTTGCTCCAGAAGACAAATATCTTTAATGACAGTGCCTCCCCACTGCCCACCCCACCCCTCACCCCACAACCTCACCCTGCTTCTATTCTCTCAGCATTTTTTGCTGAGCATGATATGGTATGGAATACCCCTTTGGTCAGTTTGGGTCAACCATCCTGGCTGTGTCCTCTCCCAAGATGTTGCCCACCGGTGAGAGGGAAATGCTGCAGAGATGGCCTGGATGCTGTGGGAGCAGCGCTCAGCAGCAGCCAACACACTGCTGTGTTACCAGCACCTTTCCAGCTACCAGTAGTAGCACAGCACCCTGAGGGGTTGCTATGGAGCAAGTCAACATCATCTCACCCAGACCCACTACAGTGACCCATGAATGAAAGAAAAACATCTCCAAACAAAATGGAAACTGTTGCTTTGGTTTTTTTAAAATTCCTTTGGCAAAACAGACTTTCTCCATGTGATCATAAATGACTGCAAGGCAATAGAGATAGGACAAAATGAAATACAGAGGCTTCAAACCTAACGCTGTTTTCTTTGCAGAAAATATTTTAACCACATTTTAATACTTTTTTCAAAGGATTTGCTTGTCGTCTGTCTTTACTTCAAGGTTCTAGGGAGTTACTCTGTTGAGATGATCAGTTAGGTAGGCTGCATCTTTCACTCTATCAGCTTTTCTGTAACTTCATTTTCCAATATTAAGGTTCAGCGTTAATCATCCACAAAAGGAACAAAAGAAAGTTCCAGGTCACACTAATGAAAAATAACTATTCTGTAAAGTATTTGATTTTGTATGATGTAATAAATAGCTTCTGGTTTGAGGCTTTCCATTAACTACCATTGCACAGGTCCTTTAAATGAAGCTCCACCTGAGTATCTGTGAAGACTTTCTCAAATGGCCTCATTACAATATAGAAATGTGTATAAAGAAAGAAACAAAACAATTGCATAAGTAAAAGAAGGGCAAACTGTCTGGAAAGAATAAAGTTGTTCAGAATGTTACTTCAGGAAGCATTTCTTACCATTGAATTCCTTACCATTTCTTACTATTATCTTCCTGTGCGGTATGATACTCAATAATTTTCCCTTAAAACCCTCCCTATGTAAGCAATTCATAAGTATCATAATTTGGTATTATGGAATTCTGTATTTATAGATATTGTGTGGCTTAACATCAATGTTTATGTAACAGATATATTTTATAACAATATTTATATCAATATTTTATACTTGCTGTATAAAAAGACTGTTCTTTTTAGCAAATCACATTGGTTATTTCTGGTGGACCTGGATGTGCCTGTGTTCCTCTGGGTCTAGACTTGCCCTGAACGTGTACCGTCATTCTATCTTGTGCAATGAGCCAGGTTCACTCAGTCCTCCCTCTCTCTGCCTTCTCACACCCCACCCCTCTTACTTTCCTTGAAAGAGAAACTCCGGGGTAATAGATGCTGCACCATATTCCAACAGGTCTGTCCATGGCAGACAGAACTTCAGTCAAAGATGTGGTTAGATGTCTTTGGAAAGTTCTAATGAACATGAAGATTTTTTTTCTTTGTCTGCTGTCAATGAAATCAGCTATGAATATCAGAGTTGTTTCCTCATAAAATTTTTTGATCTATTGATGGTAAATTCTTTACTAAATAGCTTTTTCATGGATTTCGTTTCTTAATTTGAAATATCAGGGAAATCTTTTTCCCCTCTTCTCCCTCAGTGCTTTTTCTTCTATGATTTTAAACTTCCACTGGGTGGCATAGTTTCTCCCATATAAAATCCAGTACGTATGATTCTACAATAAACTTGGAACTTTGAGCTTCTCTAACACAACTATGGCTAACACACTGATGGCATAGATGGCAAGAGAATGCACCCTATGAATATGTTCCTTCTATCTATTTATGGCAGTCTGCAGATGGTCTCTGCCTTGAGTTCTTTTAGACTGTGCTGAGAAGAATTGCTAGGTAGGTTTCTTTGGTTGTCTCCTTTTATACCTCAGATAGCTGGGGAAACAACACAACTCAACATAATTGATTTGTATATGCCAGATTGTATTTATGAAGCTTTCTCTGGAGATGACAGTATTAGTGAATTTGGAAACAAAGGAAAAATGTAAGAATTGTGCTGCTCAAGGACCAAACAATAGACATTTGGCACTCTTTCTAATAGATTTACAGATCCCAGCTGGTTGCAAAATGCAATAAAAACCTTGCAGCCATGCTGGAAGAATTCTTAGAATCTCGAATGGGAAGTAAAGTCTTCAATCATCACCAAAAAAAAAAAATTAAACTAAATTGTGAAAATGTGTCTGTCGTTTCATCAGAGTAAGCAACCTTCTGTGCCTAAATCTAACTTTTGCAAATATTCTTAATCTAAGTGTTAAGAATTGACCCTAATTAGATGCCTAATTTTCTACATTTTTCTACAAATCTTTTTCGACATGAAATTCCTACTTGATGAGAGGGAATAAAAATTTTTAAGTCAAGTGTTGGCATCTGCCAGTACAGCATGCAGTCATGAGATATGTACTGTCCTAGCCCTCTTCAAAAGCCACCAATTTTCTAAAAGTTATTAGAATGTCAAATATTCCTCTAAACTCATCAATGAAAACTAGTGGGAAGTGATTCTTGACATTGTGCACAGCTGGGAGTCCAGTATTACCTGGTTTGCTGCCAGGCCTTTGGATGTCTCACCAAACCCTTTGAACACACGAAAAGACAATTCCTGGCATGCAGTTTCTGAGTGGGATCCATCATGTCATTTCTAGTTATTAATGATAATTTCTTTCTCCATACTTCCTGATTAGTAGTTGTATGCTCTGTCCTCACTCCCCATCTCCCCCACCATTTCCAGTGCTTTATCCATGTCTATTGAAAGAGCCACAGTCCAGTTCTCCAAATCAAGAGTTGCAAATGTTCAGACAATTTAAAACAAAACAAACAAATAAATCGTCTCATGAATTTTCTTAATCACATATAGCACCATTCAGACTGAAAATCAGGAGAAACTGCGTTTTAATTTGATATATACTACCCAATTAATACACGCTTTGTATTGTAGCTGTCTGGGGCTCATGACAGTATTTCAGATGAGGTGGCTAGAAAAGCAAGGAATGAATGCCTTTGTTAATTTCCCCATCTGTGGATAGCTTCCTGGAAACTAAATTAGTCCATAAGTGTTGCGTACTAATGTCAAATAGCCATTCTATTAGCAAAAAAAATTGGATTGTGTCTTTGATCTGAAAACTTAGTAAGAAACATTCTGTATAGTGACTAAGTTCTTTGTTTCCTTCAATTAGCAGAAGATTCTGCATGATTTGCAGAAAAATGCCACAATATGCATACCAACTTTGAAACTTGACAAAATATGTTAGTTGCCTTGAAATCCATTCTGACCTTTTAAGAACTGTCAAAGATTTCACCTAAATTTAGCTAGTTTAGGAAGATAATGGTAGTATGTCCTTTAACATGCAGTGCCAAATTGTGGGAAAACAAATATGCCAAGTTTCACTGTGTGGATGTCACCCTTTGGAGGAAAAAAATGAGGGTTGCTTCTGATTTCTGAAGAAGTCTGTAGGAGATGCAGGTGCTCTGCATTTTTAATTCAGACAAGTCTACATAACAATCAGTAGATTATAAATATGTTTGCTAAGCATTTTTGTTGAATGAATTAGAAACGTGATGATATTTCTGAGAACAGTAAACAATCATTATATTACAGAACCTAGGAAGGGATGTTGGTGTGATACATAGAGAATATGAAAATCATAGTAAAGTAGTCTCATTTTCATACATGTGGTATTAAAACCTTTACCATGGTAAAAGGTTAGAAAAAGGGATCACTCCACAAAATACCTAGACTGTTTTTAACAAAGTGAAATGCTTAATTTGTGGAATCGAGAGCTGAAATTTAGAAACAGGTTGAATTTTTAACATGACTAGGCAATATGCAGATTAAAAAGGCCTGTAGTTAGGTTATTTATTGTTAGGGAGATAAATTTTTGCTTGTCCCTGAAGTACTAGATGTCAACTACTACCAAAAGAAGAGATTGTGACGAATAAATCATTAGTTTTTGTCCAGAAAGGAAGTTACATTTTCCTTGAGAAACAGCTGCTCTATGTAAAGTCCAAAAGTATGTTTATTGCATTTCAATTCAGCATCTATGGGTCATGGAAGTGAATGAAACAGCTAAAACTATGTAAAGTAAGCTGATCATACATAAATGATGCTGTGATACCTTGACAACAGGTATATAATTGTCCATAAAATCTGTTCTTTGTATCTCACTATTGCAAAGAAACATATTCAGGAATCAGGCTATAAACCGTCTATCCTTCTCTGTGAGAGCATCCTCACAACTAAGCTGTTAATAAAGCTGTGGGAGTTTTGGTTTGTTTTTTCTTTTTATGTATTTTTCTTTCATCTTGCAATGTAGCTAAATGCAATACTTATGGATGATATTCAAAACTAGCCTTAGGACATCTTGCCAGTAAAGGGAATTGACTGGCTAACCAGGTCTGGGTTTTATAATTTGAAAAACCTGTACTGTATTGTTTTAATTTTTTATCAACTGCCTCATGTATCTCCATGTTTTCATGTACTTTCATCTGGCTTTGTTTCAAAGAAGGTCAATCTTCCAAGTGGATATGATCATTCTCTAACATTGGATTTTACTTGTATAAGTCTTTGACAATTTTTTTTTTCTGCTTGCCTATATTGCTACAAGTTTTCATGACATTTTAGTTTTGACTTCTTGCCAATACGTTGTATAGTTAATGAACTCTATTCTGTTTTCTTAAAGTATTCCCTCAATAACTAATTTTTCTGTCTAGCTAAGGTAAAATAAGAAAACTGTTTGTTTTGTGACAGTTCATCATGACTTTATCTGGTCAGGGATCTGTTTTCAGAGGCCTTACTAAAAATTTTGTTAGCTTCTCCTGTTGTTCTGTGGTTGTTGAAGATTATGTCTGTCTGGATCCAAGTACCAAAAAGTGTTGCTGAACTGGTGCTCAAAACTGGTGCTTAAAACTGAAAGACATATTTTTCACTCTTTCTTGCATTTAATTGAGTTTAACTCTCTGTGTCAGCTAAAATCCAAAACACCAGCTGAAATGTAGGTATCTGCATTAGACTATGCTCCAGTCCAAGTCAAATATATTTTGTTTAACTTTTTCCACTGATTTTGGGGGGGGGGGGCTGGGCGGGATTTGGAGGAGCCATTTTGCAGAATGAACCTTCACAGGTTCAGAAAACTTCTGAATATGTATCCAATATTTGAACATGTGGCCCATGATATCATTCTTTTGCTGCAATAAAGTATGTTCCTTCTCATAGATTTCATTCAGAGAGGTAGAACTATTGTTTCCTGTAGTTGAATTCTTTATAATTTTTCTTTGGATTTTCCAAATTTCAGGTATTTATCTAGCCATCTTCACCCTCATCATGCTGTTCAACTGCAGTATCCTGCAGTCTTCTAAGAAATTTGAACACGATTGGGTCATCTTATGGATACTGAGAACTCTTTCCTGAAAAACTTTCTTGCCATTTATGACCATCTTTATCAAATAGAGTTCATAAATCATTTATCCTTAGTGCTACTTTTGATCATATGTGCCTAAGGCTAAACCTGAACTAAAGCAATCAGCCACGATGTCAGTGCTCCCTTCCTTCGGCGCTCTCTCCAGCACACTAGACTCCTTTCTGCACTCACATGTCTTCACTTGGTTTGCCAATATCAGTCCAGCAGTTCCAATGCCTGCGGCAGAGCTCCCTGAACCAGGGAACACAGCTGGTTGCACTTAATGCTCTGCCCTGGGCTGGGCCCTTTAGCTGTTTCCCTAGGACGAAGAAGAACTTTTTTCTAGAAATCCTTCCCAGAATTTCTAGGACACAAATATCCAAGTCCTATTGTATAACTATCCCTAAGATATCTTTAAAACCTGAATAGCCAGGAACACACTTATCTCATTAGCTTGTTAGCTGAGATAAGGTGGAAAGTTTTTCCATGGTCCCATAGTTTAAATATCCAAAGCCTTTACCAAAGCCTCAGCACCAAGATCTTTTTCTTGGTCATTTCAGCACAAACAATTTAGTTTTATTATTGTAAAAGCCTATTCCATAATTATTTGGATTGGTCTTTGTAGAGTTTGGTTTCAATTTAGACATTGGATTTGACTCATAAAATGGTGGGTTTAAAGCTGCCAATTGGCTGGTTTGGCATTATTAAAAATCTGGTAGCTTTTTAAGTTGCATTACATTCTGTAATCAGACAATAGAGAAAAAAACAAAACAAAATAATGTAATTTTGTTCCTACCTCTCTTTCTGGAACATGGAAAATTGTGGAGTCTAATCCTGAACAGCAGGTTCTGAATATGTCAAGTTTTGGTTGATTGAATTACCATTAAATAGCATTGAAATAAATGGCTTATCTCAAAGAAACTAAGCAATCTAATGCCTTATTTGGTAAACAGTCTTGAGTCTCTGAAGGCTAGAATTAGATTCAGCCTTAAAATAAATATTTAAGACCACAACAGTATTTTAGTTTTAGAATATGCTCAGAGCTCTCATGCTGATTCTTTTGTTTAGAGAGCACTAGCTCTAGCTTCATGCATAAGTGCTGTGGCATGTTTCTTCTGTTTTTTGCTAAACAAGGACAATCAATAATTGATAGACAATACATTATTATCCAAAAATAACTTTTTCTTGTCACTACATGGGCTTTTCCACTGACCTTTACTAGGCAATATTTTTTAATGTTTTAAGAAGCTTAATACATTTTAACTAATAAAAATCTGATCAAGTTCAGCCTATCAGTTTTTCTGAATCTGTGCCAGCTGCATGAGCTGAATCATTCTGGTTTGAGTTATTCCCAAATAAATAACTTGTGACAGCATTTAGATTTAGTTGGATAACTAAGACAGTGAAAGTGCTTTAGAAAGACACCAATACATTGTTCTTCAAAGCTCTGTTTAAGACTTGTGAATTATGTCACTAGGGAGAGAACCCTGTGTGAGAGGAAGAAAGGTAGGAAAAGAAGGCAGAAAAAGAAACTTTGAATTTTTCACTCCTGAGTTGAGAATAGGAGGGAGGGAATCCTGAAGATGGAAGACCTTTAGGGAAAGTGTATTTAGATGATGATCTCATGACAAACCATCCAAACTGCTTTGATTTGATCTTTGTGACTGTAGGGAAGGACATCAACTTGTGTGTCCCTAATAGGCATGTTCTAATAAAGATTAGAGCTGCTCAGTTTGCTTTAAATTAGTTATTTATTTGGAAAAGGAAGGTTTTAATTTTAATATTTATATTTTTAAAGGATTTTTTGCCTTCCATTTAAATCCGATAATGCTTGAAATATTTTTGAATGCTATAAGGGAAAATCCTTAAAACATGTTAGGTTTCTTTCTCATTGCTACACAGTTTATTCTTTCCCACCCTTTTAAAAAAAAAAAAAAAAGGAAGCAAAATAAAACACCTTTACCTTGTTATAGCAGGATAATTTTATGAGTCTCTGAATCCCCAGGAATTAACCTGTTGAAAACCTGCCCTAGCAGCAGTGTAGACATGCTGATACAGTCCTATTCTTTGTCAATAAATCCTGGTAGTTTCAACCAATCTGACTTGTCTACGGTATGCTTAATCTACAGCCCAAAGATAATTCAGAGGTGACTTGACATAATATACAATCTTCCTTGCCTTATCTTCAAAAAGCTCTCTTGTCTGTGTCTTGCTTTTGCAGACGACACTTGCTGGTGTTTTCTAGAACATGCAAGTTGAGTTATTTTGTCTTTGTAGCTTTTACATGCATGAACTTCAGTGAAATGTAGTAATATTTTAAAGCTTATCATAGAAATATGCAATACCGAACTCAGCCTTCAGTTATCAAGGTTATTTGTGGTTATTTTAACCAAGTTCCAAATGCAGAGCTGGTGTCCTTAAGAGACAGTCTGCTTCAGGCTGTGCTTTCTGGTGTGGCCCTCATGTGAACTAAGGCAGTTGTTTGGATTTCAGCTCTATCATGGTTACAGCTTTAGCCCAGATATTCCTTGAGCTGGTTCCATTCTGAGCTAGAGAAGGATACTGCAGAGGTAGTCTTTGTCAGTGCAGGAAGGTTCTGCATGAGTCCAGTCTGGTTGCATTGGGCTCAAACAGGTCAGTCTCAGCATCAAATCTGCTGGACTTTCAGGCGACAGTCATTCTGCAAGAGACCTCTGTACTCATGTTCTTTGGTCTTTAGGTTTCCAGAAGACTTATTCACTCATTACTTCCATTGTGTGAACATCTCAGACAGCCCCAGTCTGGGATTCCAAATAGAATAACAAATATTTTCTGGAGTACTGGGCAGCACAAGGGAGAGCCAGCAGGACTTCTGTACAACACCTACATCCAAGCAGCAATGTTAAACCAAAGGTAAGACCGAAAAGATCAGTTCAGCTTAAACCACCTCCATGCAAGAGTTACTCAGAGGCATCCTTGTCATGCTATCCATAACCTTAGAAATGATGTTTTTGAAGATTTTCTTGTCATAATTTGAGTAATAGAGTCCTTATTACTCTAGATTCTTAGAGGTCATTGCATATCTCAGTACAAAAACATAACATTTACCATTTTTCAGAAGTACTTTGTAAATCTTAACATATTCTGTGTAAAGTACTGCAGTTTTTCAAAGAAAACACTGAACAAACAAAAAGAGTTAACATGATTCCACTGGGGGAGAATCTGCCCGTGAGAAATCTCTACAGCAGACTGAAATTTAGCTGCTGTTAGTTTATTTGCTGGAAGAAAACCAGACCATCATTTTGCCCACTTCCCAGAAGAGAGTGTCTGTGGGTGTTCTCTTTTCTCTCTCACCAGTAATAGATGAGATCTTGCAATAGGACCTGACTGCTAGAGAGACTACCTCAAGAAAACTATTGTCATGTAAAACAATTACATCAGCCCAAGATCTCTGTTATTGCCCTTGCACTCTTCCTGTGGTGCAACATCAGTAAAGAATAGTTGTTTGCTTCTTGGAACAAGAAATACAGCAAGAATTACTAAAGCTAGCTCTAATGCCTTGTTGTATTGTTTTGCTTGCTTGCAGCCTCCTTTATCCTGACTTCTAATTACATTTTTCTTGTATAAATATGGATAAGGAAAAAAATTATTACACATATTGAGCTCTCCAGGAACATGTAATGACGGGAAGTGGCTTCTACTTGTACTTGTGTGTCCCAAAATAATATATTCCTTTGTTTTGGAAAGAAATATTTACAGTTTACATTAATCCTTTATCCCATAGGACAGGGAGCCAGCACTGTGGTCTTGAGTGCTTAAGGAAACCTGGATTCCTGAGTCTCTGTAACACTCATTATAGTGGCTGGATACCTGGCATTCAGTTCCTGTCTTGGCACTCTTATGAATTCATTAAGAAAAAGTACACAATCTAAGCTGGGTTTCTATTGCTGATACAGTTTATTCTGCTTCCTACTGGTAGAAAAGGCCGACTTCAATGGATCCTTGTTATTAAACCTAAGGAAGTTGTCCACTTTCAGCTCCAGTGGCACTTCCCTTAGTTGGTTACCACTGCCCACCACCTGAGGTCACAGCGTCTGCAGGTTCATGCAAAAGTATGTGTAAGGGTGCTTCCTATTCCCTTGGCAGTCAAGTAGGTCAGCTGAAACTACTCATGGATTAGACTGAACTGGTCCACTTTGCCAGAGCTGATAAAGGATAACTTACTTTCTTGTATCAAAAGATGTAGGAGGTTGGTGACAAATATTAGCATAACATTATTTTCATCTACCCCAATGTCAGTTATCTTTCTGGGTGCTTTGATACAACCTTACCCCTCAGTCTGTGAATCTTGTGTTCCCATAAAGTGCAGTGATTAGCAAGTCAGCAGACAGCAAAGCAATTGTTACCATAAGAAAGAATGTAATAGAATGAAAAATGCATATGGGAACTTAAGTACAATTTAAATACACAAGGACAGTGTATGGTGTGAAAGGAGAAGAGTCAGGAGCAGGATCATTAACTGGAGGAGATGCTGACTTTTTGGTAGCTGAGATGTTTCAGCATGATCTGTCACAGCTTGCTAACTGTCATCATTACCTCCTTTCCCAACCTTGAGAGATAACTCAAATTCACTCTAGTTAGAGAAAGATGATGACTATGATGAAAATGTAACCATTCAGAAATAGGCAGAAAGAAGGCAGAAAATATTAAGGTCAGCATTTCAGCCTCATAAAAGTGACCAAGTTCGACAGACACAAAGTCACAAATGCTAGTCCCCAGAAAGCCAGTGTCTCCTCCAGCTGACAAGCCTAATGGTCTTATGCCTCCTTTTCAATAGTTATGTTCTCATCACTGTAATCATCTTCTTCAGATAAATTAAGGTCATTAATGCATGAAGGATGGAAAAATGAATGGGGAATTGGTAGTGGGCAGGGAAGGATGTTAAACAATTGGTGATGTAACTCTAAAAAAGCAACAGTGCAGGGTGTTGCTGTGCTATATATTGACTAAGAAGTATAAGATACTCTGGAGTTGGTCTGCACTCAACAAAAGGACACTTTCCTGACGATAACTATGGTGGTAAGGTAATACCTAGCACAAATTCTTCATAAAGTCCTAATGCTAGAGTTTATATCATGGAAGTTATCTTCTTCCTTCAATGACCCTTACAATAAGCTGTAATGTTATTATATAGTCGCAGGCCTTTTATTCAGCAGAACTCCTGTTTCCTTTAGTGCATCAGATGAATGATGCTCACTTAAGGAACAATAATCCATTACAGTTTTCTCTTTGATACTCAGTGTGTGGCCCTCCAAATGATTTAATATGTATTGTTCTGAAGACAGAGCTATGAATTCTCCTAGGAGTTTTTCTCACTACAGTGCATGCATGTGTCTCACAAAGTAATTTATCTTACCGTTGTTGTAGAGGAGGGGCTGTTCCACACAAAGAGAACATTTCAAAATACCTGCTGATTTTGGTTGCCTAATCTGAGACATTCTGGATCTGGTTTGTTCAAGGCACTTGCAAGAGTCCTTCATATGTGAAAATGCAGATCCTATTACTCATACTGTGAGTTCTCAAGGCTTTTGCAAGTAATTGCTTGGGATGTCTAGGCAGGTATGGAGAATATTAGGAAACATATCGTTGCAGCTGTTAAAAGCAGTGGAAATCATTTCTTCATGGTAATATGAACTGAGGCCTCTTTTCTTGCCTGGCATCCCTGTATCATTAGACGATCATTAGATCGCAGCAGTAAAACACAGGGGATTCTGAAAACAGAGGTGTCCTTGCCTACACAAGCTCTGTTCATGCCTAGAAGCAAGGGCAATGAACAGACTAGAGGGATGAGAAGAGAAGACATGGGGAAAAGGGGCAGGAGATCACTCCACAGAAATCTGAGGTCCCTTTGATACACAGTGGCAAGCTACTGTATGTAGTCATGCAATAAAGACCAACAAAATTCAAAAGGGGAGGCAATCAAGCTGTGTTTGTCAGGTGACTGTCCACAGTCACGTACTTAACAAGTTATCTGTCTCCTTAGTATGGGAAGTTGAAGCTACAAGATGCATTTGTGAGAGGCTCACCTTCAGACAGAACTTGGAGGGGGCTTGAAACCATACACAGGTCCCAAACTGAAAAGTGTGTTGGGTGGTGTGCCCTGAGAGCACATCTGGGCTACAGCAGTGTCACCTGCTGGAAGTGGGCCCTGGGTAAGTCATTGGGTGAGCAACCAGCTGAAAGAACAACAGAGGAGCTGAGCATTAGAGACGATTAACAGAAGATAGCATCTTTGAAAAGGAAGACAAGAGCCAAAGCCCCACACTGTGTGGAGGAAGGAATAGTAAGACCAGTTGTTCTTAGGATACTCAGCCTGGTGAGCTGGGAGAGTGGGACAGGGAGCAGAATGATGCCTCCATAACCCAGGGGGAAACGGTCAGCAACATGCTATATCACTTAGACACACACACAGGTCTATGGGAATGGAAGGGATCCACCTCAGGGATTCTGAGAAAGCTGGTAGAAGTGTTTGCTGAGCCACTTTCCTTCATTTAGGAGTGGACCTGGGTATACAGAGAGGTCCCAGTTGACTGGAAGTTAGCGAATGCGACCCCCATCTACAAGAAAGGCTGGAAGGAGACTCCTGTGAACTACAGGCCTGTCAGCCTGAGCTCAGTGCCAAGGAAGGTCACGGAGCAGATCACATTGAGTGCCATCATGCAGCACAAAGAGGACAACCAGGGGATCAGGCCCAGTCAGCCTGGGTTTAAGAAGGGCAGATCTTGCTTGATTAGCATGATCTCTCTGATCAGGTGACCCTCTTAGTGGGTGAGAGAAAGGCTGTGGGTGCTGTCTATCTAGACTTCATTAAAGAAGATGGAAGTCTTGGTGAAAATGGGCTCTTGCAACGGTGAAGGCTAACTGCATATTGACCAATGTCAGCTAGAGCATGGCAAGTAGACTGAAGAAAAGGGTTACTTCCCTTTACCTGGAACTGATGAAGTTACCTCTGGAGTATTGTGTCCAGTTTTGGGCCTCCCAGTAAGTACGCCAACAAAAAAGGAAATCGAGAGGACTACTAAGGTATTCAGGTAGGTGGCATGTAGAGTCATAGAATCACAGAAACACAGAGTTGTTTGGGTTAGAAGGGACCTTAAAGATGATCTAGTTCCAACTTTCCTGCCATGGGCATACATTATGAGAGACTGAAGGAACCAGGTTTGTTCAGCCCACAGAAAAGATGGTTAAAGAAGAAGAGAGAGGGGACTTTAATTGTAATCAAGTACCTAAATAGAGTTTAGAGAGAATGGACCCAGATTGTATTATTATAGAAGTGCACAGCAAAAGGGACAAGAGGCAACTTCCATATACTACAAGAGAGAAAATTAATTACATGAGAATAATTGGGTAGCATGGAGAAAGACTGCGTAATTTCCATCCCTGCAGAATTTCAAAACTCAAGGGACTGAGTAAGCTGACTTTACTTTGAAGTTACTGTACTTCAAGCAGATGATTGACTTCAAGAGCTTCTTTCCAAACTATTTTTTCCTTTATTCATCTCTATTAGTTATCCAAGCTCTCATTTACTTTAAAATTAGCTTCTTGTCACTACAGAGCACACTTTTCACATAAATCACGTTTCATTGTTGCTCTGAGGCTGGAGATAAAGTCCTACTATTTGTCATTTCACTGTGAATGTTTATTTGGTTCTTGGTGCTTTGCCAGGGATCATAGAGAAATACAGAGGTAGAAATAGAGCTGCCATATCACCTAGCACAGTTATCCATATTCAGTCACAGATAATGGCAAAGCCACTCTGCATATATTAACCAGATCTACTTCATTCTCTCTTTGCTATGATAGGAATAAATCACTGGAACAGACTGCGGTTTTATTACCTGAACAAAGTGCCCATAACTGCTTTCACATTTTGTGTCTAATGGACACCTTTCATCAGCAACAGATTGAGCAAAGGCAGCTACTGCCCTGCAACTGAGTCTGCAGAGAGATGGAAACACTTGCAGTTCTTCCCTTTAGTCCCATTATATGAGTAAGGATCCTCTACTTAACTGTGGCAAAAAGTTTCTGGATCACTGAGCATGTGAGTATTTCTTTCTGAAAAGAGGATTTATCTCATGCAATGAAGTCAGAAATAACATGAGGTGGTGTGGGACTTTTGACTGAGCAACTAAAGGTTACTCAGTTGGATCTCTTCACGAATTAGTGCCAAGATCAGTTCCATGCAAGGCAAAGCTCATGGTTCTCGACTTGCTTCACCGGTTATTCTGCAGCACCTGTGAGCACAGTAATTGCTGGGATCTTACCTTTTTCCAAAGAAGAAAGCAATTGTGAGGCTGCAATTGTCTCATGATCCTGAGATCATGTAGTCTTAAGCAGTGTTTCACGGACAGTGCAGAAAGTTGTATTTTTGAGCGCTGTAGTTTTCTCTTTGTCTTAACCCAATGTGGCACAAACTCACCATATTTTGATATAGGATTGGCTGGAAATGTGCTGTCCCATAGTGCAGCTACCTTCAGGTCCAGTGAGACAGCAGGATAGAGGAGGTTCTGTGCCAAAAAGGACTTTGAGAGCTCATAAAGTTGGTTTCAGTTTGGTCAGTTTTAACACAGATGCTTTCCTACTTTTCCACATACATCAGTTACCATTGTGAGTGTGTGAAACCACACAATGAAGTTGTGTGAGGGAAAAATTAAAGCAAACACAACTTTAAACAGTCCTTTTAGGGAGTCTAATATGCTCTACATTACAAAAATAATCCAGAATAACATGTAAAACTAATCAGGGGTTATTTTTCCTTAATGTTATATTGGCACTCTGCAATTTCTTTTCTCAAGGAAAAGTGGTGTTTAAGCATTGGTCTTTCCTAAGCTCATGCAACAACTGTGTTAAGATCCTAAAGTCTGCATATTTGACATAGCTGGTAAATGCTTTTCTAAAACAGTGAGTTAGTAAATGACAGGCAAACCAAATATCACAACATAAACCCAGTGCCAAAAGGGAACATGTGTGACTAGCACTTATCAATGCTGACAGTTTAGAAACTTTTAATGTGCAGGCAGATATTGGAGGACACACCATTTTCATACTGATTTTGTGTATGCAATGGATGCACAGGTGCAGATTGACAGTGAGATAAGGGATCCTAGCATTACATTAGCCATTAATGTCCTGATATGCAATTGTTTAGACTATAAGCACTGCAATTTTTAAGGCTTTAAGCCCTAACAAACCCGACAAGGAACCTCAGTAATTTCCAGGTGCATATAAAGATCTGCTGTGGCATTGGAAATTTTCTCACAGCTGTAGGCCTTCGGTATAAAAAAATGTTGAGTTAATTTCATTGTCTGCAAAACTCATGCATTTTTGGCTCCATCTAGAGATTCATTTACAAACTGGCTGTGGTACAGTCACCTACCATGTCCCTACAGGCTTTGTGTAAGGGACCAAAAGGTACATGGGGCTGCATACCTACAACTATTTTAATTTAGATTACTACTGCTTCTAAATCATGTGCCCTGCCCTTCCCAGCCATTCCTAGAATGCAGACCCCATGAAACACACATGCTGAAAAGAGCCTTGCTTTGTCTAAGTGAACTTTCAGAAAGGACCAAAACTTTGTCAGAGGTTATAGCTTGACATGTGCTCTGACACATCCTACTTCACAGGTAATAAATTGATTACAGGAACAGTACTTCACTTGTGAAGGCTTCAGATGGATAATGGGCAGCTTTTGAACTGGGGGCTATTTTCTCTTCACAACCAAAGCCTGCTCTGCATGCAATTTTAATGAAATTTCGTTTAACAAATAGTAGTATTGTTGGATCTCAGTCTCACAATTGCTTGAAATAAAGTGGTTTCAACACACCAGAGCAATTGCCTTCAGCTATGTGTAGCTCTGTACAAGGGTGTTACCAGGAGGAACATTTCTACAACATGTTACTGCAGAAGGAGCCTTTCTGTCTGATACAGCTGTCAGCACCATTAACTTCTGCACCTCAGTAGAGTCCTGAAGGTCTTAAAGACCCTAAAGATACTCATAGTGCTTCTGTACTATGAATATACAAGTTTAAGTTCAGCACTTCAAGAGGAGACATTGCAGATGCCTAAATACCAGGAGTCCTTGGGAAAAATAATCTGTGGAGGGAGAACTTCATCATCCTGATTCCAAGCTGGAGAAAAGACCTGCTTTTCTTCAGAGATACAGAGACTTTTATAACAGATTTCTGGCCATTTCCCATGTAGGACAACTGTTACCCACACACCTTTATCTGTATGTTAAAACATATCCTATAAAAAAATAGGAAAAAAAAAGAATATATTAATTTTTTTTTCAGAAGTGACAGCTTATCATTGAAAAAAATACTTTCATTTCAAAAGTTCAGCTCCTGTGCAAAAGTTGAGAGTTTATTCCTGTTGCAAAATCTTCATTTAGGAAGACTCAGACTGAAAACCTGGAAAGAAACTAAACACTAGAATCAAAATTTGCATTCTGGAAATGTAATTGGGGCAGAAATAGTCCCTTTTGCTTAAGCATTCATGTTCTGTGAAAGATGAAAAGAAAGCAACAAGGGAATGAACAAAACCAGCAATAATCTAGGCATTTAGCAAAAAGTGGATTTAACTCTAACTACATATCAATGTTTTTACTATAACATGATTCACTAAGATTATATTTCAAAGATCACATGTATGTGCCATCACTTGATTTAAAAACTCCTTTTTTTTTCAGTTTATAGTTTCTTCAGTACAACAACAGTCTTTCAGAAAGTGCTAGTACAGTATCCAGAGCAAAAATTATGCAAATTCATCTCAGGTCTTGGCTTGCTACACAAACACAATTGTTAATCTAGATTACTTGTATAGTGGAGAATCAATAGGCTTGGTGAAAAGAAACATGTTAAGGGAAGAGACAGAAATTAAATTATTTGATTCTCATTTCCTGTTTTTTTCACAGCTTAAATTTTCACAGAACCCAGGCGTAAAAACTGTAGGAAAATAAGTCAAATTTAAATAAAGCAAGCAGTGACTGATGTTCAAAAGAGGGTCTTGGTTATTTGAATATAAGAAAAACAACAGAGCTAAGAGGGAGTAGTCTAGGGATATCACCTCTCTGCTGGTCCAGACCAACTCTCACTCCAGCTGAAAACTGCTGGCTCAGACCTGGCTCTGGACACAGTTCCCTTTGCAGATAAGTTCCCAATCAGGTGTTCAAAGTGTGCCTATGAGCTCAGTCCTGCAGGACTACAGCAGCCAAAATTGTCTCCTAAAACTCTCCTACTGTCTGTCCAGAGTAAAGCACATTTTGGCGAGGTAAAGAATCTCTGTACTTATGTCAAGTCTAAATTTATTTAACATCCACAATTGAAATCTGTAGACCAAAAGATACTTGCGCCAGTAGGATAACTCAGACCACATGTAATGCTTAGTTCAAAAGAAAGCATAGTCATTACTCAGAAAAACTGGATTTCTAAGAAGTGTAGGTAATTTTTGCTGCAGAATATGTGAATTTGAACCCATCTCAGTCACAGAAAATTATTGAATACACACAAATAATCTCTTCCCAGGTAAGTGGGCTAGACTAATCTGCTACAAAGAGTACAGACTATTAGTACCTTTCCAAGGATTCATGTTAAAGAAGACTAAATCCAGGACAGGATTTTGAGTGGTGAGTCTGCTTGCAAAGATACCTCTTCCCCTGTTTGTGATCACAGATACTTGGCTTCAGAGCCCTCCCTTGTCACAAATCCCATTCCCAGCCACAGCTACTGGCTCCCTGACACTGTTTAGAGGCTTCTTCCCAGGCTGCAGATTCCTTTCCTGCTTCTGTGGGCTGAGCCTTGACTCGGCTACAAATCTGGTAGGTAAACTTTGGCAAGTCCTGTTTGAATAGGTCTGTTCTCCCAGTAGACAGAAAAGGGCAATAATGGGAATGGTGAAATATTTCAAAGTCTGCTAAGAACACTGCATAGAAAGGCTTTAGAAATGGAAGCAGTAGTTAGAAATATTTACTCTTCATTTGGGAAAGCCAGGGACTACAGTCCAGTAGAATAGACCGATGTTGGGACAGAGATGCTAAAAGACTGTTAACTCAGTCTTTCTCCTAAGGCTTTGGAAACAAACTAGTTTGGAAGTACTCTGCAAAATACATATTCTCTGGAGTCATTCTACATTTAGCCAGATAATTTTTAGTTTTATACAGTAAGTAAAAGCAAATAAAAGGATTAAAGGAGTGTTGTGTTCTTTTTCCTAGGACTTTTGCCTCCTAAGTCTCATGTCCTCAAAACATTTAATTGGGAGCAATAATTTCAGAAAAGAAAATATTTTCAAGAAGGAAAACAGCAAAGATGATGCAGAACTTCAAAGAACCACCAGGCTCTAAGTGGACAAAGCAATCATTAAAACTTAACCAGAATAATAAAAGTAACATCATCTACCAGTTAACGCTGTGCTCAAGTCAGAGCTAAAGCCCCCTCGCCTGCAACACTTTGGGTTATAAATAAATGCAGCATTTATATCCTGTCTCTTTCAGTCTGCTAAAGAATGTAACTGAGATAGACACTACTATATAATTAGTTTACGTTCTTTTTAACGCATAATTAACATTTGGTATGCCTAACTAAAACAAACTGAACCGTCTCCCACCATTTATTTTCAGGCACTGATCTCTTCTCTGGTGACCTGAGGGAACAGAATGAATGTGTGTCAGGGGAGGCTTAGGTTGGGTGTTAGGAATAGATTCTTCACCCCGAGGGTGCTTGGGCACTGGAATAGGTTCCCCAGGGAAGTGGTCACAGCACCAAGGCTAATGGAGTTCAAAAAGTACTTGAGCAACGCTCTCAGGCACATGGTGTTATTCTTGGGGTGGTTGGGGGTAGGGGCTGTCCTGTGCTGGGCCAGGAGCTGAATTTTATGATCCTTAGGAGTCCCTTCCAACTGTGGATACTATTCTATGAATCTGGGATTATGCGGTTTGAATTCTGATGGCTTCTCTCACACAGTGTGTGTGTGTGTGTATGTGTGTATTAGGAGACTATTTGTATAAAGAAAAGCCTCATCTATTATATTTCAGTAGTAGGAAGAAATACCAAAATCTAAAAAGAAGAATTACAGGTTAAAAAGGTACTTAAAATTACAAAACTAGGACTGACACAAAAAAGTGCCAGCATTACTAGTTAAATATGTTCTCTTACCATTCAGTTGTGTTAAATAATACCTAACAAAAAAAGTTAAAAAAATTGTTTCTGTTTTTCAGACTAGATGTATAAATGCTTAGAGCCTTCCTTGAATCCCATTTTCCTACTTTTCTTGGCTCACTATATCTTATTTAAATTTATCCTGACAGCCTTGTTACAATATGTGATATAAAGTATTAGTATCAAATTTTAAACATGCATTGTGCTGAAATTATGAGGTACTACTGTGTTATTCTATTAATGAAATATTCAGAGTGATCAGGACTTGAAAACTTCAATTGGATTTTATAGTGCAATAAAAAAAGAGCATAATAATATGGATAACAGCTGCCATCAGGTACGTCAGTGAGATAATTCTTGCCCATCTCCTAACAAAGTGCAGTAACAATGGAAATGTGCCATGGGTAGAGCTCCACTGCAGCACTGCAGGTCCTGGGCAGCACACACTCACCAGGAGACAACCAGCACTCCAGGCAGACTCCAAAGACTAGTTAAGTTGTACAACACACCTCTGACTGCCAGAGCAACTCAGGATGGGAGGCATGTAAAGCATGTGGCATGCTGGCTAGTTAAACTGGATCTACAGCCGTTCTACACTGCCAAAACAGTGCTAAGTGAGTGAAGAGTTACCCTGCTGCTTACACTTCCCTCTGCTCCCTTTTCCTCCTATACCCCAGATTTAACTTCACATATGGCTTCTTCCCCACATACACCCCATTGCGCTAGGACTGCACACACCCTTATTTTTCATTGTTTTCCTCCAAGTACCTACTTATTTCATAATGAAAGACATTTGGAGCAATTAGTAGTTTATATGAAGAAACACTCAGCCGTATTCGGACTGCAAAAACCTGCAAAAGCAGATTTTTTATCTTTAGAAAAATAAATCAGGGAAAATTGCTTTCAGCTCCAGAATTTGAAATTTTCCTTATTTGCAATATGACCAAGGTCACAACTACTTAGGTTTCATGGATTAAGCTAGAAATGGCTGGTGTGATCATCTACAGATTGAGAAACTGTGGAACTTGGTGTAGAAAATTGTTTCTGAACATCCCAGTTCTTTCTCAGCATTTGCGATCCATGATCTCAGTGCTTCAGGTTTTTTTCACTCGCAAAAAACAGCAATATGTAAGAGCTTACTGACATCTAAACCTGCATATTTGGGGGAATCTAAGATGCCTGAAGTAGGTTGGTGTAGTACAACTGCCTTTAGGAAAAAAGCAAGTATGCCAAGAATGGGAACGTCACATGCAAAAGATTCATGAAGACAAAGAAATTCTCACTATAGTTTAGACCTGACAAAACTTGTAAAGCAGAACATTTTGCCTGGGATTTGGGAGACTAAAATTTTGTTCCCTAATCCAAGCTAAAATCAAATTCTTCTCTCTACCTTAGACTTTGGTGGTTTCAGTAAGGAGCAACATGTCAAGATCTTCTCACCAACAGTTCTGTGGAAAGGATAGTCTTCTGGAAACTGGGAGATGGGAGGAATGGTTTGAACAAACCCATGCACCTAGTTACCTAAGCATAAAAAACCCTATTGCATGAAGGAGGAACGCCACTTCGCTTGCTGAGAACTCAACATGGACAGTAAGCGCTGCTTAATTCTTAAAACAACACACAGGTCCCAGTTCTCAGGAGAGAGCCACAAGATCTGACTCCAAACAGGCAGAAGCAGTAAAGCCCATAAAAGGTATGTGAAATTCTAACATCTTTCTCCTGAGCCCTGTTTGTGCTAAGGTTTAGTTGACTCACCATTTTGTGCACTGTGGTACTCCAACTTCCCTTGTGAAGCACGTACCACTCACCACCCACCATTCTGAATGTCACTTGGGGTTGCCACCTTAAAACATGACTCTAACCTGTACCCCTCAAGTAGCTGAAGAGCCCGCAGTAATTTTTGCTGAGTAAGAGCATTCCTGGACTGCCCTCAACAAATCTCTTAGAAGTATAGCATATGCTTTATAGGAAGAAAAAGCCCCAAGTCTCTATTTAGAACTGACCACTGACAAAGAATCTGGCAAACCACTGGTTAAGTGTTCCAGTATCTGATTAGGTTCCATTAAAATTGTTTGTTTAAATCCCAGAATTTATCTGGCTTCAATTTCAAGACATTTCATCCTATTACAGCTTTGTTAGGATCAAAGAATTCTGCACTATCAAACTACTTTTCTTCATGGAGGTAATTATAGGTAGATACTAATTTTGTAACCACGTCTGCCTTCAAAGTAAGCTCTCTGAGTATTTTAAGGCATGTGCTTGATTTTTGGCACAAGAACTGGATACTGCATTTGGCACTAGTGTAAGCACTACTGGAACAAAAGTACTATTGCCTCCCCCATACCATTTGATATTTCCTTTTTAATGCATCCAAGAATTGCATTTGGCCAAGAGGGAGCTTATGTTCAGCTGACTATCCATCACGTCTCCTAACTTTCTCTCCAAACACTGATCCTTGGGATGGGCTCCCATTCCATTTCCAGATGTATGACTTTATGCTTGGTGATAGTGGAACAGGCTGTGTAAGCTGGACACCAGCAAAGAAAAGAGTATCAATTAACTGTAAAGCATATAAACCTTAGCAAGCCTCAAAAAGTTGTGAGTTGTTAGCATTTCAGTCTCCTGTTGCTCCTCCAATAGCTATTAGGTAAAGCTTCTGGCTTCAGTTCTGAGGAACTAACAGGAAGATGTTGGTCATTCTGAAAGAGGAGGAGAGTTCACAGAAATTTTATTTCAGAATGTGTCAGCAGCTGGCAGTTATGGGCAGCAAGCAAATACAACAGCACGTTTCCAAAAACCTGAATGTTGTCAAAGGATCTGCATTATTTATTGTTTAGGGACTAAGTTATCATCTATCTGCTGTATTTTTAACTCAAATTACCTCATAAATGCTCCAAAACTCATGCATTAAGTAAGTGAATAGTGCCACATTTTCTATTGGCCTTAGCTCACTTAGTGAGCTGTTCCTGTAAATGCCTACTATGGGGCATGCCTGAAGAGCCATACCAAAAATCCTGCAAGCTGTGCTACTATAAGAGGTGACCAACTACAGCAGATTACGGGCTTAAACACAGCTAAACTTTAGTATTGGCTTCCAGGCTAACATTTTGCTGCTGTTACCTGAAAGAGGATTTCAGAGACAAGCAAGAAAAATGAGTTGCTTAAGTACCATGAAAACCAAATTAACTTTCTCCTCACTAATGCTTTAGTCCATGTACTCTTTGAACAACATCTGGGATGTATAGGGCACTCATCAGCCAAAGAAGGTCCTACAGCCACTAATCTTCTATCAATCTTCTCTATACCTATCATACATTATCTGCTATCCCTTTGTATGGCTTCATTATATTCACAAAATGCTTTTCTGTTAATATACTAGAACACATGTATGAATCATGAGGAAAATAACTGAGAACACTGTAGCACAGTGTACAAACTACCAACTGAAACAAATGAACAGGGATAGTGAAGCCAACAGACTTTTCTCAGGTACATCCCCCTGGACATGCAGATTTCATTGCTTGTTGGTGCAATTCTACACTTGAAGGAGTAAGACTGTATTCTTACAAGATCAATACCATTAATTGTGCGAAGTCATTATTACATTTGTTGCCATTTTCCCCCTTCATCCAGAAACTTTATGAAAATGTTTTTTTCTTTGTAAAACAGCTTATCATTTCATGGAGATGCCTAATGAAAGACTTTTATGGTTTTCAACTCACACTCCAAGTCTCTTTCAAGCACGTTATCAGTAGTCTAATTACATCTGCTGAATAGCTGTAAGGAAATGCTAAATTCTCCTGATTTAGTGCAGTTAGCTTAAATGGACAAAAACAACAGTACTTCTGTATTTAGACACAAGTTGTGTTACTGTATTTTGAAACTCGACTCACAACAGGGAAATTACCAGTTCAGGTTGTTCGAGTATCTGGAAACACCGACTCATCTGACTGACACTCGGCTCTTTTGCCAGCTCCTAACCACATTCACGAACAAAGGCACCCAACTATTTTTAGTTAAGCTGCCATCATAATTCCCCAAGTTATTTTAAAACAAAACTAGCTTCTGACAAGCTTCAATAAACTAGCATTGCTGTTAAAAAGTTTTATTTAAACTGAAGTGCAGAAATAAGCTCTTGCACAAACTGGCATAAAAAATAAAAATCAATGCCAGCGATTTTTAAATGGAGATCCATCACTGGTGATGTAAATACAGTTTGCCTGGACCTGAAAAAAGCATTTCAGTCTGACACAGCTTGTTGATCTGTTGCACCAAATGCCTCAACAGGCTAAGACTCTCCAGTGAAGTGCTTGCAAGATGAGGAATCAGTTTGAACAGCTACATGTCTTACCAGTCCCTGTGTTTCAATCTGTTCTCTGCTACACCTATACATTATCAGCAACTGCTCATATCCTGATGAGTCCAGCAGTCTCCACCTCTGTAATGTCTGCAGTAGAACACTGCAAATTATGTAATTAAACTGAGTAATTACCTAGAATGTGTAAAATAATTTACTATTTTGTAAAGTATTTCATGCTTCCTTCAGTTAAGAATAACTGAAGATGTTGAGAGCTGGAAGTAATTTATCATCTTGAAATCAGGATCTTAAGATGTTCTTTACATATAAAAATTTTCACCCAGCTTTCTGGTGCCCTATAACCAAGTAGGAATCCTGCTCCCTTCGCAGCATACAGCTAAGTATGTAATTTACTGTACTCACAACACAATCACAACAAAAATAAATCATTGTTGCCACTTAGAACCTGATCTGTTACCTGTACAAATCCTTCCAAATTTTCTTCCCCCTAATGAACGCTAAACAGCCAAACTACACAAGGCTCTCTGAAACAGGTTACTCCAAAGCGAACCTGTCACCCACCACCACTTCAAAAGAGGATCATAAAAAGAGACTAATCAAAACAACAGACTCTTTTGTGCAAGATGTTTTATTAACAGACCAGAGTTTAAAATATTGCAGCTGGGCATCTGTATCTGCAAGGGAAAAAAAGAAAAAAGTATCATTAGGCCCAATTAGATGTGAAACTAGCTAGATGAAGAAGTAATACATTTTTACGGTTTATGATTTTGGCTGAAAACACATTAATTTCACTGGAGTGAAGACTGCAGTAGTCTTCCACACAATAACTAAGTTCTAGATTAACACTGAAAACACAGATTTCAAGTGCCAGACCTAAAAGGCTAAACATTTCTACCTTAAACCACTGGTATCCGTACTTGATATTTTAAAGACATGCTGAGACATTGTGCATATTCTAACTTGTGCTTAAAATGAGAGTGCAGCAAATTTCAGGGACTATTTACATACAAGAACGATAATAAAAAACTGGCTTGAGACCAGTTCCTGTAAGGTTTGTTTGAAAATTAATGAAATTCAGTATGTTGCCAATACTGAATTGTCAAAATTTGCTGTCAAGTACTATGCTCTGCCTCCCCACCTATGTGAAGGAATCAGTTACGAAGTCTATTTTTAAATTCAGTTGAGGCTATCACTTAAGTAATCAGAAATAAAGACAAATAGCACTAAACCATCTACATGTAGGAAAGAGGAATACTCTTCAGATACAAGGCCCTTCATAATGACAGTACTTAAGAGTATTGCCAGCACGTCACCTGAACCTGCTACTCTAGTTGCCCATCACCTCAGCAGAAACTACAACATTCTTTTTTCTACATGTAGGCTACTTGCATTTTAAGCAAGCACTCTATTCAAAACAGTAGGAAAACAACAGACATGGGGAATGGAAGAGACAAGAACCATCAGTTATGTTAGACTTGCAGAGTTATGTATGTTTGCAGTTCAAGCAGAACAACTAACTGCTTAAAAGCATAAAATAAGAAACTGCAAGGTCACTTCCCAAATTAAAAGGACAGACTAAAGCCCTAATGCATGCCACATACGTGGGATGCTGAGCTACAAGTCCAAATAAAAACATGAACAACCAGCTGAATATCCCTAGTTTCTCTGCCAATGTACCAACCCTCAGTACTAACCCTCACAGGCATTTACAGCCACTGCAACAGAGAACTAGAAGCTTCCCTCCTGCAGGAAGGCTCCTGAAAACAAGACCACCAGTATACACCTAATTGTTTGCTGGGGAAGACTGAGGAGAAAGGATCAACCCTGACATAAAAGCTGTGGCATATCCATTACAAACAGCAGTTTCCATCTTATGCTCAGAAACCAGACAGGAGCAGAGGGTAAAACTAGTTTTCCTCAACCTTGGTTATGAAGCCTCATGCACTAACTTCAGGAAACATCTGTGAGTGTTGAACCTCCTGCCATCAGCAGCAAAATTTCTACAAGAATACTAGTGCAAGTAACATAACATCACCCCAGGCACCAAACGTTACAGCAATTCTGCTTCTCAATGTTACTCACTTCTTCCCATGAGCTGAGCTAAAAAACTTTGCAAGAACACTGTCCCCAGTAAGCAACTATTTTCCTAAAGTGAGAATTTCCACATGCCATGTAGCCAGTGCTTTAAAACTCTGCTGGCTTCACAGATTGAGGTAAAGACACAACATGCAAGAAGCTTGGGGGTGTGAAAACTGAAGAAGACGACAGCCTACAAAAAAAGCTCCAAGAATAAAAGCTGTCAAAGTATTTCCTAGATCTCCTTTCATTCCTTGGACAGACAGCAGACCTCAATGAGCTCAACTTGCTGTGCCCTCTTGGTTGTAAGGATATTTTTAAAAGATTTGAGAAAAAAACAAAACAAAAAAATCAAAACTTCCCTCCCTTCAAAAACGTTAATTTCTGAAAACAAAATAGCAATTGCACTTGTTTAACACTGTGACTTAACCTCTTTTTAACGATTTTTTTGTTAAGCAGCCCTCTGGAAGTTAGGTATCCCAAAGTAAACTGCACACCTGATGTAAAAAACCAAAACAAAATCCTACAAAAAACAACCAAACAACAAAAAAACAATCAAAAAACCTTGGCTTTGGAGGAATCAGTCTGGGGAAAATTGTGTCTTTGCATGTTGTCCCTTCCAAGCACCCCAACACAAACAAGATTTCTTGCATTTCAGCATACCTGTGACACCAAAGGGGCATTTATCTTTGACTGAAATTAAGATGTGGGCAATACCGAAGGTAGTTTATTGTGTAAAAAGCAAAGAAAGTACAAGAACTCTGAAAAAAATCTGGCTTTAAATGGCTGAGACTTTTCATCAAAGCAGAAACAGCAGAGTGACAACAGATGAGACAGACTGCTTGAACTAGATCACACCTTTGAACTAGATCCTACCTTCAGGTCTCAGCTGTCATTGTTAAACTACCTTAAGTGTTGATAAACCTTCCCATTTTTAAAGGACATACTACTCAAGTGGGCAAATTAGTTTTTCAAAACTACCATCTTGGTCATTATACATGAAAGTTTTAATCAAATAATTCTGAAGCTTGAACAAGCTGAAAATTTAGACAAGTCCTAAACAGGCTTTTATAGACAACATGAAAACACACTGTACCTGCAACCACAAGACTTTGATCAGATTAAGAATTCATTACTGAGGGCTGAAAGTTTTAGCCAAGATCTCACGGCTTCCCATCATAAAACCAAATACAATTTTAAAAGTAGTTATTGATAATGTTTGCATTTCCCAAACATATTAGCTACAATGATAATTTATTTTCTTCATGAATGTTTTAAGCTTTAGTAAAACTTCAAAAATAAAACCAGAACACTGTATTGTCCAAGTAGCTTTGTACAGTAGGTACCACCCAAGCACGAGTGAGCATTTATTAAACTTCACTGTCTGACAATAACGGCAGCACCCTACAGGGCAGAGCTGAGACACTAGATTGCCTTTGGCAACATCTCACCATTAGTTCATTCTTCTTATGAGTCTGTTGATCTGGTCTTCTCTGTTACCAGCATCCCCACCTTCCACAAAGTGGATGGTTTTCTTCTTCATTCCACCCCGAGGAGAGGATAACTTGAAGGGCCAAAGGAAGTTGTTCACGACTTTGAAGTTCTTGCCAACAGTGTAAATTTCATGGATCACATCTTCCATGCAGATGATGCCAAGCTTTCCTAAAATTCAGAAACACTGTTTTCAGAAAGACTACAGAGCCACTGGTCAGTAACAAGCTAAAAATTATCGCCTTGTTACTGTCACGCCTACTTATTTTGATAAACTTCAGGAAGTCAGAAAGCACTCTCTGTCATGAAACTGTTTGACTTTTCCAATTAAAATGGATTAGCTGCAGCCAGCCCAACATCTAGTTGGCACATTTGGCAAGGGGCTTCAGTTTCAATTGTTAAATGTTTCCAACCAGCAATGCGGTACAACAAAAAACAACACTCACTTAGTGAATCTTAGGAAAATAAGACTGTGTTCTTCAAAGTAAGGCTAGATTAAATACACTTAAAACACAGCTCTGTGTAGCTCACGGAAATTCACTGAACTATTTGGTTAGGCTGTTGAATAATGCAACAGCATGTTTCCTTAATGCCTTTACAGATTCTTCAGCAACAAGTTACAAGTTAACTGCTTCTAAAATACATTGGTAAAAAGAAAAGTTATTATAATGCAATACTTGTACGTTTAGAATCTGTTCATCTATTGCACTGGAAAAGAAACAAACATGACACAGCCTAATTTGAAGCAAAATGCAAATTAACTGCCAAAAAGGGGAGAGATTTAAGTCTTAGCTTTCATTCATCCTGGCATGACTGCAGTCCATATCCCAACAACTGTTCACCACACTTTGTTATTACTAAATACTATGATCACTTTTAATAGCTAGTTCTTCTTTCAGCAAGTTTAAAAAAGTCCAGATCATGAAAGTCAAAGACACAATATCTAACATTGTCTGAAAGTTCAAAGCTATGTAGTATCAGGATTCTTTCCTGTTGCAGCACACCTGAATAATCCATTGACCTATTAAAGGTCGAGTATATGTTTAAAATTACAAATTCAAAATGCTAAAATTTCATTCTTTACACTGGTTTTCAATACTTTATAAGAGAAGTTACTTCTTTGCTTCATATTAAGCAATTAGAAGTAGAGATGCTAGCTAAACACCAGTATGCCCCAGAGACACACAAGGACCATTGGCCAGCTTGGCACTGATCAGCCCAAGGCACCAGGCTGGTGTCTGGGTTTGCTCAGCAGTGTTTACCAAGGCGTTTCTGAATCAGGCGGTTGTCAGTGAGAGCAATGCGCTTCTTGTTGATCTTGCCGTAACCGCGCTTGTAGATCAACTCATGCACGGACTTCAGGTTGGGGTACCTGAAACGGTCAAGTTAAAAAAAAAAAAAAAAAAAAAAAAAAAAAACCTGCAAGTCTTTGCAAACCA